>JARHVA010000346.1:2875000-4075000 GCA_037957365.1 Torreya grandis | reverse complement strand
TTAAAAAATTATCATAAAATGCCAACTAAATTAATTATCCCTCGATGGAAATTAACATTCCCCATTGCTTATATTTTATATTTATAATAAAAATAATAAAGTATTAGATAGAATTGATTATATTATACTTATATGTGCTAACCCATCCAAATTTAATTTTTTTGATTGTGAAGACTTATGAGTAAGGATGACATTAAACCAATATGTGCCTATGGCGGGTTTATAATATTATCCAATGTACCCAATACCAAAATTATTGGGACTCGTTTATCCCTCAAGAGGTTTTTATAATATTCAAACATCTTTTCCAAGACTTTGACAAATGTATCCCATCTTATTCAACAACTTGAAACCAATTCTTATGATGTATTTTACAAAAATACAAAATGAATTTGATGGATAATAAAATTGTGAAGACTTATGAGTAGGGATGAAATTAAACCAATATGTGCCTCTGGTGGGTTGATGATATTATTAAATGTACCCAAGACCAAAATTATTAGTCCTCATTTATCCCTCAAGAGGTTTTTAAAATATTCAATCATCTTTTCCAAGACCTTGACCAGTGTATCCCATATTCTTCAACAACTTGAAACCAATTATTTTGATGTGTTTTATAAAAATATGAAATGAATTTGATGGATAATAAAAGTGATAAAACATGTAAGGGTGTTCCATGTTATCCTCTATTTTATTATAGGAATATTTTATTTAATTATTCCTTCTTTGCATCTCTTTACATTGTATCTACAAATCAATCAAATTTCTTATTAAGTAACCAACTCTTCATGGAGTTTCTACATGGCTTAGTTGTATCTTTCTTCTACTCAAATAAATCCTTTGAAAATAGGGTTTATAAATTGGGAAATATTTTTCTACATTTATATATTTTTTTCCATGATAAAACTAATATTTTTCTTTATCACTTGGTTATCATCCCTTAGTCTTCTATTTTATCTTAGGAATAACATGTGCTCATTTCTAGATGTAAAAGGAAAATGTTAATCTTGGATTTGGTCACAAAGTAAAAACTTATTCATATCGATCACATATATTTTCCTAGATGGACCCACCTTTAATTTATTTTAAGACAAATAACCTAAGATGATAATAATAGTATCTCTAGATTAACATACATTATATTATTCCTACATAAAAGGTTGACCAAAATTAACATCATGTCTTCTAGTGACACCAGGAACTTCATCCTAAAATGTCTTTATTGTGTATGGATATGGCACTATCATATGAGATGTATATATTTATTTTTATTCACCCAAAAAAATTTATATGGTTGAGGGTGAGGTTTCATTGGTAAATTTAATCACCTAATACCATTTTCTAAAACCAATGTATTCTAACTATTTTCATCCACAATTGATGTTCCCATTACACATAGTTGTGAGTGGAAGAGATGTTCTCACTTATATAACTCTAAATGATAAAATAATTCTATGGAAACATAGAGTAGGGACCAAAATATATGATTGGATCCCCTTGTCTAACATGGGGAGTGGCATCAATGTTGATGTTGGGGTTTGTTCTAATTTTAGTGTTGGTATATGTACCTCAACCAATAACATTTGTGTAGCATGAAATTTTTAAGTGCCACTTGACCTTATGAATTTCACACCACTTTTCTATGTCCTTATGTGTACTCTTGTCCAATAAATTCCTTATCTAAAATATATTTTGAATAAAGGTGTTTTCCACTATTCTTATTGTCAAACTTGATGCCATTACTCCTAAGAGTATTTTCTTTCCTGCCTTTACATTTAAAATTTTCTTCAATCTTTGACTGTATAGAGATAGACTTATCCCTATGTTTTGATGTCCAAAAACTCCAATTATTTATGTATCTAAAACCAAAATCTACTAGAATATTTGAGAAATTTTGTCACTCAATGTCACATATACAAAAAATTTCTAACAAAGCATGAAATATTTTGATATAATATTACATTGATTTGTCTTGACCCTGGCACAAGTGATAAATTATTCATAAGGTAGATCTTATTTAATGACATAAACTAAATTCTACCTAAGTTTTTACCAAGGCATTGTTTCAATCTATTAAACTCATTTACATCCCCTTCTTCATTATTTTGAATAAAATACTATTCCCACAACTTTTTTACATGGGAATATTTTTAATGTTGGAAATATTATTCACAAAGAAATATGATTCCAATTTTTTGAGTCATTCATCTACATTAATTTTTATTTCACAAAAAGGAATATGGAAATTCACTTTTACAAAAAATGGTATCAAGGAATGTGAAATAATATTGGAAATTTGCTCTATAATATCTTCCCTCTACTTATCAAAGGCTTCATTAAGTTAAAATTTGAAAGGACATACAAACTCCTTTGATATTTTGTTTCCTAAAGTTTTTCCTCCTTCAATGTATTATGTAAACATGAAACAAACTGCTCTAATACCATTGATCTCACTTTTACATAAATCTAATGGAAAAAATTCTAAATTACATAAACTTCATGTGTTATAAAATCAATGAACCAAATCAAGGAAACTAATAATGAACACATGATACTAGAATGCAAATAAAGCTTTATTAAAAGTATTAATAATTTACATGAAAACTATAATATTCTAGAAGAGATATTAAGCTTCAACACTTGAACTATTTTGTGTCAATCACCTTACTACATAAAACTAAGTACATCAACAAATGAAAATGCTTAAAAAGAAAGATAAAGCATTCCACTTTGGGAAGCTAAGAAATCATTTGTGATGCATGAATGAGGATAACCCAAGTTAGTGGATATGGGAAAATGAAGTAGGTAATTACACCCAAATTTGGGTCATAATTTTATTTTTCCATTTTTGGGCCCAATAACATGAGATTTGGGGTTTAAATTTTATGGATTTTTTTATTAGGGTCATTTTGAGCTACAATCAAAAATTTATGGCCTCGACAAGTTGACCTAAGTTTTTTTATATTTTTAAAATATATTATTGTTAACTACCAAATGGATAAAAAATTTTAGTGATGTTTTAGAATGAGAATTAAAACCCATTAAAATTAACTATGATCATATATCTATGATCAAATCTATAAAAACCAACTTTTAAGTTTGTGTCTAAATGATCTTCAGCTTAGATATATATTCACTAACTTCCCTATTCTATGATAAGTTTTGTTTATCTACTAGTAAAATTATCTCAATTTTATTGTATTTATATTGTATGTCTTATTGATCACTAATCCTATACCTTGAACTATTATTGAGGACTCAGCATTGACATTGGCTTCAAAAGTATGAACAAAAAATGATCACAAGGTATTTTCGATACACCATCATTTTGAGTATTGTTAATGGTATGGGTTTTAACTACACTCCACAATGTATATACTAAAATTTGGTATTAGACACTTGGAAATGTCATTTTTAACTTACCTTCACCTTACATGAACATATATGACTCTAATTCACCATTGTCACACATGTATGTTATATATGGGTCTAATCCTTCCAATTTATTATCAATTGCCTACATAAATCATATAATATATGATAAAATAGTTATTTATATTACACACATTCATATCAATAGACCAATATTCATATCTCCTAGATGAAATTGTTGAATTCGGAATATACCATCTGGATAGTTTTGTCTAAATCTGATGGTTCCATCTTCTCCAAAATAATAGTCAGTTTTAAAAATAAAATAATTCATATGGTTAAGCCCATTTTCCTAGTGTGTCAGTGGTCTAAGAATTTACTAAAATATATGCATATAATATTAAATAATTTTAGGATTATTGACCATCTATCACTTTTTTTATCTAGCACATATAGGTTATTTCACATTTAATTAGACTGCCTTATTTATCCCAATTTTTAAATCAATCACAAGGAGTATGTCTTATCCAAGTCTAAAGCATGTAAAGTTCAATTCAAATTTTACATTTTCCAAGTGTAAAAATCTAGATCACATGTTTTGGTCATAGTTACATAGAAAAACATATAATGGGGAGAGCTAAATGTGGCTTGATTTCCCTCCTTGGAGTATTGGATATGTAGATAGCACTCAACCAAACATTAAGGACTAGTTAAAAATAGCTCATCCCACATTTTTTTCCCATTTTGAAATAATAAACTACTTATAAAATGTACCTAGGGTTTTGAAGTGAAGGAGACACATTTTTGGGTATTGCACAAGTAATTAAACTTCAATATTACACACAAGGACACATAAGAAGCAATCATATATGCCTATAACAAATTAGATTGGAAAAATATATAGGTACATAAACATCTATTTTTTAAAATAGCATTAGATGCTATAAAGCTGAAGCTAATGGTATAATTTGAGTACAATCAAAATCCAAAATCTAATTTGAGTGACTTAGTTTCATTTTTCATCCTTCCTACCCTAGACCACCTATATTAGTCCTACATAGAATAAGAAAAGCTAGGTATCTTAACTTATATTTTACTTTATATATTTAGCAAATTTAATTGTCAAATTATTTACAAACTTGTTATATTTAAATTTATTCTTTGTCATATTTTATAATTTGAATTAATATTCTAGTTTTTTTCTAATTAATGTTCACGTAGTCAAAATAGAGTAAAACATACGGGGTGAACCCATATATTTATTGAACATTTATATACCCTAAATTTATCTTAGGGTTTCAACCTTATTTATAAGGATACAAAATATTATCTTAGGGTTTAAAACCTGATTTCTAATTTCCCCTTAACCTCTATGCAAATTAGAAGTTTTTATCCTGTGCCTTAGGGTTTCACACTCATTTTCCTATTAGGGATTCCTCTCCTAGACTTATGGTTTATCCTCTTAATGTTTTGGCTAATATATGATCCATCAAAAATATATTATTAAAACTCATAAATATTTTTTCTATTCATATTGAATGGATAAAAAACCTTTTTTTATTTGCCTAAATTATATACCAATTTTCTAGAATTTGAAAATTATTACTTTTAGTAAATTCCATCTAGAAGGCAAAAAGGTAAACCTATTTTAAACATATTTTATGAGTTATGTTCATCTACTATTTTTTACCAAAAACATATTTTATATTTCAATCATTATTTATGGTTTTCTTTTTTTAGTCATTTATTTGAACCTTGTCAAGTCACCCCTTTTATCCCCTTCACACTTTTAGGATTCCATTCATTTTTAAGGGTTCCAAATTTATTTATGGTTCAAATATAAAATTAGCCTCCCCATTTTTCAAACTTTATTTTATTTTATTTATGATCCCTATTTTCACTGGTATTTTCACCCTTTGAGGAGATGTCTTAGCTCTCCTCATCCACGTGGCACAATTGAAACACCTCTAGGTTGTGGGTAGCCTAAGAATGAGGTGAATCTCTAGATAGGGTTAGCTCCATTGATGTACCACTTGTAGATCACTACTATACCTATGCTTGTGAGGGAAAAGGGAGAGAGAAAAATATAATAAAACTATCCTAAATGAGGTGATAAACCAAAATAGTTGATGACTACCAACCAGCTACATGTTACACATGAGAACAAGGGACTAACCAAACATACACTTCTCCAATCTACATCTTCTCACATCAATATTTCATTATGAGGTTATGGTGAATGTTTAGGCTATAAGGACTAGACAAGAGGTATATAATGACACTATTGAATATGATATCTCACTCAACCTTGACACTTCTTAGAACACTTCACATGACATGTAAGAAGAAGCTTTCAAACTACAAATAGGTGAGAGAATGAGACAACATGGTAAGGAAACAAGATTCATCACTAAGGAAGATCAATCATCCAAATAAAACACACTATGAATAGTCATAGAAGATTTAAAAATTAGTATTCTTTATTTATCCATGGTATGTAAATGAGTAGGGTTTTTCCATACTCAAGTGGAGCATAGTTTAGAAAGGTTAAAATGGCTAGTTCTTATAGAACTTGAGAGAGATAAGAGAAGAGAGAAGTCCAAAGGTCATAAGGACACTTGTAAAGATGAGAAAATTAGTTAATTTTTCATGATAATAGGATGTGAAATGGACCATGCAAGTTTAGAAGAGACAAATGGCTTCCCAAGTCTTGAAACTCATGAAAAGTGGTGTAGGAGTTCCCTTTATTGGCTCAAAAAACTACCTTCATAGTTTAGCTCTGTTTGAACATCCAAAAACTTGTTATGGATATTTATCATGATATTAATGATATGTAATGGTTAAATACATTCCTTTCCATGCATTTTTTGATGTCCTAGTCATCTAGAATCTTATAGAAGTGAGCCATCACCATCTACAATCAAAATAACTCTTATTTCATACACCCTACACACTTGGCCTCCAAAAATACATCAATTTTCCATTAAAATTAATAAAATTAGGTAAATTAAATATTTAAATACCCTCTATGTCCTTAGAGGCATCAGGAACACCTTAAAATCACTTCCACTTGGAGTTTTCATAATTCTCATTATCATGTTCACTATGCTAGTTTTAACTAGCTGAGATGAGAGCTATTGTTTGAACACTTAGGAGTTTTTAAAAGGTATTAAATTTATATTTTTAGTTATTTTAAGTCCTAATATTTATTCCAATTTTTATTTCATCTCTTGAAACCTTCTAGAACCTGCACAATGCACAAAATAATTTAAAAGATAAATTTTATACCCTATCCATACAGATTACGTAAAAATAATTATAATTTTATGGATCCTAATTGATTAATATACAAAATAAAATCCTTTTTATATGAAAAATATTCTATTTTTGTGCATTATGTCTTTCATTTCCTCAAACTGGTCACTAGCAAGGATTTTGGTGAGTTTAGGCATGTTTTACCCTCTTAAGCTTTGTTCATAAATATGGGACATTAAATTTGAAATAAAATTCCAAAATATAAAATTTAATGACCTCCATAAATCTCCCTAAACTTATTATATCTCCATTCAATGTCTCAAGTGAGATATGAGCATTCAAATTTGCCCTATCGAGTTCTTTCCTTTCATCTACACAAGCCTAATGTTGCCTTTGGGATAAAAATGGATTCCCATATAACTTATATGCCTTTAAAAACCTTTATCACCTCTATAGTGACCCCAAAATAATTCTAAAATAGGTTAAAACTCATATCTAAGGCTATAAGTGTGAATGACTCCCCACTTAGACACTAGGCCTAAACCTTACCTAACAAGCCCAAGTTGTCTTAAAGCCTAGATGACATTTTGATTGATTTCCATACATCATAATATATTATATACCTATATGTTTTTCCCATAAACATGTCTTGTCCCATTTCAATCCACTCTCAAATTTATAATTGCCATTGGTCTACCATCTGGGTTTTAGGTCAAAACCCTACCCAACTAGACTTGATTGCAATCTTAAGGGTTTAGATCACCCTATTTAGTTCCATCCTTATGTGCATGTTTTATCATATTATATTAAATTTAATTAAAATTTAAAAACATCCTTTCATGGTACAAATAGCTCTTGGTCCATCCATTTATCCCTACTCTCTAATCTACAAGGTTTGTACATGAGGAAAGTACCCTCTGTCTGAGACAAAATAGAGGTCACTCCCCTATTTATTTATAAAATGGTGAATATTTTATGGGATAATATAAGTTATGGATACATATTTAAAAAAAATTCAGCCCTATATTATGTCATTTTCCCTCCAAATTCTCCAAAACCCAAAACAAACTACTAGGCAAAAGACTATGTGCAGGGTTTGCACTTTATGGATTGTGTCTTGCTTGTTTATATCTCATTATTTGTTTGATTTATATTGTTAATTTAATATAAATACTATCATGATACTAATTAATTTTTCCAAATCTCCATTTATCACTCATACTTTCTATGTACTTCCCTATACATCTTGCTTAGTCAATATTGAGTGTCATATGACTGTGACTATGTTTTGTTCTAGAAGAGGGGCCCACCTGTATATGTATATGCATGGATTATACTTGGAAACCTTGAATGAGTCTATTTTTTTCCTTAAAATATCATTTATAAATGTTTTTACCTATTTTTTCACCTTGAGCTTAGCAATACTAACACCTAGATGCTATGTTTCAGTTCACTATCTATTTTCTCAACTATAGGTGTTCGTAAGACCTAAAAGAGTCTATGTAAGATTTTTTTTCATTGTTAAGGGATTATGAAGACCATAATGATCTTAATTAAGGTTATATATCTTTTTTTTCATCATTATAACTCTCCCTATACCCTTTACATGCACTTTGAACTCACAAAACTAAGTTCTCTCTCCTGACTATGTTACCTTGCCAAAATGACTCCTATAGGTGCCTATTCCTCTAATAAGAACTTGATAATAATGTTATAAAACCATAATTTAATAATTGAGGTAAAAAAACATATTTTTATACCTACATTAACTTTTTATAATCAAAATCATTTCCAAGACACCATGTCTAGGTCACTGTCTGCCTACTCAGCTATAGGTGAATATTTCACTTGAGGGGGATGCCTGTAGATGTGTTTAGGGAACCAAAACACAATATATCATCCCTTGAAATTAACCTTAGGTAATTATAACTCTATTAAACCATTTAATACTTATTTAATCATGAAACATTGTATGTATTACAAAATTGAGTTCGAAGGTTTCTTTGGAGCTCTAAATTGTAGATGTCACTGCCTGGAAATAGTGCATGAAAGTGAATTTTTAGGCTTCCAAAAAACCAATTTCAACTGATCACCTATCCTCATAAATATTTTATTATGTAAGGTATATAAGTATATTTCATTTTTATTCCTTAAATCCTTTATTACCCCTATTAAAAACTATCAACAAAACCTCAAGGAACTCTATTTTGCACTTTTGGGGCTTATATCCCTGAACTCAATCATCTTGTGCTTAAAGTTAGTTTACATTCCTCCTACCCATTTTATTCTTCAAATAGGTCTTATATGAGTTTTATAACATGTTATTATTTTAAATATAACCTTACCATGCTCCAAAATTCCATATAGGTACCTTCAAGGCTCTACCAATGCCACCTATAGGTGCATATTTCATATACAGGCAGTGAGGAAATTTTAAGAAACATGCAAGGTTTATGAGTTTTAATTAAGTTTTGCTCTTTTACAAATGTTTAAAATTGAATATTATTACCATAAAAACATTTTTTATTTCAAACATTCCTCTCAATATGATATTCTCCATGAGGGCACATGTAGGTGCATTCTAATGGTAAAAGATTGTGTGCATAGGCAGTGGATAGTGATATAGGCAATGTACAAGAGATATATGCTTGGGATTCACTATATACCTTTAAAAATTGGAAAAATAAACTCTTAAAACTCCAAAAAATTTGAAACACCTATCAGATCTCTCATTCCATCATGGCATCATTCTGAGATACTTGTCTATTCAAAAAGTTACCTACATATGCATAGTGTATTAACTGCACTAATAGAACATTGCTTGGATAATGATATTGAAAGGTTAAAAGTTTCAATATATAACTATAAACATGATTATTAACCTATAAAAACTTAGTGAATTCACCATCAAATCATGAATATTTTAGAAATGATGGAAATCTATTTGTTACATAAAAAAGTGTCTTCACTTAAAACCTGAGATACTTAGCCAATAAAAACACTTTTAAACTATAAAAAAAACATGTATATAATTATAATATTAATTATACATCCTATATAATCAATCCCAACATTTTTATTGTATGAAATCATCAAAAACAAAGCAAAACCTATAGGGTGTACAAATTAGCAAGAAGAAAAATATAGTCAACTTGTTAGAGATGGTTCATAAAGCATGGTTGACCAATATTATAACTATTATTATTAAAATTTATATATATATAAGTTTTATTTCACCTCCAAAAATATTTTTACATAAAATATCCTCAATTATCCATACCAAGCATGAACCTATTGACCACTTTAGTGTGTCTAAAAGGGCAAAAAAGGAGCAAAATATTTTCATCTATAAAATGACTCTTCAAAAGTATTTAAATCATGTAAATTAGTTTTATTAATATTAATATTCATGACATGACCTTATCCCATGTGTCACCTTCCCTCAAGGGTCGTACAAGTGCCAAATTCTCCCTTTTTTAGTTGATTTCTTGATTTTTAGTTAGATAACCTACAATTTTTAGATGAAATAGAATTATTGATATATAATATAAATTATTATATGTTTTAAAGGAAAATATGACACTTAGACACCTTTAAAACCATGCCACTTGCATTTATGACCCCTAAAAAGCTTCTAAATGACTCAAAATGGCAAATAAACTTATTAGACCATGACCAAGGATAATATAGAATTAAATGACATAAAAATACTTATTATACACCATATTACATTATATTAAACCCCATATAAACCTATAAAGATCAATTTTTTACCTATAAGAGTCCTAATTTGACCTATAGGGTCAAATTTGGTCAACAATCCCTATATTATGGATGTCTATGTTGTCACTATCTCAAGATGTAGGGTGCATCCTCCTAAAAAACATTGTATGCACAATGAATCTTCCCAACATATGAGTAGTAATATATATACTAAGGTTTTTTTATATCAAATATTTATTATGAGGGAATCCATAGATATGTTCTAATAAAAATTATATCACTTGAGGATAATATTGCATAGACCCACAATCCCAAGCATGTTAGTGTCAATTCCACATTTACCTCTCCATTACATAACTTTGTGACTCAAAGGAATTTATCTCAATTATGGGTTAATAAACAAGATACATATGTGACAAATGGGTTAAAAAATTAACCCAGATTAATAATACTTCAAGAGAAAATATTCAAGAGATGTGGCCTCCTAGGTTAACTTTATGAAACTAAAATACTATTGTACTTATCATAGGATTGTGGTACATGATAAAAAATAATTTAAATATTTGAAACACAACATGTAGAAAATAATTAATATTGGTGATTTATTAATAGAGACATCCATTTGATCACCATTGTATTCAAATACACCTTTCTTAATTAATTGACCTATTAAAATTTTGGATACACTCTAGGTAAAAATATATCAATAAAATGTACATAAGTAACAAGTGGAACAAGAAAAATTACATAAATAACTATTACCAAAGGTATAAAAAGAATAGTTACAAAGGGAAAATTTGTAAAAATAAACACATGATACATAATAAAGTGTAATTCTAAAAGAGAAAATAAAGAAATCAGACTTTACTAAAAAATAAGATCAATATCAAGATGCACCTAAACAAATTAATGTCACAATCATGATTTCTAATGGGGAAACTACACAACATTCCTCATATATAAATCCTTTGATTCAAGATATTGATAATAAGGGACATATAGAAGATATTAAAAAAAGTCTAAGAATTAGTTATCTCCCAAGATGATGAATACATGGATTATTATGATAATCTTGAGGATTAGTACAATAGTAGTGGGTCCAATGAAGATAAAATCAATTAAATTAATGATATTTCAAATGATGATATTGTATATAATTCAACATTTGATGGAAATGAGTGGTAGTATACATATAATCACTCAAAACAAGTGACCATTCCCTTATTTGATACAAGACCAACATGTCATTCTTTCCTTAGTGGGATCATAGGTTAGCTTCAAACACATCCTTTTGTATATAAATTTCTGATTTTGGCATGATATCTTCTCTCATCTATTCTTCCCTTTTCACATACATTTTTAAATTGTATTTCATTGATCATTATTATATTCCTCTTCTTTATTTTCATGTGGCTCTTACCTATTATTTTTAATCTTGATCCAAATATCTATGACACATATCCTAAAATGACTTTAGTGGAAATCCTTTAAGCATTTTTCTTGATCACCCCTACATATTGACTATTCATATGCATTATGGCTTTTAGTGAGCTTACATGATTATTTAAATTAATAGCTACATATTACATGACTCGTAGATACATAGACTGATTATCATTCCCCTCCACCAATTTCATACTCTTTTGAGTTATGGTGCGGTGACTCATATATATAGTGGGGGCATATTTCTTACCTTCCACTTTTCCATTTTACTACAATTGGTGCACACTATGCCTAAAAAAATGTTTTTTTTTATTATTAAGGACACTATTTATATATTTTATTCATCACATGTGTGGTATATGGCATATTATTTTCATACACATACATTTCATGGTATATGAGTGCAATGCAAGACATATAGATCATACACAGAGACATATGTTATATTTTCCTATACCTAACTACATGGCGATACTAGGGGCATATTTTTCCAAAGGTGACATTACTACAGGTTATATATTTATATGACCCTCTACCATGTTTATATGTATATATTGCTTACACATGCCTAGATAGTTACTCATATCTTCCACATAACTACATGGATATGCTACTTTACTATGATGTGACATTGACATATATGTATAGTGTAAATTATTTTTCACTTGTTCTATGCATCATTGATATTTTTAATCTTGTGTCTTATATAAAATATGTATTAAAAATTGAATCTACCATGATTAATATAAATTGAGTATAATAAATTAGAATGTTGAAAATTTAATCATAAAAATTAAAATGAAAGTAGATAACTGAATTTGATAATTTGCAAATGATTGAAAGAATGCTAACTATGAAATTTAAATAAAAACTTAGATATTTTTGTCAGATTGTTGAATATTTTTACTAGAATAAGGTAGAAATAGGAAAATAAGAATAATATCTATAAATCCCCAAAAGCTAAAGTTGAAATGAAATAAGGGTAGGATCATCAAACTTAGGACAATGGTGGAAGTTTTTATTATCCCTACTGAACATTTATATCATTTTCATAAAAAAATAATAAATTTACAATCACTTGATATAGCTATAATTATGTTTCTATGTGAATTTTTAGATTTTAAAAGTGTGTGGAAGAACTGCAAATAGATTTTGAAAGGTTGAAACCCTAATAGGGATAGCAATAATTGAAAACCTAAAAATACAAAAAGAGTATTGGAATTAGGCAGTGCTAATCCCAAACACCCCCATGATGATTGAAAATTTCATACATATCTAATACTCCAAGGATGAAATCAATCCCATGCAGTTCTCCCACTTATATTTCTTTGTCATTGTGTTCCTTTGACTATATGAATGCATCTAGAACCATCTTGAATATTTGATCTTGTTTTGATTATGGATAAATAATATAGGATTTTGACTTGGCTTAGGACTTCTTTAAATGGTTATAATCATAATTGAAAAGAATAGATAACTTTTTCTCTATGTGTAACAATGTAAATATGCATATGGATTGAAATTTTTGAGTGAAATAATAAGTGACTTGAGTGTGCTTTATAACAATGCAAAAGGGGAAACCACATGCTAAGCAATCAAAAAACATGGAATAAAATATAAGGGAGGGTTAAATTTCAAATTTTACCATTGGAAATTTTAATAAATAAAGGTCCCATAAGGAAAGGAACACCTCTTACTATTATCATTATTCGATGTTGTTGCCCCTCAAGAAAATGTGTGAAGTTTTGGATCTAGGTTTGTCCATACAGATTCTTAAGGGAATTTTTATCAACCAAAACACTTTTTTGGAATAAAAATAGGACCTCATAGGTACTTAAGATAGGGTGAGGTGGCAAAATATATCCAAATTAAGTGTAAAAATTAATTAAATTATAAAAGGGCCAAAACTGACATAATCAAGTATTCATTATGGTCACTACATTTTCCCTCTCTTTAGTTTAGAAATTAAATTACTAGATTTAAATAAATATATACCTTAACTATGTAAGACACACTTTGTATTTGAGTTAGTTATCTAATTGCACATGACATCGTAGTCTTTGGAAAATCCTATAAAACACATGAAGTAGTTAATGTTTAATCTCTTTTAATTGAATGAACTAAAATTAATAAATATTAAGGTATTAAATGTTTAATGTTGGTTTATACATATCTAATAAATAAATATATTATGCTATAAAATTTTACTAAATTATAAACTTGATAAAAATATTAAATGAGCCTATAAATATGCAAAACTCCCTAAAATAGATCTTATACTAACTATGCACACTGATTATGAATAGATACTATGTGAAATGACCTATATATTGTGTCATGACTGAATTTAAAAATTTAATATTTGATTGAACAAGTCCACATAAGGAGGACTTTGACACATTGGGGCCTTATTTGATTATTTCACCTGAGTCTTAGTTGATTGTGTGACATATTTATTGATTTGGGTTTGTATAACTACCTACAAGGGTTGATTGATTAATTTCGTGTGTTGATTTGATACATGGAATACCTAAAAAACATAAACCCTTTAAATATGTGTAATATTCCCATTGGGATCTACTTAGAAACATGTGTATTTTTTTTTAATTAAATACATATACCAAAAATAGATAATACCATGAGAATATAATATGGATCATATGAAATACTCAAAGATTTATAATAGAAAAAAAATCATATTACATCATATATCACTGATCTCTAATATCATGAGATCACATCATAATGTGAATATAGAAAGTAACTATATTAACTCAGTCACAACTGATACAAGTCTACATCCACCACTATCAATAAATAATAATAAGTACTTAAAAAATTTCATGATAATATTTCATAATAATTATAATACATTACAATGTTCATATAAGATACATGGTTCCCGCAGAACATAGTTCCTGAACTTAGGTATCTATGGCAATCTCAAGTGTTGTCTCAATAAGTAGTATTATTATGGGAAGGGAGAGCATAATCCGAGTAATTTTCCACATCAACCATGGACCAATGATCCCCCACACTATCCCATCAATAAATTTCCATCCCTTCATGGATGAGTAGATGGTGATGGTGCAGGAATTTAGAGAGACAAGCAAGTACCTGTGTGTTGTATGATTTTTAAAACTAAACATGAAAGTTATCATAGAAAATATAATCTATTACAAGATATCACACTAACATGTAAATCATAGTCATGAAATTATAATGTATCACTAAACATACTTTATCTAAATTTTTAAGAAGAGTAATATAAAAATGATCTATAAATCAATCAAATTCATACATACCAATCAATTGAACTGCTTTCATCTAGAATTGTGATGTTACTAAGCTAGTGAAATCCATCTCACTCCTTAGTTAGTATCAATAATTTAGATTGATCAAATACAAATCAACCACAAGATTCATGTAATATACATCCTACTAGCAAACACATCATATAACATGCTAAACATAAGAGTAACCAAATCATACATTATTTTCTATTCCATACTAGAAATAATGATCATAGTTTATACCACGAGGGTAAATTCATAATTAATTGTAGATTCAAATATCATAATTTGTTTCCAATAATATTATACCCTATGATAACCCATATTACCACAGTCTAGTGTTTTTAATCATAACTACTACGTATCACAACCAAAATAATAAAGTAGTCATAAATACATGAAAACATACACTCATATTCAATAGATAGAATAAATAAAACTCCATTTTCAAAAAATATAGAGTAATCCAAACTAGCATTTGGTATAAATTTATAGGTTTAAATGCATGCATTCATTAAGTTTTACTATCCCTAACTCTTTAACATAGTTTATAATCTGCATGTGGAAATATAACCATGAGAATACACCCCTATATATATATATATATATATATATATATATATATATATATATATATATATATATATATATATATATATATATATATATATATATATAATTAAGCATACCATAACTTGTTGTAATGCTACATTCACATCCCATGTGTATAGTTCACAATTAATATATAATAAGCAACCCATACATATAATAATGAAAACTTTGTTGGGTTTTCTATCCTTCCCACAACTCATTAAAACACTTGGTGGATTCCCAATATAATAACCACTCATAACACCTACAGTTATTAAATATTCCCCAAAAAGGATTTCTAAGAGGTTATTCAACCATATAGATATTAAAAAGGTTGATCATGTTCTAAATAAATCAATAAATACTAAAGTTTAAAGTTCACTAATTTAATCCCATATATCCCAAAATTCATAGTTTATTAATATATGTGGGTTCTGCTAATGTTTTAGTTCAAGTAGCAATAGAGTAATTCCACTCATTTCAAGGTAAAATCAAAATTTTAATCTTCTAAATTTTTATTTAATTAATATTTTATACTTTAGTCATTCCTATATAGTCCCCACTATATAACGTATTTCTCTCTCAAAAGTTAAGGTGCTAGAGGTTTTATAATCTCTTTTTAAAATGACCAAAAATATTACTAAATCATTTTTCTAAAGTAAATACCCAATAGAAATGGAATATACCTTTCTATTTCTTGACCTCACTACATATGATAGGTTGAGTATTTGTATGTACAATGATTCATTTTTTTTTTATAAACTAGATATAAATACTAGCGATCTAAATTTGGAACTAGTCAATATACATTAATGCTTTTGTAAGATTATTTTTCTAAGAGTTAATATATAGGGTGATGCCATCATAAATGCCCACTAATTAAAAAAATATATAGTTTATGGCTAAAATAATTAGTGAAATTTTATGTGCCATATAGGTTGAAATGTGGTGGTGCATATATGTGCAAATCCAAATTTCAAACTGGTCAATATTATAACCACCACTTCATTTATATATTAAATAAACTAGTTCACCAATAACTATGACACCCTTATATATATATATATATATATATATATATATATATATATATATATATATATATATATATATATAAAGGATTGGAAATGATAGCAATGTTTGTTTATACAGCTAAGAACTAAGATTACAATGATGTCAAATAAGCATGCAATAGTATAAATAAATATTCTAACAATTTATAAGTGGACAGGAAAAATTAAATACATATATTCACAAGCTATAAAACTTCAATGACATGGTCTCTATACTGATGCCCTTGGGTATTGTTGACGCAGTGGATTGCACCTGAGGCAGGAGGCCGAGCTCCTGCCTTTCCACACGCAACATTGGAAACTTCCCTCTCACCTGTGGGACTAGTGAAGTAGGAGGGGAGAGTCTCTAGATGAGGGCTAGCTCCCTCTGATGTATCTTTTAGGCCCTAGTTTCTCCTACTGCTAACAAATAAAAATGAAAAAAGGGGGGGGATGAAAAGGGAGAGAGAGATGCTAAAAATAGAACATAAGCCTAAAAATGAAAAGGTGATACACCAAAAAATGTGTCCCACCCAGCCTGGACATACACTTTTCACCAAAAAGAAGCACCTATACACTTCATCTGAAGTGGGAAGCTCTTCTGCAATAGTTATCCAGGGGTCCATGGAAAGGGAGGAAGGAACTAGCAGAGGTGTTCTGAGACACACTTTGACAGCCTATTCACATGCACCTACATTCCTTTAGGGACACTTCTAGCAAACTTGCAAAAGAGAAAATCACAATGCACTAGACATGCTGGAGTCATTCTATGAAAATCATCAAAGATAATGACTTAACACAAAAGAAAACATAGACATATGCGTGAGTGCAAGTCTAGATAGAGGTAAAAAAGCTCAGTTCTGATTTAAGGTAAAAATTGGTAGCTCTACCTTACAAGCCCTAGAGATTTTTGGGTAGATTTTTGCCTTAAGGCTAAAGGAGTGGATCCTTTCTCAAATGAGAAATTTACAATATATAGAAAGAGGAAGAGAACTTGGTGCTTCTTGGGAAATATTTTGGTGCCCTTTTCTGCCAGTGGCCCATGTGTGTTCTAAACCTTGGGAAGAGGAAGCCATTGTTACTGATGTCATTCTTCTAGAAGAGGCTTGCTATAACCATGCTATACAGTCGCCAAAATTGATTTTGGTGTTCAAGCATTAATGTAAGAACATGGCCGTGGCTCTTTTCTGCAAACAGACTGCAGTTTGTCCCCTCATCAATGCCAACTGGAGAAAGTAGGTTGTGTTGCTTGTCTAGCAATAACTCACCTTCCCTTTGCCACTTGGATGCTTTGTCTTTCTACTCCTTGTCTTCTTCCTACTCTTTCAGCCCTCAGGGGTGATCTTTTGGTGGGTCACTTCATTCCTTGGGCTCTTTTCATGGTTGGTGCTCAGGTAGTTCAAAAGCAAACATCTATTTCACTGTGTTAAATTTGACGTTTGCGCAGCCATCACCTTGAAACTGAACACCCAATGACTAGTTTGTCTCCTTAAAATTGATGGATTTCAGGACATCACCATCCTTGGCAAAAATTATCGGGTCTTTCAGTGGGCTTTTTCATAGGGTTTTTGCTTCAAGCTTTTCCTGGGGACAAAAAGTCTGCAAGAATTGTCCCAGTCTTTGTTACACTATTTTGGGCTCTTTCTTTTGGCCCCTTTCTATGGCTTTTATGCTTCGGGCCCTTTGGCTTTCCTGTCAGGTGGCAGCCTTCCTTCAGACTTTTTGCCTGAAGGAATTCCTTCAGACAAAAGTCTAAAATAATTTAGCCTCAAATAAAATTCTAAAAATTTACCCTGCAGCTGCCTTTTGAAAGCTCTTTGCCCTCTGCAAGGCCTTCGGACAAAAAGTCTGAAGGAATTTGGCCTCAAACAAAATTCCAAAAATTTACCCTTCAACTACCTTTTGAAAGGTCTTTGCCCTCCGCAAGGGCTTCTCACCTCAGAACTACCCTCCGTAAGGGCACCTACCCTTTGGCTTTGAGACACACCCTTGAACCAAGCTGTTGAACTAACCCATTGAACCAAAATTGGTTCAACGGTTCAATTGGTTCAACAGTTCAACATTACGCACCTAGCCAATTGAACCAAGCCTATGATCTTGCTAATGAACCAATGGTGTTGAACTTTATCAATTAAACCAAGGTAATTAAACCAATCCATTAAACTGAAGGCATTGAACCAAGCGATTGAGCCAATCCATTGAACCAGTTCAACGGTTCAACGCTACACGTCGAGCCCCTTTGAACTATTTGCTAAATCTCCTTGTTGAACTGTCTATTGAACCGAAGTGATTGAACCAAAGCATTCAATCAACGCCAAAGCATTGAACCAAGTGTTGATTGAACCAGTGAATGAACCAGTGCATTGAGCCTACGCTGATTGAACCAAGCTGAAGCATTGAACTTGAGTGATGAACCAAAGCTTGATGGACTTGAATGTTGAACCAATGGTTGAACCAAGGCCTTGAACCAATTTAATGGTTCAAAGATGCTAACTTTTCTTGTGATTTTATTTAGACAAGAGCCCGAAGAAGCTTTGTAAAACCCCTCTCTCTGAAACTAATTCTTCATGCACCAAAAGACTGACCTGTAGAGTCCGTAGAAAAACTTCTCCTGCAGATTCATGAAAAATTAAAAAATGAAATGTCTTAGAATAGCAGGGATAGAAGGAGACCAATTTTTGGCTTGTTGGGCAAAAAATGGTCAACATGTATTTCTACTAATAATATATAGTAATAAAACTAAATGATGCCATCCTATATTTTGTGTTACATGGGCTTATGGGTATGATGACTCCAATAGACAATATCTAGGCTAAAGCTCAAATATATACATTGACTCAGTAATCATTTTATATATAGGATAATATTCAGCAACTCAATTGACTTTAAAATAGGTTGGGAGTTAATCATCATTGCTCATAAAATAAATATAGTGATGCTCTATAAAAATTCTTAGATCTATAACTACAATTTCGTCTCTTATACCAAATTCAAATAGATGCCTACACTCAATGTAGTGACTCCTAAAAAGGCACATGCTATGAAAATTGAAAAATAAAATGATTCAATCATATATATATATATATATATATATATATATATATATATATATATATATATATATATATATATATATATATATATATATATATATATATATATATATATATATATATATATATATATATATATTTTATAATGCAGATTTTTAAAAACAATGATGTTTCAATACAAAATACTCTCAATATGAATGCATTCACTATAATAATAAATTATACATCGAATTCACTCCCTAAAATGACTTAATCTTCTAAAGGCCTTTATTAATAATATTTGGGTTGGGTTAATTAACTTGGGTGATCTGTAAATGTGAATTAGACAATAAATAATACACATAATTCTATTCTTTTTACATTTTATTCTTAACCATTTTAACATTCAGCATGAGTGTCATAAATTGGAAACAACACCTACCTGTAAATTAGAAATTTTCTTTTGTTTGTATGTCCTTGCTAAGTCACCTCTTTCCCAATGCCTCTTTTCTCCTCTTAATTATTTGATTCCAAACACTTATGATAAAATTTTTTTCCTAATTTCCTCCCTATATGAAATAGGCGTAGCCCTTTTCCTTTGCTTTAGATTTTTTATTTTCTTTTTCTTTTTTTTTTGTTTTTGTTAATTTTTTATTTATTTCTTTAGTTTTTTCTTATTTTTAGTCTTTACATTTCTTTTTATTTTTAACTGTCATTTCTCTATTTTTTCTTTTCCTATGGTAATTTCTTTTTTTTTTTAATTTCAACATTATTTATCCAAAAATCTGTAATTTATAAATTAATTAGTCATTTTTTATTGTCACTAGCAAATTAAATGACAATTCTAAATATTACTTATTCCATATTTTTAAATCTAATTATGCTAATAACATTCTACAATAATTAATGACAAAATGTACCAAATACATAAAATAAATTCATTAATCTATTTAACTATACTAGCAAACTCATATAAATTAACTTTCTAATGCAAATAGAAATAAACACACCATGTGCAAATGATTTTTAATGCATTTTAACATGTGCTAACTATTGTGTGTGTGCAGGGTTCTCATCAGTTCTCTATTATCATTTGATGTCTCCATCTACATTACCCTCTTCGATGATGCTCTCCCTTCATCATGCTCTGAAGGATGAGTTCTCTTATTATAACACGTAGATAGTTAGATCATATCAACATGATAAACATATAGCATAAAATATAACTAAAACAACATATCATCATGTTTATAATATAAATATATACACTACAGCTAACTCACAGTAATGCAAACATGTACCATCATGTATCAAAACAATATCCTACTATCCCATAATAGCATATATCTCAAGCTTAGTCAATAATATAACCAATATCAAATATGTCAACTATAAATATCCATGAATAGCCAGATAGTTTGCTTAGCAAGGAATCAAGATGTAACATCTTTCCCCCTAAAGCTACTCATCATCCTAGATGACACTTATTCAAACATATTTTTTGAATTTAAAATATTTTTTAACTAAAAATAACATAGTATAATAGTATATAATCAAGCAAATAAATGTGGAAATCTCTTGAAGAACTCATCATAGTCATCTCAAGTTACATTATCCTTAGAGTATTGGTCCCACTAGACTTTATACTATGACATCTATCTGTTATGCAAACAAAATTAGTATGTGTTAATTATCCTGATTGGTTCTAATGTGACCACCTGAGATCCAAAACCTACAAAGCATTCCAATCTAACACATGCATAGGATTATTTATATACTTATTAAGATAAGAAACATGGAAGACATTATGTAAAAGAGCTAGGGCTAGTAGCAATGCAATCCTATATGCTACAATAATGACCACTTCTAACACCTTGAACGGTCCCACATATTATAGTGATAATTTTGTTGACTTTTCAAATTTAATCGAACTCTTTTATGGCTTAACCCACAAAAATGATTTATCACCTACTATAAAGTGTCTTTCTATCATCTTCAAATCTACATAACTCTTCTATCTATCATTAGCCTCGACTAATCTATGCCTGATTAGTCTAACTTATTCTTCCATCTCAAAAAGCATCTTAGGTCTAAAGACTACCCTATCCTCTAACCAGTCTTGACTGATGGGTGTCCTGCACCTTCTCCTATAAAGTGTCTCAAATGGTGTCATCTTCAACATAGATTGGCATGATTTGTTATATGAAAATTTAACCAATGAAAGATAATATTCCCACTTGTACTACTAATCCATGTAATACATATGAATAAGATCCTCTAACACCTAATTAACTCTCTCAATCTATCCATCAGTCTCTAGGTGATATGTTGTGCTAAAATTAAGTTGTGTACCCAAATCTAAATTCAAAGTTTTCCAAAACCTATAATTCATATTCAGATTATGATCCAAAATTATCTTCTTTGTAAAACCATGCAACCTATACACTTCCTTTTCTAACCTTTTTGCAAGGGTAGGTGCACCATCTATCAAATTTATTGGTATAAATTGAGCCACCTTGGTTAGTTTTTCAACAACTCCTAAGATCATATAGTGCTTATTCCATGACATTAGTAAATCTTGGACAAAATCCATTTTAATCACCTACCATTTTCATTCTAGTATATCATGTGTATATAACAATCTAGCCAGATGCACATGCTCAAATTTCACTCATTGACATTACAGATAATATGACACATAATATAATACATATTCCTTGATTTTATTCTAAAAATATAGTGGTATAAACTCTACCATGAGCTTTGTTACACCTAAATGTCATGAATATAGGGCATTGTGTAATTATTTTAGCACTATACTCTATAGATTCTCTTGATCTGGCATATACATCCTTTCATTGTAACATAATAGACCATCACTCTCCAATATAAATCCTTTATATTGAGGATTCTAAGTATTTTTAGACAATTTTTTTCTAATTTAATCATAAAATTTGTCTCCTGGAGATCACACGATCCCTAAAAGTACTCCTTATAGTAGCTCTAGTGGCTATGTACCTTCTGTAGCTGAGGGATTTAGCTACGCTATTCTCCTTTATTTTGATATAATTGATGTCAAAATTATGATTAGATAATAAATAAAGCCAACATCTTTGATGATCATTCAAATTAGGTTGGGTGAAAATGTACTTGAGACCTAAGTTATCTATCTTGAGCTAAAAAGGTTTTCCCAATAAATAATGCCACCACACTTGTAAAACATGAATAATTATTCCAAATTACAAATCATGAGAGGAATAATTCACCTAATACTGATTTACCTTCCATGATTGATAATACACTACTACACCATATTGTATATGGACTCCTCCAAGTCCATCCCTTAATGCATCTATGACCACTAAAAATTGACCATTGGGGTTTGGAACTCTCAACACTGGTACTGACATAAGAATTCTTTTTAACTCTTGGAAAGCTAATTCACACTTATCTAACCAAAAAAATTGTGGTTATTTTATTTCAATAAAGTAATTAGGTTAGCTATATTGGAAAAGTTCAGAATTAACTTTTTATAGTAACCTGCTAACCCCATGAAGCTTCTTACCTCATGCACATTCTTTGGTGTTGGCTATTCTATAATGGTTCTAATCTTCCCCAAATCTAATAAGATACCATCTACAAAGATAATATGTCCCAAATATTAGACTCTTTCCTATAAAAATACACACTTAGACAACTTTCCATAAGCTTGTGTTTTTGCAACCATTTTAGAACCAGTTCCAAATGTTGAAGGTGTTCTTATTCATTCTTTGATTAGATAAGAATGTCATCTAGAAAAAATAAAATAAAGTGATAAATGTAATCTATAAATACATTGTTTATGAGATTCATGAATGTTTCTAGAGCATTAGTTAGTCCAAATTGTAACACTGTAAACTCATAATGCCCATAACGAGTTTTGAATGTTGTTTTTGGAATGTCCTCATCCTGAATCCTCAACTAATTATATCTTGCTCTAAGATCAATCTTAAAAAATATTTTTTCTACCCATATTTGAATATCATCTATATGAGGTAGTGGATACCCATTTTTTATGGTCACCTTATTCAACATTCTATATTCAATGCAAAGTTAAAGGGTACCATCCTTGTTCTTGACAAAGACAACTGGTGCACCCCATGATGCACACTTGGCCTGATCAACCCTTTTGCAAACAATTCTTGAAGTTGAGCCTTTAATTCAACCAAATCAGTATTTTTCATCTTGTATGGTACATTAGATATGGTTCTGAACTAGGTATTATGTTGATAGAAAATTTGAACTCATATCTAAGAGGCAAACTTGATAATTATTTTGGAAAACATCATGAAAATATTTAAGAAATGGGTAATCTTAGAGAGATGTTTCCCTAGGTTCCTCCACTTCATTTATCTTGACAATAAATGCTTGGCACCCTTTTCCTTAATCCCTCTTAAGTTGCATTGCATAAATGTACCTCAGATTCAACTCTCTCTTCTCACCCTGAATTTATGTCTAATTACTAAAATCATTAAGACACTCAAACTTCTTCAAGTAATACTCAACCTTAGCTTTATGTTTTGGAATCTGGTTGACTCCTAAGATCACATCATATGATCCTAGAGGTTTTACAAACAAATCCATAATTTTTGTGAATTTGAGCAACCTAATCTCTACTTCAACCAAACACTTATCAATCATGACTTTTGAGTCATTCCCATACTATAATGACCATGTATTTTCCATTATACCAACTCTTCTAGTAACATACTAAGCATCCTAGTAGCTATAAAACACTTTGTAGATCTTGTATCTATCAAAATGGAAATTGGATGGTCAAAGAAAGTACCTAATAGCTCTATAGGTAATGCCTGATATTTGGCTTTTTGATTATCGATTGCTACATGAATTCACTTTTTAAAAATGCCCTATTAAGGATTAATACCTTTGCCTTTGGACTTGTCCTAAGGACAATCATGAGCATAATGGTATTTTTTATAAATGAAACATCATCTTGGTGGTGTTTTCCTATCATTCTATTGGTTTCCATTGAAACCACCTTTAGATCCATTGTCCTATTTCTTATTGCTTGAACCATTATTAAACTTGACATTATGACTTTTAAACTACTTCCTATAGTCTCCACTCCTCTGTTTCCAATTCTTCTTCTTGAAGTTTGACTTAGAATTTCCAAACATTTTATTGAACTTATCTTTGGCTTGTGAAAGAAAATTCAACTTCTAATCCTATTTGACCACCTTCTCGAAGACCTAGTGTATGGTATAATGTCCATGAACATCTACCTCTCTACTGATCTAGGGCTTCAAACCCATGATAAAAATTTTGATCCTGAACTACTCATATCCCTAGTATTAAGGTATGTACTTAAAAAAATTGGTGAACTCCTCCTAGTACTCATTCACAAAAAAATTACCTAATGTGGGAACCACCATGATTTGAATAATGCTAAAAATTGATCCCAAGTGGTGGTTGTTGAGTTAAGATTCATTTCCAACCTCTTATTGGCACACCACATAGCTACCTCACTAGCCAACTAGTCTGCTCCCCAAACTACCTTGGTGACATAATATTAGTTTCAAATTTTGAAATACTTCTCCATCTTCATCAACCATGCCTTAGCTCTATCACCCAGAACAGTCCCATCAAACCTAGGTGGGTTCACCTTCTTCATGTCTCTAGCCAAATCCACAGCTACCTAAACTCTAGTACCCTGACAATTTTCTTGTTTAGTGGGATATTCTTCAGGTTTGTTTTTCTATTCCTCTTCTTCATGACCATGAACCACCTACTTTAAATCTATAATCCAATCCCAACTCTTAGTCATGACTGTAAGAATTTGGTCCATCTTTATTGACTGCTCAGCATCAAATCGACTAGGATAAAATGGAGGGTTGTTATTAGAATTCATTGGACCCTATCCAAAAAATATAGCTTTCACCATCTTTATTTCTATCAACAAAAGGATATGAAAATGTTATTAGACTCATTAGTTCATAGAGTTTGATCCATAACTCTAATACCACAAGTAACATCCCCTCTAAGATCTACATATAAATACATGTAAAATTATTTTTAATTAAATATATATACTAAAAATAGATTACACCATGAGAATATAACATAGATCATATAAAATAATCAAATATTGATAATAGAAAACAAAACATATTACATCATATATCATTGATCTCTAATATCATGAAAGCACATCATAATGTGAATATGAAAAGTAAGTATATTAACTCAGTCACAGCTAATACAAGTCTACAATCACCACTATCAATATACGATAATAAATACTTACAAATCTTCATGACAATATTCCATAATAATTACAATAAAATACAATGTTCATATAAGATACATGGCTCCCTTAGAGTATAGTTCCCAAACTCAAATATATATGGTAATCTAAAGTGTCATCTCGATAAGTAGTACTATTATGGGGAGGGAGAGCATCATCCAAGAACTTTTACACAATAACCATAGACCAATGATCCCTTAAACTAATACCATCAATAAATGGCCCTCCCTTCATGGATGAGTAGATAGTGACATTGTGGGAATTTAGAGAGACAAAAAAGCACCCAAGTGTTGTATGATTTCTAAAACTAAACATGTAGTGTATCATAAAAAACTTGGTCTATTTCAAGATATTGCACTAACATGTAAATCATACTCATGAAATTATAATGTCTTAATAAGCATACTTTTTCCAAAGTTTTAAGAATAGTAATATAAAATCAATCTATAGATCAATCAATTTCTTATACACCATCAATTGGATTGCCTTCATCTAGTATTATGATGCTAGTAATCCAGTGAAATCCATCTCACTCCTTACTCAGTATTAGCAATGCAAATTTTTCAAATATAAATTGACCAAAAAATTCATATAGTTTACATCCTAAAAGCAAACACATCATATATCATCCTAAACATAGGAGTAACCAAAGCATACATTTATTTCATCAAATGTGTGAATGAATTTGATATTATTTTCTATCTCATACTAGAAATAATGACTATATTTTAAAAAACCTAGGTAAATTCACAATTAACTATATAATCAAATATCATAATTTATTTCCAACCATAATATACCCTATGATAACCCATATTACCATAGTCTAGTGTTTTTAAGCATAACTATTAAGTATCACGACCAAGCTAATAAAGCAGTCATAATTACATGGAAACATACACTCATATTCAATAGATAGAATAAATAAAACTCCACTTTCAAGAAACATAAATTAATCTAAACTAGCATTTATTATACATTTAAAGGTTTTAATTCACACATTTATTAAGTTTTATTATTCCTAGTTATTTAACATAGTTTATAATTTGCCCATGGAAATATAATCATGAGAATACACCCATATATATATATATGTGTATATATATATATATATATATATATATATATATATATATATATATATATATATATATATATATATATATATATATATGTATATATATATACATATATATATATATATATATATATATATATATATATATATTAAACATACCATAACTTGTTTTAATGTTACGCTCACATCTCGTATTTTGAGTTCACAATTAATATATAGTAATCAACCCATACCTATCATAATGAAAACTTCATTAGGTTTTCTATCCTTTCCATACATCATTAAAACACTTGATGGATTCTTGATATAATAACAAATGATAACACCTAAAGTTATTAAATATTCCTAAGAAGGATTTTTGAGAGGTTATTCAACTGTTTAGATATTAAAAAGGTTGACCATGTTCTAAATAAGTACATAAATAATAAATTTTAAATTTCACTAATTTAATCCCACATATCCCAGAACTCATAGTTCATTATTATAAATTGGTTCTGCTAACATTTGGGTTCAATTATAAATAGAGTAATTCCACTCATTCAAGGTAAAATTGAACTTTTAATCTTCTAAAGTTTTTCTTTAATTAATATTTTATACTTTAGTCATTCCTATATAGTCCCCACTATATAACCAATTTATCTCTCAAAAGTTAACGTTCTAGACATTTTATAATCTCTTTTTAAAACCACCAAAAGTATTAATAAATCATTCCACTAAAGTAAATACCCAATAGAAATGGAATATACCTCTACATCTGGTGACTATTAGGTAACTAAGTTACACCCTTGTTGAAGAAAATATTGTTCACATCCTCCTTAAACCTAGACCAACATTGGAATGAACTTTAGGTTATGAGATGCCTAAGATGTAGGTCAAACCCCTAGTTTTGATGGGGATATCTCCCCTAATTTTTCACTTAAACTCTATCTAAGACCTAATTCTATTGCAATGAAAAGGGTAAAAATATGAAAACTGATAAAAGAGCCTACTCTAAAGTGGTGATGCACTAGTGATTGAAGATCCACTCTAATTCTATCCTTTAAAACAATGAACCTGATGGAGACTAAAAATGATCAGACTAATTGATGGTGTTCTAAGCATGAATATTTCATATGAAGGTTGAGTAAGAGTTCTAAAACTTGAAGTACAAAGGCTTAGATCTGCACAAGACACTATTAGCTTATGATACTTCAAGAACACCTCTACTTGCCAACACTTCATAAAACCTAAAATAGACTAGTATCCTAAAGTTAGGTACATGAAAGGATGTATATATGATAACATAATTCATACATTCTTAAAATAAAACTCTCATGAATCACACTAGTATTCAACAAAAATTATGCAAGTATCTTCTATTGATTCAACGGAGTACAAGGAAATTTTGGTAGAGCTTTGTTATACCCAACTGAGGGATGCCAAAGTAAGATCTTAATGCCTACTTAAATAAAAAAATTTAAAGAGAAGAGAGAAGATTTTAGGTGTGGGAGAGGACATTAATGTGGCCAAGGTAGCATATAGTAGTTACAATAGGCCTATTCACCCTCTTCATGCATTAACACTCCTTAAATGAGTCTACTCTGGCATTGAGAGAAAGTATGGAGGTTTTAACTCCCCTATTTTACTTCATTAAATCCTTTATATGCTCAAAATATCTAAATATTACATCTAATATTAGTAACATAATGCAAATTGGCTATGCATAGGCCTTCAAGAGGTGTTGATCAATCTTTCCTTCAATGTACCTATAGACTTGTCCTTGAAACTACCTCTACCCTATCATAATGGTCTTTAATTTTGGATATGATCACATATATTATAGTTACCTATGCTTCAATTTTATTCATCAATTCCACCATGCCACTCTATACCTACTGGACTCTTCTACTTGTAAGTTAAGTGAGCCACACATTAGCCTTGCATGACTAGGCCACTTGAACTAGATTCACATACTGGTTGCTTAGGAGGAGCTAACAGAGACACTTAAAATTATCTCCATGGATAATTTTAGCATTGGAGGAGTATAATAAGCCTTAAAATTACCTTTACCATAGTTTATAATTGTTAATTAGGATCTGCAACACATTTTATACCCAAAACCCTACAAATTTTCACTTTAGGAGGTGTTCATATAACCTTTGTACAACTACGTGCTATGGACATGATCCCCTGTAAGCTAAAAACATGATCCAAGTGTTAGTCAATCAAGTCCTAAGAATTTGAATGCACTTTTAATAAAACCTTCCTAGTCAAGTCACTATTAGGGTTTAAGGGGGGTTTAAGAGTGTTTGGGGGTCATAGCAATGGTTCATAGAGATCAGAGCTTGGATCTCTAAACCAATTGTTCCAAATTCAAGATAATAGACCTCCCTACCTTCTATAAATTGTTAGGATCCCTATGCATATAATCCAAACTATGATGAACATTTGAATATGTTCTTTATGGGAGAAACATACTGAGTAAATATTATGTGTCTATAGGTATAATGATCCACTATAAATACTTCTCCTAAGGTTCAAGGTGATAAGGATGTGTCTTAACATCTAATTATTCCTCTCATAAAGTTTTTAAGTGTTACTAACACTCATATGGCACTCTACTCCACCTTTTTGTAACACATTCATAGTGGAGATAATGGATCAGTCTATTTGTAGACATGAATTTTGAATATTGGCCTAAACCCTAAGGTTGTGAGCCACTTATGCACTATATATAGCCTTAATATTACCTTATAGGTCCTATGAAGTAGCACCATTATCCTAATTAGGCCATTTTACTTCCTTTAAGAACACACAATCATCTATATCAACAGTTGTGTTTATCTAATTTCTAAACCAGTCATGGAGGTCACTTTGGTGGCTACTAGAGGACTTTTTTAGATGTTCCAAGATTCATTCTCCCTCCTTAACTTTATTTTATACACAAGCACTCTCTATCTTATTATTATTCATCTCAAACTAACACTTCTAGGATTATTCCATTCAATTTTTCTCCTGCATGTGCCAACTAGTGAGTCATTATGATGCTCAAAAGACCTTAGGAAACCTTAAAATTAATTTCATGTTCAAACCACTTCATTTGGATAGATTTTTAGGTCAAAATCCACCATCGGATCACTTTTAGGGTTTGAGATGTCCACCATCTTAACTATGGTTCACATCATATGAATGTCTAAACTAGGAACAAATTCCATGAACTATAGTGCAATGACCTCCTCATCTTCCATGAATGGCTTGGGTTTCCATGCAAAGGATGTGTAGAGATAATAATGTTGGAAGGTGACACGAGGGTTGTCTGTAGTCCAATTCTAACTACTTATTTTCTTAAGGTTCATTCATAAAGGTCAACCCCCCATTGCCACTTAATATTATATTTATCTTTAGTCCATATGGATACTTAAACTTCCCTAAGATATTTTTACCTAAGTATTTATGTGATGAATTGGGTGAGCATTTGAAGGTGAGCTTTGAATTCACTGTGTATAGGATGAGTGGCTCGAGCAGGGTTTGAAGACACTTGGACCATTTTCCTCACTTAACTTCACTTAAAACCTCATTATTATATCTTAAACATTTTCATACACCCCACATTGACTATCCAACTTGTTACAAAAGCTTAGAGGAAACTTAATATGGTACTAGGGTCTATGAGTAGGCTTGTGTGCTCATTTGCATTGGTCTATCTCTAAGGCATCTAATGTAAATCTAAATCCTATCCATTTGGATGAGTTATAAGGACCCTTAACAATCATTTCTCATTTTTTTAGGACCATGTGTTGACCCTAGTATGTTCCAAACCCCTTAAAGCATGATTTTGCTCCTTTAGCCCATAGAACCAACTATCATAGCTAGGGCTTGGTTTGAGACAAAATAATAGGTATAAGACAAAGTAGTGGGTATACCCAATATTTTTATATCCATATTTGAGGCATGGGTACTTTTAAATTAATCATGATGACATTTTTTTCTAAATATGGAGACTTTTTTATGCCTATAAAGACCTCAAACTATCATTTTGGCTTCTAGGGTAGTAAATTGCATGTTGACTATGTATTTGAGTGTCAAATTATGAGTATGGCCTTCTCTATTATTTCCTAAGGCATTTGTGATCATTGAGTGTCCATAACATGTCCCAATATGAAAATCCTTTCACATGGTGACTTTTCAACTCTTTATTTGATTTCACACACTACCCTTCTCAAGATTAGGGCTCATATTTGAGTATGTTTGTGTTTCAAGCCTGTGTAGATGTTCCTTTGCCATCTTAGATGTGATAACCATAAAGTTTTTATTATCATTAAATATTAAACATAATAATATTTTCATTATTTCTACCTTTTTACAATAATCAAGGTATGGTTCTTCATATACATCAACTTTATTGTAGGTGTACACTCATATATGTTAACTATGTGTAGGGGTCTGAGAACCATGTTTCTATGAGAGGAAGATGATATACAGTCACTTTAAAATTTAGTGGCACATTTACATTTTCAATAATACCCTTGGAATTCATACCTTCTTATGTTCACACCAATCTCCATGCCTTTGAATGGTATACACAGTGCCTTTTGGAGACTCTATTGTACTAGGCCTAAAAAGGTTGGTTGTAGGTGGTCATTTTCCTTTTTAGTTCACTATATGACCATGTATGACCAACATCCCATGATATAATTTATATCTACGGTCCCAAGAGAGTATGAAGTTTAGTTGACATGGTATAGTCTTGGAAGGAAGGGTGGAGGATTGAATGAATATGATTTTGGGGTGAATAAGGGTGCAACATGGACAATAGGGTAGAATATAGTATGAATGGCAGTGGAAACAATGTGAAAATATAGGAGGATGAAAATGATGTGAAATGGAGGATAATAACCCTTCCAAAACTAACCACATAGACCTTGTAGATCCTTACACATATACCTAAGCAAATATGGAAATTTGGAGGTAGAAATGAAATATATATAGCCAAAAGATGGAACCTAAGAATCTCTAAGGGACCTTAAACTTTGAAAAAAAATATTTAACTCTGTTAAAAGTGCCTTACTGAGCTTGGAGGTGAGGAGGATGGTTTCTAAGCTTATGAGGCTATCATGGAAGCTAGGAAAGTTACTTAAAAGGGTATGATGATGATCTATTATCACTTCAACACCCTATTTCTATGTTTTTGAGTTACATTTGAAGCTCTATAAATGCTACTAAGCCACACATAGTGTTCACCATAAAGTGGCCTTCAAGTCTGCATAGGACCTTTTCTTCTTGAGATATTATGAGATGAAAAGAGGCCATTAGAACTCCAACTTGAGAAAGGAGGCATGGTGAGACATGAAACACTCTATAAACTCTTCAACTCATCCCATAACTCCTAATGATTACAATTAACCCCTATCCATTACATAGACCTACTACAAATCACACACAAGAGCTAGTATTTAAGGTTTCTAGTTATATAAAATCACACATGTGAATCAAGCATTGAAAATTCTATGAAATGCTCTTTCAATACCTAAGGAAACAACATCCATCATTGGTTTGAGTAGGCAAACCAACAATCCTTAAAAACCTTTCAGTCTAGCTTGGCCTATGCAGATGAGAATGACATACAAATTCCTTAAGTTCTTAAGGAATGTTCATAAAGCTCATGATAACAATCCCAATTAAAATACCCATGGGTGAAATCTGCTTGAGTGTACCTTCCTTGGCCAATATCTATGACCTCTACTCTCTCTCTTTTGTACAGTACAAGCATAAACCTAAGGAGCTCTTTGAGTCTACTAATGATCTCAAATGGGAGATGGGATGGTTTTGATCTCCCTTTACATTGAAATAGATTTATTTCTTCTCCATTTTATAGTCCTAACCTCCCTCTATAAAACCATGATTCCACTTGAGCTGGTCCATATTGTATATATCCATACCACTTGAGAAACCTCTACAACCTACCATTTCTCTACAATTCTTCTTGTTTTAGACTTAAAAACATCATTATCAAGTGTTTTGGATGAAAAATAGGGGTCATATGACACTTTTAACCTGATGGTAAAAATGGAGGGAGTTGAAAAGCCATTATGTAGCATGTGTGGGGCCCATTAGGGGGATTTAGGAATTGAATATGATGGTAATTGACTTAATGAGGTAAGAAATGGTCTATTAATGGCTTAATGATGATTATGAGGTCTATACAAGGTGTTTAAGATGAATTAGTGGTCTATTAAGGCCAGATTAGGTCTCATCATGACCAAAAACATTGACTTTGGCACACATATATGACCTTAAAGAGGCATACCAATTGACTATGACATCAATATCTTATTAAAATACCTTTATATCTTATTAGAGACCTCAAATTAATCCTAATACACTTCCCATAGTGTTCTTAAAACTGAAAGATAACATACCTCATGTGATTGAGTAAAACCAATGTGTTTATGAGCCTTTATTAAACTATCTCCTTAGTTCACCTTCACCATGGCATTTTTCACATGTTAGAGCTCCATAAAAGTGACCAAGGACCATCTAACATGTTTTACCATCATGAAAATAATTGATTCAAGTTGAATAGAAGGTATGAGGGCCCACAAAGTAGAGCTATAACATGATAAGATAATGGATTGTTTGAACAACCCTCCAAACTCACAAGGATAAGACGTAATCATAATACTAATGATAAATCAAGACTCAAGGAATTAGGTTGATCATTTTATAGGTATCAGACTAGAAATTTTTCAATATTTATGGTGACTTAGCTAGCTTGACTAGCCTGCTAGTCAAGGAACTCAAAAAAAATTGAACCTTCTCTTCATGGCTTAGAAAATGGAACTTGACTACACATGAACTCTACCTTATACCTTGCATACTTTAAAATAATAAGACACAAAAAAATCAAAAAGGAAAAATAAAATACAACACACAACTACCACCAATAAGACCAATCAACAAACACTAAACATGTGTAAAAGCATTTGGAGGGGAAAAACAAACTCTAGCTACTTATGTACAAGAAGAACATGAAGGAGACTAATAAAAAAAATTGAGGAACATCCCATTGATAGGTATGGGGATTAACTCACCATTAAATATATAAAGTTTAAAGGCATTAATTTCCTTATATTTGGTGATGATATAAGGTCCATTCTAAATGCTGTCAAACTTGGAGTGTTTTTTTGGCTTTGTACGGTCCTCATCCCACTTGAGAATGATATCCCCTTATTGGAATGTCCTAGATGAATCACTCTTGTCAATTGAATTCTTTAATTTATGCTTATTTTACCACATGGTATGCATGAAACTATCACTTGTCTCCTCTAATCATCTCAGCTCATTCATCCTCACTTGTATTTCATCATCTTCTAAGAGCTCAAATTGATAAGTAAGCTCTAAGGCAGGAAGTTCAAGGGAAATAAGTAATATTAACCCTCTATCATAGAAAAATAGGTATGTATCATGTCCATTATACTTCTTAGGTGTAACTCTATCTACTCATAAGGAATTTCTCAACCTTTTATGCCACTCTCTTTGATTGTCCTCCATGGTTCTCTTAATGATCCTTATCAAGTTCTTGTTTGTGGATTGTACTAATCCATTACCCTATGGATAATAGTTTAATGAATCCTTGAGGTATATTTCATGTCTAAGTTTCCAATCACATACCTTATCACTATTTAATGCCAAGAAATTATCAAAGATGATTGTTGAAGGTACACCAAATCTGGTCACAAGATTGTCATAGAATTCTAGGACTGAGTTCTCATTGGCTTCCTTAAGTGAAGTTGCCTCCACCCACCTTGGGAAGTATTAAATGGCTATTATGACCCACTTATGTCCAAAAATGGAATGGGGATGGATCATTCCTATGAATTATAATCCCCACTTCATGAAGGGTTGTTTAACTTGGATTAGTTTCAAGGGAAGGGAAAATAATTTTTGTTTATCAGTGAACATGAAACACTTTGAACACTTTCTGACCCAATTATGTGAATATCTAAACAATTTAGGCCAAAACTATCTAGATCTAATTATCTTAGAGGTTGTGGTCTTTACAATAAAGTGCACATCAATAGGCCCATTATGAAACTACTCAAGTAGCTTGTCAACTTGGTTTGATTCAACACATCTTAGAAACATACCCCCTAAATCCTTATTAAAGATCACTCCATATATCAAGACATAGGGTATGATCTATAGTCTAAAATGTCTCTTTTTGGTCATATCCAAGCCCTTAAGAAATTGGTCTAATTGAAAGAACTTGACCACATCATTAGTTTAGCTAAGAGGAGTGGTATTTACACCTACCTATTCATTGTATGGACTTTTAACACTATTTCTTTATCTTCCTTCACCTCTACTACAAGATTCTCACATATACATCTACCTATTGTTATCTTGGTCATTCTCACCTCAATGTCATATTCCATATACTTTGTTACCCACCTAGCTCTCTTCTCACTCAAATCTTTGTTGAGTATAAACTCTTTGATGCTTGGGTGCACTACCATCACTATGACCTTATTTTTAGACACCATGTTCCTAAATTTATTCAATCATCTCATAAAATCAATTATATGCTTCTCCAAAAAGGTATATATTTACTCATATCCTTCTAAGGATTGACTAAAAAAGGAAATTGGTTGTTATAAGACTTTGTCATTCTACTACATGAGCATTAGAGAAATTACATCAATTGTGGAGAATGCACACAAGAAAAATTATTTACTAAAGTTATGGTTAAGGAGTCTAGGGGATTGAGAGATGGCTTGTTTTATGGCCTAAAATCTCCTCTTCCCTTCTTTGTATGTTAAAACTTTATGCTTCTTAATCATGTGATTAAAAGTCTTAAATAATTCTGCAAAACCTAGAATAAACCTCTTTATAAATTTAATCTTCCCTAAGAATCTCTACAAACATTTCTTATGCTTGGGAAGGGATAAGGCCAAGATTGATTCAACCCTATCAGGGTCTATAGAGATACCATCCTTTGACACCACATGCCCCAACAATCTACCCTCATGAACAATAAAGAAGTATTTCTTGGGATTTAAGGACACTCTAAACTTCTTTCACCTATCAAAGACTAACTTAAAATGTGCCATGTGATATGTTGGGTCCTTTGATAACATAGTGATGTCATCAATATAGATGAGCAACATTTCATCAATTATCCCCTCAAAGGCAATATCCATTTCCCTTTGGAAAGTTGACCCTACATTAGATCGTCCAAAAGGCATTTTCATGTATGCATAAGTGCCCCACTTTGTAGTGAAATCACTCTTATGTCTATCCTCCTCCTTGAATAAGATCTAATTATATCTAGAGTAACCATCAAGAAAATAAAAACTCTAGGATCCTATAACCTTCTATAGGATTTGATCCATGGTGGGTAATGGATAATGGTATCTCAAAGACACCTTATTAATTCTCTAAAATAAACATATAGGTGTATCTCTTCATTCTTTTTCCTCAAAGGAATAAGGTTTTCTACCCGTGAGGAATGCTTAATGGGTAATATTATCTTATATTCAATCAATTTAAATAATTCCCTTCTCATGATCTCTCCCACTTTAGGGTTGACTGGTATTTTCTTTTGCCTTACTGATTTTGTATTATTCTATAACTCTATGGTGTGTTGGGATAGCTTGGGGTCAAAGCCTTTTAGATCATGGTATTCCCATGCAAACACATATGCATACTCTTGGTACAAGGCTATGAAGTTAAATCTCTCTTTTATTGTGTTTACTTTTCTTAACTTAAGTAATATGTTCTTAAATATTACTATCTTCTCATAATGTTCTTCTTTAGTTGAGATACCCACCGTATCCCTTCTCAACTAATAATCTTCATAGAATATGGTCTCTAATTTCACTAATCCCTTGGTAAATTTATTAGTCCTTAACTATACTATTTGATCATGAAATGATGCTACAACCTACCTTGATTTGTATGACAAAATTCTACCTCATACATAAGAAAATAAACAATCTACTCATCATTGTCAAAGACCTACCAACTCGCCTCATTTTCAGGTATAGATAGCTGTCAGGAAATCAGGGAACAACAAACATGCTCTGACTCCACTGGTTAGGATATTGCTCCTCAGATAGAGCATAGTATGATTACCAAATATATAAGCAATTGAATATGCGGAAATAACCAGAAACACAAGTAACTAAAATTCACCAATAGCACAGAATATGAGAGACAATACACTATTTTGTATTAACACTAACAGAAAAGAATACATCAAAGAGCCGCCACACTCTTTCACCTTACAGAGATTCGCCACACCTCAAGTGTACAGTAATTCTTCTCACACACACTCTCCTACACAAAAACGGTCCCAACAACCAACTCACACACAGAATTGGTGTTCACCTCACCAACCAGTCAGTAATAACCCTGCCGGTACATCAAGCACTCTATAGCACTTCAAGCTGATCTCTCATGAACCTGCAACCTGCAATTCAAAGACCAAGCTTACATGTAGATCACCAATGAGCTTGCAACAACCTGCAACTCATAGATCTTACAACTAGAAGGAACTCTTCCTTTCTATCTCATGCCTTATACAATACATGCCAATGGGTCTATAAATAGATCCTTAACTCAAACAATAACTAAGACTCTTAATTTAGACAATTATCCTCGCAGCCCAAGACTCTGGCTGGTCTTGACATGCAAACTCATAGTTCACTTAACTAACTGTCCGTGAAACGAACACTTCGGGAACACACAGGCGACCGACGTCGGTCCCTGCTGGTCTGGTTCTGCCGACGTCGGCCGACTTCCTGCCGTCGCCGGTTGCCTTCTGCACTGGATCCTGCCGACGTCGGTCATGCTGCCGACGCCGGTTCCTGTAGAACTCAGCAACCATCTGTTCCTCAGTTTGCAAAGGTTGAAGCTTTTAGCTCCACACCCTAACAATCTCCCACTTGGAGATAAACAGCTGCAACCTGTACCTGTACCTGTACACCGTCTAGTTTGTTTCCTTGGCTTTGTATCCCTCCTCAAGATCACTCTTGAAGACCAACCACCACAAAATCCGTGATGCAAAATCTGTCATCCAAATTACCTGCCACATCCGCATCTACAACCATGTAGAAAAAGAACTTGACCCTGCATAGCATGTGCACCTGCTGCTGGTCCCACTGAACTGCCCTTCAGTATTACTCTTCCGGATTGACTCCAAACTTGTGACAACTCCCACTGCTTGGGAAAACTCAGGTTTAGTACATACCATGCACTCAACCTCACTATGTGAATCAAGACCCCTGTTCTATGAACTGTCTAGCCATCGGCGTGCTAACCGACTTCACACAATCATCCTGAAACAAAGTCAACAAGACTTCCATGTCTCTAGAACACACTCATGCCAAAGAATCTTGTTGCTCCCAGATTCTCCATGACAAACACCTGAACTAGCTTTACCTTTAGTTCAGCAATACCTGTATATGTAACCCTGCAACAAGCACATCATACAGAAAATAGAATAGTGTAGCTAATACTATCCAACCTGGTAAAGAGAAACACAATGATCAAACCTCCATTGCCCTGCAGCTAATACAAGATCATATACCCTGATCTTCCATCTCATGTAACCATTTCCGCTCTTCTTCATCCTCAACATCCATTCGTCTCTCAGTGCATACTTCCAGCTGGCAACACTACCCAAAACCCCTGTTTGGTTCTCCTCCAAGGAATCACATCCTCATCCATGCCTAGCTCCCACTGTTTCCTGGATCTACCTGTTCTGCTTCTTTAACAACTTCCTGGTCCTATGCCATAAGTGAGCAACAAGTAGTGTAAATAAGGGAAATGACGAATTTAAGAACTTACTTACACCTTCAGTCCTCCAAATGGGCGCTTGAGACTCCATGACAACTAGCTGTCCACCCAAAATTCGTCTCAGTAACCGATGCCGGTCACATCTCAGTCTACAGCCGACCGATGTCGGTTTCCTGCGACTGCCTCTCCGCCGACGTCATTTTCCCCTGGCCGACGCTGGTCTCTGTCTGCCCCGAGTCACCGACGTCGGGCTTCACATAGCCGACGTCGGTCCCTGTCTGGACACCGACGCCGGTTTTCCTGCCGACGTCGGTCTCTGTGTTTTTCTTGTGAGACCTGACTTTTTCCCGCGAGCTCTTTTTGGAACAAAACCTTGTCCAAATCACCTTTGCTCTGCTCAGAATTCCTCTGCACCTTATGCTGAACTCTGTCCGTCACCTTCTCCTTGAAAACCAAGGCTTTCCCGTTCTTGTCACTAACATCGGATTCCTCAAGAAACCTTACTTTCTTCTTCTGCATACAGAAACCACGATCCATGCCTTCCAAATCCAAAAGCATATTCTTTGACTCAAGAACCAGCATCTCCTTCTTATCTATGTGACCAAGCCTATCAAGCCACATCTCTGAATCTACAGCTGAAGTAGATAACCCAGAAAGAGAATCAGTAAAACAAGTAGATAGATAAAGCGTACCTACTTTCTTACCTCTAGCTATAACAAGTGTACCCTTGGTAACCTTCCAAGAGTCCGCTGAGAGAGTTATTGTGCAACCCTCTTCACCCAAACTTCTAACCGAAATCAGATTCCGCTTCAGAACTGGGACATGCATGACCTCCTTTAACACCCATGTGTCACCTGTCTGCAATTTCAGCTTCACTTTGCCTTTGCCAACAACCTGACAAGGCTTACCATCCCCTACACAAATTTCTCCAAAGTCTCCCTGGACATACTCATGAAAAAATTCTCTATGTGGAGATGCATGAAAAGAGGCACCAGAATCTAATACCCAAGATTCTACTTTATCCAAAGAACATACCAGAGCATCCTGTGCAACGTAGCCTGCAACATCTGCTTCTTCTTCATGTTCTTCATGATGATCTTCACCCGATCTGCAATCTCTCTTTAAGTGCCCTTGCTTTCCACATTTCCAGCAGGTTATTCTGCCATACCTGGACTTGGATCTCTTGCCTGTCTTAGACCTTGATCTCCCACGCTCTGTCCTTTCTCTTGGCCTTCCTCTTCCTTCAACACTCAAAGCATTTCCGGATAATTCACCTGTGCTTTTCCTGCGTATCTCTTCATTCAAGATTACACTCACAACATCATCCACTTTTAAGACTTTTGAAGGAGACACAGTATTAGAAACTGCCATTACCAAACCTTCCCAACTTTCAGGTAATGAACACAAGATTAAGAGAGCTCTAAGTTCATCATCAAATACAATATTCACTGAACTTAACTGGTTTACTAAACCATGGAAATCACTAAGATGGCTATGAATAGATCCACCTTCCAACATTTGCAAATTAAATAAACGCTTCATAAGAAATACCTTGTTTGAAGCCGAGGGTTTTTCATATAAATTTGCCAAAGATTTCATCAACTCCACCGTTGTCTTACACTGTGATAAGCTGGAAATCACAGATGAATCAAGACTCAATCTAACAGATCCCAGAGCCTTCCGATCAAGAACCTCCCATTCTTCATCTTTCATATCCAAGGGTTTGCTAGCAACCCCACCCAACGGTAAGTACAAATCTTTCTGATACAGATAGTCCTCAATCTGCATCCTCCATAATTGGTAGTTCTTGCCATTGAACTTGTCCATTCGTAGTTGACTGCTTTCTGACATTGCTCAACTCCCACTCAAACAGAAACCCTGTGAGTAACCTGTAATCAAAACACACTACCCAGATCTACACCAATCTGTTAGTATCCCAACCAAAAGCTCTAATACCAATTGTTGGTATCAAGCTCAAGAACCTACAACCAAGGCTCTGATACCACTTGTCAGGAAATCAGGGAACAACAAACATGCTCTGACTCCACTGGTTAGGATATTGCTCCTCAGATAGAGCACAGTATGATTACCAAATATATAAGCAATTGAATATGCGGAAATAACCAGAAACACAAGTAACTAGAATTCACCAATAGCACAGAATATGAGAGACAATACACTATTTTGTATTAACACTAACAGAAAAGAATACATCAAAGAGCCGCCACACTCTTTCACCTTACAGAGATTCGCCACACCTCAAGTGTACAGTAATTCTTCTCACACACACTCTCCTACACAAAAATGGTCCCAACAACCAACTCACACACAGAATTGGTGTTCACCTCACCAACCAGTCAGTAATAACCCTGCCGGTACATCAAGCACTCTATAGCACTTCAAGCTGATCTCTCATGAACCTGCAACCTGCAATTCAAAGACCAAGCTTACATGTAGATCACCAATGAGCTTGCAACAACCTGCAACTCATAGATCTTACAACTAGAAGGAACTCTTCCTTTCTATCTCATGCCTTATACAATACATGCCAATGGGTCTATAAATAGATCCTTAACTCAAACAATAACTAAGACTCTTAATTTGGACAATTGTCCTCGCAACCCAAGACTCTGGCTGGTCTTGACATGCAAACTCATAGTTCACTTAACTAACTGTCCGTGAAACGAACACTTCGGGAACACACAGGCGACCGACGTCGGTCCCTGCTGGTCTGGTTCTGCCGACGTCGGCCGACTTCCTGCCGTCACCGGTTGCCTTCTGCACTAGATCCTGCCGACGTCGGTCATGCTGCCGACGCCGGTTCCTGTAGAACTCAGCAACCATTATTCCTCAGTTTGTAAAGGTTGAAGCTTTTAGCTCCACACCCTAACAATAGCCTACATACAACCTTGATTTTTTATTATCCTTGAGTGCCCTTGACTTCATAATCAATGTCATATTGGGAACCAATGGTTGTAAGTCTATCTTCATGGTGATTGGACTCCCTTGGTATAGAATGAATGTCAAATGATAGGAATTCCTCCAAGAAGTCCCATTCTCAGTACTTTTAGGCCTTCAAAATATGATTATTAACTTCTCAAACACCCCTCACTAACTACACTACTAGCTCACTATCACCTTTCACTTGCATAAGTTTGATTCCTCTTCTCCTTGCTTATTGAGGCCCATGTATAATAGCTTTATATTATATTATGTTTGAAGTAAAAATAAATTGAAACCTTACTATAGAGTAGTACATTTTATTAGAATGGGAAACAAGCATTACTTTATCCCCACTCCCATTCTTTGACCTTGATACATTAAAGAACAAATTCCATATTCCATCATGCTCTTGAGTTGATCTTGTGAGACTAAGTACAATATCTCCATCCTCATGCATGTAATATACACTTAGGCCTATCTCCTCAATTCTTTTGTAGGGATCAAAACTATCATTGTTGACTACCCATTCATCAAGGAGTAGATCTGAGATGCCTTCAAGATTATCCTTGTGTTATTGCTCACTGATATTCTCATCCTTATATAGGATAGTGTAGTTTACATTAGATAGGTTGGGCATATGGGGTTCTAAGTGGAACTTGGAAATAGGTTCAGACCTAATAGTGACCCTTGTCCCATATCTAGTCCTAAATACCATGTATGACCATTCAAATGAAAGGTATCCCCAAATATTTGTAGTGGAATCCCTAGATAAGAATAGGTAAAAATATGGATGGAGATAAACAAACATGATATCTTGTGAGATATTACAATTGGTGTAAGCTAATAACATAATCTTAATATCTTTTAGTACACCTACTATCTTTTTGGGATACCCTTCTAATTAAAATACTCCTTTCTCATTGGGTTTATACTTGAGCTCTAGCTTATCAACTATGGATTTTAGCATGATTAAGATAGAAGCACCACTATCTATCATGAAATTGTGGACAAGATAATATCCTATTATGATTGATAAGTATAATGGAGGTGGATTAACTACCTTGGGAGTTTTGGCTTCACTAGGTTGACTATCATTAGCATAAACTGCACTCACCTTATCATTTTGCTTATTCATGAGGGAGAGCTTAGAGAACTCTTGTTGAAGAAGATATTTCTTCCCTGGAATGAGTAGAACATCCCACATAGGAATTATAACATTGTATTTATTCATATAGTCTAGAATGTTAAAGGGAAAATTGGCACTCTTGGGATGCAACTTGGAAGTAGAGGCATCACTTGTGACTTGTGAAATGAATGGAATCTTCTATTACTACCCATGTGTTTGAGATGTATACTATTTTGGAGAGGATTTTTTGACTTTAATTTGAGTAGAAAGATACAAAGTCACTTGAGGATATGTTGGAGTGACCTTAGATTTCCCTAAGTTATCATCAATCATCCTCCTCTTATCCCTTATGTGGGCTACAACTGAATCATCTAAATTTAGTATAATCTACCCCAAGTTTGTTGCCACTTGATAAAAAGTGTGTTCACCTTCTTAAAAAAATTCAATGGTGGTATTATTAGGTGCTTTGATCACATTCCCTCATTTTTGGCTTGGCACTTTATCTGGTGTCATGACAAGTATATCACCATGAGGCATTAAAGGACCTTGTTGTGGAGGAGTCATGGTTTCATGTACTTCAAATATATGATCTTGCTACAAATAAGAAATATAAAATACGTCCCCACTTGTATCCATCACCATCTCATCTGATTTCCCCCATGGATCATACCATTGACCTTCTTGTGTAAGGTTATTTTATGTTGGCACCAATTCCCTTGAACTATTTATAGGATTAGGGTTATAGTTATTGTAAGGTTTGGCCTATGTAATCTACCCTTGGCCTTATTGGTCAGGTGGATAAGGGGATCTATTATAGGGATAAGATGGATAAGGAACCTGATAAGGGGATTGATAATGTCTATAAGAAGTATGTTTTTGCCTCTCTAAGGCTACCAATTTATTGTTTTGAGTTTTAAGTAACCCTTCAATCTTAGCAAGCCTATCTACTTGGATGTCATTAGATTGGTCTTTATTGTTTTGAGTTGGCAATGGATCAATGGTGGGAGAAATGAGTTGGGTCTATAGAAATAGGGGCATGTAGGGCCTAGGATTCAACTTTCCTACTTGGGTCAAGTAATTTTCTACTCTTATGGATATTTCATATGCCTCTAGTAATGTGGTCCCACCCATGGACTATATCATTACAAAAAAATCAAAATTCAAGGCCCTTATTTAGTATATAAAGGCATAATTAGGTGTAGAATTGATAATGACAATGATCCTATCCCAAGTCATTTGAAATATATAGTTAAAATCAACCATAGATTCTTAGGGTGCACTCTTAATTGAGGTGAGTTGTTCAACTAATGAAACATGATCACTCATATCTTTAAAATGTTTACAAATGCAACCACAAAATTAATCCCATGTGTTTATGGAGGTAGGATTGAGACCCCTATACCACTGAAGAGCTTTGCCTCTCAAGGAAGTTGCTAAGATTCTCATGGTTACATTTTCTTGGGTGATGTTTTGTATTAAGCACATGTTGGCTATATCAACTATGTGTTCCATAGGAGTGGTGGAGTTTTCCCCTATGAAGTATGGTAGAATCTTCAAGGTAGCAGCTCAAATATCATTAATTTTTTTAAAGTTTAAAGGGATGCCACCATTAAAGGGGATAAATGCTTGCATTCTAAGTCTTGCCATTCAGATTAAAGGACTTATAATAGGCTATGTATGGATAGAATTGGTAGAATTGGGAGACCTATGAGAATTGGGTGGTCTGGGATTTGGGTTAAATCTAGGAACCCTCTTTCTCATTGAAATATCTAAACATATCTCAACAAATTCAATCTTCTTACCTTTTGAAGCTAACCTAGTGGACACCTTTTACATGAAACTTCCTTCCAATCTACCACTGATTATCTTTAGCCTCCCAGATATCTTTTAAAAATGTTAAAGCTTGTCAAATTAGGGTTCCAAGTAACTTGATATTTGGTCCCACTAGTCATGCCAGAACTATTAGGTAACTAGATTGTACCATTACTAAAGAAAATACTATTCACATCCACCTCAAACCTAAACCAATTTTGGAATGACCTATAGGTTGTGGGCTGCCTAAGATGTAGTTTAAACCTCTATTTTTGATGGGGATATATCCCATAATTAACTTCAACACTCTCTAAAACCTAATTATATTACAATTAAAATTGTAAAGATATGAAAACTGATAAAAATAACTTACTCTAAAGTGGTAATGCATGAATGATTGAAGATCCACTCTAAGCATATCCTTTAAAAATCACTAATGAACCTGATTAATAATACAAATAATAAAACTTCTTTATGGAATTATAAGAATGAGTATTTCATATGGAGGTTGAGTAATAGTTCTTTAACTTGAAGGATAAAGGCCTAGATCTACACAAGACAATATTGGCTTATCACACTTCAAGAACACCTCTACTTGACAACACTTCATGCAACCTAAAATTGACTAGTAGCCTAAAGTTAGGTATATGAAAGGACCTAAAGATGATAACATCATTCATACATTCTACAAATCAAACTCTCATGAAGCACACTAGCATTCAACAAGAAATATGTAAGTATCTTCTATTGATTAAAGGAGTATAACGCAATTTTGGCAGAGCTTTGCTACACCCAATCGAGGGATACCAAAACAAGATCTCAATTCCTACTTAAATAGAAGGTTTTAAATATAAGAGACAATATTCTAGGCATGGTAAATGCCATGAATGAGGTCAAGGTGGTGTATGGTAGTTACAATATGCCTATTCACCCTCCTCATGCATTAATACTCTAATAAGTCCACTTTGGCATTGAGAGAAGGTACAAAGGTTGTAACTCCCATATCTAAATTCATGTAATCCTTGACCATGATCAAAATATTCACTCAAATGGTAGTTACATAACATAAATTAGGTATGGATAATCCTTCAAGAGGTGTTGAGTAACTTTTCCTTTAATGTGCCTATAGACTTGTCCTTAAAACTGCATCTACCCTATCATAATGGTCTAAAATTTGGGATATGCTCACATTGATGATAGTTAGTAATGGTTCAAGGTGATTCATCAATGCCACCATTCCACTCTATGCCTACTAGACTCTTCCACTCGTAAGTTAAGTAGACTTATTTTGCTTGTTCTTCATCTTTATGCTCATATTCACTACTTGAGTGATCAAATAGCTGGATTAGGATCTCAACTCATCTAATAAGACTTAGATATTTATTATATTAACCCTTATGCATTGTCATTGAGATCTCTCAATTTTTATTCACTTGTAAACACATTATCCCTGTATGACTAGGCCACTTAAACTGGCTTCACAGACTGACTACTTAGGAGTAGCTAATATAAACACTTATAGTCAACTCTATAGATAATTTTGGAATTGGAGGAGTATAATAAACATTTAAATTAACTTTCACATATCTTTTAACTTTTGTTTGGGCTCTATAGCACATTTTATACATAAGACCCTAAAAATCACTTTTAGGAGGTGTTCATATAGCCTCCATATAACTAGGTACCATGGACATGAGCCCTTATGAGCTTGAAAATTGTTGTAAGTGTTAGTCAAGTAATTCATAAGCATTTGAATTCACTTTTCATTAAACCTTCCTAATCGATTCACTATTAGGGTTTAAGGGGGGTTAAAGAGTGTTTGGGGGTCTTAAGGATGGTTCATAGAGATCAGAGCTTGGATATCTAAACCAATTATACCAAATTCAAGCCAATAAACCTCCCCACATTCCATAAAGTGTTAGTATCCTTGTGCATAGCATCTAAGTTGTGATGAGCAATTGAAGATGCTCTTTATGGGAGAAACATACACACTAAGTAACTCCTATGTGTCTGTAGGTACAATAATCCACTATAAATACATCTCCTAAGGATCAAAGTGGTAAGGATGTGTTTGAAAATCATAATTGTTCCTCTCATAAAGGTTTTAAGTGTTATCAACACTCAAATGTCCCTCTGCTCTAGCTTTTGGTAACACAGTTATAGTGGAGATAATGGAAAAGTATATCTACAAACATGAACTCTAAACATTGGCCTAAACACTAGGGTTATGAGCCACTTTTGCTCTATATACAACCTTAATATTAACTTATAGGTCCTATAGAGTAGCACCATTGGACTAATTAGGCCATTTGACTTCCTTTAATAAAACATAGTCATCTATCTCAACACTTGTGTTTATCTTCTTATTGAACCAGTCATGGAGGTCAATTTGGTGGCTACAAGAGGACTTGTTCAGATGTTCCAAGACTCATTCTCCCTCATTAAATTCATTATGTACACAAAAAATCTCTATCTTCTTATTCTTCAACTCAAACTAACACTTCTAGGTATGTTCTATATGGTTTTAATCTTGCACGTACCAACTAGTGAGTCACTATGATGCTTAGAGGACTTTGGGATACCTTAAAGGTCATTTCATGGTGAAACCACTTCATCTAGATATGTTTCGAGGTCAAAATCCAACATCAGGTCACTTATAGGGTTTATGTAGGGTTTAAGACATCCACCATCTTAAGAATTGCTCATAACATATGAACATCCAAACCAAGAAAAAATTCCATGAATCTATAGTGCACTATCCTCCTCATCTTCCATGAATGGCCTGAGTTTCCATGCAAAGGATGTGTAGATATAGGAACATTGGAAGGTGACACTAGGGTTGTCTATAGAACAAATCTAACTACTTATTTTATTAAGGTTCATTTTAAAAGGTTAGACCCCCAATTCCACTCAATATTTCATGGATCTTCAGTCTATAGGGATACTTAAACTTCCCTAAGAGCTTTGTCCTTGAGTGTTTATGTGATAAAGTGGGTGAGATTTAAAGGTAAGATTTGAATTGACTATGTAAAGGGTGAGTGGCTTGAGTAGGTTTTGAAGATACCTAGACCATTTTACTCACATAATTTCACTTGAAACCTCCTTAATAGGTATAAAACATAATCATACACCCCATATTGACTATCCAACTTGTTGTGAAAGCTTGGATGAAACTTAAGATGGCAATAGGTTCTATGAGTAAGCTTATGTGTTTGTCTACATTTATCTATATCTAAGGCATCTGAGTTAAATCTAAATCATATCCCTTTATATGAGGTCTAATCACCCTTAACCATCATTTCTCATTATTTCAAGACCATTTATGGACCCCAATATGCTTGTAAACCCTTCAAAACATGATTTTGCTCCTTCAACCCATAGAACTAACTATCATAGATAGATCTTGGTTTGAGATAAAATAGTGGGTATACCCACTATTTTTTTATCCAAAGTGGAGGCATGGGTACCTTTAATTAGTCATGATGAGCAATTTTACTAAATTTTGATACTTTTCAATGCCTATAAAGGCCTCAAACTATCATTTTGGCTTATATGAGTAGTAAACTACCTATTGACTGTCTGTTTGACCATGAAATTCTAAGTTTGGACTTATCTAATGTTTCTTTAGGTCTTATTATCATGGAGTGTCCATAACATGTCCTAGGGATGAAGATACTTTCACATGGTGACTTTCCAACTCTTTCTCTTATTTCACACACTACCCTTCTCAAGCTTGGGGCTCATGTCTGAGTATGCCTGTGTGCTTCAAGCTTGTGTAAATGTTCTTTTGCCTTATTAAATGTGATAACCATCAATTTTATAGTCTCATTAAATAGTAATCCTAATCATCTTTTCATGAGTGATACCTTTTTACCATAATCAAGGTATTTTTCATCATATGCATCAACTTTATTGTAGGTGTACACTCATATATGCTAATTGTGTGTAGGTGTACACTCATATATGTTAATTTTGTGTAGGTGTCTAAGCATCATGTTTGTATGAGAGTAATATGATCTATAGTCACTTGAAAATATAGTGGAACATTTAAATTTTCACTCATGCCCTTGTAAGTCATACCTTCTTATTTTACACCAATCTCCATGCCTTTGAATGGTATACATAGTGCCTTTTGGAGACTCTACTACAATAAGCTTAAAAGGGCTGGCTATAAGTAGTTATTTGCCTTCTCAATTCACTATATGACCATGTATGACTAGTATCCCATGATCTCATTTCTCTTGAGGGTACAAAGGGAGTATGAAGGTTAGTTGACATGGTATGGTCTTAAGAAGAAGGGTGGAGGAGTAAATGAAGATGACTGTGGGGTGAATGAGGGTGAAACATGGATAATAAGGTTAGAATATAGTATAAATGGTAGTGAAAATAATGTGAAAATATAGGAGCATGAAATTATGTGAAATTGAGGATAATAACCCTTTTAAAACCAACCATATGGACCTTATATATCCTTTCACATATACCTAGCAAATATCATAATTTGGAGGCAAAAATGAAGCATATATAGCCAAAAGATGGAACTTAGGAATCTTTGAGGGACTTTAAACTTTGCAAAAAAAACCTTAAACTCTATTAAAAGTGATTGAGTGAGCTTAGAGGTGAAGAGGATGGTTTTTAAGCTTGTGAGGCTACCATGGAAGTTGGGTAATTTATTCACAAGGGTATGATGATGCTTTATTATCACTTCAACACCCTATTTTTATGTTCTTGAGTTACATTTCAAGCTCTATAAATACCACTAAGCCATACATAGTGATCACCATATAGTGGCCTTAAGTATGCATAAGCCCTTTTCTTATTGAGATATTCTAAGATGACAAGAGGCCATTAGACCATCAACTTGAGCAAGGAGGCATGTTGAGACATGAAACACTCTATAAACTCTTCAACTCAACCCACAGCTCTTGATGAAGTTATTCAAACCCTATCTATTATATAGACCTGTTTACATATCACACACAGGAGCTAGCCTTGAAGGTTTTCTAGTTATATGAGATCACACATGTGATTAATCACTTAAAAATCTATGATAGGATATTTCAAGATCCACACAAATAACATCCATCCTTGGTTTGAATAGGCAAGCCAAAAATCCTTGAAAACCATTAAATCTAACTTGGCTTGTGCAAATGAGAATGGCATATAAATACTTTAAGTTCTTAAGGAATGTTAATAAATCTCATGAGACAAATCCCAATACAAATTCCCATGGGTGTAATATTCTTGAGTGTACTTCCCTTGGCCAAGACTTAAGACCTACACTCTCTCTCCTCTATATAGTACAAGCATAAACCTGAGAAGATCTTTGAGTCTACCAATGAGTTCAAATGGGATATAGGATGGTTTTGAGCTCCATTTACACTAAAATACATTTATTTATTATATATTTTATATTACTAATTTCCCTCTATAAAACCATGACTCCACCTGAGCCAAGCCTACTATACGGATCCATACCACTTGAAAAACCTCTAAAACCTACCATTTTTCTATAATTCTTCTTATTTTAGACCTAAAAACATCATTATCAGGTATTTTGGATGGAAAAATGGGTCATGTGATGCTTTGAACCTGATGGTATGAATTGAGGGAGTTGAAAAGCCACTATTTAGCATGTGTGGGGCCTATTAGGGGGATTTAGGCATTAACTATGATGATTATAGACTCAATGAGGTAAGATATATTCTAGTAATGGATTAATGAGGATTATGATGCCTATTTAAGTCATGTGAGGTGAATTAGTGGTCTATCAAGGCCAGATTAGGTCTCATTATGACCAAAAACATTAACTTTGGCACATAAATATGGCCTTGAAGAAGCATACAAACTGGATATCATGTAAATATCTTATGAAAAGAATTTTATGAATTATTAGAGACCTTAAATTAATCTTAATACACTTCCCATAATGTTCTTGAAACTTGAAAGAGAAACTTGAAAGACAACATACCTCATGTGACTGAGCAAAACTAATGTGTTTATGAGCCTTTATTAAACTATCTCCTCAGTTCACCTTCACCATGGCATTTTTCACATGTTGGAGCTCCATCAAAGTGACCAAGGACCATCTAACATGTTTGATAATCATTACAATACTTGATTCAAGTTGAAAAAAAGGTATGAAGGCCCATAGAGTAGAGTTATAACATGACAAGACAATGGACTATTTGAATAACCCTCCAAACTCACAAGGATAAGATGCAATCATGAGACTAATGATAGATCAAGAATCAAGGCATTAGGTTGACCCTTTTTTAGGTCTAGGACTATAAAGTTGTCAAAACATCACTATATATGATAGGCTAAGTATTTATATGTATAATAATTCATTTTTCTTGTATAAACTAGATATAAATACCAGTTATCCAAATTTGGAACCAATCAATGTACATTGATGCCTCTGTAATATTATTTTACTAGGAGTTAATATATAGGGTTACTCCATCATAAATTCCCACTAATAAAAACAAAATTATAGTTTATGGATAAAATAATTAGTGAACCTTTATGTGCCATACAGGGTAGAATGTGGTGACACCTATATGTGAAAATCCAAATTTCAAACTAGTCAATATTATAAATACCACTTCATTTATTTATTGAAAAAATTGGTTCACCAATAACTATGATGCCCTATATATATATATATATATATATATATATATATATATATATATATATATATATATATATATATATATATATATATATATCAATCATTATATATACAGGAGAATATTTAATGACTCAATTGACTTTAAAATAGATTGTAATTTAATCATCATTACTCATAAAACAAAATATAGCGATGCCCTACAAAAATTCTCAGATTTATAATTAAAATTTGATCTCTTATACCAAATTTAAGTAGATACCTTCACTCAATGAAATGACTCCTAAAAAGGCACAGGCTATGAAAAGTGAAAAATACAATGATTCAATCATATGTGTGTGTGTGTGTGTGTGTGTATTGAATATAATGCACATTTTTAAAAATAGGGACATTTTAGTATAATATACTCTCAATATAACTGCATTGAATATAATAATAAATTATACATCGAATTCACTCCCTAAAGTGACTTAATCTTCCAAAGGCCTTTATTAATAATAGTTGGGCTGATTCAATTAACTTGGGTGATCCCTAAATATGAATTAGATAATAAATAATACAAAAAATTATATTCTTTCTACATTTTATTCTTCCTTAACCATTTTAACATTTAGCATGACTGTGATAAACTGAAAAAAATGCCTACCTAGAAATCAGAAATTTTCTTTTGTTTATTTATCCTTGCTAACTTGCCTCTCTCTGAATGCCTCTTTTCTCCATTATTTCTTTGATTCCAAACACTTAGGATTTAAAAAATTCTTAATTTCCTCCCTATATGAAATAGGTGTAGCCCTTTTCCTTTGCTTTAGATTTTAGATTTTTTTTTCTTTTTTTGTTATTTTTTATTTATTTCTCTAATTTTTTCTTATTTTTAGTCTTTACCTCTCTTTTTATTTTTTAATTTTATTTTGTCTATTTTTTCCTTTTCTATGGTAATTTCCATTTTTTAATTTATTTCAACATTATTTATCCAAAACCCCATAATTTCTAAATTAATTAGTCATATTTTATTACCACTATCAAATTAAATGACAATTTCAAAAATTACTTATTCCATATTTTTAAATCTAATTATGCTAATAATGTTTTATAAGCATTAATGAAAAAATATACTAAATACACAAAAAGAGTTCATTAAACTATTTAACTATACTAGCAAACTCAAAATATAACTTTCTAATGTAAATAGAAAACACACCATGTGCAAACCATTTTTAATGCATTTTAATATCTACTAATGACTATGGTGTGTGCAAGGTTCTTACCAATTCTCTATCATCCTCTAACATCTCCATCTATATCACCCTCTTCAATGATGCTCTCCCTCTAACACACTCTGAGGGATGAGTTCTCCTGCATCAACCTCACAACACGTAGGTAGGTAGACCATATCAACATGATAAATATATAGCATAAAATATAACTAAAACAACACATCAACATGTTCATAATGTAAACACATACAATATAGCTAACTCATAGTAATGAAAACATGTACCATCATGTATATAAGTAATATCATACTATCCCATAATAGTATATATATCAAGCTTAATTAGAAATGTAACCACTATCAAATGTGTCAACTATAAATTTCCATAAATAACCAAATAGTTTGCTTAGCAAAGAATCAGGATCTAACAAGTTGATAGTGTGACATATTTAGTAATTTGGGTTTTTTCAACTACCTACAAGGGTTGATTGATTAATTTTGTGTCGATTTGATGCATGTAATACCTAAAAAACATAAGCCCTTTATCCTATATAATAAGCACAAATATATCAAATTTAAAGGGGGAAATAGGATTAGGATAATAGCCTAGCTACCATTAGAAACTGTTTTGTAATATGAGTGTTGTCTACATATCCCAAATAGACCTTAGGGCAATGTAGTTCTCCCTCCTAGGGTGATTTTGTTAATCTTGATTTTTAAACTATATGATTATCACTAGAAGATTGATTAAAATGTTTAAAAATAGATACCCTTGACCAATAATAAATAATATTCAGACTTGTCCAATGGCTATTAGAATGTAGTAGAATTTAAATTGGAATAAATAATACTCTTTTGCTCAGTGTGCAGTAATATTTCAAAGTGATTGTTAAATATAATATAAGAAGCCTTGATGTTCTTACCTAGGGGAATCTTTTGAATATTTTTACTAACTAGCCTTTATAAAGGCATGGGAGGGGGGAGTAGACTATTTTAAATTTAAAAATTTGTCATTGGAGCATGAGGGACAAGGTTTTACTAGTGCATAAGGCCATAGTGTGGCCCTATCCAACCTACCCTAGACTTGTCCCAAAAGGATAGTGATTTCTAGAAAATATTTAATAGGAACTTGTAGGACGAATATGGTTGAAATAGGTATGTCTATATGATATTTTTAATGTTTACAAGATATTGAAGTCTCTCTTATATATTATGAGTTATCAAAATGGAAAATAGACCAACCAAGGTAAGGATGTCAAGAATAAACATTATCAAGTAATTAATTTTTAGAATTATGTGTCTACATTTGCCATCATTTTATTTTAATGATGCAATAAATTGAAATTACTAGAGTAAAATAGATTTAAATATAAGTGCATATACATACTTTATCTTTTGATGGAAAACTTGAATGTGCAAGAAACCTTAACGCAAAACCTATAGCAATGCCATTAAAAATAGTTATTGTCCATATTTGAAAGCCAAAAATATGAAACTTTAAATTTGAAGTTTGAAAAGAGGGCAAGGAAAGTACACACTTGAAATATTATGTAAACTAATTACCTTGTAACTTGAAACTGGAGAATTGATTGCCCCTCATTGAGGCATTTGAATAAATGTTAAATTTGTGGTGAATTAAGAGTGATAAAGTATTAATTTAAAAACCATTGAATGATCTTGAGTTGAAAATATTGTATGCTCAAACTCTCATTTAATTGTGTAGAGTACTCTATAAACTATTTGAAGGGGTGAAACCACCAAATGTGGCTTGTTACATAGAAAAAGGTGAAATCATAGATGTTAAGTGTTTCTAGACTCTAACATGGCCCACTTGTAACATGAAGATGAATCACACCACTATAGATGAATCTAGACTCTATATGAAACTTTGCAGCTTTGAAACTTTTGAACTTGATTTTTTTTAAATTACCATATAGTATCTTGAACATGAATATCATTCCCCATGTACTATATTGAATTGATATTAATTTAAACTTTGAAACTAGTTGAAACCTATAATTTTTTTAAACTTGCTACTTGTAATTCTAGGAAGGAGTGCACATACATGTCACATGCCCCAATAATCTAAAAATTGTAAATTATATTAAAATTTTTAAAATTGTATAGTTCCATAGATATTAAATTTTCTTATGACAAACTTACTTATCAACATAATCCCATTATGAAACCACCTTTTGAGATGAGAGAAGTAGCCTGTAAGTCACTTATCTCAAAAGAGAGTATACATGAAAGATATTATCATGTAGTAACATTTGAAATTTTAAATATATTACATCATAATTATTGAGTATTATATTGAATTTTTATGTGTTAAATAGATATATAATTGAAACACATAAGCATGATGTGCAAGATATGTGTCATGGCACTGTTGATACCTAAAACTCTTGCTCTAAGTGAATAGCCTTCTATGGGAAGCTTTAGAGATGTGGTACTTGAATATGGTCTGTAAAGTGACCTTTGAAGTTTTATAAGCCAGCTCTTCAAATTGGTTTGGGGGAAAAGGTAAGGAATAAATGTGAGTAAAACTTAAAACAAAAATTAAATGTGTCAAGATCTTTAAAGTATTAACCTATAATTGCATAAAGTAGATAGACTCTTCCTTTCCTCTCAATTTGACATAGAACATCACATCCTCTTCATTTTTAGGTGGAGAAAAAAATACAAAAGGCCTCAATGGGCACAATATACAATATTCAATCCTACCCATGAGGAGCACCTACTAAGGTCAAAGAATGAAAAATTCTAAATGTTTCTACTTATATTATATAACTAATTATTATAAATGGATATTTTTAATACCTTGAAAATAAATAATCAATAACTAGCCCCTTATAAAAGAAAAGAGCTTGACTTATATAGTCACAATGGCCTCTTAAGGAAACAACACATGAAACCAAGCACTCATGCTCATGATGAGGCCATTGTAACTGACTATGGGTCTCTAGATCATGAATGTATTTGGTCTTCAAAATTTTAGATATGGCACAACTATAATGCCTTATGATGACCATGATGCTTAGAAGAAGCATGGTGGTCACACGTGTCTACCTCTAGAACTACCTTTGGAATGTTTTTTAGGAAAGGGGGACCCATTCCCCTCATCTAATAACACTGATCGAAGGTCTGATAGGAAATTTTTTATTTAGATAAGTGCCATGATTCCACATGGAAGTTATGTTCCATTCTTATTTCATCTATTTGGTGGGCCCCATTCCTAGCCTTATCAGTCAATTACGTGATTCAGAGCTTTGATAAAGAATTTTTTTCTCCTAAGGAGTGTCATGATGCCACATGGTGATTCAACACTACTCCTAGAGAAGCTGAGCATTCCTTTCCAAAATGAGCATGGGGGTGCCATGTGGAAAGTTTTCATCCTTATTTATAACTACATAGTGGGCCCCACCTATTAATTCCTTATCCAATGGCATTGCTTAAAGTTATGACAAAAATAGCCTACTTTGGATAAGCATCATGATGTCATGTGATGAGCTAGTGCTTCTTTTGAGAAGCTAATAACTTCTTGATGTTGAATGAACATTGAGATACTACATGGCAGTAGAAAAGGGAAGCTAAGACTTAACTAAAAATACAAAAGAGACCCTAAGAAAAGATAAGGTTGAAGCATAACTACCAAACTTCACTAAGCACATCCATAACCAAATGATAAATGCTCTAAAATATCAAAATGTGGATTAAAATCCATAGTTTTCGGTGAATTTCAAGGGAATCTATGTGTGGATGGAAGAACCCAAAACTTTTAGTTCTTAGACTAGTCAAAGCAAAATTTTAAAAAGGGGTGAGGCCTATAGAACTTACAAATTTTGAAGAGCAGCCTTCAAAGGTGTCCACTTTTCCTCCTCAGTTGAGTCTTCTTCTTCAAAGCCTCAAAGGCCCTGTTTAAATCAATAATCTCCTTGAAGGAGATGCTACTCAAGACTCAAAAAACTACTAGCATTTGAAATTCTAGTTGGGTGAGAGGCTGCAAAATGGTCTCCACCTCAAAGACACTTGGTGCTTGATCGAGAGCCATAAAAATGGTCTAGTAATTTTTTTCTTCTCCAGTAGCTCTTGTATTTTGTATTTTAAGAGGATGGTGTTATCCATAAGGAATGGAGAGGGGAGTCCCAACTAGACCAATTGTTTGATGTGCCCCTTCATATCCTAGACTACCTTCTCTAAGGCATTGAGAAATGCCTTGCATTTTGTTTTTACCTTATTAACTCTCAAAAACTCATTTACCTTTACCACCTCTTACCTTCAATAAACCACCCCTACCACCTATAACATCCCATCAGTAGTGCTATATAGCTTATAGACTAGGAGTTATGAATCTTGAACTTTTGAGGACATGAAGGCAGGGACCTGGTCTATCGATGCACTCACCTAGAAGCTTAGCCTCTACGAGTGCATGATAAACTTGAGGGTTGGCTTCAAGTTTATGGACACATTTTTAATCCTCTCCCAATAAGATACATATAATTATTGGACCATGGGGAAGATCCCTATAATTTAGGAGTAGGTGATGAGGTTATTCTTTAGTTGAAGGATGTTTTGGTCCTTGGCTAAGGACTCCTACTACATCTATTGTTGTAATTATTGATGCTCTCTATTAGATTCCAAGAGAATCTTATGGGTCTTTGCAAGCTCTAACTCCTTTTATTTTAACTTAGCTTCTATGGTCACCTTTTTATTTTTTAGGCCATTTATTTTGGCCTTTAACTCTATAGCTTAGATTCACAACTAGGCCCTTTGGTTGGCTTTTACCTATAAGTTCTCATTGTAGATGCATATCTATAGATCAGACCTCATTTTGTTGATCTCTATATCTTTGGCCTTGGTATAAACATTGATGCAATCAACCATAGATTTCACCCTTATGAATTTGAGCTCTTTCTTCTCCAACCATCAACCAACCTTGATATAGTTCATGGTGATAGACTTATGCATTTCTTTCATCAACTTGACCTTGCCAGTAGGTCTAGCTTGGTTGAGGTTGAGGCTGATGACATGTATTGATTAGTCCCCTAGCTACATTTTTTCTTAGGGCTTGAATACTTGGGGTTCCATGTGTTTAATCATCAGAGATTGTTACGTCAGGTTAAAGAATGACTACATGTGAGGCACTATTGGGGCCTTTGCCTATTTTCCTCTTTTCTTATTTGCCTGAGCCTCTCAGTCTTTTATATAAGTCTCCAACTATTGATGAAACTACTCCTATGAATAAATATTTTCCCCCATAAATAGGGATCCTTATGGTAGCCTAAAAGGAATGGTGATTTTCTATTATGAAGTAGTAGGCATTATTCTTCTAGAGATGAGCAGGGAAAGGGTTAGGGTAGGAGAGAATAGTGGGAGGCCATGGAGTGAGGTGGAAGGTGATTATGCCACAATATATGATGATGTGGATGATGAGGGTATAGGAGTGAGAAATAATGTAATGAAGGTGATCGGTTATGTAGATTAAAGTGGCATGAGTGAGGTGATAGGTTGGGTAGTGGAGAGTGATGTGAGCTTGATAGAAATAGTGGATGGAAAAGAGGGGGTGAAAATGAAGTAGAAGTGGAAAAGAGGGGTTTGTTAAAATGTAACTTCTTTTGTGGGAGCCCTACGGGTGGGATGGATTTTTTTGCCTTGATCTATCTAGGCTGAGATGACCCCACCATAAGATGACCTAAAGAGACCTATTGCTACTATGAGGCAGTTGGATATGGGTACAAAAGAGGTGGCCAAATCAAAGACCTTTAAACCACTAAAAATTCTTCTTCTTTCCCCATATGGGTATTCTCTTTTTATTTTGAAGGGGTGTCCTCCTCTTCTTTTTCTTCAACTAAGAACTCTGCATCTCCTAGAGCTTCCACCTCATGGTGTTCATCCTAGAGGTTTTTGAACTGCTTATTAGTGTCTACATCATCAAAATTTAGTCCTGACTTATTCACTTCTTACCTATATTTCTAATAAGCATCTATTTTTTCCTAGATTCAATCCCTCTAGATGAGTTGTGACCTTAGACCCTTTGTTATTTTCTTTATGGGGTCAAACTCCTGAACCACCTTATAAAATGACTCCCATGGCTTACGAGTGTTTGAAGGAATATTTGATAGATCCATGTAATATTTAATATCATCCTCTATTGGTGACCTTCATTATTTGAGGTATATCCACGGATCATGATTGAATGGGGTGGTGATATTCAAGGTGGACATGTGACCAACAAGATCATACTTCCATTGGTCATTAATCTAGTTAAGGATAAGTTATACAATCTTGAGTGCAAGTAGGGGCTCCTGTGACCTCTTTACCACTGTGATGCCTCCTCTAGAGAAGGGGACATCATAAAGAGAATTTTTATTATAGCCCATGCCATATACTGAATTGACTACATCAAGTTAGTGAGCCAACTCCAAGGCTAAGGTCATATTTGTGAGTAGGTGTGGGAGCCACAATGGCTCCTCTTTAAATACATGGGATTAAATGAAAGTGAAATGGGCCCTAAGGAACCAATCAACTAGAATTCTTCCACTAGTTAGCCACAATCTCTAGTTTTTCATCATTATAAAGGTGATGACCTCCTAGCTGAGGTCAATCAAAATTGAGGATAGGAATGATTATGAAAACTCATAGTAATCTTGCATGGCCAACAAGATGTGGGTCCACATGGAGATGATAATCACCGTGTTAGGATGGGTGCTCATCTCAATGGATTTAAAGGTGAAATATGAGGAGAAAAAATAAGAGTTATAATACAATATCAGTTAGAGGAGGAAGGATAAATACCTAAAGGTATTCTATGTTGATAAGTTTACTATCTTAGTGTGCATGGAGGTGACAATAGCATCTACAAGTTCCATCCTATAAACCTTCTCCTTGCTTATCATCTTCAAAAGGAAGACTACCCCCAATTAGAAATTAAAAAAATAGCATCTAATTCCATCCCAAAGATAAATGCCAACATGGAAAGGGCATATTTCATGTCTTGATTCATAAATCTCATGAGGGAAATGGGTAGAGGAGGTGATTTGATGTAGTTATTCTAGAGGACTAAATTGATGAACTTAGTCTTACAAACCTAGGCATCCCAAACATTCTATAGACTCTCCATACTACAAACATTAGTATTAGGGTCACTTTAGAGTCATAGCATCTCCCTTATGGCATCAGCATTAACATCCACTTTTAGATGGTTATTTCCTATAATAATGCTAGTGTTGGCATCATATTGGTCTCACATAAAACAATGATCTCCAGGCATAGGTTCATAAGAGGCACCATGTATTGGGCTAGCATTGAGATCCAAATCCTCTACCTAAATAACTTGTAGTCATTTCTTCAAACCTTTTTGATCATTCAAGCATGGGTGCCCTCCTTCAAGTTATTTAGGTTTTTTGCCAATTTAGGATCGAAGATCCCATCTACATAATCTAGGACCAATGAGGGATCCATGTAATGCCCCTTGGTGATACTTTTAGCATTTGGTACCTTAGGCCTTGGTTTTGTGAAGGTAGAAGCATATGATTTACTTAATACATACGGGGAGATGTCTCCATGACCACCCAACCTTCAGGTCCTCTACTTATTTAAATGCCTTCTAATACTAGATGATGACATATAAGTCTCTATTTTACAACTCTTTCTAATAATTAACTCTGATTTATCTAAAACTTTGTGAAAACACTAGATATTGGTTTCTTACTCACAATGCCTTTCAGTTCTTTCTTGATTCTCTTAGATCTACTAGCTCAAATCTCTCTCAATATGCTCTGCTCAATTGTTTAATTCTTCAGTCAATTTTCTAATCTTAGGTTTTAAAGTGTTTAGCTTGATTGAGAGAAATATATTTATAGGTAGCATTTCAAGAATGATCATCGTGCCATTTTTAAATTTGGGCACCCCATAAATGTTAAGGGTGGCACACACACTTGAATAACATCTCATAAGGGATTTTTGGTGATCCTCCTGGGAGATCATGCAATTGGGAGCATCTAACATTAATGGCAAGGGGAGTGGGGTAGATAAATGTCTATCATTGGATGATTCAAAATTAGAAGGTCCAAGGTATGGACACTTGGTAATGGGATGAATAATTGTGCCAATGGCACTTATTCTTGAAGGGAAACAATAATAAAATAGGAAATATCAATAAATAAGGGAAACTAACTATGTACAAGGGAGAAATGTTAAATCAATTGAAGTGTTTTAAATAAATTCCATTAATTGGTCCCTAATTCATTATCCTCTTCATCCTCTAACTCAAATGCATTACCCTATCGATTTCCCATGATGTAGAAAATTCCCCTCCATAAAGAATCAAACTTCACATGTTGTCATGGCTTTGTGACCCTTTGGTCATATTTGAGGACCAAGTCCCTGGCTTAAAGCTTGGGTCTGATGATTTCTTATGGAACCACCACTTGACTACTTATTATCAAGTGACCTTATCATCACTCACTCATTCCCCCACTTATTAGAGGCTAAGTAACTCTACCAACCTGACCTCCATCACTCCATTATCCACTATTTCAATAGCTTTCAAAAGCTATAAAGTAGTATTTTTTATTGATATGGGCATTACCACTTATTTTCCATATATTAGCTCATATAGGGATGTCTTCAAAATCTACTTAGGGTTAATTTAGATAGCCCACATAGCTATTTTGAGATGGTTGTGCCACTCTAACTATTGGTTATTACCCATCCTTTTGATCAATCTAATGATATTCTTTTTGGTTGATTCAACCAACCCATTCCCTTGTGGGTAGTAATTAGACAAAGTTTTTAAGAAAATAGCATTTAAAATTGAAAATTCATAGATATTGGAGCTAAGGAAGGCCTTCAAATTATCATAAAATATCATTTTGGGAGGGTCAAACCGCACTATTAACTCCTCTAAGAAATTGAGGATCATGTTTTTGGTTACCTCCTTCATTGGGGTTATTTTGGTCTACCTTGTGAAGTAATCAATGGATGTAAATATCCATTTGTGTCCCATGCTAGATATATGTTTTATCATCCTAATAAAATCTAAGCTTTATTTTGCACAAGGTTCATCAGTTACAATCAGACTTAGTGGCATGGCTGAATTCTTTTGCTCACCTACAAAGAATTGACATTACTAACATTTTTTGACTACCTAGTGGCAATTGGAGAACATGGTTGGCCATTAATATCCCACATGCATGATATTGTTTATGGTTTTATTTATAGATAAATGTTAACTTGAAGGGGTGAAATGCATATCTTATAAAATCTTGTTGGCTTGGTGGTTTTCCATGCATCAGATTAGTTCCCCATCGAAGTTCTTCTTAAACAGGACTCCTTGGACTATTATGTAACTATCTCCCTATAATCTATAGAATATTATTTTGTGCATATGGATACCACATAAATATCATCTAGTCTACATAAAATGGGTCCTATTAGCAACCCAAGACCCATCATTTTCATATTGATTAACTAAAACCATTTCTGATGTATATTGTTTTTCGATCAGGGCATTTGCATGTTGGGCCATATACTCACAAAGTACTCTTCCTCAGATCACATTGGTTGGCCTAACTTAAACATCATATTCTAGGATCTTTGTTATCTAATTGGCCCTTTTTCTATATCTCTCCCTCCATTACATATTCTCGAACACTAGAATGCACCACATATAACATTATCTTACTTCCCACCAGTAGGTGTCTGAACCTTTTAAGACCCTTGATGAGTAAAAGATTGATTTTAAATGAAATTATACTTGGTCTCATAATATAATAAGGCTATTTATTAGAAGTAAATTGGGTTCTCACTTGTTCTTTCTTTTATCTTTTGAGTTAGCATAGCTGCTAGGTTATGTTCGCTCCCATAGACATACATGATGAAATATTTGGAGAAGTTAGGATTGAATATCATGGGGCTAGAGGATATCACTTAATATTTTTGAATTCTATTCTCCCTTATGTGGTCCATTTTAAGGCTTAATCCTTCATCATCAAGGTTATTGAGCTTACTAATCTCATGAAGTCAAATATAAACTAGCTGATGAAATTGATCTTTCCAAAGAAAGATTGGACCCCCTTCTTGTTGAATGGTAATTTTAAATCCCTAATGGCCTTTACTCTATTAGGATTAATAGATATTCCATCTTTAGATACTACATATCCTAATAACTTTCCTTGTGAGACATCTAAGACACATTTTTTGGGGTTGAGAGATACCCCAAACTCTTGGCATTTTTAGAAAACCTTTTCTAGGTGGTTGAAATGGTCTTCCTTCTTAGAGAATACAGTGAGATCATCCAAGTAAATGAGGATGATTTTGTTTATGAGGCCTTGGAAGGCTATGTATATGGCTTTTTAGAAGGTATCCCCTATATTGGAGAGGTTAAAAGGCATCTTTGCATACGTGAAGGTCCCCCACTTTGTATTAAAAGTGGTCTTGTGTTGGTCCCCTTCATTAACCCACACTTGGTTGTACCCCGAGAATCCATCCAATAAAGAGAACATTTTGGCACCCACTATTATCTAGAGGATTTGTTTTATTAAAGTAAGGGGGTAATAGTCCTTTATATATGCTTTGTTCAAGTCCTAAAATTCCATGCATAGTTGTATTTATCCACTCTTATTCCTCACTAGAACTAGGTTGGATACCCAAGTCAAATACTTTATTGGATATATAATTCTTGAATCTATCAATTTCCTTAGTTCCAAAGCCATGAGAGACTCAATCTTTGGGTTTATCATCCATTGATTTTGGTGGATTGGATTGAATCCTTTGACTAGATCTATGGTGTGTTGGATTATGTTGTAGTCATACCCTTTTAGGTCATCATAGGTTCAAGACATCACTCCTTCATATTTGTCATAGAAAGACACTAATCATTCCTTGTCCTTTTAATAAATCTCTTTCCCAACTCTTAGTCTCTTTCCTTCTCTAACATCAAGCATGAATTAATCACTTTTATTTATGACAAATTATGTTTGTCATTGTTTACATCATCATAATCAAATAGGTTCTCCAGGGTGATTAGCCCCTTTGACAACTTATTATATTTTAGTTGCATGATTTGATCCCTATAGGCTTCTTTTATCTCTATCTAAACTAATCCACAAATTCACATGATTATTAGAGAAACATGGAAATCTAAGCATCGCTCTTGAACACTTGCTAGTTTTGGTCATTATCAGTAATGGTAGGTCTAATGATCACCCATACTACTTGTTCATTGGTGAACAAATTGATCATTAGATCAAATTAGGAATCAATTATTTCTATCCTATCTAATTTTGCATTCAAGGTCCTAGGTATGATTTAAGTTTTGAAATATTTTAATAATTTGATCAAATCCCATATCTAGTGGTATTAAGACCTCATGTAGACATTCTTCATAGCCATGACCCCTCTTACCTATCTCACCACTAATTCAAAATCACCAAACACTTTCAGCTACTTCACACCCATACACTTAGCAAGGCTAAGTCCATAGATTAATGCTTCATATTTAGATTCAGTGTTCATGTAGGTGAATTAGAATCAGAAGGCTCATAGGGTCTCTTTCTCAGATGGGGAAACTAGTCAAATACCTACCTAGAGCTAGTTTTACATTTCATACCATCGAAATGTAGAGTCCAAAAATTGGACTCACCTTCAAGTTCTTTGTTTTTATCCTCCTTCATGACCTCAGGGATGGATTGATATATATCATGGATTACATAGGTCCTGATTCTAGTGGCATCAAAATTTTCTAAAGGATTATTCTTAATAAATTCAATGACAAGGACTTCTTCCTTTGGGCTCCTATTATCTACCACCCTTTCTTCTTTGATCATTTCTACATGATGCATCTATTTCTTAGTTAAAGAAGTGTGCATTTATTTGAAATTTACCATAACCTCATCATCTATGTGTTCATGATGAAGAGGCTCAAATAAGACATTCAATTTCAAACCATATTTGATCCTCAAGATCAAGTGGGACCAATCTAAGGATAAGTATTTGTGTATCTTGGTAGTGAAATCTCTATATAGACATAACTTGAAGACTGGTAAAATGTCTATCACCATGACTTATTTGGTAAATATGATATTAGGATAAGAGTATAACACTAGGGGAAGATTTCTAAGAATACCTATGGTCTAAACTTTATTTCTATCCAATTGCATCACCCCTTTATTCAAAGGCTCATACTACAGTCATAGTGTGTCTATAATCTATTTGTGCATCACTATGGTCCTAGCACCAAAATAGATCATGGAATTATCTAACTTATTCCCCACAATGAGATTCAAATATAATGGGGTGGAATTCATCTTACTTACCCCCATTTGAGAGTTGATGAACACATATGGGACATGAGGTTGTGCACTACTACTAGATTTCTTTCCTTTATCTCGTACTGACTCTATAATTGGGATAGCTTATGCAAGATTTTCCCAATTTTCTAATGCTTATTTCATCAAGGATTTAAACTCAATAATAGATAAGTTGTCCTAGAGATAAATATTAATTGTAGCCTTTTTTATCTATTACACCATATTATATGACCCTTGCAGTCAAACCTCAGGGTCCTTTTGCTTATTTTGTGTTATTTTACTCCACTTTTTATATTTTAAAGGTGGTAGTTTCAGTCTCAGGATTTTTTTGAAAGTTACATTGGCCTCATGAAGGATTCTTAGGTCTTGGTCAATATCTTCTTGGATCGAATAAAGTAGTCCAATTAGACTCGTAGGGCTTTTAATGTTGGGATCTCACATAAACTGCATATTTACCTTTGACCCAAGATAAAAGTGCATACTCTAGGGCTATTTCCTCTTCTTTTTATAAGAACATTCACTACATCTATTCTACTAAGACAACATTTTCAACACTTGGGGATTGATATATGTAAGAAACTAAATCAGGGGCATTTCCTTATCTTTATTGCTTGGCAAATTTTTGTTGAAGGTTGTCTCTAGGGCAATTATAAGGTGTATGTGCATCATTACATATGAAGCACCATGAATTTGATTCATCTACCAAGTTATTTTGGCCAATGATTAATTCTCTATTTGCACTTGGTGAGATGATCTACAAGGAATCAAAAACTAGGATGATTTGATTATGGGTCTTGTTTGATCATTCGACACCTAATGGTTTGGTCACTGATGATTCAACCTTTGCCTTTCTTGATACTAGTTATACTAATATGGCACCCTCCTATTTTTGTAGTTTTCGTAAGGGGGGTTCAAGGGCATGGCCTACTATATTTTAAGATTTATGATCTCATTAGAGAAGTTTTGTAAGATACTTTTCATGTTATTCATCTATGTTACTAATGAGGATAAAGAGGACACGCTTGTCTAAGTAGGTGGGTATATATACATGGAAGGTGATGATTTTGAGGTGTTCAAAAATTCCTCTTATAATGACATCAATATTTTTGGGAACATTGGCATCGATGGTTAAGGAGGAAACCTTATGGCATCTATTAAATTATTCTCTACTCTGAAAGTTATGTCATACACATTCGATAGCATTTGGCCTCCAAGGGATTGGATCATGATAATTACGTCTGAGTTGTAAGGCCTTGAGGTAAAAAATGATAGCCATACCTTTAGGAGGTTAAGTATTAGGATTATTTGTTAGGTCTTATAAAACCTATTATTAAAATTAATAATATCCTCTTGGGGGACTCTTTTAACGGTAATTATTTTTTGTAAGAGAGATGAGTTGTCTACTTTATCATTGAATCTTTCAAAAAATCTATTGCCTAGGTCATCCCAAGTGGTGATGGATTTGGGAATTAAGGATTAGTACCATTTAAGAGCTTGACCTTTAAAAGAGGAGGCTAGTAGACTTAGGGCTACATTATATTGCATGATATAATAGACAGTACAAACATTGGTGATGTCTTGAAGATGTTTTGTCATGATTTTGTAATATTCCCCCATAAATTTAGGGAGTGCATTTAAGGCATTAGCAAGAATGGGGTCCCCTATAGCTTGGGCTACTAGAGGGATGAGTGGGTTACCACTATTCCATGCTACAAAGTTCTTTGGTGGTCCTAGGATCGCTATTTGTTATGGTTTCTATATTTTACTAAACCTTGTGGTTCTTCGATGAGTTGTGAATACTAGAGGTGGTGATATCAAGCTTGGATTATTTGTTATTTGTGACCTTGTAATGGGCCTATGGTTCATAAAAAATTTCTTCTATTTAGATAGACTAGTAGTCTAGTCCCATCGAGTATGCCAAAAAATAAAACTATTGATGCCTAAAACTCTCACTCTAGGCAAATAACCTTTTATAGGAAGCTTTACAGATGTGGGACTCAAATGAGGTATATAAAGTGACCTCAGGGATTTTATAATAAGGCTCTTAAAATTGGTTTAGGGGAAATGGTAAGGAATAAATGTGAGTAAAACTTAAAATAAAAACTAAGGTGATGCACCAAGATCTTTAAAGTATTAACCTATAATTGCATAAAGTAGTTAGAATCTTTGAACATTATAAACTATTAAAGGAGCATATGTATGAATTAAAGTATATAACATAAACAAGAATCAACAATATAGAAGCAAAGAAAGGAAAATAATAAATATAAATAACTTTCCACTCAGTTTGACATAGAACATCACATCCTCTTCATTTTTAGGTGGAGAAAAAAATATAAAAGGCCTCAATGGGCATAATATACAATATTCAATCCAACCCATGAGGGGTACCTGCTAAGATCAAAGAATGAAATTTTTTTAAAGATGTTACTTCTACTCCAAAACTAACTATTACAAATGGCTGCTCTTGATACCATGAAAATAAATAATCAACAACTAGCCCCCTATAAAATAAAAGAGCTCATCTTATATAGGCATAACAGCCTCTTGAGGAAATGACACTTAGAACCAAACACTCATGCTCATGATGAGGAAATTATAACTGACTAGGGATATCTAGCTCATAAATGCATTCAGTCTTCAAAATCCCAAATATGGTGCAACTACAATTATTTATGATGACCATGATGCTTAAAATAAGCATGGTGGTGATGTGTGTCTACCTCTAGAACTACCCTTGGAATGTTTGTTAGGAAATGGGGACCCACTCCTCTCATCTAATGGCATTGCTTGAAGTTTTGATAAGAAATTTTTTATTTACATAAGTGTCATGATGCCATGTGTAAATTCCATTCCCTTCTCATTACATCTACTTGTTGGGCCCCATTCTTAGCCTTATTGGGCAATTTCATTATTTAGAACTCTGACAAAGAAATATTTATTGTTGAGGAGCATTATGATGCCACATGGTGAATTGGTGCTAATCTTGGAGAAGCCTAGAATTCCTTTACAAAAAAGAGCATGGGGGTGCCATATGGAAAGTTTGTGTCCTTTATAACTGTATAGTGGGTCCTATCTATTACTTCTTCAGTTGATGGCATTGCTTGAAGTTTTGAAAAAAATAGCCTACTTTGGATAATCATTGTGATGCCATGTGATTAGTTGGTACTTCTTCTGGGAAGTTGAGAACTTATTTGTGTTGAATGAGCACCAGGATATAATGTGGAAGCAATGGAGGAAAGCTGGGACTTAGCCAAAAATACAAAAGGGACCTTAGGAAAAGAGAATGTTGAAACACAACTATCAAACTTCACTGAGCACATCCATAACCAAATGCTAACTACTCCAAAATATCAAAATGTGGATTATTATCCATGGGCACCAAAAATAATAGAATATATAAGTAATGCATGATATAAATCATGGCACCATAGTAATAATAAATTTCATATAATGTCATTTAATTTAAAAATAATGCCTTACATAAAACCTAAAGGCCAATACAAAAGACATGTGAATGTTGCATAAACAAACAATGCCAAGGGACACACATAGATGGGATGAGGTTGTCATACAATTAAAAATTTTAAAATAAAATGCTAAGGGACACACACAATAAGTGATAAATATCTAAACTTATCATGAAATAAAGTAAGAAAGAATTATAGAACAAATTAAACAAGTTTACATCAACCATATGTATTAATGTCAATGTTAGAAAATAGCATTTTCATGTAACACATTTGTATGATATGTAGCTCAATAAATATAAAAATTTGTAGCTCAATATTGTAAGAGTGAGTAGCAAAACATTTATATGATATGTAGCTCAATATGGTATAAAGGTTGTGGATAGATGCAACATGTTTAATTATTCACAAAAAAATAAGAGATGCCCCAAACTTAGCCAATTTGTAGGGTAATTAGGGAAGCCCAACATCAAAACTATATAAAAGTGCATCCTATATCACACCCAAATACCTCATGAAAAATAATGTGTATTAAAAAAATAAAAGGTGTTTTCTATCTAAACATATAATAAATATAATATGGAAATTAGTAATCTATCAAAAATTAAAAACGCTTTTTAGGTTTTGATTTTGAATTTTTGAAAATATTTTGATGTTTTTTAAATTTTTTAATTATTTGCATATTTTTTAATTTTTTTCATATTTGATTTTTTTATATATAATATTAGAATTGTAAATTTATTAAGGATACGAAAATAGAGGAAGAGGGATGAATTAAAAAAATACTCAACAAGGTGTAAAATTATTATATGATTATAAGGAAGGCAAGCCAGGTGCCCCCAATAAATGTGTAAATAGATCATAGCAATGTAGCTCAAATGATTAAGATAGATAAGAATGTACATGTTCCTCATGGGTGAGATAGAGATGTGACCATGTAAGTGAAATTAAATCCAAGTATGGTGGGGATGTAATAGTAAATAAGAATGAGCTCTTATATGGTGTTTGTCCTTATTTGAAAATCAAGAGGGCAAGTGCTCGAAGTGAAACATAAAGCCAAGGGATAGAAGACTTCTTGGATAAAGGATAAAATAATTAGAAATGAAGTAAAATAAAAGAATATATGTACAAATATAAGTAAAACTAATCAAAATATGCATCCCAAATAATGAATTGGGAGGAAGTAGGAACTTTTGTCCAACCAAGGATCTCATCAATAGGATGCACATATGTATACCCAATTGTATTGTATGAATGAATGAGTTATTTTGAAAAAGAATTGTTAATTTTATATGCCTCTAAATCTAAATTATGATCATATTTTGTAGTGTAACCCATTGAATCAATATTACATACCCATGTGAAATTTCATCTACATGAGTATTAGGAAAAGATGTAATAACCTATACCTATGGTGAAGCTTTTAGAATAACCTATGGTACCTTAGGAGATGAAGACCTCATTTTATGTGCCACTTTTTACTTAGAATTAAGTATCATGTTCTTTGGAACTAACTAAATATATACATGTGTAACTGTATCATGCTCATAAGTAGATGGATAAATTGTTTCTATAATAATCTCATTCTCACAAGTAGATGGATAAATTGATTATATAATATTCTCGTGCTCAAAATTATATATAGAAACTAATTCTATAATATGATTTGGAATATGTAGAACATTCTCTTGAATAGTTTTGTAGACTATTTCATTACCATGTTGCTCAATGATTGTGCCAGGAAGTTTTTATATAGAAGAAGTAAATTTTTTTAGTTCCAAAGGATATTCATAATGGATTCCAATAATTTTAACCCTTGATTATCATGAATATATTTTAGATATTTGCATTATAGAAGGTACTGATCTAATATTTTGTATCTGAATGCATCCTAATAACATATCAAAGACCCTTGTGCTTAGTATAACTAATATTGGAGTGGGCACTATGAGAGGCCCCACTTGTAAAGGTATCACTATATGCCCAAGAGTACCTTTTCTATATCCATTAAATACTTTAAAAACTCTATAAATATCATGTAAATATTCCTCTATATGACCAAGAGAGTTATGGAGTGTTATTATGCACACATTTTTACTTGATCCATTTTATATCATAACACTATGTATGGATTTATTATCAACACATCATCAAATAAAGAGTGCATGTCTATAGTAAAATTAAAATTAGAATAAATTGTGCTCATTTTTTCAATGTGTAGTAATATTTCCAAATGATTTATAGATATATTTGGAGAAGCCTTGATGTGATTCTATAGGGGAATATATAAAATATTTTCACTAATTGACCTTACCTAATGTGCAAGAGGGGGAAAATATAATGTTTGAAATTTTAAACATTATCATTAGAGTCTGGGGGACATGGTTACACTAATATAAAAAGCCATAATGTAGCCCTATCTAAGCTAGCGAGGACTTGTCCTACAAGGATAGAGACTACTATCGAAGGTATAACAAGAACCTATAGGGTGAATAGGGATGAATGTGGTTGAAATAGGGATGTTTGTACAATATTTTTTTTAGTGTTTAAAATATAATGAATGCTCTCCTATAGATTTTAAGTTAAAAAAATGGTAAATATACCAAACAAGGTAAGGATGTCAATAATAAATATTTTAAATCACTTAATGATTAAATTATGTGTATATAGTTACTTTATTATTTTGAAAAATGAAATTTGAAAAAGATTGAATTTGAAAATTTCTTGATTCTTGAAATTTTAAAATGCTTGAATTTAAAATGAGAGCAAGGGAAGAAAACACCTTGCATGTGTAAAACCAATGTTACTTTTATGACTTTACTTGGAGATGATGTTTCCTTGAAGCATTGGATAATTAGTGTTTCCCATGAATCACTTGGAGAAGATTGGTTTCTTAGTTGAACCAATGGATAATTTGAGGGTGATCAATCCCTAAATTTAAGTTTCACTTTATAAAATAAATAACACCCATTGAGGTATGTGTAAACTTAAATTTAACTCAACTAATCTTTGTACCCCAAGATGTAAAATGGGATGAAATATGAAATAAATTTATAGATAAAATGCTAAAGGTGACTAAACCTCTAAGCTATGAATTATGCACTTAAACTAAATCAACCACTACAAATGGATTGTAGTTGCAATTTCATTTTTTTATTGAAATCATGATCAAAATATAATAGATTACATCCATGTTCCTACTATATCTATATATTATAAAATAATATTATGAAATTTTGAAAAATATTATAGTCTAAATGAATATGTATCATGCCCCCCCCCATTAATAAATGTAGAATTTGTAACTATATGAAGATGCTAATTGTAAATTATGTTTGTAAATTATGCATAAAATTTTATCATACACTCAAAACTATGTAAATTTTTATTTTGATCCTATGATGTGAGTGAATATGCCCTCACAATATGTGCCAATGACTAAATTTTAAACCATTTTGAAACTTTTTGAGACTGTGTTTTATACCAAAAGTGATTTTTACTCTTGAATGATATTATATCATATATGAAAATTCCACTAAAATGTCCCACTTTTGAGGTGAGAGAATTTATCCTAAAATTCACTCATCTCAAATTTAAATTTAATTGAAATATGCATAGTAAGATGTAATCATTAAAAAATGTAGCATATGTGAAAATTATGTTAGCATAGTAATATTTGCATCATTTTAATTTTATATGAAACATATGAGTCAAGGCATGTAAAATGTATCAAGGAAGCTCATAGTATTAAAAGATAGAATTAGTATATTATGTGATAGTAGTGTATGATATGAATCATGGAACTCATTCAACTTAACAAGCATATAATCACAATTATGGAAATTTGAAACCATAATACCAAGGGCTGCATACAAGGGACATGCTCATATGTCACAAAATTAAATATTTTATAGTTAAAGATAAGGGCCACACATAAATGACATGAATAATGTCATAAGCAAGGGATGTATTCAAATGTCACACACAAAATAGGTCTAAGGGATAGAAGCAATGAACATATTAAAATGTCACACACAACATAGGGCCAAGGGCCAGAAGTAATGGACATATTTAAATGTCACACATACCACAAAATATCTCATAGAGATGTTCAAATAGGTTTTCACTAAAGTGCCAAGGTATTATGCAATAAGTGAGTAAGATCTATGATACTATGTATAATTAATAGCATCAATGGAACATAGAACTAGAAATGTAATCTAAACCATGCATATGTAATGTGATCATATCCTAGAAACTAATATAGTCATGTACACAATGTAACAAAGATATGTTAGCAAGACATTTTTAAAGAGTATAAATCTCAATAATATAGGATTCATAGAATGATAAAACCTATGAATACTCTCCCTTGTAGATAATATTCCCCCAATTTATCAAGAATACTGGTAGACACAAGCCCAAGAGTTTAGTCCTTGTAAAATTTTGTATGTGTTGCATAACATTCAAGAATACTAATAAAATGCATGTGTGATAGAAAAATAATATGTTATCTACTAATAATAATATAAACAATATATTAAAAATATGTAAACTAGATGTCTAATCATGCTCAAGTATAAATTTTAGTTTTTTATAATATTTTGAATGTTTTTTTATTTTTAAATATTTAAATTTTTCTATATTTTTGAAAAAAATTCCAATAGAAATAAGTGATAAGAAAGGTCTCTAAATTATAATAAGTAATAATGATTTTAAAAGTCTATGACATGTTTCAGTTTGAAATAAGCACGAGAAGTGATTGTATATCCATGTATAATCAATATGTCCCCATTGTATGTGAATTATAACTTTGAAAATCATGTAGAAAAATGAATATGTATGTAGAGGACTAATTATACATCTCCATTTCATCATATTTACATTTGTCAAAATATGTCGCATGCATGAATATTATAGCTCTAAAAATAAATATTACATATGGAAAACAATAATCTAAACACTGAAACTGAGTCAAATATCTAAAAAAATTGAATTATTAAGGCTATGTCTACTCATAATATGATTTATATGTGAAAATTAGCATGGGATAGGTTTGACCAACTAGGACACTAGTGGCAGTCATTCATGTCTATAAATGGATGATTTTGTCAACTATAAGTGACATTTTATTAATTCAAACTATGACAATAGGGAAATAAATGGAAAAATATGGAAAAAAAAATAACCATTGTTTTGAACTTTTCAGATCTATAAATTAAAAAAAAAGAACCAACAGACCAACAATTCAACAAGATCCAAGGGTTTAGAATAATTTATCAATCAATCACATATGCAAGTAAATAGAATAATAATTGATGCAACAGTCAAGAAGTTATGCATAGTAAATGATGTTTCTAAAATCCAATCTTTGATCAATGGAATGCCTCTATGTAGGTCTTCTATCATGTTTATTATAACCCCTGATTATATTTACATATTCATCATGCATATTAGTTATGGCATTCCAATCATAGTATACATAGTCATCATCATGGTCATAATCATCCTCTTTATCTTGAAAATATGGTATGACACTCTTGTCATTTTTTGTAACTATATATGTAAAATCAACTGCTCCATACTATGGAATTGAACCTTCTAAATGATTTTGCTTTGCCATATGTGATATGTCATGTGCCTTTATATTGTTATGTTAGTTGTCTTTGCTTGAGATATATTATCCTTTGTGTGTTATTTCTCTACATATTTATCTTATATTTAAATTATAACCATTACACTTTCATGTTTAAATGTGACATAATCATTATCCTTACCCAAATTTTCCCCAATGGATCTCATCCATGATCTTCCTAGTTTTGTATTATATTCATCCAAGTTAGGGTCAATGTGAAATAGAAAAGAACATGTTTTTCTTTCAAGTTTGATCGGTAGCTCAATGGTTCAAATGCAACATTTAATGCAAGTAATATTACCCAAGTGTTGATTATCATACCCAATATATTTGAAAAGTGTCATGATACATATATTGGATTCACAAAAGGATGCAATCTCAACATTAGTGTATTTCTTAGCATCTATCAACGGGTTATGAAACAAAGGTTCTATATATGATGAATGATTTTTATTTAAGTCCTTTGAAACCTCATTTATAACTATAACTTGATTTCTAACCTCTTTTTTTAAGAATATTTTCTTGAAGATGCTTTATTTTTTGACTTATACTTGTTTTTGCAACTTCTCTTCTAATAATTGCCCTTTTGTAACTTTTTTTGTTGAATCTTTTGTAACCTTTCTTGCTCCTTTTGTAGTCTTATTTTCTCTAATTTTTCCTTGTGAATTTTTTCTTGTTCTATATTTTTCATTTGAATATTTTTTTGCTATGAATTATCCCTTTATATCCATACTTACTCTTTTTGTTTTTTGTTTTTTGCACCTGTGCTTTAGAAGATGAAATCATAATTTGAATGAGTTGATAGATTGATGTATCTATTATAATAACACCATTATCAATTATCTATTATATTTTATCCTTCAAAGCCAAAAAAATATGTGTATGATTCCCATGCATTCTATGATATTTGCAATAGTATTTTGATATCCTTAGAGGAGGCACAAAAAATAATGTATTCAACTTGTTTCAAATCATTTTTCTTAGAATCTCATTTGAAATCTTACTTGTATTTTTTCACTTTTTGAATCACTAGTTGTATATGTATTCAATTTTTGCTTCCAATCTTTATATGAAGTCTTATTAAGCACAAAATTTCTATATGAAGATGTAAATCCATGATTAATGTTAACATTATTTGGATTATTTATAATGTGATCTGATTTTTCCATGATGTGATCTTTGAACTAAAATTTTGATTTTGATTTTAGAATTATTCTATTGACTTTCTCATAGTGATGATTATATCTTTAAGGATATCACAATCACAAACCATGTGTACTTCTAATTAAACATACATACAAATACCATAATGAGGATATTCAAGAGGTGTAAGATATTGAGAAAGGACATGTTGGTTACCTTATTTTGACACTATAGGGTGAATCACCTTACCTCTTCGGACAGTAATATCATGGACCTAGTTAGAAGGAAATTAGTTATTACTATATTTAGAAGGGGTGGTAGAAGAAATAAAAATAGTTAGACATGGATTTTTTTGTCTATTATTAAGTGATAAAAATATCTGATTGAATGTTTAAATAATGATAATTAAGCAATACTTGAGGTTTTTTATGATTAATCCTTAAGCCATCTTAAATACATGATTGTTCTTGTTCCCATGTCATACTTGACTTGACAAAAAAAATTATTAATGGTGCTTGTGTTTTAACATGATTATTTAGTATAGTCATAGATTTTTTGAAAAATAAGAATAATACAAAACTAAAATGTAAATCCTAAAAAAATGAAAAAATTTGTTTATGGAGATTAGTATATTTGTATGAAATCCAAGGTCAAAAAAATATACTTTAAATGTCAGATATCATATCCAAGGTTAAAATAAAATGCTTTTAGTGTCAATTATTATGTCTAAGGTTGAAATTAATTTATTTTAATGTTATATTTATATCCAAGGTCATAAGTAAATTATTTTTATTATATATTCAATAATTTATCTAAACCCTAAGACAAAAAAATTGAAACAATCAAAGTTGGAACCCTAAGGGAAATTTTAATTTTAAAAATGTTCAAACAATAAATAGGTTCACCAATAAATTTTAATTAATATATTGGGTTCACCAATATGTTTTACCAAAATATTATATTAAAAAGTGAATTAACCCTAATTAAGATAAAGTGAATAGAATAAATCAAAATGTTGCAAATGTACTTTTGACAAGTAGAATAAAAGTAGATAAATAAATTAGACAATGTGTAAATGATTGAAAGAGGGATAACTTAAAATGTAAACACAAAATTAGTTGTTTATGTTTGATTTATACCTATATTTGACTAATAGAATTCATAAATAGGAAAATAGGAAAAGGATCTAAAAATCCCCAGAAGTTAATGTTAAAACTAAAGGAGAGGAATGGTAGACTTAGGATAGTAGTGGTAGTCATTATTTTCCCTATTGTATGTTTATATCCTTTTCATAGAAATAAGAATTTAATTACCTTTAAATAGATTTTAAAAATTTGTTTAAAACCTGTAAATAGCTTTTGAAATTTTGAAACCCTAATAGGGTAAGTAATTATTGAAAACATGCAAATAGAAAAAGGTGAAGTGTAATTAGACTGAGCTAACCCAAATCACCTCCATGATGAATGAACATTATCTACATATCCAATATTAAAATGAGGGAATCAATACCACATAGTTCTCCCACTTAGAATTCTTTGTGTCATTGTTCTAATTTTACTATACAAATAAATCTAGAACCATTTCGAATATTTGATCATGCTTTACTTAGGATTAGATAATATACATTTTGACTTAGTTGAGGAATTATTTAAATTCTTAGAATCATAATTGGGGGAATAAGGAAATTTTTATTAGTGTTTAAAAGTTTAAATATGCCTTTGTATTGAAATTATAGAGTGAAATAATAAGTGACTTGTGTATGCAATAAAAAATGCATCAAATCTATAAATCAATCCTAGTTTAGAGAAGATAGATCCTATTTATAATTTTGATTGGGGATACATTATATAATTGGTAACATGACCAATATTTGGATCCATTAGACCCAATTAGGAAATCTCTTACTACAAAAATAATACTAGGTAGGGTTCCAAAGCCTCTAGTCAAGCAAAATTACTCAATAACCCTAACTAAGCCCTATGTTTTCATAGTCACTAACTAATAACAAGTAAAGAAAATAAATATAATCTAGTTCTCACCAAATCTTGTGACATAATCTGAGGGTTAGTAAATAAATAAACATGCATAAGATAATCCTAATTAATTTATGCATAGGTAAGACCCTTAATGCATGGAGAAGAAGATTAATATTATTCAAAATCCAATACTTATGCTACTTCTATCTACTAAAGAGAGGAGAAAATTTAGAGAATACTTATCTAAAATATGAATTCGTTGAGACTCAATATATCCCTTGGCCAAAGGGGATTCATAAGAGGTTATTATGGTTTATAAGGATCACTAAGAAAGTCCAAAGTATCTAAGACTTCTCCAAAAGACTAGATTCTCCAAGTAGAAACCCTAAGCTAAGACTCCTCAAGTAGAATGGTAGAATATTAGATTGTTAATAAGATCAAATGAATAATAAATCTTAATTTCTATCTAAAAATAGTGAAATGGATGTGATAATATAGGCAGATCTAACCCTAAACCCTTTTGAAAGTTTCAGTCGATATGGTCGACCCACTCGACCTAGAATTGTTATTGATAAAAACTCACTATGTCATAGGCTAGGTTAGCCAAAAGATGACCTAAACCCTGAATGAGTTTCACTAATAAAATTACAAGGTTGACTTAGTTGACCTAGTACTTTAAACTATTAAAAGAGGTTTTAGGTTAGGAAAAGAGCTAAAAAAGGTGGTAAAAGATTAGAAGAGTGTGGAAAAGAGGAGTAATAGCATAGGGGAATATTTTAGAAGCTAGTTAGATTAGTATAAATGGTAATAAGGGATAAAAATCCTCTGAAGCACCAATGGCCTACCCACCCCTTTCTTGGTGCACCCCTTAGGGTGTGCACTTAGAGAGATTAAAAATTGATGAGTTTATACAAGATAGCATCAGTATTTGATAAAATTTGAAAATATTATGTGTATACATATGACCCACTTGAAGCTCATCACATGTCACATAGGTGTAACAAGGGATGGTGCTTTGTGAAAGAACATATTAACACACAATGTTGAGGCTAAAAAAAAGTTACATCATTTTAAAGCATAAAATAACTAAAATTTAAATAAATAAAAGGAAATAACTAAAAAATTAAATGTAATGTATACCTTGAATTACCTTTATTATTAGATGGTTGGCTATTATGTTTGTAGTTTTGATTGTGTTGAGTATAGAGACTACTTTTGACAAACCCAAGAATATAAAACTAAAGATTAAAATCAAACAAATGCAAGAAAGCAAAGATAACTGGTGCTATGTGGATGGGTTGTACTTGGAAATTTGGAAAGCTAGGGTGACAAGTGATATGTTAGACTAAATGACCAAGTCAAAATTTAGATTAAATTGGGTAATTGAAAAACCAAGGCTAATAAAGACAAAAAAACTTAAACAAGTAAACCTTGAGTAAGAAAGGCAAACTCACCAAGTCAAACCAAAGATACATGTCAAAAAGGATGGTAATCAAACATCAATGGAAAAGCAATAAAAATCCTTAATTAAACAAATATGGGCAAGCAAAAATGGTAAAACAACACTAATGAGTGAGCAGTAACAATCCTTACTCAATCATCAATGGAAAAAGGTGTATAAAATGGAAAACAACATTAATGAGTGAGAAGTAACAAGCCAACCTCCCTCAATAGTGTAAAAATTACATGAAAGTAGAAATGAACTTAGGTGTCTACAAAAAGGGTAGTAAAATAATAATAAATGGTAAAATAAGTCAAGGCACATATATAAATATAGAGCCATGTTGTAAAGAAAGTAATCCATATTTGTTCAAGAAAATTATTTTACTCTAAGGATAGATAAAATTGAAACAAAGTAGTGCTAGCATGTTTTTAAGATGTGAAGAAGGAATTATAGAATAAGGGAAAATAGATTTAAAATCACACATGCTTATCAAGGGGGGAAATGGAATATATGGTGAAGAGAATGAAGGAAAAACCAAGGTAGAGGAATTATTTATTTAAGTCAAGACACTCAAATTAGGTTTGTCAAAAAAAGAATACTTTCAACCTTAAGGACTCTAAATAAATTCTCTTAGCCACATAAGTCTTAGGTCAAAAAATTCAGTATGTATATCATTCTATGAAAGCTATATGCATGAAAAGTAAAATGGACCTACCTTACCACAACATATTCCCCATTACTTAGGACCCCTTACAGAGTCTTTGGTTTACTACAAAGATTGGGTACTTACGTGAGAAAGTAGGTAGCACCATAGAGTGTGTTAAATTCTCTTATTCCAATCTATTGGCCTAATGCACCCTAATGGACCTCAACTCTATTTTAAGGCCAACTGTGGAGTTTGAGCTTCTATTGGAGATAGGATATGTGCTTGTAATCACATATTTTGATGTAATGCTAAGTTTTGAGATTTTTATGTTAACTTTTGTTTCAAATTATTTGGATTTTAACTTTATTGATGGATTTTTTATATTCCTCCTCCATATGGATTTGGAAAACCTAACATGGGTGATAAAGATGACTTTAATTTGAATATTTAGAACATGATTTCTAAGAGAGAGAAATTTTAGAGAGAATGGTGTCTAAGAGTCTCATAAAGTTAGGTGAAATAAAAGTGATATCTTGACTTCAACCTTTTTTTATCCAATGTGGCATGAAAGGAAAGGAAATCAAAAGGAATGAAACATGAAACAATTTGTATTACTTCAAATCATAAAAAATGCAACAAAGGGAAAAAAGGGATACAATGATAGTAAAGTGTGATTCTTTATCATAAGAATAAGGTAAATGGATTAAAACATGCTAACATATATTTTAATTCAAATTTCATCTATTAAAAGAAGCAAAGATTGAAAATAAGGATCAAAAACTCATAACCATTGTAAAACACATTCGAGATAGGGAATGAAAAGATGGTGATTTTATGAGGAAGGTTAGGTGATTTTATGGTCCTATCCATGGTCTTACACTAAAATTTTTAAAAGAGAAGCCCACGAGGGTGACAAAAAGTATTGGAAAAATAAATAGGATAAGGAAAAAGATGGTATTTGTGAGGAAGGCTAGGTCTTATCCATGGTCTTACACTGCAACTCACAAAAGAGAAACCTAAGGGGTGCCAATAAAGTGTGTAAAAATTATTAAAAAAAAGAGGATAAAATTATATCATGAGGAAGATAGGGTTTTATCTGTGGCTTTACAATGCAACTCATGAGAAAAAGGGGAAACCAAAAGACCAAAAGGAAGGACTAAGGTTTGCAAAAAGAAAGAACTTTTGTAGAGAGTAAAACCCATGTAAGTAACCTACAAAAAAGTGTTAGATAAAGAGTATATAGAAAGCATGAAAATAGGGGACATATCCTATGCTAACATCTATATCAAGGATGATCATGTGAGATACAAGCTTGTGTCTTGGAAGGTTTCTTAAAGTTGAATTAGTTTGGTAGCATGTAATGGAGAATAAAATTGGGCATTGTAAGATGCCCTAATGAGTAAGTGAATGTATGGATGGGCATCGCAAGATGCCACAGAATCTGAAATGATATGAGGATAAACATCATAATATGCCCTAAAATCTAGATTAATGTGTGGATGGGCATCACAAGATGCCCCAACAACTAAAAAGAGAAAGAAAAGACAAGAAAAGATAAGAAGAAAAGAGAACCCTATATAGTGTCTAAATGAATTAAAGTTATCCAAAAAGATTTTAATAGGGGACTTCATGATGCTTGATAAAATGAAAGGAAGCTAAGCAAGAATAATGAGAGGCAGAGATAAAGAACTAATTCAAATAGACATAGTACTAAATCAGGCAAACAAGACCTCAGTAAGAGTACAAAGTCAACTGGGTCAACCTAGTACTAAAAATTAGGAGAAATAGAGTCTGATAAAAGTACAAATTTGACTAGGTCAACCTAGTACTATAATTTGATTGGTAAAAGAGATACAGAGTTGATTGGGTTGACTTAATACTGTAGGCAAGGAGAAAATTAGTTTTTAAGAGATTGTGTTAAATAAATTGATCATGTATTGAAAATAGGGTAATATTTTGTACTATACTTTAAAAGTAAGAAATGAAATTAAACATTCAAGAAATTATATCAATGAGAATTATCCAATTGAGGCACACAGCACAAAACCTTACACCAACATTGGCCAATGTAAGCTTTTACAATACAACATACAATGAGTAAAGAGCAAGCAGTTAACTTGAAAAATAAATGATAACTAAATGGTCATCTTGAATGTTTTTGGATTATTATAAAATGTTATTTTAAGTGTGATAGGTAATTTGGCTAAAATTAAGGAACTAAAAAGAACTTTATGGATGGTTTTAGAAAGTTTAGGATAAAAAAGATCTATGTTAACAATGGTACTAGCTTGGTGTTTGGGCCTACCCCCTCACTTCATAATCTTACAACGATAAGGGTGTTGGGTGATTTGCCAATATATACTATTAACCATGTATTTATACTTAACCAAAAAACCAAGTAAGCTTCCCCCTTGGTGATGAAATACAAGTAGGTAGGCCTTAGGTAGATAAATTTTAAAATGCATTTTGAAATTATGTGATTTTGTAGTGTTTGCAAGAAAGAAAAAAATAGTGCAACTAAATGATATATTGAAAAAATGCCTAATTAGACTATGTGATATATTCTAATCATGCAAACAATTAAAATTAAAAGTGTGAAGTAATTACTAGCGTATAGATGTTAATTCCTAATTGGAAACATAGTATAGAGTCAGTTCAAATGATAGTGTACGTAAACATGACATAACAAAGTTGACAGTGTCATTATTGTACTACTAAAGCAAGAGTCTTTAAGAACTATTTTGATAGGTTCAACCTAGTCTTTTAGATAGAAGATAGAATACATAATTAGGTTGACTAGGTCAACCTAGTTTGTTGTATGATGGTAATTTTAAAGACTACAAAGTTTACAAAATAAGATTGTAAGGAATAACTGAAATTAAAGAGAGAGAGAGAAAGGAACCTTGATGGGTTGGAAGATGTTGAGGAATGTGAGATTTATATTGAATTACATTGAATGTTACTTGCAAATTATGCCAACTATGTTGACCTATTTCTGTAGTTCCCTATTTGTTGAATCCTATCAAGATGCCTATACTGGCTTAGATGACCTAGTATGGTTTTTTGAAAGCTATCTAAAATACTATAGTGGCCTAATCAACTTAATATGTTTTCTAGAGATGAATAAGAGTATTGCATTAACTATTCAAGCCATTAGCTGTTAGGGTGTGGAGCTAAAAGCTTCACCTTATTGCAAACAGAAGGAGGAGGTTTTTCGTAGCTTGACAGTCGCCAGCATCGACAGGCCAAACTGACATCAGGCAGGGGAAGCGCAGAGGAAATCGACATCAGCAGGATATCGGCCAGCGTCGGTCACCTCCAGTTAGGCAGGGACCGACGTCGGTCACCTGTAGCGGTCAAAACTATTGTTGACGAATAGTCAGTTAAGTGAACGCGGAGTTTACATGTTAGAGACCAGTTCGAGTCTTTGAGCCACCCATCTAATTTAGTGTATGCATGAGATCTATATAATAGACTCATGGGCAGTATTGTTAAGTGTTGAACTTGTAGAACCCAAGTGTGGAGCTTGGAGAGTTCTTCCCATGGTGGAATCAAGTAGGATTCCCCATGTATGTAAGATCAGGTTTGATATGCAGGGAGTTGCAGGGTCATGGAGGAGATCTACATGTGATAAGTAAGATTAGGTTGGTCTGCAGGGAGATGTGTGAATGCGAGGGTCAGAAAGGAGATCGACAGGGGAGCTAGATCCAAGGTGACAGCAATACATTAGGAGCAAAATCATGGTTAGATCTACTTGGAGTACCAATTCGTACTCAGTTATACTGGAGGTACAATGGGGTGAACAACAGCTTGTGTAAGTTGTTAGTTGTGACCTATGAGAGAAGATTACTCAGGTGGGAATATTACTTAGAGCCCTTGAGGTAGAAGGCCTTGTAGAGGTGGAGAAGAGTGTGATCTCTTTATTATAATTTCCTTTGTAATGAGTTGAATACAATTATGTGTTGCCTCTCAGTTTCTATTTTATTTCTCATTGATAGTTATTTGTTCTTCTGGTATTTCTGCATGTTTAAGTTGCTTATACATTGGTAATCATGTGTGCTCTTAAATTTGACAAGTTGTGTCAGAACTTTGGGAAACTTTGGTCCTATCAAATGGTATCAGAGTGAGGTTGGAAGTTCTTAGAGCGAGCTTGAATAATAGGTGGTTCAGATCTGTTAAGTGTGTGTTGATTACAGGTTACTCATAGGGGTTGCTATTTGAGTGGGAGTATAGCAAGGTAGAAGAATGGAGAAATTTAGACAGAGGTGTAACACCACAGGGAGTGTGGTGGGTTGTCTTTGAGTGGGAACTTGAAGAGGAATACAAGCCAGGATGTAGATTAGATAGAGTACTGGTATGGGTATAGGTGTAGCTCTTTATCTCCAAGTGGGAGATTATTAGGGTGTGGAGCTAAAAACTTCACCTTATTGCAAACAGAAGGAGGTTTTTCATAGCTTGATAGTCACCGGCGTCAGCAGGGCAAACCAACGTTGGGTAGGGGAAGCACAGAGGAAACCGACATTGACAGGATATTGGCTAGCATCGGTGACCTCCAGTCAGGCAGGGACCGACGTTGATCACCTATAGCAGTCAAAACTGCTATTGATGAATAGTCAGTTAAGTGAATGCAAATTTTGCATGTTAGAGACCAGTTCGAGTCTTTGAGCCACCCGTCTAATTTAGTGTATGCATGAGATCTATATAATAGACTCATGGGCAGTATTGTTAAGTGTTGAACTTGTAGAACCCAAGTGTGGAGCTTGGAGAGTTCTTCCCATGGTGGAATCAAGTAGGATTCTCCATGTATGTAAGATCAGGTTTGATATGCAGGGAGTTGTAGGGTCATGGAGGAGATCTACATGTGATAAGTAAGATCAGGTTGGTCTGCAGGGAGATGTGTGAATGCGAGGTTCAGAAAGGAGATCGGCGGGGGAGCTAGATCCAAGGTGACAGCAATACATCAGGAGCAGGATCATGGTTAGATCTACTTGGAGTACCAATTTGTACTCAGTTGTACTAGAGATATAATGGGGTGAACAACAGCTTGTGTAAGTTGTTAGTTGTGACCTATGAGAGAAGATTACTCAGGTGGGAAGATTACTTGGAGCCCTTGAGGTAGAAGGCCTTGTAGAGGTGGAGAAGAGTGTGATCTCTTTATTGTAATTTCCTTTGTAATGAGTTGAATACAATTATGTGTTGCCTCTCAGTTTCTATGTTATTTCTCATTGATAGTTATTTGTTCTTCTGGTATTTCTGCATGTTTAAGTTGCTTATACATTGGTAATCATGTGTGCTCTTAAATCTAACAAGTTGTGTCAGAACTTTGGGAAACTTTGGTCCTATCAAATGGTATCAGAGCGAGGTTGGACATTCTCAGAGCGAGCTTGAATAACAGGTGGTTCAGATCTGTTAAGTGTGTGTTGATTACAGGTTACTCACAGGGGTTGTTATTTGAGTGGGAGTATAGCAAGGCAGAAGAATGGAGAAATTTAGACACAGGTGTAGCACCACAGGGAGTGTGGTGGGTTGTCTTCGAGTGGGAGCTTGAAGAGGAATACAAGCCAGAATGCAGATTAGACAGAGTACTGGTATGGGTACAGGTGTAGCTCTTTATCTCCAAGTGGGAGATTGTTAGGGTGTGGAGCTAAAAGCTTCACCTTGTTGCAAATAGAAGGAGGAGGTTTTTCGTAGCTTGACAGTTGCTGGCGTCGGTAGGCCAAACCAACATTGGGCAGGGGAAGCGTAGAGGAAACTGGCATCAATAGGATATCGGCCGGCATCAGTCACCTCCAGTCAGGCAGGGACCGACGTCGGTCACCTGTAGCGGTCATAACTGCTATTAATGAATAGTCAGTTAAGTGAATGCAGAGTTTGCATGTTAGAGACCAGTTCGAGTCTTTGAGCCGCCCGTCTAATTTAGTGTATGCATGAGATCTATATAATAGACTCATGGGCAGTATTGTTAAGTGTTAAACTTGTAGAACTCAAGTGTGGAGCTTAGAGAGTTCTTCCCATGGTGGAATCAAGTAGGATTCCCCATGTATGTAAGATCAAGTTTGATATGCAGGGAGTTACAGGGTCATGGAGGAGATCTACATGTGATAAGTAAGATTAGGTTGGTCTGTAGGGAGATGTGTGAATGCGAGGGTCAGAAAGGAGATCGACGAGGGAGCTAGATCTAAGGTGACAGCAATACATCAAGAGCAGGATCATGGTTAGATCTACTTGGAGTACCAATTCATACTCAGTTGTACTAGAGGTACAATGGGGTGAACAACAGCTTGTGTAAGTTGTTAGTTGTGACCTATGAGAGAAGATTACTCAGGTGGGAAGATTACTTGGAGCCCTTGAGGTAGAAGGCCTTGTAGAGGTGGAGAAGAGTGTGATCTCTTTATTGTAATTTCCTTTGTAATGAGTTGAATACAATTATGTGTTGCCTCTCAGTTTTTGTGTTATTTCTCATTGATAGTTATTTGTTCTTTTGGTATTTCTGCATGTTTAAGTTGCTTATACATTGGTAATCATGTGTGCTCTTAAATCTGACAAGTTGTGTTAGAACTTTGGGAAACCTTGGTCCTATCATTAGCCTGTATAGAAGTGAATAAGAGTATTGTATCAACATTTTAAACCTAGTAACCTATATTTGATGAAGACCTACATAGAAAAAATAGAGTCATTTTGATGTGACTATGTGTTAAACTTGTGTGTAGAAGTTAGAAACTATACCCACCAGTCAACCTAGTATCAAAAATATAGAAAAATAATAAATAAAATGATAGAAAATAAAAAATGTGAAAGAAAACCTACAAAATTTAGATTCATATTAGGTTCACTAGAATGTATGCAATCAAAAATGCATCAGATCTATAAATCAATCCTAGCTTGAAGAAGATAGGTCCTACTTACACTTCCTATTAGGGATACATTAGATAATAGAGAACATGACCAATATGTGGATATGTTAGACCCAATTATGGGATTTCTTACTACAATAATAATAATAGGGAGGGTTTCAAAGCCTCCAATCAAGCAAAATCATGTAATAACCCTAACTAAGCCTTATGTTTTCATATTCACTCAACTAATAACAAGTAAAGCAAAAAAATCTAATCTAGTGCTCACCAAATCTTATGACACAATATGAGGGTTAGTAAACAAATAAACATTAATAAGAGAATAAAAATTAATCTATGTATAGGTAATACCCTTAATGCATGGATAAGAAGAGTAATAATATTCAAAAGTTAATACTTATACTACTTATATCTACTAAAGAGAAGAATAAAGTTAGAGAATACTTACCTAAAAGATGAACCTGTCAAGACTCAATCTCTCCCTTGGCCAAAGGGGATTCTCAAGAGGTTTTGTTTTTTAAGGATCACTAAGAAATTCCAAAGCATCCAAGACTTCTCCACAAGACTAGATTCTCTAAGTAGAAACCCTAAGCTAAGACTCCTCAATGAGAATGGTGGAAGAGTAGATTGTAAAGAACTAAAAATTAATAATAACTCTTAATGTCTCTCTAATAATGGAAAAATGGATGTGTTTATATTAGTGGATCTAACCTTAAACCCTTCCAAAAAATTTGATCAACAAGGTTGACCCAGTTGACTTAATATCATTATTGACAAAAACTCACTAGGTCATGAGCTAGGTCAGCCAAGATATGACCCAGACCCTAAATGAGTTTCACTAATAAGAGTACAAGGTCGACCCAATTGACCTAGTACTTTAAACTATTGAAAAGGGGTTCAAGTTAGGAAAATAGGTACAAAAGGTGGTAATAGACTAGAGGAATGTTCAAAAGATGATTAATATCTTAGGGGAATGTTTTATGAGTTGGTCAGATTAGTAATAAGAGGAAATAAGGGAGAATAATCTTATGAAGCACCAATGGTATGTCCACCCCTTTCCCGATATACCCATTAGGGTGTGCATTTAGATATATTGAGACTCGATGGGTTCCTTAAAGATAAAAAGCATCAGTATTTGATAAAATTTGAAAATATTATGTGTATACAAATTGAGTATGCCATTATAACAGTCTAAAAGGGGAAACCACATGCTAGACAGGATAAAAACATAGAAGACAAGGTAAGGGAGGGTTTAATTTCAAAACTTGATCATTAGAGAGATTAATATAAAAATGTCCTATAGGGATAGGAATACCTCCCACTATTTTCCATATTTGATGTTGTTGTGCCTTAGGGAAACATGTGAATTTTTGGATCTAGGTTTTTCCATACAGATGTTTAAGGGTATTTTTACCAATTAGAACATTTTTTAGGCAATAGATTATGGTTTAAAATAAAATTAATTCCTCATAGGTGCTTAGGATAGGGTAAGGTGGAAAACTATGTCCAAATTATGTGTACAAGTTAATTAAATTATAAAAAGGCCAAAATTGACATAATCAAGTATTTATGACTAGATTTAGGATACTAAATTTTCCACCCATTTAGTCTAAAAATAAAAAAATTATATTAAAAGAAATATATACCTTTGTTGTAAGACACACTTTGTATTTGAGATAGTAATCCAATCATGCAAGGCACCATAGTCTTTATAAAACCCTAAAAAACACATTAAGTACTCACTTTGTTCTTTTAAAAACCAAATTTTGAAAAAACTTGAATTTGAAAATTGTTTGAATCTCAAAATTTGAAAATGCTTGATTTTGAAATGAGATCAAGGGAATAAAAACCCTTCGTGTGTAAATATAATTTCATTTTTGTTACTTTTCTTATAAATAATCTTCCTTGAAGCATTGGATAATTAGTGATTCCCATGAAGCACTTAGAGATATTGGTTACTTAGCTGAACCAATGAAGAATTTGAGGGTGACAAAACCCCAAATTGAATTTGTAATTTATAAAATAAATAACACCCATTGAGGAATGTAGAAACATAATTTTAACATATATGGTATTTGTAACTCAAAGTCATGAAATGGGTTGAAATCTTTAAAAAAATACATACATAATGTTAGAGGGCACAAAGCCTCTAAGTTATGCATTATGAACCTAAATTGAATCAACACTACAAATGGATTGTAGATTCAATTACAAATTCTTTCATGAATTCATGATCAAAATACAATCAATTACACCCATGCTTTTACCTGTGAACAAGGATTGCAATAGAGGGGAGGTTAGTATTGTGTTAGTCTCATAAAACAAGTGAATTAAACACACTAAAATCTTAACACCTCTAGCTTAGACACTAGGAAAGCTTAGGTAACAAAACTAAATGAAAGAACGATAAAAACATAAAATAAATAACTCTTTTACCTTCCTTGGGAGCTTAAAATGGCTTGTTAAATGGCTTTCTTGGCTTGTGCATGAATATTTTTTTGATAATGGAGGTTATTTATCTCCTTGGCACCTTGGATTTGATGTTACTTGGCTTAATATTTGGGCATGGTAACACTACTTGCATGAGGATTATGGAGGAAATACTACATGATAACTCTATAATATCCAAGCTTATAAATGAAAGGGGTATGACCTTGTATTTATAGCCTTAGGAATTAGCTCTCACCCAAGATGAGTTAAGGTTGAGCTTAGAATTGGAATGAGTTTAAATTAAACCTAGGTGAGTTAAAACTAACTCTAGTAGAGTTAATAGTTTTAAAGTAATTATGATTTGTAATTACTAGGCATGGCTCTCAAATTACATATTTTAGGATATTTTTAAAGAGCTTGAAAACTCATAAAGTCAATTATGAAAGGCTTTGATATTTTTATTTTTGAAATTTCCATTTTAGATATTCATTAACTAAAAATGGAAAATTAAACTAGGCATTTAATCTTGTTTAATTATATGATTGATTTTGATTAGCCTTTTATCTCTTTAAAGATTTGATTAAGTGTTCAAGTGCCCCACTTAATAGGTCTATAGGCCAAATTAATAGATGTACATTGTAAGGTGATTAGGGATGAATTTGTGAGAGGTTATTATTGCATATGATGGAATACCCTAATTAGGGATGTCTCAACATGATTATGAACTTTTATGAATGATGCACAAGTAATTTTGAGATGTTTAGTGATTATTATGCTTAATTTGTATTGGTTGGTAAGAATCAACCTAAAGTTTGGTCAAAATATAGTTGTGTCTAGTTTTAGGTGTCTACAGTTTTCACCTATTTGGGAAGGGATTTCAAGCTATAGGCACAGTATTATCTTCTTAAAGAATGAAAAGATATCCTATGCCTAATATTTCAACATTAATGGATGAGCTCTAAATACCCCCTCAAAGGAGTGATCAACAAAGAAGGTCGATGATCAATCCCTCAAAATAAGGAAACAATGGGACCAAAAAGGTAAAATGGGGTGGAAAATATTGATTTTCCCATAGGTGTTATAATCAGCAACATGATGAGCTGACCTAATTGGGTAGACAAATAGGATGATTTTCCCATAGGTGGTTATAATCATCGGCATAGGTGGGATAAAATATATTGATTTTCCCAAAGGCAGTTATAATCATTAGCCAAAAAAAGATTAAGGTAACAAGAGAGTGATTTTACCAAAGGTATTTATAATCATAAGAAGGGAAAATAATGATTTACCCATAGGTAGTTATAAACATTGGCAAGATAAAAACATGCCCAAATCGGGTGGATAGAAATGATGGTTTGCCTAAAGGTAGTTATAAGCATTATCACAATGAAAATGTATCCCAATTAGTAAATTAAAGATAATGATTTTCCCAAAGGTGGTTATAATCAATAACCTCTAGATTGATCAAAACATAATGAATTGCCCATAGGTGTTTATTATCATTGGCTTTACGGGTGGGATGATACATAATGATTTTCCCATAGGCAGTTATTATCAGTGGTATCATAAGTGGGATGAGATACAATGATTTGCCTAGAGGTGGTTATAATCATTAACACTATGATGGGAATATGATGGTAAATTGGCATAGAGGAAAAATATGAGTTTGGGCAACTTTCTAGGATGGAGATGCTTGTCTTAACTATAAAGGATGAAAATTTTGTCATGATTTAATTACTCTATATTTGGAAAATGATGGGGATAGATCAGGAATTTTTTAGGTGCCAAGGAGAAGTATGGTGGTAGTATTGCTTATAAGACTTTTTGAGTTGATTTTTATTATAGCATATGATGATATGCATCATGATATAACACCATGATAACTTAGCCAAAATACGCATAAGGACTGACACGTGATCCAATAAATAATTGAAAATAATACACCAATGATAAAACCCATGATGACAATGTTGACATATGAATATGGATGGACTTAAGTATAGTGTACAAGGAATCACCCAATGAACATAGGTATACTAAGTCAAGGCACAACAAGAAAAGAAAACAAATAGGCACACAAGCAAACAAATAAAAAGACAAAACATTAATAAATGAAAAAGAAAGAGAGAACAATATAAAATAATGATAACAAACATAAACAATGGTTAATCATAATGTTAGTGAAAATAGATGACAAACAAGATGATGAACATTTCCCCTAAGTTATAAGAGATAACAAAAATAACAAATAAAATGGGGGGAATAGAAGAAAAGGAAGGGGGTATTTGAGTTAACTCCAGATGCATTAGGTAAGTAGATATTGCATGCATAGTTCCATGGATACATGGTCTAACATAAAATTCAATACAGATGTATTTTTCCTAGGATATGGGATAGAAAAAATGGATGGGAATAAAATATGATGGATGTGATAGAGGAATATGGGAATGGTCTCACAAAATGGTGAGCACATGGGGCATTAGGCCAGTAAGGATGGGGAAACTAAATGATAAATGCTTCCTTATGAAATATCTAGGGTTCTCAAAATCCTTAAGGCAGAGAAGTGGTCCAAGTTGGTACTTTTTTAGGATTTTCTAGGTCATTTTAAAAATGTTTTTTTTTTAGAATTTTTTGAGTGTCTTAACTCGATCTAGAATGACAAGATACCAAATGGTCTAACTCATAAAATGGTAAGAGAGTTCAAACTAAAATTACTCATAAAATGGCAAAAGAGTGTCAAAGAGGTGACTGAGCTAACCTCAATATGAATTAAGCATTACCTACATGGTCCCATTAGGACCTCAAATCATTGTAGTTATACCCTACATCAAAGGAATTTGACTAGGTAGCATCAATTTCTCAATCTATAGCCAAAATAGGCAAATGACACAATATGACATAGGAATGGCAAGTTGGGACTTCAAGGCATGATAAAGATGTTGTTAATTTCCTCATAGGTGTTTATTATTAGGAAACAATGGTGTAGGTTAATGATGTTAATTTTTCCATAAGAAGTTATATTTAGTAGCATGATGATGGCACTCTGATTTGATTAAAGATAGTTATAATCAATAGTACTTATAATGAAATAAAATAAGAAATAAATGATGCAACTACTAAACCACTATCAAACTACTCCAAAATATGGCCTCTATTTAGAATATTGAATCAATTACAGAAACTTGAGTGGAATCCTCCCATTGAAAGTGAGCAAAGAACTAATGAAACATAACTAAGGTCAAAGGGGGTTGGTTAGGGAGGGTAAAAACAAATTTGGTTGACAGTAAAGGTATGATAGAACCATATATGGTATAGTACAAAAAAGATCATAATATAGTAAAAAAGAAACAAACCTCATAGCCAATAATTTTAAGTCTCTCAAGATAAGTAATTCTTGAGGTGTATAATGTTCATTGGCTCATCAAATTCATCTCCATATGGTGTAGTGAGCCTGTATACTCCAAACCATAGTTTGAAACAATGATATAGGGACCTATCCATTTGGGTTTGAACTTGACCTTATGTTTCTTCTTGGTTGTGGTATTCTTTTATTTTTATTTAAGAATAAGATCACCAAGCTCAATCTGGTGATAATAACCTAGTGATGAGTGAGTTAAGTGTTAGAAGTGGGAAGTCTCAGGGTCCATTCCCTGGGATGACCACTCTTTATCATTATTCTCACACTAATCTATAATATATTATTCATGAAAATTATCTACAATTCAATTAGCTATCGACTCGATGTTCATTATGATGGAGGTCAGCATGTGGCTTGAAACATGTGTTCAATGTGATGAGGCAAGTCCACAATTCATGGCTAGGGAAATTATTCACTGTTGGTTTGGGCATTTTATTTACAAATTTTTTTGTGGTTTTGGGTGAATTTTAAAAATCTTGATACCCTAAAATTTAACCCGATGATGATAGCCTAGTGGTGAGTAAATTGAGTGTTAGAAGTGGGAGGTCTCAAGATCCATTCCTTGGGATGACCACTCTCTAACATCATCCCCACACTAAGCTATAGTGGGTTAATCATGAAAAGTATCTACAATTCAATGGGATACCGACTTGATGTTCAATATACTTAGGGTCAAAGTGCATCTTGAAACCTATGTTCAATACAATGAGGCAAGTCTATAGTTGATGGCTAGGGATACTATTCACCATTATTTTGGGCATTTCATTTACAAAAAATGTATGTGGTTTTGGGTCTATTTCAAAAATCCTAATACCCCAAAATTTTACCAATGAAATGTGGATGAGTTGGTAAAGTGACTTGGTTGTTTCAAGCACCACCTAAGGTCAAATATTAGTATGGTAACAAAGGTTGGTTATGGCCAATCATTGGTATTCTTAGGTTAGTTGTGGCTAATCATTGGTATTCTTGGGCCAATTATGGTTATTGATGGTTTTTTTGGGTCAAATGTAGCCATTCATTGGTACTCTCAAGCTAGTTATGGTTGTTATTAGTAAATACGGTACTTGTGATAGATGATCACTTGGAGATCTAGGCCCCTAATTGTGTCCCAGACTAGTTAGAGCTCTGATCAAAACCAAAAGACCTATGTGTGTGTGTGTGTGTGTGTGTGTGTGTGTGTGTGTGTGTGTGTGTGTGTGTGTGTGTGTGTATAAATATATATATATATATATATATATATATATATATATATATATATATATATATATGTATATATATATATATATATGTATATATGTATATATATATATATATGTATATATGTATATATATATATGTATATATGTATATATATATATATGTATATATGTATATATATATATATATATATATATATATGTATATGTATATATATGTGTGTGTGTATATATATAACCCAACTCAAACTATTTGTGTTTAAATCATCGATTATAGTAGCCATGGAATCTATTCTAGTATGCTTGAAGGTTATTGATAGCAAACATGTGTTTCTCATCAAATAACTCTAGCTCTTATAGGTAAGCTACTCGATAATCTTCATCATCCATAACATGCTTCAATGAGATGCACAAAGAAGGTAGCTCAACCTCAATGGGAAGAATGGCCTCAATGCCAAAAACAAGGGAATATGGAGTGTCTCCTGTTAGGGTATGGTAATTAGTGTAGTATGCCTAGAGGGAAAAAAAGATTTGGAGGTGCCAATCATGTCCAGCTCATTGAAAATCTTTTTAAGGATGTTAATAATGGTTTTGTTGGATGATTCTACTTGGACATTACCTTGTGGGTAATATGTCATAGAAAAATTTTGAGTAATGTTGTACTCAACACAAAGTGTTTTGACATTATTTTAAATGATCTACCATTATCATACATAATTTTGGATGGGATACCATAATGGAAAATGAGATGGTTAAAGATGAACTTTGAAATTTGTTTTCCAATCACATAAGTGAGGGTTATAGCTTCAACCCACTTAGTGAAATATTAGATAGTAGTAATGATGTTTTTATGGCCATAATAATAAGTAAGTTTTATCTTCCCAATGAGATCGAGGCCTCAAGTGGAAAACAACAATGGTGTGAGCATTATTCTATGTGTTTTGGTTGGGGCATGAATTATATTGGCATGTTGTTGACATTTTTTGCACTTTTTAACATAAGAAGTTTCATATGCATCTATAGTTGGCCAATAATACCTGGTATGTAAGATTTTTTTGGCTAGGACATCCCCACTTATGTGGGTTCCACATACTCCTTCATAAACTTCCTATAATGATAATTTTAATTCTATCAAAGTTAAATAATGTAGAGTTCCATAAAAATTATGGTGCTAAATGGTTGGTCCAAGTAAGTTATATCATGTGGCTTGGTGGGTAAAGGGCTTTTGTTATTTGTGTGATAGTTTGAGTGGCATAATGTGGTCATGAAGGTAGGTAAAAAGTTCTAACTACCATATAGAGCTGGGACTAAAAAAATCATAGATCATTGGGATGGTTGAAGGTTCATGAGTTGGCACTAACATATTTTTGATGAGGAATTGATATTATTTTACCTTGTTTGTATGATGAATCAAAGATACAATGGTGGCCATGGAATCCACTATTCTATTACTAGCTATTGGTATGTGTTCAAATTTTACATCAGTAATCTAATTTTTTAGAGTATCAATCATGGCCTTGTATGGTACCAACTTATCCAACTTATCATCTTTGGTTTGAAAGTGGTTTTTAACTTGATTGATGATTAAATAAGAATCATCATAAACCTTGAGATGTTGGATATTCCATTGTACTACATGGTGAATCCCTATAAAGAGTGATTTGTATTTGGCCATGTTATTAGTACAAGGAGATCTTGTAATATCTCCAAGAAGGAGATTGCTAAATTCAAGGAGAGGCACTACCATTTCACATGAAGAAATTACTGCCAAAGATAAATCATTGCCAAGGAGTAGCATTTCCATTTAATATAGTAGTCATTAAATAGATATGAATAGAAATGTCAAATACAATTATTGTTGAAAGTGAATGAAAGTGTCAAATGTAATTATTACCAGAAGTGAAAAGAAATGTTAACGGACTTATGAGCAAAAATGTTGATTAAAATGTCAAAGGTCACATGTTTTGGTGAAGAGGTGCCTCTTGTATGGGATGCCTCCTTTGTGAGAATTTTTTTAAAGGCTATATAAGGGAGAAGAGATGTGGAATTATTATAATCATCCAATTATGAATTCAATCATATAACTCATATAAGCATCATGTTATACAACCACTCTTAAGGATGAAAACCCTTATGATTATAATATCCCAAGGATAAAACCCCTTAAGGACTTATATTTTATTTAATTTATTATTTTAAATGTAATATTTATATTTATAAAAAAATAGGATTTATGAGAAAACCATATTAATGTAAAATTATCTAATTTGTAATATTACACTGGCATCAGAGTTGCTTTTCTTGCCAGTTTGTGAACCATGGGGTCACTACATAAGGAAATTATGGATAGTTTTGAGTTGTACAATGTACTTTCAGTAGAGATTCAAAAATAAATCTCTTTTTTAGACTATTTGGATTTAAAAGAGTCATGGAATGGAAATAGGAACTATGAGGAAGATGAGTTTGTGAATCACAGTTATGGCAGTATTGAATATGATGAGAAATTCAATTTTTAAGAGGTCCCAAAAGAAAGAAAGATGAAAAAATTTAAGATTGACTTCCCTATTTAGGATAAAATGAATGAGGCATCCAACATTGAACCAAGGGAATGCCCAAACATACTTATCCAAGAATTTGATATTTATAGAGGCTTGTCTATTGGGAAGAATGACATTAAAACTTTGGATATTAGAGATGCACACGAGTTATTTATCCAAAACACTAATGATGATGTTTATATGTGTTGTCTACATCAAAGTGAAGATAAAATTTAGTGTGTGTAAGAGAGAGGTCTTGAAGATTATTCCTCAAACACAATTTTTAAGTTTAATAAACCAATTGATTGTTTAATTAATGCACACTATCAACAAGATATCATGGGTTGTTATCTTAAAAATAAATAATATGGAGATCCAACCAAAATAATTTATATAATATGGGAAAAAACATCCACTAGTGCACCTTTTCTTTTAGATTTTCCTAGATATCTTGGAGTAATAGTAAATTCACATGTTGAACATGGAGAGTCCTTGGAGGTGTGCTTAAAACATTTAGAAATCAATAAATGAAATCAAGTTGTAACTCTTAATCTTGTACATGATACACTTGAGGGTTGTGACTTAGAGATAAATTACACACATCCATCCATAACAAAAAATGAATGAGAAGTTAATTCCATGCTTGCTTCTTCGGTAAGAGGGGTTCAAGTGATATTGGAAGAAGTAAACTATGATGATGGGATATTAAAGGATGTTGATGAATGGTATTCCAAAGATGTGGTAAACCTAACAATCAGATGAAAAAATACAAATTTATTCATATTAAATATAAGGGTTGTATATCCATACATCAAGTTATTAGAGGATGTAGGTCCTCATGCGTGGATTTTTAAGGAGCTTGAATTTATCCATAATTCAAATTTCATATTCCCAAAGTTACAATATTGTGAGTCTCAATAGTTTGAACTTGGATTTACATCTAAAATGGTTAAACCTTTGTTATTGTATAGGGAATAAGGCATTATTCATGGGAAGTTTTTATTCAAAACATGGGATCCAACCTTGATATTAGAAAGTTTCAATTTCTTTAAAAAAATATGAGAGTTGACATAATGACCTAATCATTTCCCTATGAATTGTCAAATGTCCAATATAAACCATGGTTTGGTGGTCTTCACATTGTTGAAAACATTATATTTTTTATTTTAGAGGAAAGGATGTTAGGGATAGCCTAACGTTATTACTCACATTTGTGTATTTACTGTAAGGTAAATTACTATTTACTTATAATAATTATCTTATGATATGTTAGTAGTTAGTTGCATTGATATATTAATAATATATCACATATAATTAGTTGATTAGTAAAATATATTATTTATAGAAACAATATATTTTACTTATACCTGTATCTCTATTAACATGTTAGTGGTTTGTTTGTTTGTTTGTAAGAGATATTGGTGGAGATTATATCTCCCCAATTATAGGAAATAGTTTTCCTATATAAAATTTGTAATATCCTATATGAATAATTATCAGTGTATGAATATAGGTAATGCAGTAGAATAAATAATATAGAGTGAAATATTATTTCTATAATATTTAACTCTTAGTTAATTGTTCTTATATCTAAACTAGATCCATTATCTAGTATCAAAGAAACATGAGATCCTAAATGTTGTATAGGTTATATTATTTGATCATTGTAACATTCATAAATATGTAGGTGCATATAATAAAGGATAATTGAAAGAACAATATACATCTTGTAATATAGTTTTTAGGTTAATTTGCATTATGAACTATATGATAATCTACTCTCATGTCACTACTAGAAATTGAATCTGATTTGATAGATCATGGAAATTATTATGCATGGTATGCATATGTGGTTAATTAAATTTAATTCATGTTAAAATCATATCCCTATAACACTAGACATGATAAACTAGACGTGACATGGTATAGATACATGACTCTATTAAGAAGTTGACAATCTCGATTTAGCTGTAACAAATCTCTATATTTTTCCATAATTTCTACTACAAACTCTACATCATGTGGGTTAGATTAATTTTTTCCTTGCATTGATTTTTACAATGAATTTTTTCTTTTCTAGAGGTATATGTATCTCCTTATGTTGTCCAAAAAAGCTTCCACTCGTCATACTATTTTTGCCATGACTTGTTCCAATATTGACACATCATATCTATTTGTTGAGTTTTTTCCATGTCATTCCATCAAGACTGGTATTTTATTTGCAAATATCACATGCCTTCAATCACTCATATCTTGCCAAATGTTGGCAATCTTCACAAAGTGACAAGTTTTCATGATTCAAGATACTTCTTTCATCATTATTTTTACCAAGCTAAAATTCTTCTCACACAGTTTCAACAGTCACAAGGATATCATGACTCAACTACATAATTATGGAACCACATATTATTTATTTGATCTACAAATCATGATCACCATTTATGTCACATACTTTGGATCTGGTCAAATAAATGCTTGATCCCTGAGTTTAGATTGATGTCTCTACATTTAACAGAGACTCCCTCTATTTGTAATTTTATTTTTTCCATGACACATTTATCCCACCTCAAGCCATATGCCTTGGACTCCACTTTTTGTAGATCTATAGATCCTTTCACCATCATGCTCATATAAATTTTGGACAACTATGGACGTGAAAATTCTGATTTAGAATGAGAAGAATATTCTAGTGTCGATGGTGCAAATACATAAGTTGTGTACTGTATTCAACATACCACATGGATTCCCATTGAGCATCTTTCAAATATCTCTAAATATTAGTTATGTATTCACTGGTTTGGCATCATTATTTGTTGTCAATGTACAATTGCATAGAGTCATGTGTAGATGAGTTTTTACAATTCCTTATTATTTAATAATAAGTCAAAAGTCTATTTTCTTATATACAAAAACTCAAAAAGAGTCTTATTTAAATATATCTAGTTTAAAAGTACTTGCATGGTCATAAGCCTACACTAATTAGAATCTTGTATGCTTATGAGTTTAGTTAAGTTTATGTCAATAAGCAATTATAAAAAAATCAAAAAGAGTCTTTTCAAGTAATTTAAAGATTTTTTTGTCTATGATTTTAATTTAGTCATCGAATTTTATAAAAATCATTTTTTTGTACATCATCGATATTAGGGTCAAGTCAAGTATGTCAAAAAATGAGTCAAAAGGTCATTTTTACATCAATTAAGTAAATTGGGTCATATTGTCAAGTCAAAAAACCCATCCTTGAAAGGGCGTAATATCAAGCGACCTCAATATCCTTATTTTAAATAAGTCAGTCTTATGGGGGGTTGTATTATCAAAAATAATAGAATGAGATTCATTGACATTTTAGCTAAGTGAGAAACTTCATCAACTAGAGGAAGGAGGAAATGGAGGTTGGAGGTTCCGTAGCCTCTCATCAGTCACCAATAATGGGGCCCAAAATGATTTGGTGACATATGTAGTATGGTGTGTTTTTTTAATTTCCACTGTGTGTGAAAATAAGGATAGAAGTACATACATGTTCAAGTGTTGAAATAAGTGAGCATCCATTTATGTATTTCCCCTTGAAGTAATAATAATGATGAGGACTAATAGAATGTTGTAGCATTTTGTAAGGTTATTAGTTATCTTGTAAAACCATTTGTTATTTGTACGTTGTGAGTTAACCTGTAAAACCTTCTAGATATTTTAGTTTTTGGTTAACCACATGTAAAACCATCCTTTCTATGTAGGTTGTGCTAAACTGAGTGTAAAACCATCCACTATTTGTAGGTTGTTGGCTAACTGAGTGTAAAACCATCTATTGTTTTTAGGTTGGTGGTTAGCCAAGTGAAAAACCATCATGTGAATTTTTGTGAGAGTTGTAGTATAAGATGTTGTCTTCCCCATGTTTTCACTAAGGGGGAAAATGTTAGGGATAGCCTAAAGTTAGTGCTCACATTTGTGTATTTATTTTAAGGTAAATTACTATTTATTAAATAGTAATTACCGTATGATATGTTAGTAGTTAGTTACATTGATATATTAACAACATATCATGATAGTATTTCATTAGTAAAATATATTATTTATAGAAACAATATATTTTACTTATATCTGTATCTATATTAATGGGTTAGTAGTTTATTAGTTTGTTTGTGAGAGATACTGGTGGAGATTATATCTCCCCAATTGTAAGAAATATTTTTCTTATATAAACTTTGTAATATCTCGTATGAATAATTATCAATGTGTGATTATAGGTAATGTAGCAAAAGAAATAATATAGAGTGAAATATTATTTCTATAATATTTGACTCTTTATTGATTGTGTTTACATCTAAACCAAATTCATTAAAGGAAAAGGCCCTTGTTGAGAAACTCCACTTTACATCTCCCACTTAAACATAATTATATGTCAGAGCATTATTATATAATAAATTTAATTACCATGAAGAATTTCAAACAGAACCTTGAAATTCCAAAATGTGTAGTAGATGATCATCTGATCAAAGTATGACATCACAAAGTAAATAAAATTCCTAATACAAAGGCATAATTCATCATAAACCATGATAATATATTAGGGTTTTCACCTGTAAAGTTTAATGTACTACAAGAAATGTATGATTCACTATTCTTGGATGTTCTTCAATATATTTCATATCAAACAAATGTGGCTCTATTAAATAGCAAAATTTGTGCATCTAGAACCTACATTTCTAAAATCAAGATATATTATTTGAGAAAAAAGATTTTGCTCTTAGCATTTAAATTTTTCAAAATATTTTAGGCCACAGATGGAAGTTATGATTTTGTAAGAGAGAATAGAGAAAAGAGTTATAAAAATTCTAGTATGGAATATAAAATGTAGTCACAATATTTGAGTAAACTACCCAACATTGATAACTAGTTTTCTTGCCTCCTTTCATTATTTCTTCAAGACATAATAGCATTTACCTTAGATTTGTTTAGGTTCATCAATATCATCAATGTTCACCATGGTAAACTATCAGAGGCAAATGCTAATATAATTATAGATTCGTTTGAAGATATATTTGTATCAGCATTACTTGCATAAGTTCTAATCGATTATCAAAAGCTAGATCTTCTACATATATCCCAAGAAGTAAAGAACAAAGTTATTAAAAATAAGTTTGATATGAATACTTATATTTAGATTATTTTCCAACTAGATATATTTTCCATGAGAGCACATGCTATGGTAAACCTATTTTGGTATATTGTTCACAAGCCATTTTACAAAGAGCAGCTAGGATATTTTGTTTGGTGGTCCCCTACAATATATCATAGTCATGTGGGATATCACTTCACCATTAAATCTTCTAAGCATAGCTTAGTATATTTACCAGAGATATTAGATTCATTTCCCTTGAATTCAGAGATGCAACCATATTCTAGAAAAATTGAATAAGTCTAGTATATCATGGATACAAAAGGATTATCAATATGACAATTTTAATGAAGATAACTTATCTATGAAAGACTCTACAGATATAATATATGTGTTGTTGAATTTTCAAGAATTTATTTATACATTTATACATTTCTATGATTGTGAATAAGATAAAATCATGGATCAACATCAGGCCATTAAAGGATCTATGTTTGAATTCCATGGAAATTCTACATGTACTTAGTACTCTATCATAAGGAATGGCTTAAAGGGTTTAAATAAGATAAATTACATGGGTACTAGAAATGATTACATCCACCTCTCCATTAACAAGAGATATTCATACTTTTTTTTTATCTTTCATCGTTGAGTGAAAACAAGAAACCTAAATATTTTAGAGTGATGGTTCTTTGTAAAATTTTCTTTGGAAAATGTATATAAACTTTTCTGAGATTTTAGTGGTTCCCAATGAGACTAAGTTTGTCATACAGTATGTGCTTGTATGGAGTTCATATGATCCTTCTACTAATGAATTGTCAATAGAAGATGCAACGTGGGGAGGAGCCTTACTTCTTGAACATTCCAATATGCAATTGCTTGAGGACAAACAATTTTAGGAAGGGAGTTTTATGATATCCCCAAGAAGTATATCATTGAATTCAAGGAGAGGTGATATCATTTCACATGAAGAAATCACTACCAAGGAGAAATCGCTAATAAGGAGTAGTGTTTCCATTTAATACAGTAGTCATTAAATGGATATAAATATAAATGTCAAACATAATTGTTGTCGAAAGTGAATGAAAGTGTCAAATAGAATTGTTTCTGAAAGTGAATGGAAATGTTAGTGGCATTGTCAATGTAATTGTCAATGGAAATGTCAACAGTCACATATTTTAGTGAAGAGGTGCCTCTTGGATGGGATGCCTCCTTTGTGAGAATTTTTTTAAAGGCTATATAAGGGAGAAGAGATGTGGAATTATTAGAAGCATCTAATTATGAATTCAATCATCTAACTCATATAAGCGTTATACTATAAAATGATTCTCAAGGATGAAAACCCTTGTGATTATAATAGCCCAAGGATGAAACCCCTTGTGGACTTATATTTTATTTAATTTATTGTTCTAAATTCAATATTTATATTTATAAAAAATAGGATTTCTAAGAAAACCAAATTAATGTAAACTATTCTAATTTGGAATATTACAAAGCTAATATGGAATGATTTAGGGATAAGATCTCCTTATGGTGTGATAAACAATAGGACTACCCTTGATCCATGTATTATGAATGATCCATCAAAATAAAGCTTCTAGTGCTACTCCTCAAGAGGAGTTTCAATTATGGTCATGATGGACTCATCTAGGAATTGAAAATTTAAAGGTTTGATATCTGGAAGAGATGTTTTAATAAGTTGAATGGCAAGTACTTTTCCTTTGATGGATTTTTAGTTGATGTATTCAATCTCAAACTCACTCAGAAGCAGGATCCACTTGGCCATGTGGCCTTATAAAATTGTCTTGGATAGTAAATACTTGAGTGGATATACTTTGGAAATAACCATGGTTTTGTTGTTTAACATGTAATATCATAATTTTTGAGCTGTAAAGACCATAGCTAAACAATATTTTTCAATATGCATATAATTGTGTTCATACATAACTAGTTTATGGCTTATATAATACACAACATGTTCTTTTCCATTATCATTGTGTTGAGATAGAAGTTCCCCTAGGGATTTCTTAGTGGTAGATAGATACAGTAGGAATGACTTTCTTGGCAGAGGTGGCAATAAAATAGGTGGATTTGCAAGATAATATTTTAAGTGTTGGAAGGCTTTTTGGCATTCTTCATTGTAGCAAAATGTGACACCCTTATTGAATAAATGTGTAAATAAATGCCATTTATAAACCAACTAAGAAATGAATTGTTTGATAGACTAGATCTTTCCTTGCAAACTATAAAGCTATTGTAAATTAGAAGGTGGTGGCATCTCTGTAATGGCATGTACTTTGGTAGGATCAAATCCAATGCCTATGTGGGACAAAATGAATCTTAACAATTTGCCTGAAGTAACTCCAAAAATGCACTTTTTTAAGTTGATTTTGACCTTGTATTCATGAAGCCTCTCAAATATTTTCCTTAGTGCAACTAGATAATCAGCCCTGGTCTTTGATTTTCCTAGATGTCATTAATGTAGTCTTCAACAATGTTATGCATCATATCATGAAATATGATTGTCATGTCTCTTTAGTATGTGGCCCCAACGTTTTTGAGACCAAATGGTATAACCTGATAATAGAATCTTCCCCATAAAGTGGTGAATATTATCTAGTGTTAGTCCTTTGGTGAAATTAGGATCTGGTTATATCCTGAAAATCCATCCATTAGTGAAAGCATTTTGTACCTAACTATGGAGTTAACTATCAATTAAATGTTTGGTAGAGTAAAGCCATCCTTAGGGTAGGCCTTGTTTATATCTCTAAAATTAGTGCATATTTTGATTACCTCTAGCTTCTTGCTAACTAAAACAATATTTATTATCAATTCTGTGTAGTCGATCAGTCGAATACATTAAGATTTTTTCCAACTCTTTCTTTACTAATACAATAATTAAAGGATGTATCTTTCACATTTTTGCTTCACAGGTTTGGCATCAAGATGTACAATAAGGTGGTGTATAACCAAGGTGGGGTCCAAACCTGGCATGTCTGAGTAGGCTTGAGAAAATATGTCAACAAATTCCCTCAAAAGGGCTATAAATATTTTACATTCCTCCTTAGTGAGGGATGCACCTAATTTGATCAATTTTGGGTCATCTAGAGTCTTGATGTTGACTTTTGTAGTGTCTTCCATGAGGATATTTGAACCATCTTCCAAAATAGTTGGCAATGATTTAAATTAGCCTATAATGATAAAGTCCTCTATTTGGATTGGCTCTTCAAATTCCCCTAGGAAAGATGAATCAAAACCTCCTAATGGTAGGGATGGCCAAGTTACAAACATCGTTGAAAACTCTTGGATGATTCGGTTGAAGGCACACTATTATTCATAATTAGTCTTGGACCCACAGGTAAGTACATCATTGGTAGTCTCCTAAGCTATGCTTGAGGAAAGGTGAACAACCCCATTTAATGGAACCTAAAATAGGTTTTCACTAGAAGATTGGCATTTCTCTTTACTTTTACCCTGGTCCAAAATCACCTCAAAGAGGTTTTCACTTTGGGACCTCAATGTTTTATTTATTTTTTTGTGGCTAAGGATGTTCACCTATTCTCCAAAATAGGTTGCATGACCCAGTTTGATTGAGAACCCTTATTTGTGGTCTCCCAATGGAACATTTTCTCTTAGGCTTAGAAATTTTTAAAAGGCCTCATCATTCTCAAACTCATCTATAGGCATTGTGGATTTGTATTGGTTTTAGGCTATAATTTGAGAGTGATAAAGAGGAAGAAGATAGTGTTAGACTAGTGGGGTAAGAATATAAATGGCATGGGTGTCAAATAGATTAGTATTGGTTAGGTCTTCTTAAAGTCTATGATTGGATGCTAATTCACTATCAGCATCATTGTCATTAATCCTTAGCATTGGAACATGAATATGATATGTGGGGTCACCACCAAGTAGTTTAAGTCTGAGATCATAGTTTCATTTGTATCATGTTATAAATATTGGCTCAAGTGTACCCTATTAATTTATCCCAAGGCCACTTATTGCATAGACTTGATTCTCCATGATCTTGTTAGGAATGGGTATTTGATATTTTTATAACAATCAACCAATTTATCATTGTCTAACTAGGTTTCATCATTTTCAATCAAGTCATATTCTTGTTCAGTGGCCAGTGTGAAAATGATAGGTGTTACACTATGCAATTTAGCCTTTCTCTTTTGTTTTCATTCCAAAAAAAGTGGCTTGGTTTTAGGTCTTCTATAAGTTTTTGGATTTTGTGGAATCTTGAGAATGTGGAATGTATGATCGGTCAAATACTCTCTCATGTCATTGGTTTTGATGGTAAAATGATTGTATATTTCAGGAGGTGGTATATGAGAAGATGAATCAAGGTTATCTAGGTTGATATAATTGGCCTCTGGTAAATCAACAAGTATTTCCTTCCCCTTGTCCTTCTAAGAAATTTAATATAAGCCAACTAATAGTTATAGCTTTCGTACTCAACTTTCAAATATTTCTAAGGCTACAAATCTCCATTAATGGTAACCTCTATACCTAACTAAAAGAACTTGAGACACTAGTACAATGTAGAAGGGATTGCATGAATTTTGTGTATCCAAGGTCTACCCAAAAGTAGATTATAAGATAGGTTTAGGTCTAACACATGGTATAGTATATTATGGGTCAAGGGACCAATGATAACTAGTAAGTTGATGGTGCCTTGTGATTCTCGCTCTTCATTATCATAGGCCTTAATTGTGATCATTTATAGCTAGAGATCAGCTATTATGTATCTAAGATGCTTGATTATCTTTAGAGACAATTTTTAGGCTTGATCTATTGTTTATGATGACACATTTCACTTTCTATTATGTTATGACAACTTCAATTTACAATGGATTATTATGGAGAGGGCCAAGGGATGACACATCACTTTGGTCAAAGGTTAATTATTGGCCTAAGGCTAAATGTCTAACCAAAGCTTGGAATTTATTTAGGTTTATGTCATTTGGAACTTAGGATTGGCCGAGGACCTCTGTTAAGATGTTCTTGTGGATAGTAGATGTACGCAAAAAATCCAAAATGAAAATTTACATGAGCATTTTTTGAAGTTATTTCATAATGTCGAACGTCTTCTCCTTTACAATAGTATATGGCTTGTTCCTAGCTAGAACGGTGAGTTGGATGTGTTTGATGGTATATGGTTGGGAACCTATAATGGTAATCTTTGATCATTGAGTTGTGACTGCATAATCAGGATTAGATATAGGACCATTGTTGCTATAAAATGATGGTGGTGAGGGGCCAGATAGAATAAGTCTTAGTTATAGGTGCACTTGTTTGTGGTCAGGAGGCAATGATAAGTTATTAGTATAAGGTTCAAAAGTAGTAATCCTTTCTTACTTGTGTACCTATATATATTCTTAGGTCAAGGAAGGATCACTGGCATCGATTGGTTGGTTAGAATCATTTATCAATGTTCCTTTTTGATTAACACTTGATCTTGGATTGATGGTAATGTTGGAAATTCAACCTCCCATAATATGACCTAAAACTTTGTTTTAGTCATGTACAACTACATGGTAAGTTTTTTGGGTATTGGAATTATTATATTCTTGGTTCCATCTATTTGGTTAACATTTTTGGTGTTGTTGTTGATATTATTATTATCTCGGTGGTTGATACTATTTTTTTTATTGTTCTAGTCTTTATTGTTGTTGATTTTGGTTGTTGTTGTTATGTTATAGAAAAGGGTTTTGGTAAATACCTAGGTTTTGATTGGATGTAGATGATCTATTATCTAATTTTATCTCTCCATTTTCCAACATATTTTCAATGAGATGTTTTATTTAAAAACAATGGCATATATTATGTCCATTAACCTAATGGTATTCAAAGAATTCATTTTCTCTAGACTAGTTTGGATAAGGAATGCCCTTAGGATAGTGCTTTGATATTGGCTAACTAATCAAATTAACAAAAGCTAGTTTATGAAACATGGCTTCAATAGGATCTCTAAGGTCATTGAAGACTTGATGAGTAGGCATATTTATCCTTAGAGGAGGGGTTTGTAAGGGTAAGGGTTTTTGCATTTATTGAGTTGGTCTAAGCTATTGAGAAGGTTATTCTTATTGAATGGGTTATTAGTGAGGAGTAATTTGTATTGATGGTATTGGATAAGTAGACAGTGTTTGCACCATTTGTACATGTCATGATTTAGTTACCCTATTTCCAATAACATTCTTATTGTAGTTAAACTACTTGCAATTTTCATAAATACTATCTTGGGTTGGTGTCAACGCTTATACTTAGACTTGGTTTTAGTTTTGATTTTGGCTATTTCCTTGATTTTATTTTAATTTTGGTTTGATGAGGTAAACTTGATAATCCTTTTGTTAATAAGGGCATTTTTTATCATAAAACATTTGTCGATGATCTCTTTAAATGTGTGTACACACTACAACTCTAGATGGTAAGATATCTCACTATGCAATTTTTTTATAAACATAATGGCTAATTGTTTGTCTGTTAAGTTGTGGGTGAAATGGCTAGAAAGTGCTCTCCATCACTATAGATAGTTTGTATAACTTTCACCAGCTTTTTATATAGATTGAATCAAATCTAACAATTAAATATCATGCTCAAGATTGTAGGAGAAATGTTGCACAAACTTGTTTGAAATGTCATCAAAATTAGATACTAAGTTCTTCAAAAAAATTAGAAACCACTCCAAAGCTTGTCCTATTAGACTTCAAGGAAAAAAAAAGAGGAGGTATATGTCATTATAGGCCACTATCTGGGAAGCAACAAATAATTCCATAAAATGGGCCTTTGAGTCTACTTTACCCTTGTATTTGTCAAACTTTAGTGGTTCATACCCTAGAGGAAATGGTATTTGTAGATACTCCATGTTAAATGGGTAGGAACACACATCATCCAACTTAAACATCTTCGTATATTTCCTAGCTTGGATGGTGGCAATTTCATCCTTAATTTTTTGTAATTCTTGTGCCAAGAAACTAAATGGAACATTGGCTTGAGGTGGAGGCTAGGTGGTCCAAGGTGGATTACCTTAACTAGGGTATAATAGAGGCATGGTTTATTATGGAATGTTGGTTTGGTTAGGGAATTGACCAAGAAAATGAATCTATAGATTGGGATGTGTTTTGTGGAATTACATGTGTTTTGGTGTGAAATTTTGGTTTAGATTTGGTATATAGGCTTGGTTTTAGGGGAATTGTGGCTGAGATGGAAGGATATGGCTCAGGTTAAATTACTATGATTGTTGTGATTGAATAGGAAATTTATACCACTAGTCAAACCTAGCTGATAAAGGGTAATTTATTATGAAACAAGGCCATATCATTGGATTTATGGCACACTTGGAATGGAGGGAAATTATTTCTTAATTAGTACTTGTTAAATAGTAGTACCTCTTGGTTACACAAACACTTATTGTGAAGTAGATGCTTGTAAAGTGTTTGGAATTAGCTGTTGACAAGTAGACATAAATTATTGATTAGACAAAATTTGTAAAGTCATGTTGGCATATGATTTTTGGGTGTTATTGGCCATTTTTTGGCTTACATACCAAAATTTTGCCTAAGTGTGAGAGGGTGTGCATTCAAGAAAGCCTTCAGGTTTTACACAGCAGAAGACTTAAATTTTTTTGGAAGGAGAAGTATTTGGGTTTTACAAGAGATGAACCTTATTTCAATTTATGAGTAATCAATAGTTAAAACCCCTCAACAAAAGTAACATGGGTTGGAAAACCCAAATTACTCTTGATAGTGCAAATCAAGTTTTGATAAGTGTTTTGCTTATGAAAGTTTTATCAACAGAAGTAATATGGGTTGGAAAACCTGAATTACTCTTGACAGTGTTAATTGGGTTTTTCAAAGTGATTTAATTATGCAACTTTAGTAGTAACAATAGTTGAGTTTTCCAGGTCTAAATTGCTCTTCTTAGTGCTTATCAGGTTTTTAGTTATGCTTTACTTCCAAGTGTTTTACAAGTAAGAGCAAGTGGGTTTTCCAAACCTGACTTCTTCTTGTTAGATCAAATTAGGTTTTAGGTGGTGCATGACTTCTCTCTTTTAGAATTCTTGAGTCATGGAAAGTTTGAAATTAAGGCCCATAGATTGTTTGAGGTAGTCGTAGGCAGGAGGAAGTCTGAGAAAAGGAAGAATACAATTCTTACAAACATTTTTTCCATAGGAAAGTAACAAGACTCTAAAAAAATTTTGAAGGATTCCTTCAAGCATTTTGTTTGAAGGAATTCCTTTAGAGGATAGCACAAGGGACAAAATTAAAAATTTTGAAGGGCACTTGCCCTTTAAGAAGGTACATTTTAGGATTTTTGAAGGGTAGGTACCCTTTCAAAAGGATCAAAACATGGGGAATTCACTTTGGATAAGGACTCAACAAAAATATCAAAGGGTAGGTGCCCTTTAAGAAGGTACATTTCAAAGGCCGAAGGGATAAAATCAAAATTCTCAAAGGGTATGTACCCTTTAGGAAAGTTTAAAGGACCAAAGTTTAGGAAGTTTTAAAACCTGAAGGGCAAGGTACCCTTCAGAAGGGTCATTGAAAAAAAAAACATAAAGGGTATGGTACCCTTCAAAAAGGTACACATCAACTTTAGGAGAGTCATTTACAAAAAATGTGAAGGGTAGGTGCCCTTCGAGAAGGTCCATTTCATGAATTCCAAAGGCTTTACAAAAATCCTGAAGGGCATCTATCCTTCAGAAAAGGACCATGATAAAAAGCTTGAAGGGTTATTCTCTTGGGAAGGCCAAGGGGAAATTCTTGTGGACTTTTTATCTTTAGGAAGTGGAAATCAATAAGTCCAAAAGAAATGGGCTTACATTTTTTCCAAAATAAAAGGCCTTGACAATAAATCTGAAAGAATGGGTTTGACAATTTTTCTGAAACAATTGGTTCATGAAATTTTTTCTACAGGATTAGCCAAGAGGAAAAAATCCTATGGAAAGGCACATGAATCATAGAGCCAAAAAATCAAGACAAATCATGACAAAGTAAAATTTCCTAAGGAAGGAGTCTCTAACTTTTTGTTTATGGGAAAATGACTAGATGAATAAGTTCAAGATTTAAAAGGCAATAAGGTCTGAGAGGATAATGGCCGAGATGATTACATGCAAAGGAGAAGTCTGAGACATAGACAAATGATCAATGAACATGAAAAGTCAAATGTAAAAGTAGATTAAGGCAAGGATTTATTTAGTTAATGAAGAGATTAATGAGCATGCAAGGTAGCCATGAACAAGAATAGACACATCCAAGATGTTACCTTCAGTTCTAAAGATAGAGGCTCACTTTGCATGAAGAATTTAGGGAGTTTAACATTAGGGAGCTTGATGTGACTTATGAGCATTCACTCTTGTTGGTTCACTTTCAAACTTTCTAATAGCTTGAAGGGAGTTCCAAATTCAGATGTGGAGTAGATTTTTATTAATTTAGAGTTGGCTAATTGACAAGTGTCACATCCACACATGTTTTCAAAGTAAAAGAGAACTTTCAAATGTTCTAGCTCAGCTTTGAAATGGTTTAAGATTAAGTCAATACTTCCAAGGTTGGCATAGATTTCATGCATGTTAAAAGAGCATCCCAAAATTAGTCACTGTCTACTTCAACACCAAGGATTCTTCATGTAAGACAAAAGATAAGAAAAGACAAATTTAGAAGGCTCATGCAATGCAAATTGGACTTGGGATAATGAAAGAGTTGTTTCTTCTTCTATTTTCAACACCACCTCTTGGATATTGTAAATTTTCTATTTTAATGGATTTTAAACCTTGTAAAAAAGAATCCCTCTTTTGGAAAGAAAACTTCTTCCAAATATTGTGTTGTAACCTTTTTCAGAATCAATGAGAAGAGGACTATGTTTTTTCAATTTTTAGCAATTGGTATAGTGTACTATTGTTATATATTTACCTAAGTGATAGATTTTCTTTCTTCCTTATCAAATCTAGATTTGTATCTAGTTACTAGTTGGTCATATTCAGGTCACATTTTATGTTAAAAGCATCTTTTATTGAGTTTATAGCTGATATTAGTGGTTATTTAGTGCCTTTCATTAGTCCTATTTCTACATTCCCCTCAACCTTAGATCATTAGATAGAACCTTTTTGTGAAATACTTATGTGTATAGATCAATTGGAGGTGAATTTCTACCTCTTCCTTGTCTAAATCAATGTTCTCAAAAGCTTGATTTGATTGGATTAATCAAATTAGGTGTATCACTGTTTTAGCTAATATTTCCTTCCAAGTTCATTTTCCCTTTTCCTCAGGTAGTTTGTAGCATAGAAGTTGAGATCCTCACAGATACATCTTACAAGAACCAACCTTCTCTAGAGGTTATTCTCACCATTGAGGCACCCACCCTCATTATAAGATCTCATTATTTAAATTGGAGTGAGGATTAACCATTTCAACACATCTTCAATCAGGGTGAAACTTTAGGTTGACAATAGGTATACTTATCACTACCTATCGAGGTGGAACATTAGTTGACCCCTATTGAGGTGGAAAAATGTTTTGCCTTTACTTCATTAGTATAATAGATTGTGCCTATTGTTTTGGAATGTTAGTCATCACCTATTGTGGTGGAGTAATATTTATCATGTTTTATTGAGGCAAGGGATGACTTTTCATTTAAATACTTCATCTTTGCAATTGCGTACTTGATAAAGTATTTGGTTGAGGATTAGAGGTAGCTTGTTAGGGTGTAGGAGTTTCTACCCCCTACTATTGCAAACCACTCATGGTGTTTAATAAATTCACTTATTTTGGACTAGTTATTCATGTAGTTACACCACTTTGGCCTAGATTGGATGACACTTACATGTTATCCACTATGTTTGGCATATTCATCTACATAAAAGTAGTAAACACTTGTTAGATAAAAGGGGCATTTAACATATCTCCAACTAAAGTGCATTACACAAATGGATTTATACCCAAATTATCTTAGCATATCAATTTAATTAACACTCCTATTAAAGGAGCTAACTCGATGAGAGTAGCATTTGACATGGCCATGTTATTAAAATTACACACTAAGTTCAAATAAGTTTTATATGTTGTCTACATTTATATAAAATGGTCATCTATGAGGCCCTTTCCTATGCTAATAATACTAAGGTGTTGATATGACATCAGCATAAGTGCTTGAGGATTGATATAAGAGGCTTGTTAGATGGTTTGGTTGTATGGTATAGTTGAAGGCACTCTAACTAGACTAGGCAATTTTTTTTGGGAGAAGTCTGTTAGAAACTTAAGCCCTACCTCCATGGATTTGATTAAAACTTTGTCCTTATTTACAATCAAGTGATGATCAAACAAATAGGGATTATATGTCAATGTTATTGTAATGTAGTATGATTATTTTTGAACTTGGTCTACAATTGATGGTACACTAGTAAGGTACTACACTATTTATTCTTGTTCCTACTCTAAGTATGGAGGCGTGTTACCCAAATAATGGGCTAGAGGATCCTGGCTCTATTTTCTAGATTAAGTGTTGTAAGAAGGATAAGGATCATTCTCATAAACTACATCATCACCATAAGGGTCTTGAATATATTCATTTTGTTTGACCATATTATCATATCTTATATTGTACATGGCTCTACTATGAATATAGTGAGACATATTCAAATCAATGATGAATGATTTTCAAAAATAAGATTAGAGTTCTATAAAATATTAAAAATAATTTCTAAAGAATAAATGGTCTAACCTTAGTTTAACTTGGTCGAAAAGTGGATTTGTGTCTCCAAAAGGTCTATGCTAAAACCTAGTCTAAAAAAAGTCTAACATCAAATGTCTAATGTCAAATATCTTACACATAAATTTCAAGTGGGTGAATAAAAATTGAAGTTCCAAAATCTAGGTAAAAAGGGTTTCAAACAAGTCTAATCTAAAGAAAACAACATTTTCTAGGTCTTTCAAAGAAGGCACAAAAGCTAGGCTCAAAACAGGCATGTGTTAGGTCTTTTGGAAAGGAAAATCTAAACTTTAAATAAAATAAGGTATGATTTTTAATCTAACAAATTTGAAACACTTCAGCATAAACTAGGCATTTAGATTTAAACATGAACTTGATTAGTTGATTTAAGGCATGAAATTATAGGCATATGGAATATAGACTACTTCCCCCAAATCTAGGCACAAACAATAATTTTAAATTTGAATAAAGAATTAACCCAAGTTATACAACCCAAAAGTGAAATATTGATGTCTAGGCCAAAATTACACAAGGCATAGGCAGAAATTAATCAGTGTTTTGATTTGAACTTGTCAAGGTTAATTTCAAACTCAACGTAGAAAAATAGGCTTATTTAAATAAACAAGCGGCTAGACAAAAATGAATGGCATAATGACACTAGGTATAGATCCAAAAGGCACACATAGATTTGATTTCAAATTGGAATTTGGATATAAGGAAAACAAGTCTTTGAAATGATTTTATTAGCGTAACATCATTATCATGATCTAAAGATGTGACAAATAGTTTGTTTCAAGACTCAAAGGCATAAAATTCAACATGAATTGGGTAGCATAACAGCACCCTTATCAATCAAGTAACACACACACACATAAATGATTTTGATAAAAAGGTTAAGGCACATGCACGATGTCAAACTAATGGCATAATGCCTCTTCAAACAAAAGAGTGATGTATAAAAAAGACTTGTTGTGATGTGGTGAGATAAACCAAAATAGATAGTTTAACTCCAAACCATGCACAAAAGGATAAAATGACATAAACACCTAAGTGTAACATCCTAAATCCTAAAATTGATAAGGTTGTATAATACTGTCAAATTCCATTAATATACTCACTCTTGAGAAGATTTTAATTATTAATCTAAAAATTAAAAGCACATGAAAAGTAGGGTTTTTGGGCCCCTTCTTCTCTCAAGAGTTTTAGTACGACATGGAACTTTGGGCTACTGGCCCTGCATCAACAATATGTCCATAGTAAGTGGGGTTATTCTAAACTACTCATTTTTAGATGGTCTCAAGTGTGGATAATACTAGAGATGCAATCACATCATTTGGATCTACATCAATTGGCCTATTGTGAAAATGTCTTGTCCTTTTCATAACCACTACATCCATTTCTTTCTCATTGTAGTACAATATCCAAGTTAGCCTTATGTTCTGAGGTCAAGTACCACTAATGAAGCTTATTTTAATCATTAAAACTAAGCATCATAATGGGTCACCCTAAATTTATATACCCAACCATAGAGTGGGGTTAAAATAATTCTATGAGATTAATTCCTAGGTCAACGCTTCCCTAAAGAACTTGTGAGGAGGTGATAAACTCCCACTCATAAGCCAAAATGCATGAAAATAAAGACAAGCAAAAATATTTTATGGTCATTTTGGGGTAACCAAAACCATATGGATTTTGGGAGGGCCTTAGCAACTTTATTTCATGCTTTTATACCAAAGTGACAAAGGCAAAGAATGAGGATTTTGGTCACCCACATTCCCTAAAGGGGATGGGGGAGAGCATACATGTGTCACTCATTTTACTTTAAAAAAATGACTTTCAAAAAACATGAATAAAACAAACAACTCTTAGGAGTATGTAACTAAATGTGAAATTTTATTTTATTACACTAAAATGAAGTATCTTATTAAATTTTGGGCCCCTTGGCATTTATTTGTTAAAAACTTTGAAAAGCAAAAATGACTTAAGCAAAAAGATTACTAAAACACTAATTTGAAATGTTAAATTTGTAAGTTAGAAGTGTTTTAAATGTTTATTTTGTCCTTTGGGTCCTAAAAGCACATTAGAGTGTCTATGTGCTTAGAAGCACATCATGAGTGAACAAATAAGCTCCCAAATCTTACTCTCAAGTTTTTGATTTTTTACACACAGTGAAAAACCATAGAATATAGAGCAATACTACAATTCTCTCTACAAAATTATGATTATCAACACAATACTGTAACTTGAGTAAAAATAGAGTATCAAATGTAATATTGTTACTCTAATTAAAAAATTGTTAAACCTAAGACAATATCACTATTCTAACAGTTGCGATATCGCAACCTAGCACAAAATGATTAGTCTAACCACTATCACTTTGATGTAATATTGCTAAACTTTAGGCAAAACCATAGAACTTATTGTGATATCATAACTTTTGAAGTCATGATATTATAATATAGTTATTTTTATAGTAATTTCATGACTTCAAAAGTTGTGATATTACAATATCGTAACTTCCCTATAAGCATGAAATGGTTAGCAAAAACCTCAATAGTTAAACATAAAAATTAAATAATTTTAAAAAACCCATGATTTTATGAGTATTGATATTGTGACAATATCGTGATTCTAGAGAGAAAAATTGTGACTACATAGATAAACTTCATGACTTCCAAAAAACATCCTTTGGCCTTTAATTTTCACCTATTTTGATCAGCAAGCTTAGATTTTTAAATGAAAATCATTAGGAGAGTGCTCTATAATGCCTTAGGAGAAACTTCATGGGGTTTTCATCCCACCAATCATGACAACATGGAAACAAGGATTGTAATAGAAAGGAGGTTAGTCTTGTGTTAGTCTCATAAAACAAGTGAAATGAACACACTAAAATCCTAACACCTCTAGCCTAAACACTATGGAGAGCTTAGATAACAAAACTAAATTAAATTTCAACAAAAACATAAAATAAATACTTCTTTACCTTCTTTGGGAGCTCCAAATGCATTTTTGAATGGATTGCTCAGCTTGTGCATCAAAAAGTCTTCGACAATGGAGGTTTCTTAGCTCCTCTCCTTGGCACCTTGGATTTGATGTTTCTTGACTTAATATTTGGGCATGGTAACACTAATTTCATGAGGCATATGGAGGAAATCATGTATAATAACTATACAATATCCAAACTTAAAAATGAAAGGGGTATGGCCTTGTATTTATAGCCTTAGGAATTAACTCTCACCCAAGGTGAGGAAAGGTTGAGTTTAGACTTGGAATGGGTTCAAGCTAAACTTAGGTGAGTTAAAACTAACTCTAGTAGATTTAATAATTGTCAATTAATTAAGATTTTTAATTACTAGGCATGGCTCTCAAATTAGATATTTTAAGATTATTTCAAAGAGCTTGACAACTCATAAAGGCAATGATGAAAGGCTTTGATATTTTGATTTTTGGAATTTATATTTTTAGATATTCATTAATTATAAATAGATAATTCAAATAGGCATTTAATCTTATTTAATTAAATGATTGATCATGATTATAATTTTAGATCTTTTAAGATTTGATCAAGTGTGCAAGTGCTCCATGTAATAAGTCCATAGGCCAAAATTTGTGATGCCGTAAGGTGATTAGGGATGAATTCATGAGAGGTTATAGTTGCATATGATAGAATATCCCAATTAGGGATGTCTCAACATGATTATGAGCTTTGATGAATGATGTGCAAGTAATTTTTGGATTCTTAGTGATTCTTAGGCTTAATTTACAATGGTTGGTAGGAATCAATCTGAAGTCTGGTCAGAAGCCATTTATGGCCAGTTTTAGGTGTCTACACTACTATGTCCATAGCTTATCAAATATTTTTGTAAAATTTTAAAATATAGAATAGTGTGCATGAATATATTTCATTCCCCCATTGATAAATGTGTAATTTGTAATTGCATGTAGATGTCAATTGTAAATTATGTTTGAAACTTATACATATACTTGTATCATGCACTCAAAACTATGTAAAATTTTTACTTTAATCCTAAAATGTGAGTACATATGTGTGGCATATGCCCCCATAATATGTTTTAATGATTTAAGTTTGAACCATTTTTCAATTATTTTAAATTGTATTATGTACCAAAATTGATTTTAGTTTATAATATGGCTTATCTCGTATATGAATAGCCCACTAAAATTCCCCCTTTAAGGTGAGGGAATTTATTCTGAGATTTAATCATCTCAAAATTATAATTTAACTATAATATGAGTAGTAATATGTAATTGTTGAATAATTTAGCATATGTGAAAAGTATGTTAGCATAGTAATATTTGCATCATTTGAATTTTTTATGTAACAAATGAGGCAAGGCCTATAGAATGTATCAATGAAGCTCATAATATAAAAATATAGATTTCATATATTATGTGTTAGTAGTGCATGATATAAATCATGGCACTCATCAAACTTAACAAGCTCAATAAGCACATAAGCACAACATATGAATTTGAAACCACAAGGCCAAGGGTCGCGTAAATTGGACATGTTCAAATGTCATAAAATAAAATATTGTACACTCAAGGACAAGGGACACACACAAAGGGCATGAATAATGTTATAAGGTACATGTTTAAATGTTACACACAACATAAGACTAAGGGCTAAAAGTAATGGACATATTCAATTATCACACATACCACATAAGATCTCATTAAAATGTTTAAATAAATTTTCACACAAGGGCCAAGGGCCATACACAATATATGATCAAGATCTAATTTACTATGTACAATTAATATCATCATTGGAACATTAAACTATAAATTTAGCCTGAACCATACATATGTAATATGATCATATCCTACCAAGTAGCATAGACATGTACGTAATATAAGATAGAGATGTTAACAAGACATTTGTAAATAGTTTAAAGCTCAACAATATAGGAGTCATAAAAATGATAAAACATATAAATATTGTCACCTATGAATAAGATGGCCCAAATTTAACAAGGATACTAGGTAGAGACAAGTCCAACATCTTAGTCCCAATATAATTTTGTATATATTGCATAATACTCATGAATGCTAGTAAAATGTATGTGTGATAAAAAAATAATATACTATCTAACATTCATGAGATAAATAACATATTTAAAATTTATAAACTAAATGTATAATCATGCTCATGTCCCGATTTTATATTTTTTACCCTATCTTAAATGTTTTTGTATTTTGAAATATTTTTATTTTTTTAAATTTTTGAAAATTTTGCCAATAAAAACAAGTGATAATCAAGGGGTTGAAAGTAGAATAATAAATATCTAAACAGACTATGACATGTGTCAATTTTAAATAAGCACTAGAAATGATTGTATAACCATGTATGAGCAAGATGCGCCTAATGTATGTTAATTGTAAATTAAATCCTATCTGAAATTAATTATGTATGTAGAGGAATGATTATACATCCTCATTTCATCAAATATACACTTGTCTAAATATGTTGTATCTATGAATAATAAAGCTTTGAAAAAGAAATATTTTATAAGGAATATAATAATTTGCATATTGAAACTGAGTCAAATATACAAAATTTGGAATTATTAAGGCCATTTGTGCTCAAATTTTGATTTTTTATTGAAAAGTAGAATAAGATAAGATCGACCAACTATGACAATAGTGTAAGTCATTATTGTTTATAACTGATTGATTTTATCCTTGACCAAAAATGAATTTTTATCAATGTAGACTATGACAATAGGAAAATAAATGAAAAAATATGGAAAAGTTTACCACTATTTTAAACTTTTCATAGCTAAATTTTGAAAAGGAAAATCCAAGATGCTAAAAATTTAACAAGAGCCAAGGGATTAGGAGTAATGATCAATTGATCACATGTGCAATAAAATAGAAGAACATAATACAACATTCAAGAAGTTATGAACAATAAATGATGTTGTTAAAAGTTAAGATTTCATCAAGGATATGCTTCTGCATAGGTATTGTATCATGTGTGTTATAACCCTAAATTACATTTTCATATTCATCTTCCGTATTAGTTGTGTCATTCCAATCATATTCTGCATAATCATCATCATGATCATAATTATCCACTTGATGTTAAAATTTTTATATACCACTCTTGTCATCTTTTCTAACTATATATATAAAAAAATATGCTCCATAGTTTGGTATTGAACCTTTGTATTGCTTTTTATTTTGCATATGTGTTATGCCATGTGTTTTTGTTGTGATTATGTTGGTTGTCTTTGTTTGAGATATATTATCCTTTATGTGTTCTTTCTCAATATATTTGTCTTCACTTTAAATTTTAACCATTGAAATTTCATGCCCAATTATGACATAATCATGACTTTCATCCATAATCTTCTTAGTTTTGCATTGCATTCATCCATGGTAGGGTCAATGTGAAATTCAACAAAATATTTTTTTAATTCAAGTGTGACCATTAACTCAATGGATCCAATGTAGTGTTGAGGCCCTTTGATATTACCCAAGTGTTGAATTTCATACCCAAAATATTATATAAGTGTCATGCTACATATATTCTCTTCACAAAATGATGCAATCTCAACATTAGTACAATTATTTCCATCTATGAGGAGGTTGAGAAACAAAAGTTCTATATATGATGAATATTTTTTCTTAATTTTTTTAAAACCTCTTTTGTAACCTTAGCTTAATTTTGAACCTCTTTTGTTAAAAATCCTTCCTTGAAGATGATTTTTTGCTTGAATTGAATTTGTTTTTGCAACTTATCTTTTAATAATTGTTATTTTTGTAAATTTTGTTGTTATATCTTTTGTAACCTTTCTTATTACTTTTATGATATTTTTTTCTCTATTTTTCCCTTATGAATATTTTATTTTTCTAGATTTGTCATTTGAATATTTGCTTTCTCTAAATTATTCCGTTGTATCCATACTTTATCTTTTTATTCTTTTTGCACTTGTGCTTTAAAAGATGAAACCATAATATGAATGGGAAACTTGATTTATGTATCTATTATGGGATCACCACTATCCATTATCTTGTATATTTTATCCTTTAAAGCCAAAAAACTATCTATATAGTGCCCATGCATTATATGATATGCATAATAGTATTTTGATCTCATTAAAGGAGGCATAGAATGTAAATAATAAACTTGTTTCAAAACATTTCTCTTAGAATCTTACTTGAACTGTTATTAGTCTTTTTCAATTTTTAAATCACTATTTTTAGATGTATTATGTTTTGGATTCCAATCTTGATAATAAGTCTTGTTAGGCATAAAATTTATAGATAAAGATAAAAACACATGATTAACATTAACATGCTCTAGATTCTTTGTGAATGTGTAGATGATATTTTATGATTATATATCATGTCAGTCTTGTACACTTGGAAAACTAAAACCTTGGTTGTGCCTCTCAGTTTTTTACCTTTCCCACTTATACAAATCTTGCATCTACTTTATCTATATGCCCCTTTGCCTATATATATATAAAGTTTGACTAGTCTTATGTTGATGATCCAAGTCTTTTATCTTACCTATAATGCTTAAAATGTACCTATCTTCCATCTCTTTAAGTTTTGAACCTATACATACTGTCATGCTTCCTAGACACTAATGTTTGGGATAGACAGTAGCATAGATGTTACTGCCCTATCTTGACATAATTGTCTAGTTCCCTAAAGTCATCCAATTTATAAATTAAATGTATCATAATGGTTTATCTAAGTGATTTAATGTGAGTTATTAATCCAAAGGGATTGATATAAATACAAGATTAACCCTCATTCATTACTCACCTAGAAAATATCAAAGAGACCAAAGGCAACTTATCAAAAACACTTTATCAAGCATTTAATTGATTGAATCTTCACTATTTTCATACCATTCATATGAACTATATATATATATATATGTCTAAATTACTAAAGGATCAGCCTAAGAGCCTAATTTTCCAAGTTACAATATAGGTCACTATTGTACTTTCTTTGCACATGTTGTATGATTCACACATAAACCAACAAATAAGGGAAAAATACATCAATCTCAGGCCCTCTTTGGAGTATTGGATATGTAGGCAATGCCCACAGACATTAAGGTCCTTAGGGTTGCATGATATCATGTTCCCACTAACCCATTTTTCCCAAGGTCACTATGAAGAAGGAAATTTAGGGTATTAGCATTTCACAAGGAATGATTTTCCATGACCTAGATCTAAATGTCATAGAGTGAAGGAAAAGAAACACTCAAAAGCACCTAGGTTTTTCCATTTTATTTCAACATATATTGCATACAAGATATTATCATCAAACCTAGATAATAACATGGACGTAATATTCCTAGACTAACATTATTGTCTAGAGAGCTAGAAGCATCAGATCTAGAATCAGATGACTATTCCAAAATCTCCTTCCAACCTACTTTATGCATGTTCTAAATCTAGATCTACATTAGCATTAGAACAAGATAAATACATAACTTATTTTTCATTTTTATATCTATCATAATTGTACTTTCCATATTTAGACTATCTCAACATAATAAATTCAATGTTTGCTTATATCTGACTTTAACATCTAATTGGTTGTTATAGATTTGACTATCACCCTTGTACCATTTCATTTATATATACCCCTTTAACATATATATAACCCCAATATATAAATTTTAGGGTTAAATATAATGTGATCTAATTTTTCCATGATGTGATCTTTGAACTAAAATACTAATTTTGCTTTTATAATTATTCTATTGACTTTCTCATAGTGATTAATTGATCTTTAAGGAATTTAGAAGCACAAACCCTATATACTTATGATTGAATATGCATACAAACAACATCAAGAGGATGTGTGGGAAGTGGAGGGGGTTCAGGAAGGACATGTTGGTTGCCTTATTTTGACACTATAGGGTGAGTCACCTTAACTCTTGTGATAGTGATAGTCTGGACCTAGTTAGAGGGAAAGTAGTTATCTCCATCTTGAGAAGGGATGGTAGAATCAATGAAATAATTCATATATGGATTTTTTCATCTATTACTAAGTGATAAAATCTTTGATTTAATGTTAAAATGATGATAATTAATTAGGACTTTAGGTTGTTTTTTATTAATCCTTATGTAATCTTGAATATATGATTGTTTTTATTCTTATGTCCTACTTGACAAAAAAGAAATTGGTAAACAAAAGGTTTTTTAAATTAGGGGGCCTAACCTATGCATGAGTCCAAATGAAAAAGGGGCTTAAATGCCCAAAAAAAGATCAATAATTACATAAACAATAAAAATTGACCAAAATAAGTCAAAATAACACTAAAAATAGTATCAAGATAGTAAAAGATTAGCTGAACTACTTAACCTTTATATAAAGGTCTGGCTCCTTTAATTGTGTCATAGTACTTACATCTATATATGTAAAACAACTTCTTAATACTATATCTTCCCTCTCTTATTTTTTTTGAGATTTATTCCATTGTTATCTTTTGGTTTGTAATTTGCCCCCTTTGAAATGGATTGTGTTTTGTGTTCCATTAGAACCTTCTCCATCTATTAATTTTTTTATAATATCCTTTTTGGAGGATTTGCCCATCTTGGGATGGGAACTAATTGTTGTTGTTCTTTCTCCCCTTATGGCAGTCATAGATGGAGTGATTGCATTAGCTTTTAGGGAAGAGAGGACTCTGATTTTAAGAATTTTAAGGAGGCTTGATTTACATCTCTAAGTTTTGATTGTGACTTGAACATCTATTCTATATCATCCAAATTAGTTTTTAATTCTTGAATAGAATAAGTAATAATTTTTGAATCGATATCAATTTATTTCCTATGATGAAAGAAGACAATTGAATTTTTTGAACCTGATTGGAGAAGAAAAGTAATTTCTTGGGAGAGAGTAATCATTGATGCATTTGATCTTCAACAAACCCAATTCCTAACTTTGGGCATATTGTATTTCTTGTGTTCTATTTTGGTACGTGGGTGAACTACTCATCTCTTCACCTTCACCAGAGACTAGCTGAGAAATGTTGCACTCTCCATTTTTTTTTATGTTGTTTTCTTGAAGTATTTTTTTAAGGGGAGGTGGGGGTTGGTAGATTCCTTATGAGGATCTTGGGTAGATCCTTTACCATTTTAATTATTTACCTCATCCTCCTCCATATTTTCTATTTTTTATCACATATAATTTCCAAAGGAGGCTCCTTCATCTCCCCTACTTTCTCATTTATTTATGTATTGTTGAAATTTTTATTAAACCAAAATTGATTCTACTTTTTTTCAATTTAGGAAGATTCTATTTTTTAAATAAGGAGGGTAGAGATTAGAAACATGGCCTAGTTTATTACATTTTAAGCATATCATGGCCAAGTTTTCAAACTCAATTCTTTATTTTGATTTCCTTGCAAAACTATGGAGAGATAAATCTAGGAAGATCTTGATTGATGAAGGCATTGACATAAAATATAGCATGTACAAACCTTGTTTTTTATTTTATTGTAGCATCAAATGCTATTAGGTATCTAAAGGTCATAGCAATGCTTATATAAATATCTTCATCCCATAATTCTAACATGAGGCCCAGAAGCCTCACCTAAACAAGCATCAAATTCAAATTTTCTTTCTCTAGGTCAAAACCTAATTGCCATTTCTTTAGGAAGAGGTTAGATCTACCAAAAAAATAGGATCCACCAACCAAAATCTAAGCACAGTCCATTGAGTTACTTAATCTAATCAAAAATAAGCCATTGGACATGGCAAAAATTTCCATTGATCCCTTTACTTTCCATATTTTGTTTTCCCATCTTATAAAAAGATATATATTAGGTATTATTCCTATAAAATTACCAACTAAGGAACTTTCCATTCTTGATGAGGCTCTTTGAAGTAGAGTCTTATGAATTTTTATATGGATCCATTTCTCATCTTTAGATGTTAACAACTCCTAAAGTGGTTGAAGAATATTTTATTCTAACACTTTTCCTTTCAACTTGTTAACCCAAGACTCCTTAGCTTTTTATCGACCATGAGCATGAGCATATTTTGGGTTATTCTTATCGATTTGTTTCTCTTTTGGTGTGTCAAGAATAATATGTAACAAAAAAGGGGTCTGTGTTGATGTAATCATTCAGGGATCCATAATTCCCTAATGAGCCAAAGCATACCCATCCCATTTCTCCCTTTATAATGTTATATTTAAACTTGTTTCTCATTTCTCTTCCCATTTGTTGACCCACATCTCTTTCCACTCATCATCCATTTCAAAATCATGAATTCCTATTATCTTCTTCCTCAGACACTTGATAATGTTCCCTACTTGACAAAATTTTGCATTAATGGTGCTTGTGTTTTAACATGCTTATCCTATATAGCCATACATTTATTGTAAAATAAGAATAATATAAAACTAAAATTTAAAACCTATAAAAATGAAAAAAATTGTGTATGGAGATTAATAAGTAATTATGAAATCTAAGGTAAAAATAATATACTATCAGTGTCAGATATCATATCCGCGGTAAAAATAAAATGCCTTCAATGCTAACTATTATGTCTAAGGTTAAAATCAAGTTCTTTTATTCTCAAATTTAGATCCAAGGTAGAAATAAAAAAATTGTGTCAGATATTTAGGAATTTTTCTAAACCTTGGGATAAAATTTTGAAAAAATGAAGGCTAGAATCCTAAGTGAAACTTATGGTTTGATAATATTCAAACAATAAATGGGTTACCCACTAAATGTGCAAGAATATCTTAGGTTTACCAATATTTTTTAACTAAAATTATGGATTAAAAAGTGAATTAAACCTAATTAAGATAACTTGAATAGAATAAATTAAATTTTTGGAAATGTAATTTTCACAAGTATAATGAAAGTAGATAACTGAATTCAACAATCTATGAATAATTGAAATAAGGATAATTATGATATTTAAACACAAACTGAGTTGTTTATATATAATTATTGACTGTGTTTTTCTAGCAAAAGGTAAAATAAGAACAAGATCTGTAAATCCCCAAATGTTAGATCTAAAACTAAAGAAAGAAAATATCAACAAACTTAGGATAGTAGTGGTAGTTTGTATGCAATTTTTCTTCTTTCGGAAGTGTTTAGAAGACTTGAAATTTTTTTTGAAAAGTTGAAACTATAATAGAGATAGCAATTATTAAAAACCTGCATATAGAAAAAAGGTGGAGTGTAATTAGATTGAGATGACCCTAATCACCCCCATGATGAGTAAATGTTGCCTACATATTCAATACTGCAATGAGGGAATCAATCCCACGTATTTCTCCCACTCAAAGTGTTTTATGCCATTGTGATCCTTTGAACTATATGAATACATCTAGAACTAACTTGAATACTTAATCATGATTTACTTAGGGATGGATAATACAAGCTTTTGATTTGGTTAAGGACTAATTTAAATGCTTAGAATCAAAATTAGGAATAATATTGAAATTTTTCTCAATGTGTAACAGTGTAAATATGTCTTTGTATTGAAATTATTGAGTGAAAGAATAAGTGACTTGAGTGTGCCTTTATAACAATCCAAAATGGGAAATCACATTCTAGGCAGCCTATAAATATGAAAGACAATATCTTGGGTAGATTCCTTATGAGGATCTTGGGTAGATCCTTTACCTTTAGAATTTTTTGCCTCATCTTCCTCCATATTTTCTATTTTTTGTCACATATAATTTCCAAAGGAGGCTCCTCCATCTCCCCTACTTTCTCATTTATCTTTGTATTATTCAAATTTTTATTAAACCAAAATTGATTCTCCTTTTTTTAATTTAGGAAGATTCTATTTTTTAAAGAAAGAGGGTAGAGCATAGAAACATGACCTAGTTTATTAAATTTTAAGCATAACATGGCCAATTTTTTAAACTCAATTCTTTGTTTTGATTCCCATAAAAAAACTATGGAGAGATAAATCTAGGAAGATATTGATTAACAAAGGCATTGACACAAAGTATAGCATGTACAAACCTTGTTCTTACTTTTGTCATAGCATCAAATGCTATCATGTATCTAAAGGTCAGCAATGATTATAAAAATATCTTCATCCCATAATTATAACATGAGGCTAAGTAGCCTCACCCAAACAAGCATCAAATTTACATTTTCTTTCTCTTGGTCAAAAATTGATTGCCATTTCTTCAGGAAGAGGTCAGATCTATCAAAAAACTAGGATCCACCAACCAAAATCTGAGCATGGTCCTCTTAGTTGCTTAATCTAATTAAAAAGGAGCCATTGGAAATGGTAGTCATTTCCATTTGTCCATTTACTTTCCATTTTTTGTTTTCCCATCTTCTAACAAGATATATCTTAGGTATTATTCTTATAAACTTACCAATTAGAGCACTTTCCATTCTTGATGAGGCTCTTTAAATTAGAGTCTTAAGAATTTTGATATGGATCCCTTTCTTATCTTTAGACATCAACAACTCCTCGAGTGGTTGAATAATATTTTATTCTAACACTTTATCTTTCAATTTATCAGACCAAGAATCCTTAGCTTTTAATCGACCATGAGCATGAACATATTTTGGGTTATTCTTGTTGGTTTGTTTCTCTTCTGGTGTGTCAAGAATAATATGTGACAAAGAAAGAGGTCTATGTTGATGTAATCTTTGGGGACTCTATAATTCCATTATGATCCAAACCATCCCCATCCTCTTTCTCCCTCTTTGATGTTCCATTCAAACCTGTTTCTCATTTCTCTTCACATTTTTTGACCCACTCCTCTTCTGGCTCATCATCTATTTCTAAAACATTTTCAAAATCATGAATCCTTACCATCTTCTTCTTCAAACACTTGATAATGTTCCCTACTTGAAAAAAAATTTCATTAATAGTGCTTGTATTTTAACATGCTTATCTAATATAGCCATACATTTGTTGTAAAATAAGATTAATATAAAACTAAAATTTAAAACCTATAAAAATGAAAAAAATTATGTATGGATATTAATAAATGATTATGAAATCCAAGGTAAAAATAAGATACTTTTAGTATCAGATATCATATCCAAGGTAAAAATAAAATGCCCTCAATGATAACTATTGTGTCTAAGGTCAAAATATAGTTATTTTATTCTAAAATTTAGATCCAAGGTGGAAATAAAATTCTTTTCATGTCAAATATTTAATAATTTTTCTAAACCCTGGGATAAATTTTTTAAATAATGAAGGCTAGAATCCTAAGTGAAACTTATGGTTTGACAATATTCAAAAAATAAATGGGTTCCCTACTAAATGTGCATGAATATCTTATGTTTACCAATATTTTTTACAAAAATTCTGGATCAAAAAGTGAAATAACCCTAATTAAGATAACTTGAATAGAATAAATTAAATTTTTGGAAATGTAATTTTGACAAGTATAATGAAAGTAGATAACTAAATTAAATAATGTGTGAATAATTTAAATAAGGTTAATTATGAAATTTAAACACAAATTTTGTTGTTTATATCTAATTATTGACTGTATTTTTCTAGCAAAAGGCAAAAACAAGAATAAGATATGTAAAACCACAAATGTTAGATCTAAAACTAAACAAGGAAAAGATTGACAGACTTAGGATAGTAGTGGTAGATTTTATGCAATTTTTTTCTTTCAAAAGTGTGTAGAAGACCTAAAAAAAATTGAAAGGTTAAAACTACAATAGGGATAGCAATGATTGAAAACCTACAAATAGAAAAAAAGTGGAGTGTAATTAGATTGAGATGACCCCAATCACCCCCATGATGAGTAAATGTCACCTATATATCCAATACTTCAATGAGGGAATCAAGCCCACATATTTCTCCCACTAAGAGTGTTTTATGCCATTGTGCTCCTTTGACTATATGAATACATCTAGAAATGACTTGAATACTTGATCATGATTTATTTAGGGATGGATAATATAAGCTTTTGACTTGGTTAAGGACTACTTAAAATGCTTAGAATAAAAATTGGGAAGAATGTAAAACTTTTGCTCAATGTGTAATAATGTAAATATGTCTTTGAATTGAAATTATTGAGTGAAAGAATAAGTGAATTGAGGATGCCTTTATAGAAATCCAAAATGGGAAACCACATGTTAGGAAGCCTAGAAACATGAAAGAGAAGATAAGGGAGATTTTAATTTTAAATTTTGACTGTGGTAGAGATTAATATAAAAATGTGCCATAGGGATAAAAATGCCTCCCACTATTGTCCCTATTGGACATTGTTGTCCCTTAGGTAAGTGTATGAAATTTGGATTTGGGTTTATCCATGTAGATGCTTAAGGTAATTTTCATAAATCATAACACTTGTGTAGGTGGCATATAATAGTTTAGAATTAAAATAGGTCCTCATAGGTACTTAGGATAGAGTGAGGTGGTAAAATAGGTTGAAATTAATTGCACAAGTTAATTAAAGTATAAACAGGCCAAAACTAAATTAATAAAGTATTCATAACCAGATTTAGGTTGCTACATCATGTATGATAGGCTAAGCATTACTTGTCTATTATTTTAGACCTTGGCCTTGTGCGTATGACATATATATATATATATATATATATATATATATATATATATATATATATATATATATATATATATATATATATATATATATATATATATATATATATATATATATGTGTGTGTGTGTGTGTGTGTGTGTGTGTGTGTGTGTGTGTGTGTGTGTGTGTGTGTCTTTTGCATATGGAAATTAGCCTTTTTTTTTGTGACATATTTATGTTCCTTGATTATGTCCCTTGGTATTTTTTGTTGTGGCATCTTTATGCCCCTTGTATGTAGCCCCATGGCATTATATGTGATATTGTATGCTATTGCTTGACATTAATTATTGAGCTTATGTGACTGTTATATTTTTAGGTGTCATGATCATTGTCACACATCTCCCTCTTTGTATGTAGTTTCATGGTCTATATCATACACTTATTTACTACATAGTCTTATCTAGTTATTATATCAGTGATGGTTATTATTGTGTGGCTAATTGATATGTCTCTCTTGATATGACACTTATGTTCCCTAAATTAAATATGTTACATACATGCATTGATTACATATACATTACTATGATGACATATTCTTCACAAGTTGGAATGATTCTATGTGATTACATATTAATACATGACATGATACAATTAACTCTTTGTTTTGGGATGAGTAACTTGTAGGCTACACCTCTCACCTCAAAAATTGGGCATATTAGTGGGCTTTCTATAGAGACATAAGACTTCATGAGAATAAAATTCATATTTTAAGATGTATTATAAGATTTAGAGACTTTATAGTGGTTTATATATCAAATAGATTTAGATATGAGATAAATATTCATACATTGATGTAAATTCTCAAGGAATATGCCATGTATATACACTCACTTTATAGAGACATGATCTATAGGTTACATATTTAAATACACTTGAGTACATATGCCATGTAGGTACATAAGGTTTATAGGAAAGGTAATTACATGTTTTAGATACATTTAAGATATAGGTTCTCAAATTCAACATATAGATCCATAGCATTTTATATCAATTGGCACCAATTTATTGGGGCATGATAATTATCAATGCACATATACACTATTTCATATATCAGTTGGCACCAATTTAGGAGGAATGATATTTTTTCATGCATGCATTTACATATTTAGAGTTGGCACTAGTATAGTTATTTATTTTTATAAACAACTTGATGGCACCGAGTAAAGGGCAACCTTAAACATATAATTCCATCTACAGTACTTGATTCATTTTTTAAGGTAATGATATTTTTTGTTGCACACATTTACATATTTGTAGTTAGCACGAGTAAAGTTGTTTATTTACAAACACAATTTTATGGCACTAAGTAAAGGGCAACCTTGAATCTATAATTCCATCTATAGTACTTGATTCATTTCTTTGAGGTAATGTGGTTTAGGTATAGTGATTCTCAATGATCTTTCCATTACTCATATCAAGCCCATTATGTGGCTTCCCCATTACCATAATGAGGGTTAAGATCAAAGTTAGATTATTTATTTGAGTTAGTGTGGTTAAGGGTCAATAATGTTGAACAACCTTAGAACTAATCCTTATTAATGAGGGTTGGTGCATTTACCTTCCAACCCCAGACTTACATAGTTACACAAAATTTGGGATTGATCACCCCAAATTTTCCAATGGTTCAACATGAAGAACCACTCTCCGATATTTCAACACTGAAGCATCATATCCAAAAGTTACAAGGTAATATGGTTTCACCCACATATAGATGTACCCATTCCTTTCTCTTAAAACATTTTTCAAATTTCAAGTATATTTCAAAATTAATTTTTTTAGTGTAGATTTTCTAGATTACCTTGCACATTTAGAACCTTCTCCCAAAGACAAAGTGTGTTGTATCTTTATCCATTTACTCTAGTATTTTTATTACATTTAAATACTAGAATAAAGGGGGGAATTTTTAGATACTAAAATATGGTATTATATACTTGGTAATGTCAATTTTGAATACCTTCACCCTACATGACTTGTGTCTACATAAATGACTTTAATTCACTATTCTCACACCCACATGCTATCTATGGGTCTAATCCTTCCAAGTTTTTTTCAATAACCTACAAGAAACCTAAATTTTATACCAAACCATATATTTATCTTATTTAGATGTCTCCAGATCATCATATCACTTCAAATGTCTATTGGATGGAAATGTCAAATTTAGAACATATTGTCGAGATAGTTTTGTCTGAATCTGACACCCCACCAAGCAATAGTCAATTTTAAAAAATAAATCATTTTTATGGGTTGGCCCATTTTCTTAGTGTGTCAGTGGCACATAAAATTTCCCAAATAGATGCATATAAATACTAAATAATTTTAGGATTATTCACCATCTATCACTTGTCTATCAAACACATAAAGGCTATTAGATATTTAAGAGGACTACCCTATTTCTCCCAATTCACAAATAAATCATAAGGAGTGGGTCTTATCAATTTTTAATCATTTCAAATTCAATTCAAAGTTGCCATTTTTTAAGTGTCAAAAGCTAGATCACATGTTGTAAGCACAATTAAATGCATACACCTAACGTAGATAACTATATGCACCTTGATTTCCCTTCTTAGAGTATTGGATATGTAGGTAACCATCAACTAATCATTAGGGACCAGTTGAGGATAAATCAACCCACATTTTTTTCCCATTTTACAAGTCCAAACTACTACTAAAGTGGACCTAGGGTTTTGAAGTGAAGGAGACATATTTTTTAGTATTTCATAAAAAATCAGACTTTTGTATCACATACAAGGACATATCATAAACATATGTATATGTATATAACAAAATCAAAAGGAAAATTTTATAAGGATAAAACCATCTAGTTCACAACATAGAATTGGACACTACCTACCCAAGGTTGATGGTATTATGTGAGCATAGTCATAAATCTAGAACCTGATCTGAATGACTCACAATCCAAATTATCATCCTCCATACCATCTACTACCTTATCGATCCTTTGAAAAACATAAAAAACTAAGTATATTAATTTCTATTGTACTTTCTATATTTAGAAAAATTAATTTCCAAATTAGTTACAAACCTGTTACATTCATATTTATGCTTAATTGTCATATTTGATAATTTGAATGATTGTTCCAATTTTATATAGATTAAGGTTCACATAATCAAATTATAAAACACACATATCATTAAAACCCAATGATCCTTTTACAAATCCTTTCCATTTTATAAATATTGATTAAGTAAGGCTATCAGATTGAATAGAGCTCCTATTGAGGCTTAGCCTTTACCTTAAAATAGTGCTTTATGTATAATGTATTTACTAAAAAATACTTACTAATTTGGTTTTTATTAAAGTTAAGTTCCCTCTTATGTATCTTATCCTTCACATTGTGCTCTTATTTTCTCTCTTTTGAGTTTCTCATGGTGTATCTTTTTCTATATCATTCATATGATATTCTTATCAAATTCAACCCACTATATTCTTTTTCTTTTTGTTGTTCAATTTGAGCTTCAATATATGGAATTATTTGTTTTAAAATTACCAAATCATGAATCTCTTGTGTGATAACCAATAACTTTAATTCTCTTTTCAAAGGCATGGAAAAGCACATGCACACTAGTTTGGGCTCTATCACTAAAAACATGGGATAAACAAGGCAAATAGGAATTTGTAAATGTATAATAACAATATGACATTATATTCCCACCACATTTTTGCAAGAAAATAAAATTGATACCATAAATATTGGCTTCATCAAGATCTTAGTTAGTTTTTAAAATAAACTAGCTTTGGAGGCTATTGTCTAAATGGTTACAGCTTCTTACTATTACTCAAAGCATAATATTATAAAGTGGGATTAAGATATTGAAAAAAATTATAGACACAAAGCATAATTTATGTTTTGATCCTCAAGATCACATAAAGTGCAAGAAGAGATCATACACCAAGCTTCTAATGACACTAAATACTTAGACACATTGGACTGACCCTAGACCCTCTAAGAAAACTTCTAAAAATGGTGAACCTAAGATGCAGGTAAATTTTAGTGGCTATTATTCATTAATTCATGAATATTTTGGTTTTATAAATTACCATTTGGATATTTTATTGGGTGGAAAATAATGTGGATTTGCCTAAATTATCTAGGTGTAATTTAGTTTTCCAGGTCAGCTCACCTACTATTTAAAATAAATTTCATCCATATAAATATAATTCACCACTTCGTGAAACGTCAATATGATATCATTCACTATTATATGTAATATATAATCATTTTGTGACCTAATTTATAAATCATATTGGCATAGATACCATCCTTCTAAGTGTTTTGTATAGTCATATGCTAACATACCTTCTAAGGCAAGTTACGTTTTGCATGTCCATTCACCTACATGCCTAAACATCATCTATTAAATTTCATCAAAATTTTGAAACACATACCTATAAATTCACAAAAAAAAACCAAGTTCATTTCTATATGGACCACTAAAATTTACCCTATTAAGATGTCCTTAAAATGAGTTAGGCTCTTCTTTTTATAGGATAATAAAGATTGTCTAATCAAGGAAATGAGAATGTTTACTTGTAAATCTAAGTCACTAGTTACCAATTTTATTGATAAAATAAAGAAACATGTTGGGTAATGTTGAAATCCCTACCAATGGTTTCTACCTTCTTTTCATAATGAAACATAAGCCCACTAACATAAATTAATTGTACAAAGATTCTTATCCTTTTGACTAGATAATTGACAAAGGAATCTTTTAAACATAGTTGACAAGGTTCATTGTCAAAGAAAAATCCAATCCATTATTTTAGGATGCTAGTCACAATTGATGACATCCCCATCAATTATAAAAATCTTCTCCTGTTTATTTTCATATTTGGAATTTATCAATTTGTCATTTTTATTGGTGTAGACATAAAATCAATCTTCAGAGGTCTTTAGATTTTTGGAAATTTCTAGTCATAATCATAGTTATTTTATTCACTATAAACATTGGAAAATTGTTATCAACATGGTTTTTCAACCACCTTTATTCAATATAATCTAAAATGAGCAGTAATTCATGGGTATCATTTTGCACCAAATTTGGGATTCAAGCAAAATATTGTCAAAGAGATAATGAAAACCCAAAGATAATGACACCAATAGGAAGGGACAGAAAAGGTAAATTAGAATATAGTGTTCATGGTTACCTTCTCATAGCTTTGATCCAAGATTTGTATGCTTGAATATGATTTTTGGATTGCTTTGATATGCTTGAAAATGGATTGGATAGGCTTGATAGATGACTTGCTTGTGCTATGATTTCACTTCTTCCTTTTATTTCTCATTCATTCATTCATTTTTTCATTAGTTTGAACCAGTGAGGGTGTGTTGGTTTTATAGATTCATGGAGGGAAGATCAAGGTCTAGGGTGGAGGATTTTCCATGGAATTTTTTAATTCCATAGAATCCTCTAGAATAGAGAATTCTATAGGAAGAAGGCTAGAATGGAGAGATTTCTATAACTCTCTAATTCTATAAAGTTCATGGAATCCTCTAGAATAGAGAATTCTAGAGGAAGAGGGCTAGAATGGAGAGATTTCTAGAACTGTCTAATTCCAGAGATTTCTTCATAGGGTTTTAGGGGTTTAAGAAAGGATAGTGTAGGGTGGTGGGTGGGTAGGTAGATTATTTTGGAATTTTTAATTAGCAAGTGGGATTAGGGGTAGGTTTAGTGGATAATATGTTTTGTTTAGGGATTTAAATAATAGGATTAGGATTCCTAGGGATGTAGGAATACTTAGGGGATAGGTTAGTAGGTGGTTAGGTGGGGTTAAGGGAATTAAAAATCCCCATATAATAGATAATTGGAATTGGATTAGAATAATGGTAATTAGAGGGAATTAATGGAATAATGGGATGGGCTAAGGTTAGTGAAATTTAGATTAATGGAAAGGTATATTAGATTTATGGATAGGAAGGGGAATTAGTTAGTGGAATAAAATTAAATGAGTGGAATTAGTGTCAACTAATAGGAATATTAGTTGACTTTAATGGAGTGAGAAATTTTAGGTGTATACATTTTACCCCTCTTTGAAAGTTTATTGTGATTGGATGAAGCAGGAGTAATGGTCTTCCAAAGAAAAACCATATCATGGGTGATTGTTAGTAACTGATATTAAGGGATATGATTCCCCCTTGAGGGGACATGCAGGGAAGAATGAGCCAAATGGCCACTTGAAAGAAGAAATGTAGGGTGGGATGCAATGGATAGACAAGGGATTAGGATGCCATATATGGGATAGAAGATTAAGAGGATGATTTTGACATGAACAATGAGCTACAAATTGATAGCAATGCCCTTGGCAAGGACACATGCCTAGAGAATAGAGGTGATGGGTGTCACAGTTATAGAAACATACCAAGAAAGGACACATGCATGGGAATTAATCATAAAATGATGATGATATGATAGAAGGCCACAAGCTTTAGATGTATCCCAAGCAAGGACATATGCAAGGGAGAGATATAGGCCAAGATAAGATGATTTGATAAGATATGATAGGTGTAGCTTAAGGCTAAAATTGATCGATATGATGATGATGATGACAAGAAAGAATAAGGGATGTGATCAAGTGACCAAATGTTTGAGATGATGCCCCAAGTGAATGAGCATGCAAGAGGATGATAGGGTTTAGCCGGGATTGGAGAGGATAGGAATCCAAGTTAGATTAGGCAGATGAGAAGGCTAGCTAGGAGGGGGGGTTTGATAGAGGCCAATTATGAGTTTGGGAGGTCATTTACATTATTTTTTTATGGAAATATAGAGCTCAAGATGAGAACCATGGACCATATTCCTTGATCTTCACGTCATGGTGATTGAGTCTAGATGTATCAGTGGGAGCCTGAGGTAAGACCACCAGTGAGTGTATCTCCCATTCTCTATTTTTGTTGATTATTTTGGTTTTTTTAGGGTAGAAAATAATTAGGGTGTCACATACTTACAATCTCATGACTGGGAATTGTGACCACAGTCAAGGTATTGTAGATGTGAGTAACGAGATTGGGAAAGAAGATAGTAGGATTACAATCCCATTACTATGAGAATAGCAGGATTGTAATCCTATAAGATGGGAATAGTGGTATTACAATACCATGACTAAGAAGTAGTGGTATTGTAATACCACTATTATGGGTTGCTTATAAATATTAATAGGGTCATGAAATGGGATGGAGGGAAAAAATACTAGGGAAGATTAGACAGGAAGTAGATGTCTTTGGTCAAAGAATTAGGCTAAGTGGGTAAGATAATGGCAAGATGAGGTAAATAGGGAAAATGGGGGAGATGAGTGGACTGATTATGTGTTCATTATGTAGAATCACTTAGGCATATTAGCATCTCAATCAAAGCACCCAAAGGTAATACATGAGATGTGGTGGGTGACAGATGTAGAGTAAAAGGTTTTAGAGCTAATAGGGCTACATGATGTAGCAACCATGCCACTAATTTGGATTGATCAAGCATTGATCATGATGTTAGTGGAGTGGTAGTACTCAGAGATTATTTCATTTCATTTTGTGACCAAGGATATGACCATTACCTTAGAGGATGTTTATAGGATTTTTTATTTGCCAACACTAGTGCTAGGATCTATTGGAGGTCATAGATGGTGATCCAAATATTATATTGGCTAGGTGGTAGTTTATAGATTAGTGTGCATGATGGATTGATTGATCTCGATAGATTACAGTGAGATGGGTCTTTGGATAGACTAACACTAATGGTTATGGCTCTTATATCTAGCATTCTACTACTAGATAACAGTGGGAGATGGTTTCATCTTGGCTTAAGAGAGGTGGTCGTGTACATGGTTCATGATCATCAAGTATTTACATGGGGACCTATCATGATAGCTCACTTATATATGGAGCTACATCTTAATGCTTATAGGGATGCATGACGCTTTAGTCTATTATTATTGTTATAGATATGGAGCTAGGATCACATTGTAATTTAGTGGTCATTGGGGGTTATCACTAATTTAGACCCAGGATAGGTGATGGCATGTCAATGGCATGTGGTGGTAGATGTGGCATAGGAGCATGCAAGATATTTGATCTTTTATAGGGAGGAATTTGATAGCTTATGGCTTGAGTAGATTACTTGGATGCCATACTGAGGTGTTACATTTAGGTGGAGAGATGGGGTATGTACTCAGTTCATGCTAACCCCTTAGTATATCACTAGGAGATATAACTATGTGATTGAGAGATATAGACTAAATCAGGTTCATCACCAGTTTGGTTTTATTTAGGATGTGCCTGATCTTGAGCATATTTTTACATAGAGTATGTGAGAGAGGCCACATTGGGGGAGGCTAGTGGCAAGATTGTATGTTTTCTTTGATTATCAGTATTTGGTGCCATTTTAAAGGGATTTTGAGATAGTTATACTAGAGCTAGAGGTCACATCTGAGTATCAGGTTTGGTGGTAGGGATGAGTACCAAGGCATTTGACTCAACCTTTTGTGATGATGAGGAGAGTAGTATGGAGGGTTATAGCAACACATGATCTCATTCAGGAGCAAGCATGATAATGGAGATAGGAACCAGTCTAAGATGTAATAGATATTGATATGGGGGATGATGGGTAGGGATAGGGTGATGGGCAGAGACAAGGTGATGGGTAGGGATAGGGTCTAGATCAATCAATGGTACAGGCACCTAGGTAGCCATTTGGAGGAGCAAGACCATCTTATGCACCATAGATTCCTAGGCAACCATCTAGAGGAGTAGGACCAGCTTAGGCACCATAGATTCCTAGGTAGCCATCTATATGAGCAAGACCATCTCAAGCACCATAGATCCCTAGGTATCCATCTAGAGGAGTGAGACTATATTAGGCACCATAAATTCCCAAGTAGCCATCTAGAGGAATGGGATCATCTTACCCTATCTGATATACTAATGATAAGGCATTGATTTCTATATTATAGGTAGAGCTCTAGACTCAAGTGGTGGAGATTAGGGGTATTAGTTAGGAGTGAGACTAGCTTCATGCATGGTTATAGGCTATGAGGGCACTAGAGGATGGGAGAGTGACCTTGGCATAGGGATAGATTTCTAGCTTATAGGCATAGGTGGCTTAGTGAGAGAGTGATTTATCCTAACTACGGGTAGAGAAAGTAGGTTTGTAGAGTTAGATACCTCAATAGGATACCTAACTTGAGCAAACATGGTCATAGATTGTAACTTTATAAGGATATGTGGATGGGTTCCTAAGATAGCTGGCATCACTTCATGGATGGATATAGGCTTTGCAAGGGGACCTAGTTATGGCTAAGAGGGCTCAAGATGCTATAGGTGTAGACCTTCAAGGATAGGGTATGATGGGGATGATGGACCAAATTGTGTTATTGACATGAGAGGCTCAGTATTACCAAACTCTTTATGAGGTAGTTGTACCTTTAGAGTATAGGGTAGGATATTTTTGTGCAAGCTAGTCATTAGTGAGACATCCCTTGAGGAGTAGGGGGTCAAGGCCACCATCATCACCTCAGCCATGATGGATAGTTTTTTGATGTTTATATGAGGACATCATTTTATATATTATATAGGAGACCTTGTGTATGTGTGTGTGTGCACGTCTGTGTGCGTGTGTGTGTGTGCGTGTGTGTGTGTGTGTGATGATTCATTATTTTTAGATTCATGTGCTATGATGGTTATGCATATTGATGTGATTGCATGTGATTACATGATGACTCATGATGATGATCTCCTACTTGTAATTATTTATGGTGATGTATATTATGATTTCATGATTATGTTGTGATGTTTTATGTTAGTTTATGGTAAATGTAATGTGATGATGATGTGATTGTGAGATATTTATTATGATGGTGCTTATGGCATATTGATAAGATGAGATTGAGTTTTTATGAGTTTGTGTTATGACATATGTGAGATGGGATATATTAGCTATGATGTCTCATTGTGATGTTTAATGGATATGTTATTGATTATGATGATGAATATGGTGATGTACTTGATTTTATTTACAATTTTATGTTCTTATATGATATGGACCATGTGATGAGTGACGTGCATATTTTTGTGATTTTTGTTAGGATGCATATGATTGTGATGGGTGCATATGATGGGATTTCATTAATTTATGTTTGTATAATGGATATGGATCCTATTTCATGATTGCCCTTTATGGTTTGGCACTCATGTATCATTGTAATGAAGGACTATGGGATGAGGATGGATAGGAAAGTTTTGGTTTATGGTTTTTAGGGGAATAAGGCTTGGGATTGATTGGTAGGATTGGGGCTTGGGAAGATTGTCAAGCATCTATGCAATCCATGTTAATATCACATCTTTATGATATATGCCAATGATCTTGACAAGGTCATGACATTTATATTAAAGATGCATAGTAAGAACTCCATTTAAAATGGGATGAGCCATTCGTAAGTATTTATTTTAATGGTCAACCCATGCCATCCTTGTTCCCAAAACGTATAAACATATATAAAAAATAAACTAATCAAAAATAAACAATTTCATTGTGGTTACATCAATAGAATAATCACACAAAACACACACACATGCTTAAGTAGAAAACATTCACAATCTTCTAGATGGTTATGAAATGGGGATAGAAGCCAAGGGTAGAGATGATGAAGAGATGGTAGTGATAGTGGCTGAGTTATCCTTGGGCATAGAAATGTGACCAAGTGATGCCTACAAAGTCTGAAAGACCTCAGGCCAATATAGTTCTAGATAATGGATTATGATGATGATGGGAATTGATGGATAGAAAGTGAGGATGATTATGATGATGGTGGTGTAGTGATAGTTAACTAATTGTAGGTGATATGTATATGTATGACATATGTACAAGGTTTAAATAATAAATTAAAAAATGAAGGGAAATGGACTATCCTATCATAATTTAGAGTCATAGTAAACCCCATGTTCAATTGACCTTTGCCAATGATAGTGGGAGTGTATGGTTGCATGGATAGCAAGGATTTGATGTGATGTGGCTGAGGCTAATAGGAGACATATCTATCATAGGAATCTTGGATAAAAGAGTGGATAGAGATACATGGGGTGATAAAAGATCTTGGGGATATGGATAATGTCTCTAAGGATAGGTAGATGATTTGAGAAGATTTCTCCAACAAATTCCCCAAAATTATCCCTTATTGCTTGTGTGATGAAGACATTAATTCCTTGCTATAGATTGCCACTTATTGAGACCAAGGCTAGGCTATCCTTACCATGGTGCCAAGAACGAGTTTTCACCATGGTACTTGCCCAAGGTGCTAGTGAGCTAGTTTTCACCATTAGATAGGATTTTTTTTTAAATAGATGGGATGGATGGGTCTTATAGATGGAGGATATAGGGACTAGGAATATAACCACTTGAGATTCATGATGTTCATATGATCATCCAATTCTTCTCCCTCAAGCATGGCTAATTTTTATGCCCCTGAGCCAAATTTGGTAATAATGATGTATGGTCCCAACCAATTGGCTTCAAATTTTCCCTTATTATCTCTTTCAACATTATTGTTCTTCTGATTTTCATTGAGGACCAAGTCACCTAATTCAAACTCCCATGACTAAATATTCTTGTGGTATTATTTTTTAATCTTATTTTGATATACCCGCAAGTGATTGAGGGCTTACTGTCATTTTTCATCAAGGAGTTCTAACTCTTGTAGGTGCTCTTGTTGCTGATTATGGTCAATAATTACACCTTCTAATGAGAGACAAAGAGATGAAATCTCTACTTCAATGGGTAATATTACTTTAGCTCCATATACCAAGGCATAGGGGGTGGCCACTGAGGGAATGTAAACATTAGTGTGATAGGACCATAATGTTGGATATAATTGAATATGCTAATTATGCCTAGCTTGATTGGCTATCCTTTTTAGGATTTTGATCAGGGTCTTATTGGTTGCTTCTACTTGTCTATTGCCTTGGGGATAATATGGGGAAGAGAAATGTTGCGTGATGTGGTAATTTTGAAAAAGGACCTCAATATCTTGATTCTTGAAAGACTTGCCATTGTCTGAGATAATATTGGTAGTAATGCCAAAGTAGAAAATGATTTGATTAAGAATGAATTTAGATATCTGGAGGCTAGTTGTGTAAGTCAATGGCATGGCTTCTACCCATTTTTTAAAATATTTTATAGTTATGATAATAAACTTATGCCCATCTAAGGAAGTAGGATTAATCCTGTCGATTAGATCAAGGCCCCATATAGAGAAAGGCCATGGGCTCATGATAGGATGCAGTTCTTTTGCTAGTGCATGGATAAGGTTTCCATGTCTTTGACAAGATTCACATTTCTACACATATTGGCAAGCATCATGTTTCATGGTTGGCCAATAGTATCTGACTCATAGGATCTTCTTGGCTAAGGCCATACTACTAATGTGCCCTCCACAAATGCCAATGTGGACCTCCTCAACTGCTTTAGCTACCTCTTTCGAGGTTAGACACCTTAAAAGGGTTTTGTCATAACCCCTTCAATAGAGTGTGTTGTCTAGAATAGTATAATAGGCAGCTTGATGGAGAAAGGATTTTTGTTGATGGTGAGTGAGATCAAGAGGTAAAATGTTGTCATGCAAGTATTGGTAGATGGCATGATACCAAGGGAGACTAAGATTATTAATGGTAAAAATTTGTGTAAGATCCAAAGAATAATGAGCTAGAGTGATCAATTATTCAATAAAAAAATTACCCTATAAAACTCCTTCAAGGAGATCAATGACGGATCCTAGAGTAGCCATAGAGTTAGCTACCTTGTTATTATCTCGTGGTAATTTCTCAAATGTGATATTTTGAAAACTAGTTTTTAATTGGTCAACCAATTATTTATATGGGAGAAACTTCTTATCCTTTGTTTGGAACTCTTCATTTTCTTGTTTTATGATTAATTGAGGGTCTTTGAATACTTACAAATGTTGGATGTTTTGCTGTATGGCAATATGAAGTCGTAGTATAAGGGCCTCATATTCTGAGATATTATTGGTATAAGGGAATGTGAGATGAAAAGCCTTAATAATAAGATCACCTTGTGGGGTGACTAGTAGGATTCCTACCCTTGATCTATGATTGATGAATGAACCATCAAAATATAAATTTTAGCTTTCTACCTGTGAGGTGTTCATGATAGATTCATCTGAAAAGGGAGATGTAAGAAATTTAGCTAATTCTAGGGGAACTTCTACCAATTGATCTATTATAACATGCCCTTTGATTACTTTTTGATGGACATATTCAATATCAAACTTGCTAAGCAACATGATCCATTTTGTTATGTGACATGTTAGCACTACTTTAGATAGGAGATACTTTAAAGGATCTATTTTTACAATGAGATGTACTTGATTGTTGAGCATATAATGCTGAAGTTTTTGGGAGGCAAAGACCATGGCTAAACATGCCTATTTAACTGGTGTATAATTTAACTCATATGATATTAAGGTATGAATAAGATAATAAATGGATCATTCCTTTCCCTAATCATTATGTTGCATGAGCAAGGCTCTGATAGCATAGGGAGTGGCAGATATATATAGAAATAATGGTTTGCCTAGAACTAGTGGAGACAAGATAGGTGGATTTGCCAAGTATTGTTTAAGATTTTTGAAAGCCTTTTAATAATTTTCATCCTAATGAAAGGTTTCTCCTTTCTTAAGCAAGTGAGTGAATGGATGACACTTATCAGTGAGTTGTGAGATAAAATGCCTAATAACCTGGAGCTTACCTTGAATACTATGAAGCTATTTAAGTGTTTGAGGAGGTGACATCTCAATGATTTCTTGAACCTTTGTTGGATCTACCTCAATTCCTCTTTTGGAGACAATGAACCCTACTAATTTTCTTGATGTTACACCAAAGACACACTTTTTGTGGTTCAAGCATACCTTGTATTCTCATAGTCTTTCAAAGATCCTACAAAGGACCACAGGGTGCTTAGATCATGAGTGAGACTTTCCTAGGATATCATCAACATAATATTCCACAATATCATGCATCATGTCATAGAAGATAATATTCATTGTTCGTTGATATGTTTTCCTTATGTTCTTTAGGCCAAAAGGCATGATTTGATAGTAAAATGTGCCCCATAGGGTGATAAATGTTGTTTTATGCTGGTCTTTGAGAGTGATTTTGATTTGGTTGTATCCTAAAAATCCATCCATGAGAGATATCATCTTATAACCGTAGTTGAATATACAATTATATCAATATTAAGAAGTAAGAAATCATCTTTGGGGCATGATTTATTGATTTCATAAAAATCAGTGCATATCTGAATCCCATTGTGTGGTTTTGAGAGAGGGAATATATTAGATATCCAATCATAATAGTCAATGGGATGAATGAATCCTGCATCCAAGAATTTTTTTAATTCTTCCTTAACTATAAATGCCACCTCTAGATGCATCTTTCATAATTTCTACTTGGCTAGTTTAGCATTAGGATGGACATCAAGATGATGGACTACTAGTGAAGGATCCAATCTAGGCATATCTTCATATATCCAAGCAAAGATATCAATAAATTCTTTGAGTAAGGCAATGAGAATTGCATGCTCTCGTTGCATAAGAGATGCCCCCAATTTCACAATCTTGATTTTTTCTATTGTTCCAATATTTATTTCAATGACTTCCTTAATGAGTGAGGGAGACGTTTCTGATGAATAAAGGGGTATTTGATTTTTGGCATGTCAGAGGTGATAATGTCTGGCAACTCAATATCAATATCTAGATAGTCTTCTAGCTAGATGGGACTATCTAGAATGTCATTAGGTTTTGTATAATATTCCCCTTCTATGTCTAACATTTTATCATCACTTTGGGAATTTATTGACTCTTGTTCTCCAAAATATGTTGATTCACATAAATTGATGAAGAATCCTTTTTTATGATCTCCAAATGGCATGAAAGTCCTTGCCCCTAGGTATTCAAGAATAGCTTCATCATTTTGAAATGTGTCAAAGGTGGGCTCCTATTTGGCATCCTAGTCTATGAGGGAGGGATAACATAGGGAGATGTCAGTGGTGAAGATCGAGGTGTCAAAAAAGAGTTTATTGGTAGCCAGCTCTTCTAATTGACTATAAATGAACTCTATTTCAATATCCTTATCAGGGAGAGTTTGCTCATTGGTCATGATAAAATCCATAATGACATTGAGAGGGTCATCACCATATGGTTTGTACCCTAGAGCATAATATGATGAGTTATATTAAAAATCAATAGGCTCTATCTGACCCTGCTCTTGCATGCCTAGTCCCTTTCCTTTATAGTTCATGTTTTCCATCATGTGATAAATAATAGGATATTTTTGCTGGGGTGAGATGAAGGTATCATCATCAGGTAAGATCCATGAATCATCACCATCTTCAATGTGTTCATCTTATAAAAATCCTACACTTTCAAAATTCATGGGCCCAAATTGATACTTGATGGTCTAAACTTATTTCATCATGGGGGACCCATAGCTTCAAGGAGACAATAGGAGATGGCCAATGCAAAGGGTTTTGTACTCATATTCACCACAACATATGGATGTGATTTTTAACTTGGTAAGATTAGGTGTTGGGGTAGATGTGGTGGCTAATTGATCAGGAGAGACATATTTGGTATTTTAAGGATTGAGGATGAAATTCTTAGTGCCTTAAGATAATGATGAAGGGTTTTGATCCATTTGGCAATTGTGATGGTCAATAATCCCTAGGATGGTGACTTCCATCCATGAATGGGAGAACTTAAGGCACTGATGAAGAGTGGATGGGATAGCTTGAATTTCATGAATCCAAGGTCTCCCAAGAAGCATATTAAATGGCAAGTCCACATTGACCACATGCACTAATGTTTTATGGACTATAGGCCCCAAAGTGATGGGAAGATAAATAGACCCAATGGATGGCTATTCATTTTCATCATATGCTTTGATCATGATGAGATTGGGCCCAAAATATGATTCAAAGTACACTATACTTTTTAGGAATTCCATATTACATAGGTTAAGTGCCAATCCTTCATCTATAAGGACATAAGAGACATGATGATGGGAAATGGAAACTTCAATGTACAGTGGGTAGTTGTGATGAGGGCCAACTAGTGGTAGATCTTGAGTGTTAAAGGTGAGTTATGGGGAGGGGGATAAATTATCCACTAGTGCTTAAAACTAATTGGTGTCCAAGTTTATAGGTACCTATAGTTCATTAAGCACTTGATTTAATATCCCCTATGAAAAGCAAATATTTTTAGAAGCTCCATAAGGGAAATTTGGGTAGGAGTCTTTTCTAACTATTAAATAATGTCATATGACTTATCAAGCTTATATGTGGCTTTGTTATAGGTATTCCCTCTCAGTATAGTGGAAGAAGTGGATGGATATTAGGATGGTGATTTTATTTTGCCTAGTTGTAACAGTACAATGAGAGGTGGCCAAATTTATTTTCAAAACCAAATAAGGAGGTTCTTCAGAGGTGGGAATTTGGAAAATCTTGATGGTATTAATATAATGATATGGCACATTATGATAATCAGTACAATTAGAAGAGGATGTCTGACCTTGGTCCCTTAGGGGTCTCTAGTTCTTTTTCTCATGCTTTGAAAGAGGATCTTTATAAATTCCTAATTTTCCATTGCCTAATTGAGTAGGATCGGGCTCTCCTTCCAATTCAATGTCACCTCTTTCAATCAAATCTTGTACATAGTGTTTAAATTGCATATAGTTCTTGATGTCATGGCCCTTTACTCTATGGAATTTACATTATTCATCATCATGATACCAATCTATTTTGGGTTGGTGATCATTGATAGGTTGAATCTCAAGAAAAAATAAACATATTAGCTACAATCAACTACTCTAATATAGTGGCCAAAGGGATACCTAGACTTGTAAGAGGTCACCTTCCTATATGGGGTCTTGGCTTTCCCCTAAGAACCTTGATAGAAGAGACATGTGATTGTGGTGAGAGCCCCTTTCTCTAAATATTTTGGACATGTTACTCTTGTGGTTTAGAATCTATTACCCCATCTCTAATAACTTTCTTGTTTTTTTAAATACTTTTGGCTTATTTTAGAATGAATTTCCTAAATTTACAGTATTCCCATTATAAGATAATGGCTTAATGGTTCCTTTTTCTATGAGGGCCTTTTTGATCTACATCCCCTTTTTTATAATCTCATCAAAAAAATTTTCAAATTGTATCTTTAATTGATATTTCAACTCTGTATTGAGATTATCCACAAATATTTTTACCATCTCCTTCTCAAGTATGGTATATCTCAATTGACTTACCAATCTACACCACCATTGTAAGAAATAAGCCATATTTTTACCATCTCTTTGTTTTATGTTATATAGGTCAATAATAGACACATCATGTTCTATGTTGAAGGAGAAATGTCTGACAAATTATTCTATCAATTCCCCAAAGTTTGAGATTGAACCTTTAGGAAGATGCATGAACCACTAATGTTAGTCCTATTAAACTTTAGGAAAAATCCTTAATAGGTGGACATCTTCTTGTGATACTTCATGGAAAGCAATGAATAATTCTTTCATGTGATCCCTCGGGTCTACCTTTCCCCTATATTTCTCAAATTTTAGAATCTCAAAGTGCAGAGGGAATGACACTTATAGTACACTATTGTCCAAAGATGATGAACAAAAATCCTCATATTTGTATTTGAGGGCATGTGATCTGGGGTCCACTTGTTGCAAGGTCTCTTTCATCATCTTCCATTCTTAGGCAAGGTAGGATCCCTAAGAGGATTGACCATTTGGTTTTGACTTCCTTGCGGGATATGGGTATGATGGTTATTATGAGTGGTATGATTGGTATGACTATTATTGTGGACATTATTATCATTATCACATTGAGATTGGAGGAGAAAGTTAATTTTTTGTGTGAGATGTTCTAAGTGGTCCTCAATGGCAGCTTATCTCCTATTAGCCTTAGCATGTCAATTAATAAAGGGTGGTTGGGGGTCACCTTAATCTAAGAACCCATGGTCCACTTCTTGGTGATCATTGTGTCATGGGGTTAATGGGTGGTCTACATTATTTAAGTGGGTGCCCCCAATTTCTATATTTTGATTTTGTTTTACATATTATTCTATGAGTTGATAGACACCTTCATTATTAAGGAGGTTATGAAGAAAATTGGTGTTGTCATTTTCTTCCCACGGTGTAGGGATGTCACTATGGAAGTCCTCACATTCCTGATTTGGGTCCATGAGTTGCCTCGTAGTATGGTCTTCTTTATTAGAACCTTGTCCTTGATATAATTGGTCTCAAGTTTGGATGACCATGGTGAAAGAATATGAGGTGTGATGAGGTGATAGTGGAGGTATTTTGATTACTAAATTGTAGTCCAAAAGATGAGACTACTAGGTCAAGAGAAAAGTTTGATGGATAGGATAACTAGAAATTATCAAGAGAATAATAGTTCTTTTAAAAGATCAAACTAGAAAGGATAAAAAAGGGGATGGTAGGATCAAATAATTTTTCAACTAGTAAGTTGACAAATTGATGGGTGCTAGAGATAAAAGACACTTGATAATGATGGGTGCTAGCTTGATGTCTTATAAGGCTATGTTCAATAATAATTTCAAGTTGGGATAGGATGATGATGATGTGTATAAACGAAATGACCACCAATAGTTTGATCTTCTGTCCTCAACCAATATTCAAAAGAGGGATGAGGAGAAAATGGGTGATGATGGGATGTGATTAAAAATTTATATGGACAAGGACCACTAATCAAGATGGATATATAGGGATGATGCAGATGTGATTAGGGAATTGGAAGAGAAATATGTAGATCCAATATGAGGGTGATAGAATTGGAGGGTAATATGGGGTATATTGACTAGAGACTAGGTGTTAATGATGGGTAATGAAGGACACTTTGTTGAGTCACAAGGAGGGAAATGGATCTTTTTAAGTGACAACCATGTGGTACTAGGATATGGAATGGGTCAAGATCTTGATGATGAATATATGGGAGATGTGGATGTCTAAGTACAAGGGGTGATGTCAATAAAAATGATATGGGAATGGATAAGACTATGGTGTGATTAGTGGATAAGGCAAGGTCAAAGTGAGGTGTGATTTATTATGAATGAGGTGGTCTTATGACAAGGTGTGACAAATTTAAGATAGGAGAAGAAATAATGAAAAGTATATACAAGGAAAGGATGACAAAGATATAAGAGATGATTATTAGGCGAGGATGGACAAGATGATGGGATATGACTAAGATAGGATGAAGACAAGATAGTATGGAATATGTAAAAGGATGTACAAAAAGATGATGATATATATACAAGGGGATGAGTCAATATAAGGATAATATAGGTGGATGATGGTTATGAAATATGGATTATGTGATAAAATAACAAGAAGATAAATGGATGACATACGTGAAGGGTGGACTAAATGTGGATAGAATAGTATGGATAGAGGTATGAATAATAGATGTGGGGAATGGATAATATATGGAATAAAATATGATGACTTAAGGATATGATGGGTAAATTAATGGATATAGATGTGATAAATGGACTATATGGATAATAAAATAAGTGAGGGGATGAGATGATATAAGTGTAAGATGGATGGATAAATGAAAGATGGGTTATGGGTAATAAGATGTGATGTAAATGGGGATGTTCTAAAATAGGGGAAATGATAATTATATGTGGTTATGGATGGAGGTGAATACTAGGTGGATATAGGTATGAGATGAAAATGTGAAGTAAAATAGATGACGAGGATAGTGGATGGAAAATGGATAATTAGTATATGTGGGATGAAACTAGGATTATGGGGACTGAATGTGCTATGAAGTAAATAAAATGTGGTCAAAGATATGAAATGGGACTGGATGTTATGGAATGGATATAAATAAGAGAATGCTTGTGGGATGGATGAAAGTATGCTAATGTTTACAAAGAAATATGTGGAGATATGGTGGTGCTAAGTGAGATGAATCCTATGTGGTGGGGGTGAGATAAGAAAGTGAAAATGATATGGACAAAATGATATGAGGTTGTGGGATGGTCCAAATGGATATGAAAAAAAAGGATAGTGGATACTAAGTGTTATGGGATGGGTGGTGCTACTAATTAAATGTATAATGATGGGATAGTATAGTGTGACTATGTAGAATATAGGGTATATGATGGTTAAAGATTGGTCAAAATATACAAATGATCAAGGAGAAGGGATGATATTAGGATGAGTGTGGAAAGTGATATGGAATGAAAAGAGGATGGATTAAGGTAAAAATGTTATGGAGGGAAGAATAAAGATGATGTGATATGGATAGTCAAGATGAAATGATAATGGAATGAGATGAAGAAATGAATGATGGGATAATGGAAGTGATCTTATAAGTTTTCTAAGGTATGCACATCAAAGATATGGGTATGGCCGACTCAAATAACAAAAAAAATAGGCCTTATCACAACACACACACAACTCATGCACATATACAGCCCTAATTAGTAAACCATATGAGAATGTAACTCGATGTCCACACCATCTAATGGCTACACAAGTGAGGTTGTGGGCTGATGACCTGTTCTATAATTTATCAAACCCTCTCAACCTTACTTGCTCTTGATGGTCAATTGGGAATTGATACTGACACTGGTATTGGAACACCTATTATGGTTGTAGGCTCTTATTCTAAGGTTTACACAAGGATCTAAGGGAGTCCCCTATATATGCAAAGGTATGATGGGGCCCAAGTATATATAGGCTACTATCTGATTGCCTTGGGCATATGGACTTAATCGTCCCTCACTCCATAGAACCTTTTATGGGTAAATTTGCTTAGGTCATAATGACAATGCTCTCCTAATATTTATACTTTGTTGGAATATGGAGTGTGGTTATCATGCGGTGGTGAAATCCATGATACTAACCCCTAAAGACTAAGCCACGTGTGTGGTGATGAAATCCATGTCATGTGTTATCCTAGGGAATGTTTATACAAATAAGCAAACTCATGATATAATTAATTAACCATTCTAATTACCTATGTGAGATTCACATGATATGAAAAATTATGTACACACAAAAAAAAACAAAGCATATGTGCACACACACACAAAGATCAAGCAAAGTTGATGATTAACTACTAATGATAATGTAATAATTATGAAAAATACTTAATCAATAATGATCAAAATGGGCACCCCTTTTTCCTATAACATAAAGGTTATAAATCCACTAAGGGTGCCTTAAGAGTCTAGCAAGACCTAAAAAATGGCCACAAAACCTAAAACTATAATACTGCTACTACACAAAGCAATATCGCTATTAGCAGGACAATACCGCTACTAGGAAATTTATGATATTGCATAGCTTAATTTATGATCTTAAATCAAGCTAAAAGGTACTAGATTAGACTTTCAGAGATTGAAAATGATTACAAGGCTTCATTTTTAATATAATTATTGATATCAAAATTGTCTAAAATCCAAAATTAATTTCTAACATAAAGATGTTCAATATCACTACTCCATATAATAATCCCTCAACTTGCAAGACAATCTCACAACTGTGAAGGTAGCAGTATTGTCAATTTTGGGCAGACTCTAATAATCTTCCCTTGGACGTTATAGACCTTGTAAGACCAAATCACCCTCAATTAGTTTGGGTGTTCTCTATCATCTATAAAAATATAACCTAAATAGAATGCCATAGTAGCAAAAGATCAACAGGGAAGGGTTTTGACCTACGTATATCAAAAACATAATACCACTACTACAAATTATAATGCCGCTAATTACAATGTAATACCACTAATTTCAAAGTGGTGGGATTGTTCAAACTAGACTAAATTTCTTGCCCCCTGATAATGTTTCTTAGTTGCTTCTCTCCTATAGATAGGTTAGATAATAAAACATAGAAAATCTATAGAAGCAACAAGCAGCTCAGAGTAACAAAATTGTATAGGAAATAAGACTAGGGTGTATAATACCATGACTGAGATCAACTATACTACTATTTACAAGACAATACCACAAATATTAAAGTAGCAAGATTGTTAAAATAGATGTTGATGACCCTCTTGTAGTTCTTTAGGGAGTAATGTCTTTCTTGCACACCACAAACAACACACCTGATGAAAATATAGGGTTAATCCTCTAATTGTTTGAATGTGAAAAACCTTCGGTTGCAATACCCCTACTGAGAATAACAATATCACTAATAGTAGAGAAATATCATGAATTACAAAGTATTGGTATTGTTCAAATGTAACACCCTACTAAAACCCTGACCATTAATGGTTTAACTTGTAATACCATAATTATTGTTAACAATACTGCTACTGCAATACCACAACTTGTAGAGAAATACCGCTATTCTCAAAAAAATGTGAAAACTTCAAAATACATGTTTGATTTCTCTTCCAGTTGGCCCTAAAATCATCCAAAATGCTTCTAGCAAGAGTGTTAGCCTAAATAAGGAAGGTAAGTCCCACCGTGGTCACCAAAATGTGCACCACATTTAGGATTCAAACAAAATATTGTCAAAGAGATAATGAAAACCCAAAGATAATGACACCAATAGGAAGGGATAGAAAAGGTAAATCAGAATATAGTGTGCATGCTTACCATCATTTTTACCTTCTCATATCTCTGATACAAGATTTATGTATTTGAATATGATTTTTGGATTTCTTGGAGATTCTTGACAATGGCTTGGATAGGCTTGATAGATGACTTGATTGTGTTATGATTTCATTTCCTCCTTTTATTTCTCATTCATTCATTCCTTTTTTCATTAGTTTGAGCCAATGAGGTTGTGTTGGTTTTATAGATTCATGGAAGGAAGATCAAGGTCTAGGGTGGAGGATTTTCCATGATTTTTTTTAATTCCATGGAATCCTCTAGAATAGAGACTTCTAGAGGAAGAGGGCTAGAATGGAGATATTTCTAGAACTCTCTAATTCTAGAGATCTCATCCTAGGGTTTTAGGGGTTTAAGAAAGGCTAGTGTAGGGTGATGGGTGGGTAGGTAGATTATTTTGGAATTTTTAATTGGAAAGTGGGGTTAGGGGTAGGTTTAGTGGCTAATAGATTTTTTTTAGGGATTTAAATAATAGGATTCAGATTCCTAGGGATGTAGGAATACCCAGGGGATAGGCTAGTAGGTGGTTAGGTGGGGTTATGGGAATTAAAAATTCCCATATAATAGATAATTGAATTGGATTAGGATAGTGGTAGATTATATGGAATTAATGTAATAATGGGATGGGCTAAGGTTAGTGAAATGTAGATTAATGGAAGGGGATATTAGAATTATGGCTAGGAAGGGGAATTAGTTAGTGGAATAAAATTAGATGAGTGGAATTTGTGTCGACGAATAGGAATATTAGTCAGTTGTAATAGAGTAAGTGATTTTAGGTGTATCTAATCATCTTCTTCTATATATTATTCAATAATATGATTGAAACAATATTCATATTTATGTTGTATTTTTCTACTATTATCAAGATTTTCAAAAATTTTGCATCCTTTATATTTGAAAAATATTTAGATGTTATAATATCCAAAGGAAAAATATAGATAATACATATCACAAAATAAACTATAATGACTATCATAACCCTTAGAGATAGGGTTATGAATTAAAAGTAATAATTTCAACCATGGTGTTATCCTTTTATAAAGCTCTCGAAAAAATTATTCAAAAATTAGTGAAGTTTCATTACTGAATGGATGGATGAAAATGTTAGTCTCCATAGAAAAGGTAGCTTCACCATATTTACTAGCTAACTCATGAAACATACCAAAGTATGCATGAGTGAAATGAAAATTAAGCAAATAGAACATTCTATTTCTTATTTTTCCATTATACTAATAATTAGGGATATTTACTACCTTAAAAGTGTGATTAGAATACTAGTAAGATAATATTTTATCAATAGTTTTTAATAGAAGATGTTTTTTATACTTGTCAAAAAATCTTTTGGAATTCATACATTTTTTTTGTTATCTTTTGATTTTTTATCTAAAGACATAGATATAAATAAATGTGTTGGCATCCACCATGCTTTGAATGGAAAATATGATAATGGAGTGATTGACATTCACTTGAATGATTGGATTTGGGTTGTATCTAATAAACCAAATAGTGATTGGTGGTCACTATGTCATGTGGTTTTGGGTTGTTATCATCAAACCAAATAGTGATTGGTGATCACTATGTCATGTGGATTTAGGTTGTTACCATCAAACCAAGTGGTGATTATTGGTCACCAAACTAGAGTGTTTTGGGGTAATGCCACGCAACCTATATGGTAATTATTAGCTACAAAACCAAATGGTTTTAAGGTTTTAACCATTAAACCATATGGACTTCATTCCACAAATCGAATGGTTTTATGGGAAAACCATTAAATTGTTTACCTTTGTTATTCTTCTCCACTATCTTCTGAATCAAGATAGGGAGATTATTTTATTTATAATAGATTGGCCATTGACTTGTTCTTTGAAAAAAAATCCATTTATCACATTATCATAATCATGCTATATAAGTATATGATCTTGCTTAATCTTGACTTCTTGGCTAAAAATAACAATTCTTGTTGGCCATTGAGGATGTTGGTAATTATATAATTCTATTGTAGGAAGTACTTTGTATAATTGTTTATCTTAAATATAGTCAAACATATACTTTATGATTATTCTTGGAAATATATTATAGCTTTTATGGATAAATCCAACCATTTATGGATATAAAATGATAACTTGATCATTGGCATGATTCTCAAAGTGAGTTCTTGGATTGACAACTTTATTTACAATGCCAATATTTATAAATTTTATAATTATTCCCATCCCATTAGTGGACTAATTATCTATATATATCTTGTGAATAAATATATCAATATAAAATCTTCCATGAATTTCTACATTAATTAGTTCTTCTTCGAGATCAAGGGTAATCTAGAGATCAAAATTGTACTTATCCATGATGTTTTTCTTGCTTGCTTGAAGAATATTATCCTTGATATATTGTAGTTTCCTATTTTCATACCATGATTCTATAAGAAAATTTATAAAATGATTAGGAAAATTTCTCCAAATGTTAGAATTCATGTTTGAAGGAGAAGAATTAATTTCCAAGGATTGAGATTTTCCCAATGTTCCTAATTTTTATTTCTTATTAGAGTATTGTGAAGAGCTTCCTCTGATCATATTTATTTTAATGATTTCTCCAAATTTATTCATAGAATGGAAACTAAAAATATAAATCTTGGAGGGATTATGGATACGAATTATCTTTGGCCCTTATAAACAAAACTGAAACTAGAGGCAAAAATAGTATAACAATCTAAACAATCTAAGAATGGGATTCCCAAGCCAATATAGTACTTATTTATTTTTATTTTTTTGTATAAAAGGCATATTTACAATATGGTTTCCTATATTCAAATGGATATCTAAAGAAAAATATTGAACAAAGAGACGGTTGTTAATTGTGTATAGGAAAAGGAGTTGGAGTATGGATCTAGTTATGGAGAGAACATGTATGAGAAAAATTGAAATATGACCCTGTATCTATCAAATAATTATATTCACAAAAATTTCTTCCATCAAAAAAATTAAAAGAATTTTAATATAAGAATGTTTTTGCATTAATGTTATGATGTTTTTTTCTTCTTCTGATGCATGACTCATTTTATTTTTTACAATCTCTACTCTCTTCATGATTATATATAATTTATTTTAGAAGAATGAAAAAAAAAAAATTGGGAAATAAATCATGAAGGTCTACATACTAGCATGTCAAGGTCTGAGAGGAGTCACTAAATGGTTGTATTAGCAAGGAAAATATGTCCACTTGGTAATTCTACCACATATAATACCATTTTTAATATCAAAAATAATATTTGCAATTGTCACATTCAAATATAAATAGTATTTTCTTCAATCAAAAAAATATAAATAGATTTGAGTATAACTTTTTAGGCTTCAATAGTGGGTATAATTTTTTGGTGTGGTGGTCCACACAATTTATGAAACAAAATGATCCACCATGGAGACATGCTAGGTATCCAACTATGTCCAAACCATAATCTTATATGTTTGACTCTTTTTTCACATAGAAAGCAATCAATATGATAGAAATCTTGATAATTCATATTGGGGATAATAATTCTAGTTTCTTTAGTGGACTGGTAGACTTCAAGATAGGCATGACTTTGTCCATAGAGTAACACTTTATCTATAAATTCACTGGGATTTAAACCCAAATAATAAATATTTGAAATTTAATAAAAATATTCTAATATACATGGGAGCATTTTGGACTAGATTTCAGGAGGAAAACTCTTCCATACTAATTCCAACCCTTGGTAATTCTTATACAACTCTTGATATTTGCTTTTCTTACTTGGTTGACTGATACATGTTTCTAATGTTTGTATTCCTCTTCTTCTTCTAGATATAAATATTAAAGTTCCAAATCAAATTTTTCATGAGAATAAATTTATTCTAATCTATTTTCTATCTTCTCAGTAAGGATTGGCATATTTTATGTGTGTTCTTATTTTTATATCTAATCTAGGGCATCTTCTAGATCTTCCAAATCTAGATCAAATCACATTTTTTATGACCAAAGTAATTTGGGATGACACTTGTAGATGGAAATTTCATGAGTGTCATTGGAGGCATGAACTCTAGTTTTATTCCTTGATTTACCTTTCCATCCTCTATTTCAACAAACAAATTTCTTTTTACAAAACTTCTATGAAGAGGAGGTTGAACTGGGTCTAAGAGATTAGATAATTGTAGAGCTTTGGGATAAAATAATGAGGAATTATATAAATTTTCTATATGTCAATGTTTCAAATATTTCATTCTTGATTATTGAGATTTGGAGCTACATTCTTTAACCAATCTAACTTTCATTCAGATGGAATTTTTATAAAATGAATTTGACCCTTTTATAATTTACAGAACCACTTAGACTTCTTGCATATGTAAAAATTTATATAATTTTGGGACAATTTGTGCTTATCATGCTATAAAAAAAATTGATATTTATTAAGGTGTATTAAAAAATCTTTAAGTATATCAAAGCCATAAACTAATGAGAATAAACCCCAACAATCTAAATATCAATGTTTGACTTCTTGGCAATGTTTATCTATAGCTCTTACTGTCAAGTTTGGATAAAATTCATAACATATTTGTCCTTAATTTAACCTAAAAATAGATGACAACTGATAGGGATGACAAAAAATTTCTTTTCTTGGCTCACAAATAGAGACATAAGAGATTGAGTTAATATTGGTAAGGATTTGGGGTTTTATAAATATTATAATCATGGTAAAGTGGAAAAATTACACTTCTACATGACTTCAAATATATTCTATTTTAAGTTCTAGTAACAGGGGTAGAAGATTTGTTTGGTTTGCTTTTCCAAGATTATAGAAATTCCTAACTCTATAACTTTTATTCTAGGTCTAACAAATGACTTAAAAGTAGACTTATAAAAGACTTTCCCTACAATATTATTTTGAAACTCAAATTTCTTCTAGACTTTTGAAGGTTTCAAAAAAGGAGGAACATAGTTCATAATTGTACCTTCAAAAGTATCTTCTATTGCTTTAAAATAAGGTGTAGATGTAGAACACTCTCCTTGATCAAATATGCTTTGTGTCAGATCTCTCATGGGCATTTTACAATACACTTTTTTTATACTTCATTAAGGATAGCATATCCTAGGTGGATGTCTATGTCTTTATAGAATTTTTCCATTTTTTCTTCATAAAGTATCTACGAATACTGGTCTATTGAGGGTATCTAAGGTGCGATAAAAATAAACAACTAGTTTTTGCAAAATATAAAAAATGTCAATAATATATGCTCAAGCCTCTAGAAGAGTTCAACAAGAGACAATATTCAATTAATTCTCAATGAATACTAGACTTTGGAAAAATGACAAGAATTTAAAATTATATAATAACAATATGACATTGTAAATTCGGCCAATAGCCTTTGTCATTGGTTAGTTTGAATCACTAATTAAGATCCTAATGAAGTAGTATAAGTGGTATTAGATCTATATTGTAGAAACATGATGGGACTATAATGTAATATTGTTCATATAAATATGTAAATTCATGTCATTTTTCCAAAATGTAGTATTCATTAAGAGTAAATTGATTATTGTCTCTTATTGAACTCCCTTTGAAGATTTGAGCATATTTTCTTGAGATTTGTTGTCTTTTAGAAACATAAGTTGTTTGTTTTGCTTGTACAATGGACATCGTCAATAGAATAGTATTCAAAGATACTCTATGAAGAACAATAAGGTCACAATTCTATAAAGGAGCAAACATATACTCATAACATGACATATCCACCAAAGCATAAATCAACAAGAAAAATCCAACTTCAGGCATAATCTCACAAGGTATGAACATTACACTACCTAAAACCCTATCATCCCTTCCTAGATACAATACTTTATAATTTTATAAATAAAATGGGATTATTTTTTATAAAGATGGCTACCCCTCAAAGGATGGAATAAGTAACTAGAACGGCAAGGCCCTTATTTCTATTATGCTTTACAGCCTTCCAATTCCTTTGAAAGTGAGTCATCAAGGGAATATAAACACCATAACTATCTTGCTCAATACAATGTTAATTATCAAGAAAATTTTGATGACTTGTGTCAAGAAGTCCAAAATATCAAACAATCCCTATGACTTATAAATTCTACCATGCAGTATGTTAATAATACTATTATTCAAATAGTAAGTGATCTCATTTTTGTCTCTGGAGGCCACTTTTTAAAATAATAATAGTTTTGGTATAATAGACACCCATATCCAATCTATTCATAATTTTGTTATCTATATACCATGAATCTATGAATATGTTGATGTCAATCATAAAAACACAAACTCCTCACTTAATATGTTGCACTCTATAGGAGATAAATTAGACCACTTTGATGACAATTTGTCTTTGTTATAAAATAACCTATCATGGATAGAAACTTAAAAAAATGAAAATCAGATTGAGAAGGAACAAGAAAAACCATAGGCTTAGATAAAATCTAGTACTATATCTTCCCAAGAACTAGTGTTTATTGAATTTTGACCTACCTACAGGCCTGATGAATCCAAAAAGGAAGCTAGACTTAAAGCTAAACCAATTAAACCCTTTCTACTCTAATTATAAGATCCTTTATACCCATAAATCCATGGTATCTATATATTGATGGGATCCTAAACCCCCTCAATGAAATCAATACTTGGTTCAATACCATGAAAACACTTGGAACTATGGGTAACATAGATGGAAGAACTAATTTCACATTTACAGTCAAAAATTTTTGGGGTATAGTCTTACAATGGTGGAACTCCCTGTCATCATAAGATCATGAATCTATAGTATTCACATAGGTTGACCCATTGGCTACACTTTTTTAATTTCTTATTAATGAAATTGTTTCTTCATAAGGCAATAAGGAAATTGAGTCAAACAGGTGGTTGGCAAAAATAAAATTATGTGATCTTTCCTAACTTGAGTCTTATAGTCTCCAATATAAGAAAATAGCCTATGAGGGAAATTCACATAATTCAAATGCTATAAAAATGAATTACTTAGAAACATTACCTTATGACCTAACTGACATATTCATTCCATACATTGAACTCAAAGGACTTAATATTGACATCATGACCTTGACTAATATCATTGATTATTTCAAATAATAAAATATGTTGTTTATGTCACATCTTGATTTCTCTTTAGACCTAATAACCTATTGATTCATGATTTTTTATGATTATTATTTGGTTAATTATTATTTTGATTAAGATGGATTACATATACTAATTCATGGATAGTTATATGTTTCTTAATTTACATGATTGTTAGCTATAGAGTTAGTTGTACTTGCATATTATGTACATTATGATCATGTTTGTTTAGTTATTACAGTAGTATATTATGGATTTTATATTATTTCAGGTTAACTACCTTCATTTTTGTGAGGTGGATGCAAGATAGATCCATCCTTAGAATGTGATCAAGGAAGGGCATCATTGGAGAGGGTGGCATAGATGGAGATGTTGGGGGATGACAGATTGAAGACTAGGAACCTACACACACCATGATAGTTTAATATGCTTTAGATAGCTTTTAATATGTATTTGATTTTTAATGTGTTGCATGTATTTAAGTGACTGCTAATATGTTTTCTATTGTGATCTTGATTGTTGCTTGATGCTCATACTGATCTAGTTGTGTGTTACATATATGTTGCCATATTTTGATTATCTTGTATGATGATGTTGCTATGACAAATAAGTGAATATGTGTCTATCTTAGCATGATTTACTTTATCTTTGGAGATAATTGAATGTAGTATGGCAATGTTTTGTTTGGTATACATTGCTATAGTAGTAGATGAGATTCTATTACTTTGCTTTATTTATGTGTTAAGGTGATGTTTATAAGGTTATTATTGTCAATAATAATTAATGACTTTTGTGCAAGTTGAATGCATTGTTAATAAGTGAAGTTAATGTTATAATGGTTATTATTTAGTCAATAGTTATTAAGAATTATAATGTTTAATTGATTTGCAAAGTCAATATTAACATGCATAAAGTTTGAGAGGATTATCATTGTTTTAATCAATGGAAAGTTCAAGATTAGGGTTAACGGTATGGCATTGACTTGGTGGTAATCATACCAACTTGTAAAATAAATAGTTCTCTTTTGTATTTCATGAGGAAAGCATGAAATCTTTACTAGTTTTTTTGGTGGTGGTATTTTCATGTCTCCTTCATCGAGTTAATAGGTTGTTATGGCAATAATTATGAAGGGATTAGTTAACATACAAGATAATAAAATGAAAATAAAGGAGGACTAGGAAGACACAACATAGGGAGGTATAAATAATTAAGAAAAGAGATTATATCTAAGATTTGGAGAAAGTTTTACTAGTGACTATCTCATGAGCTTCTTTAATAGGATGGTTATGTTATTTACATTCATAGGAAATAGTATTTATTATTTCAAAGGGTTTTCATTTGCTTCATTATTACAAAATTTAAAAAAAGAACCAGGGATAAATGATTGGCCTTCTGGATGGATCGACCATCCATAGAACCAAGCATATAACTGTCAGGATCTTGCTCCCCAATAAGATCACATATGATTACCTCTTGTATTAGCAACTAAACACAGAATTTAACCAGAATGATAAGTAACTAGAAATATGAAACAACATAGGAATATGAGAGACAATACACAATTGTATTAATAATCACTCAAAAGAAAATACAATAAAGAAGATGCCACTTCTTCTTCCACCTCAAAGGCTCGCCACACCTCAAGACCTTCTTCCCTCTCTCTCTCGGTCCCAACACACAACTCAAATACAGAATTGTTGTTCACCTCCACTAGTCAGAAACAATGTTGCCAGTACACCAAGTACACAACCGTACTCCAAGTAGATCTCTTGCTCTCTACTGCTACCTGCAAATCACTAGACCTTACTCACCATTGTAGATCTCCAAAAGAAGCCATGCACACCTGTTGACCAAGATCATACATACACAAAGAACCCTTCTGATTCTCCAAACCAGCACCCACACTTGGTACTGTGGCACTAGGAGGAACACACCATTGCTCTCCTCTCTCTGAAGGAGCTTATTTGCTCTCTTACTCTCTAGCACTCTTGTTTACAATACATCCCATGAGTCTATATATAGATCTCATGCTTACAATAATTAGACTATCTTAATTACACTAATTAGATGCACAACTCAAGACTATAACTAGCCTTTAACATGCAAACTAACAGTCCAAAAATAGACTCTCTGAAATCAACATGCAAACTGCATGTTCACGCACAGGCTACCGACGTCGGCTCCTCCTTGACTGATGTCGGCCGAATGGTAACCGATGTTGGTTTCTTCTTCATTGCTATCTAACCGACGTCAATTGATTAGACCAATGTCGGTTGCCCTACAACTCATTCTGCAACTCTTCGCAACCTCCATAACCTCCGTAACTCCTCTTGTTTGCATCCTGGTGAAGCTTTTAGCTCCACAACCTAACAATCTCCCACTTTGAGATAAATAGCTATACCTGTACCTATACCTATACACCATCTAAATTATTCCTTGGCTTGTATCCCTCTTCAAGATCAATCCTGAAGACCAACCACCACACAACCTGTGATGCTACACCTGTCATCCAAGTAACCTACCACATCCGAACCTACAACCCATGTAGTGAAGACCTTGACCCTGCATAACATGTTAACCTGTTATTAGTCCATCTCAAATACCTGAGAATCCACTGAACTGCCCTCCAGTACTCCTTCCCTGAATTGGCTCCATACTTTCTGACAACTCCCACTGCTTGGGAAAACTCAGGTCTACACTAGACCTCATGTGATTTCGAACCCTGTTCTAAGCTCTGCTTGAACTATCCAGCCCTTGGTGTGCTTTCTGATTCTACATCCTGCATCTTGAACCCTGCCAACACCGTCTTCACATCAGCTCCCATTGGAGACAAAATCTCCATGTCTCTTATGCCAAAGAATTTTGTTGCTCCGAATTCTTCATGACATACCTCTAAACTAACCTTACCCTTAGCTCAGTAAAACCCTGTATGTCTGAACCTGCTCCAAGATCATCCTCCACATATAGTAACTAGATAATGTTGTGACCATCATCCACCTAGTAAGATAAACACAATGGTTATACTGACATTGACAAAAGCTCTACTTTGTCATCTACCTGGTACCACCTGTCAGCCCCATACCACTGTCCTGCAGCTTCTTCAAGACCTTATACCTTGGCCTTCTGTCTCACATATCCATCCACTCTCTTCTTTAACTTGGGAATCCATCCATCTCTTAGTGCTTTCTTCTAGCTGAAAACTCCACCAACAAACTCCTGTTTGGTTCTTCTCAAAGGACTCACACTCCTCATCCATGCCAAGCTCCCACTATTTCTAGATTCTACCTGCATTGCATCTTCACATCTTCCTAGTTCTTGACCATCAATAAGCAATATAAAGAAGGTGAACAATGAATATGAGGTTCACTTACCCTTTCTAACCTCCATATGAGCATTTGAGACCTTTTTGACAGTTTGCTATCCACCCACCATCTGTTCTAGTGACCGATCTCGACCATCTCCCAGTCTGTATCCGACCAATGTCGGTTCCCTGCACTGACCCTGACTACCGACATCATTTCCCTGGCTGACGTTGGCATCCCTTCTACCGATGTCGGTTCCTATCTGACCGACGTTGGTCTTCCTATTGCCGACGTCGGTTACTGTATGACCGATGCCAGTACCTATGTTCGCCTGTGAGTGATGAATTTTACCTGTGAGCTCTCCATGGATCAAAACCCTATTCAAATCAACACAGCCCTGCTCAAAATAATTCAGTCCCCTCAACTGATCTATGTCTGCCATCTCCTCCATGAACACCAAGGCTTTCCAATTCTTAAGTGTATCAAAGATATCTATCTTCTGCTTAAGAACATGCATTCCCCTCCTACATATGTGACCAAGCCTACAAAGCCACATCTCTGCAACAAAAGGTGAATCAGTAATATAAGTAGATAGATAAAGGATACCTACTTTCTTACCACCATCTAATTCAAGTGCATCCACTGTGAGAGTTACTGTGCATCTCCCATCACCCAACTTTATTGAAGAAATTAGACTCATCTCCAAGACTGGTACCTACATGACCTCTTTCAACACCTGTGTGTTATCGGTCTACAATTTCAGCTTCACTTCCCCTTTGCCAATAATCTGATAAGGCTCACCAACCCCTAAATAAATCTCTCCAAAGTCTCCAAAGACATACCCATGAAAAGATGCTCTATTTCGGGCTGCATGGAAAGAGGCAAAAGAATCTATAAACAAAGATTCTACTTTATCCAGAGCAACCTGTGCAACATCACCTGCAACATCTACTTCTACACATTGATCTTCTACCAACCAATAATCTTCTTTTCCCTGCTCTTTCTTCCATCAATCAGACCATTCGTGCTATTCAGTTTCTCCATTCGTAGCTTACTTTCTTCTGCCATTGCTATACTCCCACTCAATCAGAAACCCCTGTGAGTAACCTGTAATCAACAAACACTAACCAGATATGAAACCACCTATTAGTAAACCCAACCAAAAGCTCTGATACCAACTGTCAAGTTGGTACCAACCTGGTCAACCTGCTCTGATACCAACTGTCAGGATCTTGCTCCCCAATAAGAGCACATATGATTACCTCTTGTATTAGCAACTAAACACAGAATTTAACCAGAATGATAAGTAACTAGAAATATGAAACAACACAGGAATATGAGAGACAATACACAATTGTATTAATAATCACTCAGAAGAAAATACAATAAAGAAGATGCCACTTCTTCTTCCACCTCAAAGGCTCGCCACACCTCAAGACCTTCTTCCCTCTCTCTCTCAGTCCCAACACACAACTCAAATACAGAATTGTTGTTCCCCTCCACCAGTCAGAAACAATGTTGGCAGTACACTAAGTACACAACCGTACTTCAAGTAGATCTCTTGCTCTCTGCTACTACCTGCAAATCACTAGACCTTACTCACCATTGTAGATCTCCAAAAGAAGCCATGCACACCTGTTGACCAAGATCATACATACACAAAGAACCCTTCTGATTCTCCAAACTAGCACCCACACTTGGTACTGTGGCACTAGGAGGAACACACCATTGCTCTCCTCTCTCTGAAGGAGCTTATTTGCTCTCTTACTCTCTATCACTCTTGTTTACAATACAGCCCATGAGTCAATATATAGATCTCATGCTTAAAATAATTAGACTATCTTAATTACAATAATTAGATGCACAACTCAAGACTATAACTAGCCTTTAACATGCAAACTAACAGTCCAAAAATAGACTCTCCAGAATCAACATGCAAACTACATGTTCACGCACAGGCTACCGACGTCGGCTCCTCCCTGACCGATGTCAGCCGACTGGTAACCGACATCGGTTGCTTCTTCACTGCTATCTGACCAATGTCAGTTGATCAGACCGACGTCGGTTGCCCTGCAACTCTCTGCAACCTCCGTAACTCCTCCTGTTTGCATCCTGGTGAAGCTTTTAGCTCCACAACCTAACAATAACCTTAAAACCCTAAGATAATCAATGGCCATGTTGCCTAAATAATTATGAGATTTTTATATATAAAATTTTGGGTTTTTGTTTGGGCGTAATAAATCCTAGGTTAAATCTGAGGTTAAGATTTAATTTTTAGCTAAGTTATATAAATGGACCTTATTTAAGGTTATGCTTAGTTAATTATATATTATGTTGAAACATAGAGAATGGTTGGGCTTAATGAGTTAGTTCTAGTTCATCAAATTAGTATATGATATACTTTTCTCTATATATCATTTTGGCTTATAAATATATTTATCCAAGTCAATATTTTAACCCAACCTAGGGCTTGACTGAGTGTATGAGGTAGGATTAATTCAAAAAATTATAATGTTTTGGGTAGAATTAAACCTGTAGATATGAACATAATTATATATACATACTATTATCCTCAAATTTAGCAAGCTCAATTTATGGGATAACCCCTACAAAACTTGTCTGTTTCATATCCCTCAAGCTCTAGGCAAAATGAGGCAAATCAATTTCCCTCGTGCATTTTTCCCCCTCAAAAAACCCTTCAAAAATGGATTTCTTGACTTAGCATTTTTTCTCCCAAGGTGTAGTCCAAAAAATTTTCTCTAAACTACACAACGTATGCAAGCGCAGAGAATTTCTCCATCCCTACACATGCAGGACCAGAGAAATTTTTTGCTCCTGCATGCTGGCCCACCAGCCAGGGGTAATCAATGGACATTAATTACCATTAGGTTATTATATTTAACCCTTGTAAAAAAAATGTCATTTTTTTTAATTCTCCTTTTCAATTTTTGAGCTTGATTGTGTCTCCATTCACCATTTTCATGCCGACCTGCCTTAGCTCTTCCATGAATTTCATCACCTTGACAGATCTCAGGTGAGTTCTATACATTTATTCTACCTAGCCTTTTTATTTATTTTTTATTTTATCTTTCCCTATCTTTATTTTTTCTTAGTTTTCTTGGTCATGTCATTTTCATGTTAACAAACCCTATTTATTTTCATTTAATTTTAGAAAACTTTGTGTAAATCTCAAGCATCATTTCATCATACAAATCACATGTTGTATGTTGTTGACCTCGTGTTTTGCTTAAAACCCCATCATATTCAAAATGCATCCCTCTATCCTTCATTAGGTGCACTTCAGAGAAAATTCTCTGAAGTACACCCAACATCCTAACTAAATACCTAAGGATTTTGTTGATGCACTTTAAAGAATTTTCTCTGAAGTGCACATAATTTTACTTGATATCAGTGTTGTCCAGAGAATTTTCTCCAACCTACACTCTTGAACATTAACCCCATGTAGTCCAAAGAAAATTATCTATCCTATATCCTTTTCTCGATCATCCCGTGTCATTCAAAGAATTTTCTTTGGATTACACAAAAAACCATGTAGTTCAGATAAAATTCTTTGAACTACACCTGTAAACCTACCCAAGGTGTATCCCAAAGAATTTTCTTTCGATTACAACTAAACCATTCAACTCTCATGTATTTTGAATAATTTTCTCTGGACTACATGAACCTTTAACTACCCCCATGCAACTCAGAGAATTTTCTTTGAACTACATAATTCTAAAATATATGCAAAGGCACAGTTTTTCTACACTTTTGTACGCTTCCTACTAAAATAAAAATATGCTAACTCTGGATTATTTGAACACTCTCATGTAGTTTATCAACCAATGATAGAGTTTTCTCCTACTAAGAGAGCCATGAAGTACAAATTATAAGGAGTGGTTCCCTTGTTCACAGTTGAATCCAATGTTGATCAGATCAAAGATACAAAAATTGGTCATGTAGATATGACAAAATTATTACAGAGGTTAAACAAAGACCCCATTCCACCTTAGATACAAGTTATCTTGAATATTGGAATTCACTTAATGGCTATATTCCTAATTTTGACACAGGATTCAGAGTTTGTCTTGACAGTTGTTGCCCATTTTGATAAGCAAACTAAGTCAGTTAAAGATACAAATGGTAAAGTTGTCATCAAGCTTTATGATGAGTTTTTGATAATATCTTTCATCTCCCTAACATATAAGAGTATTCATATATTACCATGTGATCAGCCCAAGAATATTATCACAAAAAATTTGATAAATTTAAGAAGCACATCAATTCCCACTAGCTAGGACTCCTCGGCCTACCATTGCTAGGTGGCCAAAGAACATTTATTGTTATGAATTCTTAGAAGAAGTAGGGGATTTGGACACTCTTCTAAGTAGAGTTAAGGGGCTACAATGTCCAACATATTTCAAGAGTGGATGTATCATTACATCTGGGTCATCAAGAGGAATAAACAAAAGATCTTTTGGGGAAGGCAGATCAATGATGCTATTTGTCACCAACTCTCTAAGGTGAATTATTCCCTAAAGTTTTATATGACCTATTATCTGGTATATGCTACCACAAGTATGAAATACTTTCCAGGTCTAATTGGCATTGGTGATATAAGGCAAGTTCTTGTTCATGAGTATTATCCACAATTGACCCTGAAGGAGATCCCAAATCATTACATAAGGGTAAATGATGTCTTATTATACAAGAACATTTTTACTTTTGATAGATACCTTGAGAAGAAAAGAGTTTTATATGTAGCATGGGATAAAGTGAATAATTTTGGTTGTATATTCTTACAATTCCCAACCTTCACCTACATCAGAGTAGGAGGGTTCAGTGAACAACCCTATATGCTACCCAGATATTTGAGTGACAAGTTAATTCTAATGGAAATGTGTTGATAGATGAAGATCATACATAAGAAACAATTAGATGCTCACAAGCCTGGGTTCAAGTGTCCAATCAGTATTGGTTGGTACACAATGTCTACCACTCCAAAGGCCATGATGATGGAAACTGAATTACAATTAATCACTCTCAAGAGGTTTAAGATCTGAGAAGACTTGACTATAGGAAAATAAAATAAAATCTCAAATGGAACTACACTCACATGGATAGAATAGAATATATTTGGGATGAGTGTAGGATTGAGGAAGACATGAGAAATCTTGACTACAGTCATCTCACTCTAGCTCAAATTATAAATTTGAAGTTAGTTGATGTTCCTGAAGATGTGGAATATGATGAAAATGTATTGGACCCTCTGTATAAGAGTAGTCAAGTGGATTCTACTCTTCTTACACTAATACAATGGTCAATAAAGGAATATACTTCTATAAGAGATATATTCCAACACATTCTCATTAAAACCAATGCCTAGTTGGAGGTAAAGGACATCAAACTAAAACCTTTCAAGACCAGATCTTAGGAGGATTATGATGAAGAGACTTCCAGGAAATGAGAGGATCTAAGGACAAAGAATAAGGAAGATACCTCTACCTATACACAAAATGGAAGTTTGTTTTCAAAATAAAAGGTAGGGGTGAAGGCAAGGGCACCAACATAGAGGAGAAAAATGTTTAGACTAATGTAGAAGAAAATACTACTATGGTGGAAGCATCAATGCATCTAGTGACTTCTCAAGATGAGACTCCCCAGGTATCATCTTCTTCTCTTCCCTCAATCACTCATGTATCAATTGCCTCTATAATGCCCCTACAAACTATTTATTTATCTCCTTCCTCACCAACCAGTGACACAATATTTCAATTTCCTTCATATGGAAATTTAGACCAAGTATTTGGGTCCCTTTCTAATTTGCCTAGTCCTTCAAAGTCATCAGGATCACCTTCTAATTTGTATATTACATAGTAGGACATTGATAAGTTCATGTCTACTTCATCTTCTGAATTGGAAACTCAAGTCTCATCCACTCCCATGCCTAATGTATCAATGGGAATCAAATTTGTTGTCATACCTACTCAAACACCACCTATCATTACCACCACTCCATCGGTATCTAATCCATTATTAGATGCCTCCATTCCACCTTCCATAACACTCACCTCATAAACCATTGATTCTCTCCCATCATCCCATTCCTTGGCATCATCTACATAATAAGATTCATCTACACTTCCCCTTTGGCTAATATCTCAAATGCCCAAGAAGAAGATGCAAGTTATGTCACCAGATTTTGATTTTGGTCAACTTGTGTTAGTAAAGCCAAAAATAGAAAAAAAGGCCAAAATATTATCAAGAGTGATTTTTTATTTTGGTAACAAGTATGTCAAAGTTGATGTTCCTCCCAAAGATAAAATATTTAAGATATCCAAGCATCCAACTATGTAATTAAATGGATAGATCTTGATAAAAAAAACATGAAGGTGCAAAAAAAGATCTACATACAGTGATGGCATCTTTGCTTGAGAGATATGATAAGGATAAGGTGATCAAGGATCATCTCAAAGTTTATATAGAATAATTGACCTCAGTTCTACTAAAAATCAATCAATCTTTTGAACCAGTAGAGCTCATTAAGAGCAAGGCTACTAAAAAATCTATTCAATAGGTAGAGAAGATTAAGTCACAAGGTTGGGTAATTAGTGCTTGGATAGAGAGACTATTAACACAAGGTGCTCAATGGATACGTTCTACCATAGAGCTTCTCAATAAATTGAGTGAAGTGATAAAAAAATACAACAAACACTTGACACACTCTCTCAAGACTTACAATTAATAGAAAATGATATTCATACATGGACCCAGTTGTACCAGTTCAAGTTGGAACTTTTGATTGAGAAAAAGGTGATCCAAAATAGAAAAATGTTTGTGGAATATAGGGAGGTGATGAAGAACAAGAATTAAGTCCTCCATAATCTTATTAAGGATCTTGAAGAATCATAGGACTTGTGCACAGACAAAGGGTTGGACCTTATAGACAAGATTGGGGAACTTCCTTGCCAGATAATGGATTACTCTCAAAAAATCCTTCTTTCAGAAATAATTGTCTAAGAATTCACTTCCTTGTTCATACTGAGTTGAAATAGGAACATTGATGTTGGAATCCATTGAAAATATGGTTGAATTCCAAGTAATAATGGATAAATTATAGATAATTTTGGATAAGAACAAAGGCATGCCCATCAACATAGTGGACTCCATCACAAGAGTCCTCGCCATCGATAGAAATACATTAGATTCAGATAATAATGAGGTTCAAATGGCCCTGAAGAGATATGAATCGTACCTAGAGAAGAATAAAAAGGAATAAATTATTGTGTCTATGGACACTTAGATTACTTTTAGAACTTTTCATATGTAGTTTTATTGTATGTAATTTACATGTAGGAAAAGTATAGAGTCTTAAGTAAAATAAATTGAACTCTATCTAGAATAAGTCAAAGGACTTATATTTTCCTTATTTTTGTTCAAGGTTCCTCTCTATAAATAAGAGGATAATCTTTTGTAAATGGATCACTAGGGATATAGAATAGAAACGTTGTTGAATTGAGAAGTAACTTTTCAAACTTTGTGTTCAATTTGTAAATCTTTAATTTAATCAATATAAGAAAATCAAGTGGTCTTTTGATATTTGTGTTAGAATAAGCTTGTGGTGTATTAAAAATATTCTTACATCTTTTCCATTACATTTTCTTATGAATTTGATCGAATTATGGTGTGAATTTCTATAAATCAGAAGGTTCCAAAAAGTTGATTTTGAAGACTTTGAGCTACAATATTGTTACTTGCTTTGTGTTTTGAGTTATTTATTAGAAGTGACCGTGAAGACTTTGGGCCATGAGTTATTTTCTTTGGTTATATAACCTTCATTTTAAATAAGGTAGACACTTTGGGCTACACTTTATTCGATTTATTTACATTACATCGATGGTATTATTATAGTTATTCTTATGTCTAGCTAATTTGAATATCAGTAATTATTGCTCCAATAAGTAATTTTATGTTTTCATGATACATTGTAAGAATTGAAAGGGCTTATAGTATAAGTTTTTAAGTGAACATCAATTCTGAAAAAAAAATGGATGATATGGAAAAACCCACATGATAAAATTAGTGTAAATAAGTGTAATTAATTACTTGTTGGTTTAGTTATCAATAAAAAGGGCAACTCCCCTTTCCTTGAGGAGAGATTTAATCTCATCATACTATGGCTAAAAGTACCATTTTGTCATCGACAAAATATTCACCCAACACATATACTGAGTTGAGATATGTTTAATCTTTGTATAATGTTTAAATCTTGAATGACTCAAAGTAATGATAGCAGGTGTCTGGTATCTAATTATAGTCTTATCAATGGGTTCATTTAAGTACAGTGGGGAATAGATAAAACCTAAAATATAAACTCAGTTGTGTAAATATATAGTTTGCATTTACATTTATATTAAAATGTTGAATTTACTTCTTGTAATCCATAAAAGTAAAAAGGTTTTTAACCATTTATAGAGGTGTTTAACATGGTATTATTTTAAAGTGAACTTAGGATATATCTCTCTAATCAGTAAGAGTATAAACCATAAATATTCACCTTAAATGCAACTATACTTATCTATAGTTGGTTAATTCCATATATACGACTGTGAACCTTTATGAAATATCATTTTATACAAGGAATTCTATTTATTTATAGATGGGCTGAGGTTATAGGATTGTGTAAATGCTATGATATAAAACTGATGAATATGATTACTTCTATATTGAATGGTTTCAATTTGAACACTTTAAGTCTGAGGTAGTATACATAAATATACTCATTTTATATTTATCTATGTTATATAAAATTATTAGAAGCCATATATAGGGCTGTGTGTTTTCTTAATATATCATTCTATAAAATGAAATATGGTTGTATATATAGTTGGCAGAGTTCGTATAAATGATTGCATACATTTAGATGTATAAATCATGGACTGTTAAGTTTTATGTTAAAGAAAACAATCAAAATACTATAGTTTAGTATTGCTAAATATTATGAATAATTTATGATAATGATATGAATGATTATAGAGTTATACGTGACACTCTAGTAAATGGACAAAAACTTTATCTAATTTGAGTAGACAGTATACAAGTATATTCTTATAATGATTGTTGATAAAATACATTATATGTTTTAGAGGAGTGATTGGATATGTGAATAAATATATAGGATACATGATATTTTTGAATTGAATATAATTTAGATTTGTGTATTCCATATATAGATTTACCTAATTTGTCAATGCTCAAGATCATTACATATTATAACAAAGAAACTTAGGGTGTTTCTATTATGTGTTATTGGTTTAAAGGAACATTCAATCATGTTGTATTTAGGATTGAATACAAACTTTATGATGTTAATATGTTTTGAATGGATTATTGTTATGCTTAGTGTATATGGAAATAAATAAATAAGTTGTTATATAATGTTATTTACATGGATGATATAACATTTGAAGTTACATGTAAATATTTGTAATTTGATGTCAAGATATATTTCTTACCCAGATGGTATGATTTTATTGAGGACTATTTTTGAAATCTATTTATAATTTTAGTAATAAATTAGATGTTTTAAGATTCATTGCATTACATTTGATGGACTAAATGTATGTATTTGATATTTCTATGTTTAGCACATTTTACATCTTCTAGTAAGGAATATTTTATATAAATCTGTTAGTTTATATATTTTATATATATGTCAAATCTCATATTAATGACCCTAAATAAGTAGTTTGATAGATTCCACTCACTTTTTAGTGTCAATAATATGTAAATAAGGTGTAATCCGATTGAGTGGTGTCTATGAAATTGACTGATCTATGGGATCAATAACTCTATGAAAACTTTGGTCAAATTAGTGTATATAGATAAACATTATCATTTCATCTATTTGATTTAGTTTACATATTTGTATGATATCATGTTAGAATGAATTTATTTATGATATACATCATGTATTAGTTATCTTATAGCACATGGATTCTAGTTTGTCACTCTGGATTCTCGCACCATAATTATCTACTCATTCATGAAGGGAGGTTCATTCTCAAGTTGGGAGATAGTGTGGGGGATTGATGGTTCATGGTTGGTGTGGAAAAGCACTTAGATGATGTTATCCCTCCCCGTAGAAGTATTACACTAGAGACTACACTTGAGATTACTATGGATACTATGAGTTTATTGAGACTCGCATACACTAGAGACTACACTTGAGATTACTATGGATACTATGAGTTTATTGAGACTCGCATGCTCTATGAATTTGTATATCATTATATATTATTATTGAGACATTTATTATGTTGAAACTATACTTTCCATTCATATTTACAATTGTAGTATTTGGTTGTAATATTGTATTAGTTGTGACTGAATTTATAATAATATTTTTATGAATTAAATGCAGTATTTATTTCAGTAATTAACATTGTATTTGTTCTTGATATATTATTGGTATTATGATCATTATCTAAATAGATTAGTTATAGACCTTTATATGGTTAGCTGAAAATAATGTATTTAGTTAAATATCACTATTTTTAGGTTTCATCATGATAAAATATGTTAACTAAATTTATGTAATTATTTAAAAAAAAGTACCCTATTATATTAAAACTTAGTGAGGTTGTTACATTATGGGATTAGAGATGGGGCTAAAACTCTAAGAATTAATGTGTCTACTAATGCAAACATATTCTCATGTTAAGAGATAAGAATAATGGTGCACGTTAGACATGGAGGTGAGGGTACCTCAAATAGAATCCCTCTAGTGGATCCAAATCAATTTGCCATTGAGCAAGCTACAAATTTGGATCAGATCCTCATAGTCATGCATGACACTAGGGACCAAATCACTACCCTAGAGTAGAAAGTACATGGTCATGTTGAGGAGAATGTTTAGGAGGAACTTGAAGATCATCTTAATGAGTATGAAAATCCTCAAGAGCAGATGCATGAGGAAGTACCATAAGATGTGAGAGCTCAAGTAGCTATAGAGTTGGCATGGGATATGAAAAAGGTGAATCCACCTAAGTTCAATAGAATCATTTTGGGAGATGAAGCTGAAGCATGGCTGATAGAGATAAAAAATATTTTGAGATAGAAAATTACTCAAAAGTCACTAAAGTAGTTTAGGGAGTATATCAGCATGCTGGAGACATAGCAACTTGGTAGGAAAACAAGAATCTCAAAATGAACCTCGACTCTACCACCACCACTTGGGAATAGTTCATGATATTATTTAGGTCATGGTGGCTTCCTCAGTTGTATTTTGATCAAAAGTTGATAGATTTTTAGAACCTTAAATAAGAAGGCCTTTTTGTAAATAAATATTGAGAGCAATTCATCAAGATCATAAAGTATGTACCTCAGTATTAGGCGGATGAGATGTTCAGAATCAAGAATTTCATTATGGGATTAAAACCCCAAATTAGTTGTGAAGTGGGTATACATGGTCCATTTACCATGGATCAGGTCTTCGAAAAGGCAATCAAGTAGGAAAATAAGTTAAAATATATTGCTCAATTTAGAGATAAGTTCAATAAAAAGTTTGGAAGTTCTAAACTGACTTTCAAAAAGAAGAACTACAAGTAGAGGAGTGGAGACTCCAAGAGCCAGAGAGCTAGAATGTTAAGTTCAATAGTAGCTCAGGTAACAGGAAATTTGGAAATGGTTTCAATGGAGGTTTCAAGGGAAACCAATAGTTTGATAGGAAAGGGACACCTATAGGTTGATTCATTTATAGAGATCACCATTACGCTCAAGATTATACTCAAGGTAATTCATAAGGAAAGAACAAGGGTTTTTCTTCACAACAAGAAATTTTTCAACACTAGATTCATGCAACTATTGACAATCATCAGGCTAAATTCCAAGTTCACCTATTGAACTATCAGGTATTTTGTTTGATCACCCAATTTCTATTTTGATTGACACTAGGGCTATAGAATGTTTTATTGCTTCCAAAATGCTTAATAAGTTGTCTAGAAAACTTGGAGTTATGGAAAATGCATGGTCAATTTAGTATGGGAATGATTCAAAGGTCAAGGTTGACAAGTGTTTAGTAGAAACTGAGATCAGGTTACCTAAATTCACTATAATAGTAGATCTATATGTTGCATTGTTAGGGTCATATAATGTGATCCTAGGAAACAATTTACTTGTAGAGCATAAAGCTAAGGTTGATTGTTATCTGAAGAAGGTTGAGTGTCAAGATGATTTTGGAAATCAAACACAACTTCAGGGTGAGAAAAGAGAGTTGAAGCTTAGCCAAATTCATAAAAATCAACTCAATAAGACTCATAGGAAAGGATGCCAAGAATTTATTGTGAAAATAAATTAGATGGATTAATCTAATGAACCATCCATCAATGATTATCCTTTTCTAAGGAACTTTTAATATGTGTTTCCTAAAGATTTTCTATGATTATCACCTAAATGTGAGTTTGATTTATCAATTGACATTATACCTAGATCTGAACAATAATCCAAGACACCATACAAGATGACAACTATTGAATTAGTTGAATTGAAGGCTAAAATTTAGGACTTGTTATCTAAAGGGTTGATTTAACCACGTGTGTCACTGTGGGGTGCACCATTGGTGTTTGTCAAGAAGTATGGAATTCTTCGCCTATGTATTGATTTCAAGATGTTGTACAAGGTAACAATTAAGAATAGATATTTTTTACCTTACATTGTTTCTAAGATTAATCTTAGAATAGGGTATCATCAATTGAGAATCCAAGATGAAGATATTCCAAAAATATAGTTCATAAATCGATATGGGCACTACGAGTTCACAGTGTTACCTTTTGGGTTAATAAATGCTCTGGTTATTAGGTTGTGGAGCTAAAAGCTTCACCCGGATGCAACCATGGAGGAGGTTGCTAAGTGTCACAGTCACCGACGTCGGTAGGCCAATCGATGTCGGTCAAAGGTCGACAGAAAGCAACTAACATCAGTCAGGAGTCGGTCGATGTCGGTCACCTCCAGATGGATAGGGACTGACGTCGATCGCCTATGTAGTTCCAAAACTGCTTGTTGATAGACAATTAGTTTGTTGAACCGATTGTTTGCATGTTAAAGACTAATTCAAGTCTTGAGCCACTTGTCTAATTATTGTATGCATGGGATCTATCTCCCACTTGGAGATAAACAACTGCACCTGTACCTATACCAGTACATTGTCTAATCTATATCTTGGCTTGTATCCCTCTTCAAGATCAATCCTGAAGACCAACCACCACACACCCTGTGGTGCTACCCCTGTGTCTGAATTTTTCCATTCTCAGCTTACTTTCTTCTGCCATTGAGAGTGACCTATAATCAAACACAAACTTGCTCCCTGCAACCTTAGCTCTGATACCAATTTTCAAGATCTAGGAAACACAATTGATTACTTTTCTATAAGCAATTAAACACTGAATTGAACCAGAATGATTAAGTAACTAGAAACTTGAAACAACAAAGAATATGAGAAACAATACTATTTGTATTAACACTCTTCTTGAATACAATAAAGAAATCTTCCTCTCCTCCTCACACCTCTTGGGTGTATAGTATTCCACTCAAGATTTCTCTCTCTCTTTCTCAACCACAACTAACTCAACAACCTGAGTTTTCATCCCCTCCTTGATAGCTTTAGCTGATCTCCTTGACCTTGCACCTTGCAGATCTCCTTTGACCTTGCTTTCTTGCTTCAATGCTTTACTTGCCTTAATTACAATACATGTCTCATGGGTCTCTTAAATAAGATCCCAATCATACAATAATTAGACTTCTAATTACAATAATTAGAAACACAGACTCAAGACTTAAATTAGTCTTCAACATGCAAACACTCTCAGACCTCTTAAAATTAGATGAGTCTAATTCTGGAAAGACATTCTGGAAATACATGCAAATACATGCACACGAGCATGTGATCGACGTCAATTGCTGTCGTCTGCTCCTAACTAATGTCGACCAATTCCCTGGTCCCTGCCTGACTGACGTCGGCAATACTGCCGATGCTGGTTACTGGTTAAACTCAGCAACTTCTTGATTAGCATCCTGGTGAAGCTTTTAGCTCCACAACTTAACACTGGTAACATTTATGAATCTCATGAATAGTTTGTTCAAGGATTGTCTAGACCACTTTATGTTGGTTTTTATGTATGACATCCTCATATATTCTAAGGATGAAGAACATCTTCAACATCTAGAACTAGTTTTGCAGTATTTGTAGAAGCACAAATTATATAGCAAGTTGTTCAAGTGTGTATTTTTCTAAAAGAAAGTGTAATATTTAGGATACATGATCTATGTAAATAGAATTTAAATGGATTTGATGAAGATAAGAGCCATAATGGAATGGTCAATGCCTAAGAATATGCATGAGGTAAGGAGTTTTATGAGATTAGCAGGCTATTATAGGAAACTTGTTTCAAAGTCATCAAGGATATCCAATCCAATTACTTCTTTTTAGTGGAAGAATCAGAGTTTTGTTTGGTTAGATAACTACGAGAAAGCCTTTCAGGAGCTAAAAATGAGGCTTACTTTGATACTAATGCTAAGAGTTCTCGATCTTAATTGTCAATTATCAGTGATCACAGATGCATCTGGGGATGGACTTGGAGGATTTATTATGAAATATGGTTTAGTTGTAGCATACGAGTCCATAAAACTGAAGCCATATGAGGTGAATTATGCCCCTCATGATTTGTAACTTCCTGTAATAGTTCATGTCTTATAATTTTGTAGGCATTATCTATTGGGTAAATCATTTGAGTTCAAGACTAACAACTTGGGTATCAAGTATATCTTCACCCAACCAAACATAAATGCATGTCAGAGACATTGGTTCAAATTTTTATCTGATTATAATTTTGATTTTAATTATATTAAGGGCAAGGAAAATAGAGTTATTGATGCCATAAATTGTAGAAGGTACATATCAACCTTGGCTACTATCAGAAGTAATTTATATGATCAGATAACCAAATTATTGTTAGGAGATGAATTATATGATCAGGTTAAGGAAGCATTATCAAAGAATGCTCAGAATCTCAAGTATAAAGGATTCAAGTTAGAAAGTGATGGTATTTTGAGGTATAATATAAGGATGTATGTGTTTGATAGAGAGAATCTAAGGAGCACAATGCTAAAGGAATTACACAATGCCCCATATTTTGGGCCTCTCTATTTATGGAAAGGGATCAAGAAGGATGTAGGATTTTATGTCTCATTATTTGGAATGTCAACGTGTGAAAGCTGAACATATTCATCCATCAAGATTATTATATCCTCGTGATATACATAGAAGTGGCAAGTGATTAACATGGACTTTGTCCAAGGGTTACTGTTATCATGAAACTGTCATGATATGATCTTGGTTGTAGTTGACAAACTAACGAAGGTAGCTCACTTTATAATAGGTATCTTGACAGATGATGCATCTATGTTTACAAAGAGATTCATGAAAGAGGTGTACCAATTACATGGATTTATAGAAAAAATAATTTATGATCAAGATCTGAGAATGAATTCTCAATTTTAGTTGAATTTGAATTCATTTTTGGGTATATAATTGAATTTCAGCACTACTTATCACCCAAAAATAAGTGGATAGACAGAGAGAGTTAACCAAGTTTTAGAAGATCTCCTTTAGATGTATTTCATGGATCAAAAATACAAGTGAGAGGAGTACCTTCCATTGGTTGAGTTTGTTTACAACAACACATACTAATCAGCATTGAAAATGGATTTGTTTGAGAAATTATATGGAAAGAGGTGTAAAACACTAATTAGTTGGGGCAGGTTAGAGGATAGGGTAGTCTTTAGACTTGAGATGCTTGTGGAAATAGAAAACCAAGTTAGGACAATCAGGCAAAGGTTTGTTAAGGCCAATGATAGACAAAAAAATTATGTTGATCTAAACATAACAGTAAGGCATTTTTCTATTAGTGATAGAGTATTTCTATGGGTTAATCCTTAAAAAAAATTATTTAAGTTTGGGAAGTTAGCAAAACTTTTACCTAGATATGTGGGACCATTCAAAGTTCTGAAAGTGATTAATCTTGTAGCGTATAAGCTTGTATTTCCACCAGTTCTAGCTCTTTTACATAATGTTTTCTATGTGTCCTATCTTAAAAAATATGTTGTTTATCTTTCACATGTGTTAGATTAGAATACTTTAAGGTTTTGGATCTTGGGGTGGTCACAATAGAACCAATCAGAATAATTGACACTCGCAAACTTAGTTTGCATAATAGAGAAGTGTCACAGTGCAAGGTTCAATGGAACCAATACTCTGAACATAATGCCACTCTAAAAGATTATGATGAGTTTTACAAGCTATTTATACATTTATTAACTTAATATGTTGTTGGATATTATTTATTTCCTGTTAAATTATGTTTAATTTTAGAACTTATGTTTGAATAAGTGTCATCAGGATGATGATCAACTTTAGGGGGGAAGGATGTCACATTCTGATTTCTCTTTAGACCTAATAACCTATTAATTCATAGATTCTTATGGTTATTTTTTGGTTAATTACTATTTTGGTTAAGCTAGATTACATATATTGAGTTATGGGTAGTTATATGTTGCTTAATTTACATGATTGTTAACTATGGAGTTAGTTACACTTGCATATTATGTATATTATGATCATGTTTGTTTAGTTATTATAAGAGTATATTATAGATTATATATTATTTTGGGATAACTACCTTCATTCTTGTGAGATAGATGCAAGATAGATCTATCCTTCAGAGTGTGATGGAGGGAGGGCATCATCAGAGAGGGTGGCATAGATGGAGATGTTGGGGGATGATAGATTGAAGACTAGGAACCCGTACACCCCATGATAGTTTAATATGTTTTAGATAGATTTTAGTATGTCTTTGATTGCAAATGTGTTATCTGCATTTGAATGACTACTAATATACTTTTTGATGTGATCTTGATTGATGCTCGATGCTCATATTCATCTAGTTATGTGTTACATATATGTTTTCATAATTTGATTATCTCGTATGATGATGTTGCTATGATGAATAAGTGAATATGTGTATGTCTTAACATGACTTACTATTGTCTTTGGATATAATTAAATGTAGTATGATAGTGTTTTGTTTGGTATACATTGCTATAGTAGTAGACAAGATTATATTACTTTGCTTGATTTATGTGTTAAGGTGATGCTTATAAGGTTATTATTATCAATAATAATTAATGACATTTGTGAAAGTCGAATGCATTGTTAATAAGTGAAGTCAATGTTATAATGGTTATTATGTAGCCGTTGGTTATTAAGAATTATAATGTTTAATTGATTTGTGAAGTCATTATTAACATGCATAAAGTTTGAGAGGATTGAAAACATTTTAATCAATGAAAAGTTTGATATTAGGGTTAGTGGTCTAGTGTTGACTTGGTGTTAATCATACCAACTTGCATAACAAATAGTTCTATTTTGTATTGCATGAGGAAAGCATGAAATCTTTGCTAGTTTTTTTCTAGTGGGATTTGCATATCTCCTTCGTTGAGCTAATAGTAAGTTATGGCAAGAATTATGGAGGGATTAGCTAACATGAAAAATAATAAAATGGAAAGAAGTGAGGCCTAGGAGAACACAATACAGGGAGGCAGAAAGAAGAAAGAAAAGATATTCAATCTGGGATTTGGAGAAAGTTTTACCAGCAACTATCTCATGATATTCTTTAACAGGCTGGTTATGTTGTTTAAATTCCTAAGAAAGAGCATTGATTATTTCAAAGGGTTTTCATTTTTTTCAATATTATGAAATTTAGAAAAAGAACTAGGGATAAATGCTTAGCCCTATAGATGACTCGACCATCCATAGAACTAAGCATATAACCCTGAAACCCTAAGATAATCAACGGCCATATTGCTTAAATAATTCTGGGATTTTTATATATAATTTTTTGGGTTTTTGATTGAGTGTAATAAATCCTAGGTTAAATCCAAGCTTAAAATTTAACTGTTAGCTGAGTTATTTATATAGACCTTATTTAGGGTTATGCTCAGTTAATTGTATATTATATTGAAACATAGATCACGGTTGGGCTTAATGAGTTAATTCTAGTTCATCAAACTAGTATATGAGATACTTTTCTCTGTATATCATTTTTTCTTGTACATACATTTTACCCATGTCAATATTTTAATCTAACCTAGGGCTCGGCTGAGTGTATGAGGTAGGATTGAGTCAGAAATGTATAATGTTCTGGGCATAATCAGACCTGTAGATATGAACATAAATATATATACATATACTGAGGTGAGATACGTTTAATCTTTGTATAATTTTTAAAGCTTGAATGGCTCAAAGTAATAATATCGGGTGTCTAGTATCTCATTATAGTCTTATTAATGGGTTCATTTAAGTAAAGTGGGGAAATAGATAAAGCATAAAAGATAAACTCAGTTGTGTAAATATGTAGCCTGCATTTACATTTATATTAAAATCTTGAATTTAATTCTTGTAAGTCATAGAATTAAAAAGGTTTATAACCATTTATCGAGGTGTCTAGGATGGTATTATTTGAAAGTGAACTTAGGATGGATCTCTCCAATCAGTAGGAGTATAAACACACAAATATTCACCTTAAATGTAACTATACTTATCTATAGTTGGCGAAGTCCGTCTATATGACTGAGCCTTTGTGAAATATCATTTTATAAAAGGAAATTTGTTTATTTATAGATGGTCTGAGGTTATATATATAAGAATGTGTAAATGTTATGATATAAAATTGATGAATATGATTAATTATGTATTGAATGGTTACGATTTTAACACTTTAAGTCTGAGGTAGTATACATAAATATACTCATTTTATATTTATATATGTTATATAAAATTAATAGAAGTCATATATAGGGTTGTGTGTTTTATAAATATATCATTCTATAAAATGAAATTTGGTTATGTATAGCTCGTAGAGTTCGTATAAATGACTGCATACATTTAGATGTATAAATCATGGACTATTGAGTTTTATGTTAAATAAAACAATCAAAATACTACAATTTAGTATCATTAAATATTATGAAGAATTTATGGTAATGATATGAATGATTATAGAGTTCTGTGTGATACTCTAGTTAATGAATAGAGATTTTGTCTAATCTGAGTAGACTGTATACAAGTATATTCTTATAATGATTGTTGATAAAATACATTATATATTCTATAGGAGTGATTGGATATGTGAATAAATATATAGGATACATGAGATTTGTGAATTGAATATGATTCAGATTCATGTATGTCATATATATATTTAGCTAATTTGACAATGCTCAAGATCATTACACGTTATAACAAAGAAACTTAGGGTTTTTTTATTATGTGTTATTGGTTTAAAGGAACATTCAATCATGTGGTATTTAGGATTGAATACAAACCTTATGATGTTAATATGTTTGGAATGGCTTATTGTTATACTTAGGGTATATTGAAATAAAGAAATAAGTTGTTATATAATGTTATTTAGATGGATGATATAACATTCTAAGTTACATGTAAATATTTGATAACTTGATGTCAAGATATAATTTTTACTCGAATGGTATGATTTTATCGAGTATTTTTGAAATATGTTTATAATTGTAGTAATAAATTAGATGTTTTATGATTCATTGTATTAAATTTGATGGACTAAATGTATGTATTTGATATTTTCGTGTTTAGCACATTTTACATCTGCTAGGAGGGAATATTTTGTATGAATCTATTACTTTTTATATTTTATATATAGGCTAAATCTTGTATTAATTACCCTAAATAAGTAGTGTGATGGATTCCACTCAATTAGTGTCACTAATGCATAGATAAGGTGTAATCCGATTGAGTGGTGTGTATGAAATTGACTGATCCATTAAATCAATAACTATATGACAACTTTGGCCAAAGTAGTGTTTATAGTTAAAAAAATTCATTTCATTTGTTTTATTTAGTTTTCATGTTTGTATGATATCATGTTAGAATGGATTTATTTATGGTATACATCATGTATTAGTTATCTTACAGCACACGGGTTCTAGTTTATCAGTTTGCATTCCCACATAATCATTATCTACCCATTTGTGAAAGGAGGGTCATTCTCTAATTGGGAGATAGTGTGGGGAATTGATGGTCTGTGGTTGGTGTGGAAAAGCATTTAGATAATTCTCTCCCTCCCCACAGCAGTACTACACTAGAGACTACACTTGAGATTACTTACGGATACTACAAGTTCATTGAGACTCGCATGCTCTGTAAAGCTTTATATCATTGTATATTATTATTGAGACATTTATTATGCTAAAACTATACTTTCTATTCATATGTATAATTACAGCTATTCGTTATAAGATTGTATTAGATGTGATTGAATTTGTAATAATACTTTTATGAATTAAATGCAGTCTTTATTTCAGTAATCAACATTGTACATGTTCTTGATATATTATTGGTATTCTGATCATTAGCTAAATAGATTAGTTATAAACTTTTATATGGTTAGATTAAAATAATGTATTTAGTTAAATATCACTATTTGTAGGTTTCATCGTGATGGAATTTGTTAGCTGAGTTTGTGTAGTTATTAAAAAAAAATACCCTATTATAGTAAAACCCAGTGGGGTTATTATAGTTTATTTCCCAAACCAAAGCCATAAAAAAACTTTCTAAACATCATGAATCTAAGGCTACTCTCTAATTTCCTGAAATTGCAGCGTATGGATGTCGGCCTTATCTAAAAAAACCCAAGAAAACCAAGAAATATTTATATTTTAAACAACATTTTTCCCCTTCCAAATACACTCTTGCCCCTAAACTGGCTTATTTGTGTCATCGCCAAACTCCTCATCCTCCAACCAAAGCTATAAAATGTTACATTTGTAATTAGTCTAGCCACATAGCCCCACAATGTACCTGTATAAATAAAGCCATTTAAATTATCTATTCCACTACCACAGCATGTGGTGGGATACTATAAAAGAAGGTATTGACCTATAACAACAAAACAATGTTTTTGAACCCATCTTAGAAGAAGACCCTTTCCTATAAGAAGATACTAAAGATCTTCTAAGTTTTGCATATGACCTAGAAGTAACCACTTTTAAGCAATCCCTGATGCCAAGATAAAAATATGGTGAGGGGAGTTCCAAACAACCTACGAAAAGAGCACAAAGACAATCTCCGCCAAAGAAAATCTATGGTAAAAGCATTCAACCTAGTTTCCAATATATTCCCCTAATATTCAAAGGACCTAAAATGCAGACCATCCATTTTGATCAATCATTTAAGCCAAGTGATGCATGGATGAAAAATAAGTTTCAATGTCTAATGCCAGAAGACATGACAAAATAGTCTATCAGTCTTATCCCTCCTTGGGAATCAAAAGGGAAAACCTTTACTCTGACAAATGATGAATAATTCTTTGAAGAAACTAATTATGAAGAACTTTGTGTTGAAGACAGGAGTTAAAAAAGAACTAGAGAATGAGAAGAATGGTGAAGAAGAAACTATAGATCAAATTGAAGTCACTAAATAATTCACTAATATTTTTATTTAAGAGACCCTACAAGCCAACATCTTGTGTGCACAACAGTCCTAGCGATTGAAGAACCTAAACTTGTATACATCACTCAACTCCTAAATGGAAGTTATGCTCAGTTCATCAATATATAAATCAGTGGAAGATTTTTAGATGTGTAAGTGGATACAAGTGCATCTCATTATTTTTCAAAAGAAGGCATTATAGATGACAGAAGAATTAGTAACTGATCAAATATATGAATCTCTTGATTTCCAAGGCAACTATTTCAAACATCAAGAGCCTTTGAGAGTTCAAGGAAAATAATTTCCTTGTGACTCCTTCCAATATAACCATATTCCTGTTAATGTCCTCCAAGGAGGATCCTTCATAAACTCTTACTCTCCATATGGTAGTACACCTATAAATATACTTTATACTTTAAAAGAGGAAAGAGTAAGAACTCCTAGGCTCCAATATGCTATTGAATAATTTCCTTGCAATATAAGCCTACAATCTCCCAATACCATTCTCAAAGAATAGGAGAATTAGTCAAGGAGGAAATATGCTCAAACAATCCATAGAAATTTTGGTAAATAAAGATGCCAAAAATAAAAAAATTAGATTTCAGTTAGAAAAGACAATGAAAATCAGCAAAAAGATTCCAATCCCAATAACCAATTATAATGATATGTAAAAAATAAATAAAGAATTATTTGATAATAATTTTATGGAACCATAAACATTTGTTTTTGTTATGATTTCATGGTTAATAAACATTCAAAACAAAAGAGAGAAAATAAAATAATGGTCACCAATTACATACTATTAAATGCCATCATTGAGCCATGTCCTTATCCTATCCCAAAAAGGTATTATCTACTGCAGAAGGTAACAAGTGTTGATGTGCGGTTGGACACACCGCCAATGTTCTAGGCTTGCCTTCCTTGAAAGGAGATCTCAGAGAATCTCCCCAAGTTTTTTGTTCCCAGATCATGGCATGATGATCTTCGCTCAGCCGAGCATTGTGATGGTTCCAATTCAAGGGCCCTATGTTCGTGTGAAACTTAGTTTTAGTGTTTTCCAGGTACTTGAACAATGTAAAAAGTTTGTGATTTTTATTTTTGTTTAAATATAGGTTTTGTGCATGGGTTTTGAGAGTGAAAAGGTGTACATTCATTCACATATCAAGTTATCAAAAACTAGAATAAGCAAACATGTTTTACAACTTGCCCAATAACAAAAATCAGCTTTCCAGGGTTTTCACAATTCGGGTTTTACCACTGATTTTAGAGTGTATTCATTCCATTTGTTTATCATTTAACATTACATTCCAGTAATAGAGAAATGTAAATAACATTCAAATAATCATTGAGATGCACATTACGTCCAAACCCTAATCCTAACAACTGATTTAAAAAATCACAAAAGAGAAGGGAAAGAGTAATTAAATCCCTACAAGAATGGAAGTAAATTAAAGACTGCGATTACAATCACTCCATAAACTGGTCTACGATCTGATCAGCACTTGCACAATCAAACACGAAGCCATTGCAAGCTTCTAGAAAGGGCAGATGATGAAAACACGACCACACACACCAAATACTTGTGCAGAGTGAAGAAAATAAACCATCGTCTTTGTATTAAACCATATACATCGTTTGGATACACAAAATAGAGTCCATTACAATCAATTCTCTCAGAATTTGAGAAAAAGCCAATCCTGATAATGTCAAAATGATCCATTATATAGATTAGATTTTTGGTCCTCCAGGGGGGAGAATTTTCCCCCCTAAACTTCAAAAACTGCCGCTTAGCTACCTCCTCTTCCCAAATCTGCCACTTTCACTATTCATGCCTGCAAAAAGACGAAAAATTAAAATTAGCAAAAGCAATTAAAAAGAATGAATAGTAAATTCAGCACTAAAACGTGAATAACTTTTTGCTATAAGCAAAATTAGATAAAATAGAAGTTACTAGGGCGGTCTTAATTGAGTCACAATCTCAGAACGTCAAACGGTTTTGAATTTGGACATCGTATGCCCAAGATATGGGTAAAATAACAATTGTCTCTGAAATGGCTTGCATAGTTCTAATCGGGATTTTTGAGCTTGCAGGATTCTATTTGTGCATCATTGTTCATCTCATGGCTACTCGGGATTTTTCACTCCAGTTAGAACTAAAATTGGCCTTTCAAAAGTACGTAGCCCTGTTCTCAATTTCCACCTTCGAAAAGTATTGGATCATTCAAATTTTACAATGGCGGGCTTTTAATTGGCTCAAAGCACGTTGAGCTAGCTGTTGGCGAGCTCGGCAAAATCGACGAGATCAAATTGCATGCGAGATCAGAGCTTGAGTTAGGGTCTGGGTCGGGCGAAGCCCGCATAGCATAGGAGGAAGGGACTGGTGGTGAGCTCGGCTGGGAGCTCGGTGAGGAACTCAGCAAGCTCGAGCTGAGTAGACGAAATAGCGAGGTGGCTCTAAGATAGGCTCGACATGCCCTAGGCAAAAGCCCAATTCATTGCATTGAGCACCTCATGTTCCAATCACAGTTTGGTCGGGGGTGAATCCCTGCTAAGCACACGGGATTTTTCCCTTGACTAACATTGAACCTAGTCAGAAGTGAAACCCTAGATTTACCCAACCTATTTGGGAAATCGATCCCAATCAACACATAATAAATGTTCCTTGCCGAAAATGCCGACCTAGTCGGGTTTCTTTCTAATCCTGACTACAATTAAGCTGTCCCCTCCATTTTGTGATAGACCTACTCCGACATTAAAACTACAACTGACAACTTGGCGAATGACTCCCCGAAACACTTGCCAACAAATGAGTTGAAGTCTTAGTTAGGCCTCACATAGACCTGGTCTTTCCAACGGTGGTGGTTTTGAGTCACAGTTTGACATGTAAATTGAGATAGACCACCAAGGAAATTTGTAATATTGAGATCAATGAATCGTGAGCACATGCGGGAGTAAAGCAAAAGGTCAAAAAAATAGGCTCCCTTATTTTTGGAAGAATTAGGGCATGTTGTGCAAACAACAATAAATGGAAACTTTGCTAAAAAATACTCCTAAGTATTTTGAAATAATATAAATGTGTCTACGAACCCAAATTCTCTATTCAAAACTATGCATGGAATGGGAACAGATTCAAGGAGAATATGGGAGCGACTAAAAGACCAAATAAACATTCTCGTTAATCGGGTGTCTATAAATGAATTGATTTACCATCTCCTAAAACCTGCAAGGACTAACTTCTACGAATCCAAACATCAAGTTAGTGAATCCGACCTTGAGAATACTTGTCTAGCAATAGGGATCCATAGCCCCAATAGAGTTGCCTATGATCCCACTCTAGGCCTTTCTCCACTACCATCGAGATTGGAAAGCCCATGGTGGGTTTGCCTAAATCAGCGAAAATCATTTTTCTATTTAAATTACTCTTTTTCTTTTCTTATCTTGATTTATCTTTTCTCTTTCTTGTTTAGAAATTTGATTCTAGGTTGGGGACCACTAAATCTTCCCCATAGCAGGTTCATCCAGGCAAACCCAGAAACTATTAATATGTAAAATTTGTGCTTGGCTTCGAGAGATTATCTTCATTAACCAGATAGTTTTATCCAACTTCACCCAACTCAAACAAATTCAGAACATATACAATAGTTAAACCTTCAAAACTGATTCAAAAATAGAATTTAAAGCCACAAATTGCTCAGAGTACTTATGCAACAGGAATGTCACTTGACCTACCTATGAACAAGTTTTTTATTCTTCATTGTTTTGACCAATAAGGTAACTTACAGGGCAAAATAGGGGGACCAAACCAAAAAAAGCAAACAATGAGGTTGGTCTAACAATGAAAAGTAGAAAAAAGTAGTAAAGCAAACTAAACTGACCAACAAATAGGAAAACAAATGAAAAGCAAATCAAGAAAAGGAAATAGAAGGTATTTACAGGAACTACCAAGCTAATTCAAGCCTGGAAGTAGACTTTGAGGAGCTACCCATCGACAGGAAATGGGACGTCCTCACTAGTTAGACAACTAATACATAAAGTATTTGCATCCAATATCTAGAGAAGACTGTTAGAGAGCCGACCAAATGAACATTCGCACCTATGAAGGCATTATTTTTACCATTCATTCACACTACCCCAAGAGATCCTACTTGTTATGTTTTCATACAAATTAATCAAATCCCTAGCATTGAATGTAGAAATATACTCATGATTAACTTGTAAATAACACTTAAGATAGAGATGGAGAGATACCTCTACACATTCATCAAATTGTAGAAAGGGATAGGGGTAGGTATTAACGCATACCAAAAAAACTTGTTTGCCCAATTTAACACTGAATTGATCTTGGAGGAAGCTAATTTTTGCCTTAGCCATGCAACTCTTGAACGCTTGAATCTTGGTGTCAGGGATGAGGCAGCTAGTAATGTACATGGGACTTTGAGAGGCAGGGGTTGTTACAACATTGATCTCTTCATTTATTTCTTCAACACCCAACATGTAGCCACTGTGTTCTTCTACTATTAACAAGTTTCTAGTTTGGCTTTCGGTAGTAGACATGTGTATTGAGTAGCTCAGAATGGTGATACTTTCATCATAATAACTTGTAGTATTCTGAATTTCCCCTTTACAGTTTCAATCATTCACATATACTGAAACTATCCTAGGTGTACCATGGATGTATTCTTCCTCAGGAAAGCATTTGTTTGACTCTTCTTGTGCCAAGGACCTTATTTTGTCGTATGTAACATAATTAGGTGTTTGTTTGTCCTGAATAGTGGTTGTTCACTGCAAGAGATCACCGTGTCTTTGTTTTCAACAGGAGAATTGTATCTTTACTGACTAATTTCTAACTCAATGACTTACATTTCTAACAAGAGCTACTGACAGCTTCTCTCTATGTTTAAAATGGTTGTTTTTGTACATTTATATGCCTATACGACACTTATTCATGGAGTGAGTTCAGGTGCATAGAGGAAATTTTTCTCATCCATCTGATCTAACTACTCCAATTTTTATTTTTATTACATAGTCAACACATTGATAAAGATACTCTCACAAGTTTCTACTTTTCTCTCAAGCATGTAGACACCAAGCTCAAACTCCTCATACAGTATCTCATTAGTTTGATTGTATTCAATGATCATATGAGTCATTTTAGGTTCATGCTCAATCTTAATTTAATTTGGTATGCCCCTCCATGAGAGCCACATGTGAGATAAGTTCATTGACATGAAACCATTCAGTGATCTGGACCAATCTCTACTTAGAAGCCTACCTAGGTTTTAGGTATGTCCACTACCTAAATGTCAATGAACTGTTGCACACTTGGATCAAATGCTAGCTGCATGTGAATGTGGATCAACTTAGCTATAACCCTGACCTCTGATTTGTCAAGTTGAATGACCTTCCTATTTGAATTTACAAGTGTTGGACCTAACTATTAGTAATTGGCATAGGGCATCACGTTTCCAGAAGCACCTCAATCAACCAAAAAATTGTGTAAGTTTTTGCCAAAAATACATATTATTAGTAGGAAAGGAGGTGTTTCAATTTTTTCTTTATAGATTACAATGTGAGCATCAATTATTCTAGTAGATTCTTTTCCTTTAGGAGTCGTTAGTTCTTTTAGTAACAAGTCCTTCTGGTTTGAAATTTGAAGCAAGTCAAACATCCTAATATTGGCCTTAGTTTTCTTCAAGTCATCTAAAATATTGTATCTATGTTTGCTTAAATTTAATAGCTTGTCAGTCTATGGAGGAGTAGATTTATTCTTGAGTTGATAGGATGTAGTGGGTCCTGTAGGGGAAATGGGTTATTGATCGAGTTCTCGTCAGATGAAACTTGAGTGTTGTTTGTGTTGTTCCCAAAGTCTGTCACTCATTTTTGGAACAACACATGAACTATTTTTGGTCCTACAGGCAAAAAATCTCTCTCTTCCCTTTGTAGAGTAAAATACTTTGCATTTTATTTTGAGTTTCACTTGTGCATTCAATTTTTGTCCTTGCGCGTTTCAGTTTCAAGGAAGTAAGGGTTATGACACAGGGCGCGGGTTTTTCTTTTTGCCTAAAGTTTTGTCTAAGTCTCAAAGTCGAGCGAAAGCTGCCAAGTGTAATCTATCGAGGCCCATTATAATTTGTTTCTAAAAAGTATCAGAATGTGCCACGTGTCCCTTTATGACTGCGTAGAGCATGACAAGTGTCTGCATCCACATTTCAAGTTTATTATAAGTTTCAAAGCTTCTTTCAATAGCCTTCTCTCAGAGTTCTGCAGAGGGTGCCAAGTGACAACTGCAGAAGGTTTTAATATGTTTTTTTAAATGCAGCAGAAGTTGCCACATGTCCCTTGTAAAGTTCGATGGAAGCTGCCAAGTGTCAACATCTGTTGTTTCTTCCTTTTATTTCATTATTGAGTAAGGACTGTGGTGGGCCCCGGGTGAGTTGCTAAGGTAGGAAGAATGTGCCAAGTGTCATCGTCCGTGTGGATCCAAATGAGTCCCGAATGTTTCTATAGTGTTTCTAAAGTTCATCGAAAGCCGCCATGTGTCATCTTCCATAGGACTCTCAAAAGGTATCTTAAGCTTCTATAAGTTAAGCGGATGCTGCTAAGTGTCCTCGCCTATTACACAATGAAAAATGCATGTGTCACTTGTTAAGATAGTGGAAAGTGCCACCTATCCCCGTTCCCCTTTTGAAGCTGCTCGGACAGAAGTGTTGTGGGTCCCATTTTCTATAAGTTGGTAAAGTTTCAAAGCAGCGGACTGTGACAAATGTCAAAGACGGAGCACTCCCAATACAAAAACACAGTAAAAAGGATGAAGCCTGACGAAAAGTGGCCAAAGCAAGCAGGGAAGACATGAAGGAATCGCTAAGGAGGATGACGGGCCTGCAGCTATCAAATTTAGGACAACCAACTAGCCGTTACATTTCAAACGATGACAGACTCGAAGACGTCAAATTTACGGCAATAAAGTATCTGTTGATCTTTGCAGGCTTAAACACGGGCCTGAAGGCATTCAAAGACCTTCAAATAGAAAGGAAGAACCGTCGAGAGGAGGAACCAAAAGAACTAGAAAGGGGAAAAGATAGCCTGAGGGCTCAAATCACAACAGAAAGAGGGAAAGGCCAAAATATCTATGCAGTATTTATTCCAGTAGGTGGAACAGTCCACAAGGTAGATTTTTGAGCCCTTAAACAATGAAGACACGGCCTATTTGTCTCCCTTGGAGTAAAGACAAAATGGACAGCTGCACAGACACCAGATGATCCAGACCCAGGAGAAGACATTTGAGATGAAATGACATGCCATAGTTAAGGCAGCTGCCCTGTTCCAACATGGCCCCCTGATAGAACTAAAAATGCATTCAAGGCATTGAATGCACAGCATGGGCCATTCCATGAAACAAAGTGCCAAGTCTTTCTTGGCTACTATATATTGTAATCTCTCTTATTATTTTAGGGGAGGGATCTTTTTGATAAAAAGAAGCAAAACTTTGCCAAAATTGAGAGGCTATCACTGAGACTTTGAGCTCAGGTTGTTACTCATATTTCTTTGTTTGAATGAGAAAGCAAGTTATTTTTAGACTTTGTGCTATCATAGCTTGTATCATTTAGGAGGCTATTCTTATGTCTGTCTTCTGAATGTGTTCTTGTCCATTTAATGAATAAGCAGAGCTAGTGGAAATAATCAGGAAGATGTCTTGAAGCCAACTGTGGAAAGACTTTGTGCTGTCTGCAATTGCCTTTAGTGTGTTTCTCTATTTTTTGTTTCTATGTAAAAGACCTTGGGATGACTTTGTGCCCTCATTGTCTTTCGTATTTCACTCTTTGGGTAGCTAAAGTGGAGACTTTGTGCTACACTTCATTCTGTTGGTTATTGTACCTTGTTACCAGTTACTTATCATACCTGAAAGAACTCTTGTTGTTCCCTATGAGACCACTTTTGAAAGAAGAGTACCTTCAGTGTTTTCACTAGGATTTCTCCTTTGTTTGTGAGCATCATCTTTGAAAGAAGAGAGATGGATGGTGTTGCCCTACCCCTGAGTGTTATTTTTTGCATATATTTATAGTATATAGCCTCCTCATATTTAACAAGGAACCTCCCCTTGATGAGAGGAGAGATTTGTCCCCTTTGGATGTGGTAAACCTGCAACTTTGGATGACCAATCTCCCTTGTTGTGGTTGATAAGACCTATTTTTCTCATTAGTTAGCTGACTAACAAAATATTCACCCAATAGCTTTTTGGCGACTCCGCTGGGGAATGTTACGTGCAGTCTAAAGCCTCAAGCTTCAGATTGAAGCAGTTCCTATCCTTATCCATTGTATACTCTGGCGAATCCTATCTGGGTCTTACCCATTATCATTATAGCCTTATCCATTTTTGTTATATAATATGGTCTACAAACCAGATCTGTTGGGGAAGGACAAGCAGTTTGAAGCCTCAAGCTTCAAGTTGAAGTAAGACCAGTCTTTTTCCATTTTTGTTTCACAATATGGAAACTCCACGCTATACAAGAAGCCAAAGAGTGCAAGGTGTTGTTGACCCTGTCTTTGAGTTGGTGCAGCAAGGAAATTTTGACTTATTCCCTCCCCAACTTCAAGTTCAACGATCCAGGAGTGTTCCTCCTACCCGTACCAGATCACCAACCCAAGGTAGAGCTATTTTTTCTAATGTTGGCAGAGCTTTGCCTATACATACTCCCCCCACCAATTTGTTATCCCCTTTTTCCATAATCTAATCGTGGCAACTCAAGGCCCTTGGGGTAACTCTTTTGGCCCACTTAATCTAACTCCACCTCTACACGAGCTTCCATGCAGTTCAAGGAAGAATTTCCCCAAATTCTTTGGTGATGGGAAAGTTTACCTTAATGAACACATTGCAGCCTTCAGCATAGCCTGTGGCATGATAGGTGTGTAATATGAAGACATAACAGTCAAGCTATTCATGGAGACACTACAAGGCACTATTGTAGACTGGTTCTATCATCTACAAGCTAGATCAGTGACTGACTAGGACACCCTCAAAGTTAAATTTGAAGCCAGATTCAAGCCTACAGAAGATGCACACGCCTTACTGGCCCAGCTCAAACAGATCAAGAAAGAACCTCATGAACCTATGAGGGATTTCATAACAAAGTTTGACAAGCTGAGCAATAAAATTCTTGCAATTGCCCAGCCAACACTCGAAAACCTCAAATGCTTCTTCATCAACTCACAGGTGCCTGAAGTGAGTTTTATGCTAAGCAGTGCTGGTCACATAGACCTTGTTACTGCTTAAGACTTGGCTACTGAGGTAGAAGATGACCTTACCTTGGCTGGAAAGATAAGGAGAGATCTAAATAGAGGTAAATCCTCTTCATCTTTTGAATACTCACCTATAGTCACCACTAATCCAATGGTGCAAAAGCTAGCAAATGAGTTACTAGCTCTTAGAAAACAAATGGCACAGGGGATGTCATCTGCTCTTTCATACAAAGATATGCCAAGGAGAACATTTTAGAATCAGTCATACCAAGGTAATGCAGCCAAGAATCAAGGACAAACAAATCATCTTCCTCCTCCATGGGGGAACCTGGCCATTAAAGTGCCTCTAACCAACTCAGTAGTTGGATATCTAGAAATAGAACATGATTCCTCTTTCCAACCTGAATTTAATCAAGAAAATGACGTTAATCTCTTCACGGAGGACCAAGAAGAATCAGTTGGTGACTCCAACATTGGTTTCCTAAATTATCAGGATAAACCCAGAAGTGAAGGTAAAGTAGCTGAAAGATCATACGCTATTTTCACATGGTCCAAGAACCAGTCAACCCAACAAGCTAATAAAGAAAAGACAAAAGAGTAATCTCAGCCTACAATTTCAATTGCTAAGTGGGGAACCACTCTGCCTTTCCAGCCAAAGGACCCGGTGAATGCTAAAAAGGTGAGTACCTCAATTGCGCCTTCACCTCCAACTTCAAATTTGCAAATCATTCCTCCTCTCCCAAAAATCAAAAGGATGAACTCCCTTTCCCTCTTCATAGTTCATTTCAGACATTTGACATAATTGACCATGTCAAGAAAACTAAGATCTAAATATCTGAATTTGAATTTCTGTAATCCAACCCTAATCAATTGGATAAACTGGTTAAATGTGTAAAGAACCAAACCATCCCAGCCAGATAAGAAGCTAAGAAGGTAACTCATTATTCCCCAAGGAACATGTCTATCCCAAACAACCTTGTCATTACTCCTACTACCCCTAAGAAAATAGAGCCTTTCTATGTTTCTTTATTGATAAACGGTCACAAGCTGAGCAATTACATCATTGATTCTAGGGCTTTAGACAATGTCATGCCTACCAAAGTGGTGGAATCTCTTGGTCTCACACTGACCAAGACATTTTGGAGATGTTTCTCCATGGAGAACAAGCAAGTACCACTACTGGGACAAATCAAGGATCCTCAATTTGCATTTGCAGCATTCTCAGACAAAAGAATCAAGATGATTGTCTTGGTGGTCGACGTTCCAACATCATACAACATCCTTCTTGGCTGAAATTTTTGCAAGGATGTTGGTGGCGAGTTAAGCATGGACTTATCCGAGGTGAGAATCCCTATCAAATGTGTCATGAAGAGGCTGCTTCCTAAGAAGGAAGCAAAATACGTGGTTACTCAAACATCAACGCCTAAAAATCAAATCTTATTTGAGTCTTCAGGCATGGGTAATTATTTCTTAACCATAGAGGAAGTCCATGAAGCACCTAATGAAACTCTTGAATGTGATAGCCTAAAAATACCTTCAACTAAGACAATAGAAAGGATGGTAGAATGCAGTACAAGTGCTGAGGAATCTTCTCCTCTAAATGAAGAAGAATCTAATGAAAAATCTGTGTCTGAGGAGGTATGGATTCTAAAATTTGATGGCAGCTGCTCCTCTATTGGTTTAGGATCTTAGATTGTGTTGATATCTCCTCAAAGAGATATTTTTCCTTCATCATACAAGCTGCAGTTCAGCAACACTAACAACACAGCTGAGTATGAATCTCTCTTACTTAGATTGAAGGTTGCTCATGACAAAGGCGTCAAGCTCCTTCATGCTAAAGGAGATGCTGAACTAGTGGTTTGTCAAGTGAGAAACTTGTATCAAATCAAAAATGAGAGATTGCACCATTACCACAATCTAGTATGGGATCAAATTGAAAACTTTGATGCTTTTAGCATCTCTGCAGTTTCCAAGGAATTCAATGATAGAGCTAATGCTTTGGCCGTTTCAGTGACACTTTTGGTTCCTCACCCTAACTTCAAAGGAGATAAGTACACTATTGAGTTGGTCTTTCGATCAAGTATACCTTATAATGCTAGTCATTGGAAAGTGTTTAACAATGACAACCAAATCATTGCTTTTCTAGAGTTAAAAGAAAGCTTTGAAAAGTTGCACTTTGAAGGCAGTGAGCCTCAGAAGCTTGAACCAACCCCTGAATCAAGTGCAGATGTAGGTGAAGAGTTCTTGCAACTCAAAGGGAATAAAATCCTAAAAGGCCTAGTTTCCCTGGAGAAGTTGTTTGACAAACATGACAAATTCATCAAACAACAACAAACAGATTCAAGCTCCTCCCAGGAGTTTGATCAATTAAATATGGGCACCAAAGAAAATCCTAAGATGGTGAATATTAGGAAGTGATGCACTCCTGAGGAGACATCCAAGTTCACTGCTCTACTCTGCCAGTACATGGATATCCTAGCATACTCCTATGATGATCTGAAGTCAATCAAGCCTGAATAAATTTGCCATGACATTCCTCTCAAAAGTGATTCAGTGCCTTACAAGTAAAAATTGAGATTGTACAATCCAAAGATATCAAGTAATATTCTGTCTGAAATATAGAAAATACTAAATGTTAAGATAATTTTTCTAATCCATCATTCTACATGGATTGCATACATAGTGCCTATGAGGAAGAAGAATGGTGAAATTTGCCTCTGTGTGGACTTCAGGAACTTGAATCAGTCATCCTTAAAGGATAACTATCATTTGTCCATCATGGACCAAGTACTTCAGACAGTGACCAGTTCAGAGATGTTATCAATTTTAGATGGCTTTTCAGGATACAATCAAGTTAAAGTTGGTGAAGTAGACCAACACAAGACTGCATTCACCACGCCTTGGGGCACCTTTGCCTATCAGAGAATGCCATTTGGCCTGATTAATGCTGGCACCACTTTTTAGAGAGAAATGGATCTTGTTTTCAAGGATGAAATGGGCAAGTTCATTGTAGTTTATCTTGATGACTTGACTGTCTTTTCTAAGCATCGCCTAGATTATGTGCACCACTTACAATAAGTGTTAGAATGCTACTGCCAGAATGGAATTTCTTTAAACCCTAAGAAGTCTATTTTTGAATAACAAAAAGGAAACTTCTCAAACACATTACGTCTAAAGGAGGCATAAAAATTGACTCAAACAGATTCAAGTCCATCCAAGAGCTTACTCTACCCATGAGTAAGACTGCGGTTCACTCTTTCTTTAGAAAGGTGAATTTCTTACGAAGGTTCATTCCTAAGTTCACTGAGAAGACTCGTCATATTGTAAGCATGATGAAGGGAAATTCCACTTTTAGTTGGACTGAAGAAGGCAAATTGGCATTCCAAGATATCAAGACAGCTATTGCTCATGCCCCCATTTTGATTTTTTTGGACTACAACAAGGATTTCATGATGTATAGTTATGCTTTTGAGCACACACTTTCAATAATTTTGGTTCAATGGAACCAAGAAGGTGTGGAATCCCCTATTTCCACAAGAATCAAAAGAAATTGAAGACACGTCCACAGTCCTCTTTATCTCCACCATGAATGAGTGGTATTCAAATATTTCTCATTTTCTTACTTATGGTGAGTTTCCTACTCACTTATCTTATAAAGAAAGGAGGACTATCAAGTTGAAAGCTACCAATTTTGTCCTTTGGGACAACGGCCTGTACAAGAGGAGCCTTAATGGAGTGTTCCTTCGCTGCGTGGACAAGGAGCAACAAAGCCAACCTTTGAATTTCTTCCATAATTTGGCCTGTGGAAGACATTTCTCTGCTCTTATAACTAGGTAAGGAAATGTGAACTATGCCTGCAGTTCGTTGAGAGACCCAAGTTAGATTCCCTGCCTCTCAAGCCAGTGGTCATAAAGGAGCCATTCCAGCAATGGGGAATCAATTTCATTGGTGTTGTAAATCCATGTTCAAGTGTTGGACATAATTATGTCCTCACAGCCACAGATTACTTCACCAAGTGGGTGGAAGCAATTCCAACCAAGCATGTTACTTCAAAAGTAGTGTGCAATTTCCTCAAGGATAACATCATTTCCAAGTTTGGGGTCCCAACCAAGATTGTCATTGTAAATACAACTTGTTTCACTTCCCAAGAGATCACTCAATTCTATTTTTACTATGGGATTACCCTCTCCCATTCCTCTGATTACTTTCCACAAAGAAATGGCCAAGTTGAATCAAGCAACAAGAACCTGGTGACTATCATCAAGAAGCTGGTAGATGAAAACCAGAGGACATGGCATAAAGCATTGGTTGATGCTTTATGGGCAAACAAAATTACACTAAAAAGGGCAATTGGTATGTCTCCATTTCAAGTTCTCTATGGTCTCAATGTTGAGATACCAATTACTCTAGAATTGCCAGCATTGAAATTGGCTAAGACAATTGAGGATCAAACGTATGAAAGCTCCATTGATAAGATGATCATGTGCTTGACTGAGCTGGATGAGCAGTGAACTATGGTGGTGGATTGAATTGCTACACACCAAAGTCTGGTGAAGAAGCTCTTCGACTAGAAAGTAAAAACTTGGGATTTCCAGATTAGATATCAAGTCCTATTGTGAGACAAGAGAAGGGAACCAAAGGGAATGCATGGGAAGTTTGATTCCCTATGGAGAGGCCCGTTCACTATTTATGAGCTCAGCGGTGAAAATAGTTTCTTGTTGAAGTATCAAGATGGCATGCCCTTTTCTCTGCCTCACAATGGGCAACATCTGAAGCACTTCAACTCTTGAAGTATCAGATAAGATCATCTGTACATGTGTATATTTGTATAGTCTTTAGTTCTATTTTGTGCTTTCCATTTTTGTTTTCATTTTTGGCACCTTACTTTATTGTTAGTTAGCATGACTCCATATCCCAATGGTACACTTCAAGGCACTGGAGATTTTGGTCTCTACTCCCTTCAGTTGTTCTAAAATTTCAACTGAAGGAAGTTCCCCAACTGGAGCCAGTTGTTGTTCCCATAGTCTGTCACTCATTTTTGGGACAAGACATAAACTATTTTTGGTCCTACAAGCCAAAAAATTTCTCTCTTCTCTTTGTAGAGTAAAATACTCTACATTTTATTTTGAGTTTCAGTTGTGTGCTCCAATTTTTGTCCCTGCGCGTTTCAGTTTCAAGGCAGTAAGGGTTATGACACAGGGCACGGGTTTTCTTTTTGCATAAATTTTTGTCTAAGTCTCAAAGTCGAGCGAAAGCTGTGAAGTGTCATCTGTCGAGGCCCATTATAATTTGTTTCTAAAAAGTAGCAAAACGTGCCACATGTCCCTTTATAACTCTGCAAAGCGTGACAAGTGTCTACATCTACATTTCAAGTTTCTTATAAGTTTCAAAGCTTCTTTTAATAATCTTCTCTCAGAGTTCTATGGAGGGAGCCAAGTGGCAACTACAGAAGATTTTAATATATATTTTTAAATGCGACGAAAGTCACCACGTGTCCCTTGTAAAGCTCGATGGAAGCTGCCAAGTGTCAACATCCATCGTTTCTTCCTTTTGTTTCATTATTGAGTAAGGACTGTGGTGGGCCCCAGGTGAGTTGCTAAGGTAAGCAAAATGTGCCAAGTGTCATCATCCATGTGGATCCAAATGAGTCTTGAATGTTTCTATAGTGTTTCTAAATTTTAGTAGAAGCTGCCATGTGTCATCTTCTGCAGGACTCTCAAAAGGTATCTTAAGCTTCTATAAGTTAAGTGGATGTTGCCAAGTGTCCTCGCCTGTTTCATAACAAAAAATGCCATGTGTCACTTGTTAAGATCAGTGGAAAGTGCCACCTATCCCCATTCCCCTTTTGAAGCTACTCGGGCAGAAGTGTTGTGGGTCCCATTTTCTGTAAGTTGGTAAAGTTTCAAAGCAACAGACTATGACAGATGTCAAAGATGGAGCACTCCCAATACAAAAACATAGTAAAAAGGATGAAGCCCAATGGAAAGTAGCCAAAGCAAGTGGGAAATGCACAAAGGAATCGCTAAGGAGGATGATGGGCCCACAATCGTCAAATTTAGGACAACCAACTAGCCATTAGCTTTCAAATGATGACAAACTCGAAGACATCAAATTTATGGCAATAAAGTATTTGTTGATCTTTGTAGGCTTAAATGTGGACTCAAAGGCATTCAAAGACTTTCAGGCCGAAAGGAAGAACCACCAAGAGGAGGAACCAAAAGAACCAAAAAGGGGAAAAGATAGCTCGAGGGCTCAAATCATAACAGAAAGAGGGGAAGGCCAAAATATCTACGCAGTAGTTATTCTAGTAGGTGGAACAGTCTATAAGGTAGATTTTTTAGCCCTTAAAGATTAAAGACACAGCATGTTTGTCTCCCTTGGAATAAATACAAAATGGACAGCTACGCAGACACCACATGATCTAGACCCAAGAGAAGACATTTGAGATGAAATGACACGCCATAGTTAAGGCAGTTGCCCTATTCTAGCATGGCCCCCTGACAGAACTAAAAATGTATTCAAGGCATTGAATGCATAGCATGGGCCATTCCATGAAATAAAGTGCCAAGTCTTTCTTGGCTGCTATATATTGTAATCTCTCTTATTGTTTTTGGGGAGGGATCTTTTTGATAAAAAGAAGCAAAACTCTACCAAAATTGAGAGGTTATCATTGAGACTTTGAGCTCAGGTTGTTACTCATATTTCTTTGTTTGAATGAGAAAGCAAGTTACCTTCAGACTTTGTGCTATCATAGCTTGTATCATTTAGGATACTATTTTTATGTCTATCTTCTGAATGTGTTCTTGTCCATTTAATGAATAAGCAGAGCTAGTGGAAATAATCAGGAAGATGCCCTGAAGTCAACTGTGGGAAGACTTTGTGCTATCTGCAATTGCCTTTAGTGTGTTTCTCTATTTTTTGTTTCTGTGTAAAAGACCTTGGGATGACTTTGTGCCCTCATTGTCTTTCATATTTCACTCTTTGGGCAGCTGAAGTGGAGACTTTGTGCTACACTTTATTCTGTTGGTTATTGTACCTTGTTACCAGTTACTTATCATACCTAAAAGAACTCTTGTTGTTCCCTATAAGACCACTTCTGAAAGAAGAGAAGTACCTTCAGTGTTTTTACCAAGATTTCTCCTTTGTTTATGAGCATCATCTCTGAAAGAAGAGAGATGGATGGTGTTTCCCTACCCCTGAGTGTTATTTTTTATATATATTTATAGTATATAGCCTCTTCATATTTAACAGGGAACCTCCCCTTGATGAGAGGAGAGATTTGTCCCCTTTGGATGTGGTAAACCTACAACTTTGGACGACCAATCTCCCTTACTATGGTTGATAAGACCTATTTTTCTCATCAATTAACTAACTGACAAAATATTCACCCAACAGTTTGGAGGAGTGGAAGAAGTTAACGGAGTTTTAAACTTGCTCCTCAATTGATAGTTGTTTCCCATTTGAAACTGTTTAAAAGCATGGACCTCATCTAGATGTCATCTTGCTTATTGTCACTTTCAAATGGAAACTTGTAAGTCTCCAAGACTATGACTTTTCTGAGGTTATTTCCATCTTGATTAGATTTATTTTCAGGTGCAGGGATTAACTCTAAGTGTCTATCTCTTTCTGGAATACGTGTGAGGCACAAATGAATTTTGCACAATAAATTTCAACATGGTCCATTGTGTTGAGTATCTTACACTAGGTGGGTAGTGCTAAATCAACCAAGTTCATTGTATTAGAATCACTTTTTTTATTATTATTCTTATTGTTGTTGTTCAGTGGGCTAGGTACACCTCTATTTTTTGGTTTTGTGTTCTATTGTCTGTTGGTCCTTTGGAAGTTGACAATTTTTCTTAGTGGTGGGTTATTTTCATTTTGGTTGGTGTTTTGTGGTACTTGTCTACATAAATTCACCATGTCATTTGTTAACCTTTCAACCATCTGCTACAAATTGACTACTTCTGGGTTCATAGAAGCATTTTGTGGGTTTCATGCTTGTGGTTTTGGATTGGCCATAGGGGCACTAGCATTTAGAAATGTATGGATAGTGTGGTATGTTTGATTATGATTATTGTTACTAATAGGCATTTGGTTGTTCAAGAATTAAGGGATAGCCTATTGATTACTAGTGGAAGCAATGTAACTACTAGTATTTGGTATAGCAATAATGGTGTTATATGCTATGAGAATGAGTTGTTGGTTGTTCACTTGAGGCAAAACATGATTAGGAGGCATATAAGGCAACCCAGTAGGCATGTATTTCATGGGTGTTAGATTGTAGACCAAGTTTGGGTTTACATACATGGCACCCAAGATTAGATTCATCAATGGTGTATGATGTTAAAGGGCATGATTGATCATTAGGATATGATTGCAATCACCCGATTGGCCTAGTGATGGCAAAGGACCCATTCTGTAACCTTTTGGAACCATTTATTATTCAATGTTTACATCCTCATTATAATCCAAGGACAATGATAAAAGATATGTTAGGGTTCTTATGAGGAACATAGATTTCATCAAGTATAGAGCCTTTAGGTATGTTTGAATAATAGCCACTTTCATTTGAGTGTAAGGGTATTTAAGCCTTTGGTAGATCTTGTGGAAGTGTGCATTGAAAACACTCATAGTTTCATTTGGCTCCCTACAGGTAGTCACAAAGTGATGATATAGGATAGTCAGATTGATGGGAAACCTAAAATGATTGATAAAGATGGTTTTTAAATCATCTCAATGGGAAATAGATCCATTTGGAAAGCCTACATACCAGGCATAAGCAACCTCTCCCAAAGAATATGGAAATAGGTGACAAGCCATATCTTTGTGTTGAATTTATATTCGGATTAAGGCATCTTTAAATGCATGAATGTACTCTTTATATGATTGAATCCTATTATGTGTATAATTTGGGTATAATTTATCAAGATCCTTTAATAGATCATGTTCAGGCTATAAAACATTTATAGGGCATCCACCTACACTAAGCTAAGTTGGATTGGCATCCATCGGTGGGTTTTGAGGAGCAACAAAGGGGTTGATAAATGAAGTTACAATAGTAGGTGAGCTACTAGCTAAGTGTATTTTTCTTGTCTTGGATTTCTCTTTTTTTGCCCTCAATTTTTTATGTTCACTAAGTTTGAGGAACTCAAAATCAGTTCCTACGGATTTCGACCTAGTGGGTATCCCTCAGCTTTTTAGTTTAACTTCTGGAATATGTGAGCATGGGAAATGCCCATGAATGGTTCAAGTTTAAATTTTTTCACTAAAATTTTATTTTTATGATTTTGCTTAAGTGGTGGCCCTCCTTATAGTGCCAATTTTATTTGTGTATGTTTTGACATGCCACCAACATTCTAAGCTCACCTCGTGGCTTACTTTTCTTAAAAGGAGATCTCAGGGAATATCCTCAAGGTTTTTGTCTAATGGATCATGGCATGCTGATCTTCACTTAGTCGAGCATTGTGATGCTTATAATTCAAGGGGCTTATGCTAGGATGAAACTTAGTTTTATTATTTTCTAGGTTCTTGAACAATGTAAAAAGTCTATGTTTTTTATTTTTGTTTAATTATAGGTTTCATGCGGGGGTTTTGAGAGTGATGAGGTATACATTCATTCATGTACCAAGCAATTATTAATAATTTGGGATCTCAGGCCAAATATCAACCCCTGTAGTTAAAAACTTTACTTTTCATGTCTCCTAACCTTGGAGGTTGGCCATCTTATGCCTTGTAAAGTCCTTAAAATGGTCTTTTCAATCCTTGGTTAGCATTGTTTAAGGTTGTTTTGATAAAATTAAGGTAAATTTCATTTTGACCTTATGTTGTCTAGTCACCTCATAGCATAGTCAAGTGGGTACAAGAGTGTTAAGAGTTATATGGGGTCAATTTGAGTCACATAGCATTTTTCAAAGTCATGTTTCTCCTCCTCTAGTCCATACAATTGCCAAAAAGGGTGGAAATATTCATTTATAACATCACACCCCTTTTTGCAATGCTTTATTATCCATTTTAGAACATATAAAGAAGGTTTTGCAATAAAGTGACAAGTTTACAATAGAAGGAAGATATGAACACATCACTACATGTTTGTACATGCATTTAAAAACTTCAAGGACACTTGGCATATCATCTACATCAGTTTTCAAGTAGAATGAATAATCTTCATAGCAGAAAGAGAAGGTTTTCACGTAGTTCATACAAATTTTTCAAATAAAAATCATGTTTAGGGACATACATGGCTTGTTTTATGCCTCCTAGGCCCATATGCATGTTTTAGAGGGAGTTTCACTTCAAAAGGAGTCAAAAATAGATCCCTTTCCTCCATCGAACTCCTTGGAGGCTCAAAAAAGCCAGTTAGGTTTTTGTTTGGTATAGACAAAGGATAGAGAATGGTAACCTAAGTTATTGGCTACCCCTAGTGCAATGTGTTTTTAATGATCAATATGACCATAAGATGTTAGTAGAGGAAGAGATCTATACTTACTCAGTCAAGATGCAAAGTTTCCACCTACAGACAGGGTTATGAGGAGTGAAAAAGTATAAAGAGCTAAGTATGGATGAGAAAGAAAGAGGTGGGAATAGACTTATACACTTGTATTCCAAGGATCATGGTCATCTATTGAATGACTTTGGTCCTCTAAGGCATGAAGATACTAATAGATGAGCTAGTCCTAGTAGATCTAATTGGGCATGTATACTATTTTTTCAAAAGGTCTATATAGGTAAGAGGACCATATATACTATTTTTTCAATGATCAGAGACCTCAAGATGCCAACCAAGAATGGGAGAAGCGTGTCTACACCTATAACCTAGGCAATCCTACTAGGTCTCTACAAGAGGTGAAATCGTAATAAGGAGTCCCATGAGTTGAATGCAACAAGGTTATCAATGTTTCTTATTGGTGGTTGCAGTCTTTTGAGATAGGGAAGAGTTAATTGTGCCTATTAGGCCTAAATTGCCATGTATAGATATGCACATGGTAAATGAAGGACATTTGCATGTTGGAGAGTATTTTGGAGACTATAATATTTAGGAGGATGATTTAAAACATTATAGATGGGATCATGAAGTTTTTGGACTCACATATATAGAATAAGGCTCAATTTGTAGACATCTAGGGTCAAACTGGCCTAATGGTTCATGAACCCTAAGCATGAGCTAATGGGGTATAGAGGATATATGAAGATATGCAAAAGAGGAACATTGGAATAGGTCATGTGGGTTGGCACATACCCCTAGGAGATGTTTTAAGTCAAAACCAAACATATTTTTCTCTTTTTCACCCTTTTCCTCACCCTTGACCTCACAATTATAGGGTTTTTAGCTTGAGAGGAACTTTATTCATGTGGGAGCAAGAAGGAGTAGATGTATGGGGTTCTCAGATGCTAGGGGAAGTTAAAGGAGGTTTTATACTAATGATCCTTAACATTGGTTTTGATATTTAACCCCTTAACTCTATGAATCATTCTTAAGAATCTAGGTCCCTCTAAACCCTGTCAAAACTTAGCTAGTGACCCGATGAAATAATTGTTGCCTTTACATGCATTAAAATGAGATATTTGAGACATTAAATGGTTTTTATGGTCTTCACATGTCTCAGGAGCACCTAAATAAGCCATTATTTGGCACATGCAGAGTGTATGGTGTGCGAATCAGGCCTAGAGAGGACTGTTATAGGCTTAGAGAGTGTAATTTTGAAGGCTTCTCATGGAATTGGACTAGGTGACACATGAGGGAGTGTGTTAGATACATTTTTGTCCTTATATAGATGTGGTAATATGACCCTCAAGTTATCATGAGAGGTCTCATAGTAGAATTATAGTCTTCAAACTACTTCATCCAATGGTCATCTACAACCATGCCTAGATGTCTAGTGAGCTGACTGTGTACATTGTGAAGGAGGAATCAAGTGGATTAAACAAGCCAACACAAGTGATATAACATATGTATTGGGAAGGTTACATATTCTCAGAGGTGTCCAAGTGCTTAGATAACTCCTTTTGAGGGCAAAACATAGAAACATTATCATTAGGTATATTGGCCTAATACCCTTATCAAAGCATTAATACTTGGAGACTAAACTTAGAGGATAAGAAGGGTTGAATAGGACATAAAACCAACATGGAAGTGTATCCAATAAGCATTGGTTTGTAGAGGAGAGCTCAGAATTGGCCATTTTGGCCTAAAATTGCCATAAGAGTGCACAGAATGTAGAATGATCACCCGAGGAGCACCTTCTTGTACATATAACCGTACAAAGGATATTCATGGATTTATAAGCACATGGGTAAGTTTTAGGGGACTTTTTAAATATAATTTAGTGTCATTAGTTCATAGGTTGAAGGCCTAACCTTTATAAACTATTGTTAAGAGTCTAAACTTACCTAAACCTCCCTAAAACTTTAATAGAGGCTTGATGGGAAATATATTGATAAATTTTCACTAAAATAAATTGAATTGGTCTTGAAGATAATTAAAACACGTTATTCACTATGAGAAGGTCCTACTCATGGCATTGGTTTATATGGATAGATGTATGAATACATCGGGAGCCCTATTTTTACAAGTTTTAATGATGAATCCAAGGTACAAAGCTAGATGAATAGTTACAAATAATTTTTAAGAGGATAGTGTGAAGTTTATTCCATATTCTCAAACCACAAATTACTCTCATTTCCTCTTGAAAATACTTTTACTGAATTGAACTAAAGAGGCAGTCTAAAAGTGTTAATGAAAAGTCACCTAGTCACCTAAATGAGATAGAGTTTGTGTGCACTATTTGAAATCCATAATTCATGGTTTAATATTATTTTTTAGACATAAAACATGCTCATTTACCCATTATTAAGTTTCTATGCAAGTTTCATGGCCATTCAAGTAACTAGCACTAAGTGACTAGGCCTAGTTGCCTAGTAGTCCTATTTGGTCAACTAAGGGAGATGCCTATTGACATAGAGGGCTGCTAAGAAATTAAATACAAGGACATAAACATCCTTATGACTTATCCATGTAGGTGAGAAGTTACATATCATGTCCATTATGTAAGGTGGATCATTTTCTTAAGCCTTATTGACATGCAAAAGGAGAGATAGGTTATTTAATGATCCATGGAGGCCAACTAGACCACATTTATACCTTTGTAACTGTCAAAAGAAAATGTGGATGACCATTTTGGCATGATCACACCTTGAATGAGGTCAAAAAAGACTAAATTATCTCATATCCACTACACCTCCATGCCCAAAATCTAATTGAAGACCACTAACCAGCCAAGGCGACACATGTGGGAGATAATGGAGTTATTACTAGTCATTATTCATGGTTGTAACTGATGGTTGAGTAAATGAAGTTCATAATTTCCTCTTCTCCACACTTCCATGATATATTACCTTCTCTTCCCTTCTCTTTTTTTATAAATTGAGGCTCAAAATCCATTGTATTCATCCCTCAACTAGGTATGAAGAAACTCTGCCCAAGTTGTACCTTATAAACCTTTGAATTAATAAAAAGGTTGGTTTAGATTCTCTTACTAGCTTAGTTTGTTTCATACTTGTTTATTTTCATATGTGTTGAATCTTGTCTTCCTTTTTAGGTCCTTATTCTCACCTACTTGCTAGGAGATTGTCGAAATGGGTCATAGGGTGTGTGAAAGTGTTAGTGATTATGCTTGGGGCAGAATTTGTTTGGTAGTTTCTTGAAAACATACCTCCTATTCATTATTATCAAGTTGCATCCACTTAATATAGCCTCCATGTGAAGCATTAATGTTTAGTATTATCTAAGAGAGATTGATCTAATCACTAATCCTTGTATTATTCACAAGTGTTGTTGAAGGTTCAAATAGAGTGGACACAATATGTTGGTGCATCACGTCCCATAGTTTACATTTATTTTATGTATTTTATATCCCATTTCATCATCAAGTTAGTAGATTTAAGAATTGAGCCAGTAGATTATGCATTAAGGGAGTTAGCCCCAAAACTAGAGGTTCGCCTCACTAACTAGGCTACCCACACCTCAAGGTGATCCTTTCATATCAACTGGATGAGGCTGGTCTGAAACACCACTTGCTCAAAGGTGTAATCTAGACTGATAATAGTTTTTAGCATGCTTGGTGAGACCAAAATTCAAGGAGCTTGGAGCATACACTCTCATTATTAGGTAACCTCAAGGAGCTGCAAGCATTCTGGTATCAGATTAGCACTCAAAATATCATGCCAAGGGTCATCATAAGGTCTTCACCTAAGGGTAAAAATAAGTGTTGTTAATAGTTTTTTGTTCTCTATTTGCCTCATGACATTTGATGGTTGGATATGGAAGAGATGTCTGTTATACAATTCCTTATTAGCACTATGATGACCCATACCAGCCTCACCATGAGCCTTATCAATATTATATCAACCCTTATCAGTATCATGATGGCTCATATTAGTCCTATGGTACTCCTTACCATCCCCCTTGGTTTCCCAACCACATAACTCAACATCCTTATGAACCTTGTCATCCTCCTTACTATTATGAACATGATCGTTACCCTCCTTGGGAGTCCTATCAGCCTCCTTGGAAGCCTTCCTATCAAAAGTACTACCCCTCCTTCCCTCCCTAACCAGCCTTTCAAGATACACCTATTTTCTTCGATGAGTTGGAGGAGTTAAAAAGCAAATTCAAATCATTGCTAGTGAGATATTGGCCTTGAAGGAACAACAATCTCAATGCAATCAATCTTATGAGCCTCCACCTCCCCCTACCCCTACCCTATGTCAATATGCTTATACCACTCCTCCCATGTCAATTCAAAACCAAGAATAGGGAGGGTTGTGAGCATCAAGCGTAGGAATTTCCCAAGTTTCCAAAGCACCCCTCAAGTTGAAAGTGTTGACCATTTTTCCCCACAGGCCAACATGGGTCAACCCCCCTATAGTCAATTGTATAGGGGCTTTTATAATGTCATAGGATATGTTGTGGCATTGTTTGATGTCATTTCATATGCCATTTTAAGTGGGTCATGGCCTAGCCTAGTCCTTTTGTCTTCTAATGTCTTAAGAATCATTTTGATCATATATGCAAGTAACATATTTTCATGGTGTTGAGTAGTTGCAAGCACAGGTCCATAAAACCTTAAGGTTGAACTTGGGAGTTTTGTTCAACTTTTGGCCAAGTGATTGGAGCATTCATATTTCCTTCAGAGGAACTGTTCCACACAAAGCCCATAACAAATATACAAGTGTTATTTCCTTCAGAAGCTTTGTTTCGGTCTTTTAGCCAAGTGTTAATTCTTTCGGGACTTTTGTTTCAGGGTTTTGAGCTAATTGTTGGGAATTGTTTCAGACATTTTGTTTGAAACAATTTCCCCAAAGGCTTATTTCTTTGAAAGCCACTTTTCAAAGGTTCTGAAGGGTATATTCTCAAGAAATTATCCCAAACACTTTACGCAAAGGGCAATTTCTTAGGAAAATGGTCCACTTCAAGATTTTTGAAGGATTTCTTTTCCAAACAAAGTGTCCTAAACACTTTTCCCAAAGGACACTTTTCAAAAAATTTGAGGGGTGCTTTTCCAAAGGCAAAGGACTAATTCCTTCAAAAAAATGTTCGAGGCAAAAGGCAACACAAATATCTTTCAAGGAAATTGTCTAAATAATTTTCTCGAAAGAATTATTCTACAGGAACGGGCACTTTTCAAAAGTTTTGAGGGATATCTTTTGGAGAAATTGTCCCAAAACATAAATCTTGAGAGGCAATTTTTTAGTAAAGAGTCCTACATACTTTTCCCAAAAGGTGTTTTCTTCAAGAAAGTGTCCCAAACACTTTTTATGAAGGCTGCCTTTTTCTTGCCGAAGGGTCCAATGCAATTTTTTTGAAGGGTACTTTTATAGGGAAAATAGGTCAGTTCACTTTCCCCGAAGGGTATTTTATCAAATAAAGTGCCCTACACACTTTGTTTGAAGGGTAGTTTTTAAAAAAGGGGGTCCAAAGCAGAAGTTTTGAAGGGCATTTCGAAGAGGCCAAAGGACATTTATAAGGGCACAATTCCTTCGAGAAAATTATCCAGGACAACTTTCCTGAAGGAAAATTTCTTTCGAAACTTTTTTCTCGAGGCAAAAGCCTAAGGCATAATTCCTTTAGATCTTTTGATCGAGACAGAGATCCTGAAGACTCAAATTTTTTCAAACATTTTTTCTAAAATAATTGCTCAAGGCAAAGATGTGGCAAGATTTTTCCTTCAGAGGAAGCGGCCAAGACACAAAGCCCAAAATAATTTTCCAATGAAAGGGTATAAAGGAAATAGTTTTTTAATTTCAAAAGGTCCTAGGTAGCCCCACAGATGTCAAATTCAAGCCCCTCCAACTAGCCATTTGGATTTGAAAATCTATATATGTTCACACTAATCTCAAGTTCTTAAATTTGACAGTCACATAACTATCAATGACAGCCACATGAATGCCAAATGATGTCCCATAGACCATCAATTTTAAGATCATGAAGTAGTTGTTAGATTTCAAATAGTGGGTCCCGATAAGATCAATGGTCCTCGCTCGATCATACATTTCAATCAAATAATGCAAGATGAGTCAAATATTCATAGAGATCAAGGGGTTGACACATGGCACAAGTGCATTTGACTGGTAGAAGATTGATGGCTCATGAGCATCTATTCATAGGTAGATCCAATAGAGCGAGATAAGTCACAAGATCAATGATCCAAGCCAATTCTCATTGACCAATCATAACAAAGGGGAGCCAAGTGACTTAGGTAGAGGTCAAAGAGTCAATTTTCAACTAAGGCAAATAAGCATGATGGAGCCAAGCTCAACCATGATTTAGTTAGGGCTAGGATTAGATATTTTTGGATCAGATAGCACCATTGGCGACCTACAGAGTAAGACACATAGAACTCAATGGCCATCCCTAAATCCAGCTGCAACAAAGTGACCTTTCTTCCCACTTGGGCACACATCATGACAAACTAGTTTGGATTGGTTTAGCATCAGGACAAATCCCTAATAGATTGAGCCAATTGTTCTAACCATATGGATGCTTAAACCCAGTGGGAATGCTTAATTATGCCATTGCAACCTATTGAATAAATTTGAATTCTAATTAAATGAGGTCAACCCCTATCATTTTAAAATTTTCAAGAAGGTTTATACACATCCTATGGGGTCTTATGTTGTGCTATATATCTTACTTGGCCTCGTCCTAATCTTTGCCTAAGTTCATCTCCCTTGAATTAGCCTAGCCAACCATGGTCAACCATGGTCAAAACTTGGTCAAACTTAGTCAAAGGTAAATTTTGTGTCAAATTGTCATAATATTTAATTTATCATGTTTCAATATGTTTACAAGTCATAAATTGGTCATTTATTAGGTCTCATGTGCAAAAAGGGGTCTTTTAGCCACCTTTTAGCCTATTAAATGACTTGTACATACTTTTATGCAAGAAAATTTGATACCAAGGTGAGTTTCAATGTGGGCCACGTTAGGATCAGGTCAGGTGATAGTTATAAGTTAGGTTCATCATGAAAGAATTAGTTTTCCCTTTAAAATAGGGCTTTTTAAAACTTGTATGGCTTTTTTTTCACTTGAATGAGGATAATCTTGTCCCATCTCCTCATTGGGTGCAAGTTCAAGTGACAACATTTTTTGGCATGCCCGGTGGGACAATTTATCCAAAGAGTTAAAGAATTATTGGTGTGTTCTTCAACCAATCAGCCTTTTGGAGGCATTTTAATCAACACCAATGGCAACTCTAATTTAAATCAGCTAGTTAAACAGCCCTAGTGCATCAAGAAATCATATTTGGTATGTATCATCTCATTGTTGAGCGGTATGGACCTTGTGTTCCTTCATATAGTTTGGATCAAACTCATGTTATTCATGGGATCCCCTCAATCAACTCTCCTAATTATCCTTCTCCTAGTCAATCCAAGAGTGTTAGGGAGATAATGTTGGAGTTTGAGAAGCAAATGCTAGAGGTAGATAGATTGAATGAGCAAAATAGGTATCAGCAAGAACTTATGTAAAAGGATGAGTGCTTGTTTAGGCAAGCTCAAACCATGCAATCCATGAAAGAGAGACTAGTAAGATGGAGAAGTCAATCCACTTAAGATATTAAACCTTGTACACCTTCTTCCATCCTAAGACAACCTTCTCTTATACAAAGAAACCCTCCCCTTGTACACCAAATCCTTTTTACCAAAAAACACTTGCTCACCAAAATAAAATGAGCCAACCGTCTATACCATCTAATGCATCTTATCCTATGTCAAAAAAAACTACCCCTGCTATTAATCCTTTACACTTAGCAATCCAATACTAAAATATATTGGATCAACCTTCTATGGAAATAAAATACTCCAAGTTCTTAGATTGTGATCCCTCCTTTGAAGAAATCCATTCCATTTCCTTTGGAAACCAACACATCCATCTTCAAACAACTCCTCCTATGTGTGTGCAAACTCTTCCTAGTCTACCTCAACTTCCTCAAGCCTTTCAATCTGATTTCAATATTCCAAGTTGTAGAAATGTCTATCATGAACCAGCTCAAGACCTTGAGAAGGTGAATGAAGTTGTTGCCTATCATCAAGAGGAGACACATGATGTCAAGATTCTAAATTGGAGGAGTTCTCATCATGAATTAGCCCAAAAGTTTGAAGAAGAAAAGATAGAAGAAGCTATGCCTGTTGGTTTCACACATTGGAAGGATGTCATTCATATGCAAACACAACCTAAATAGGAGAAGAATGAAGAGATTGATGAGACTCTTATGGATAGAAATGTTATTTTGGTAAGTCATTCTCCTACTCCTCAATCTGAAATATGTTCAAGTGATGGAAGTTTTCCAAGCTTTGATATGGTGATTGCAAGATGGAAAGAAGAGCATGAAAATGTCCCATTATCTTTCAACCTAGTCAAGGCTATTTTTCCCCCTCCCACCCTCTCCTTGGAGAAAGGAGAAAATGTCTTGTGTGAGGTGGAAGACAAAATTACAGAATTCAAGGGTGAAGAAGATAATCTAAGTGGAAATAAGGTAGCATGTAGAGAGCTTTGTAGACATGATGAGGTTTCATTATCTATACTTGATGAACTTCCCTTTGGTCATGATAAAGATAGTGAACAATCCATAATGTTGGATGATGAAGAATGCAAGAATGGTGAGCTTTCTTCTCCTTTGTTTGATGGATTTTCCTTTTACTTTGATGAAGATAGTGACAAAGCCATGGGACATGAGTTGGATGAAGTCCAAGAGCATGATGTTGAGTAGCTAGAGACTCTTGTTTTTTAACAAGAAGGAGAGGAATCATGTTGGTGTGATAGAGACATTAAAGAGGGAGATTTGGAACAAGAAAGTGATGAATATTGGGATGAACTAGAAAAAATTTATCTCAGTTTAAATATTACACCAACCACCCTTCCTCAAAAGAGCCATGATGAAGCAAGAGATCAGTTTGACAAGTTTCTCAAAAAGATAGAAAAGAATGAGTTCGTCCATGATGCATACCAAGAGGGCCATGAGCCAAATGAGCCCTATAATGATGATATTGTAGCCATTGATCCATTTATGGACTACACCAACATGAAAGACCAGCATGAAACATGTCTCAAAGAGCAATATGAATACATGGAGGTGGAGGACATGTTTGAACCTGATGCATTGGAATACATGCCAATCAAGATGGCAAACAAGAAGGGTGAGTCACCAAGTTTTTAGTCCTACAAACCACTTGGTTACCACCATGAGGGTTCTTTCCATGAAGGATACCTAAGAAGTTTCCCCTTTGATCTAGGATGGATAAAAATGTATCAAGTCAGATGTACATATTAGTTTGCTTTCAGTTGTGTTGTGTTTTGTTTTCCCTAAGTGCTTAGTAGCACAAGTGTGTCCTTGTCTTGTTTGTTGTTGGGTCTTTGTTGTGTGTTATTATTTCCCTTTGTGTGTTTGGGGTAGGATTAATGTCTTGTTGGTATCTTCAAGGTCTAGTCCTGATGTTTTCTAAGTGTATTCTGACTCCCTTTCCCAATGGATAGGATAAGGCTACTAGTCCTTAACATAGGCAAGCATGTTACCCTTAGGAGTTACTAAATTGTTGACCAAATTTAATTTATAGTCAAATGAGGTCAACCCATATCATTTTAAACTTTTCAAGAAGGCTTATACACATCCTATGGGGTCTCATATTGTCCTATATATCTTACTTGGCCTCATCCTAGTCTTTGCCTAAGTTCATCTCCCTTGAATTGGCCTAGCCAACCATGGTCAACCTTGGTCAAACTTAGTCAAAGGTACATTTTGTTTAAAATTATAAAAATATATCATTTATCATGTTTACATATGTTTACAAGTCATAAATTGGTCATTTATTGGGTCTCATGTGCAAAAAGGGGTTTTTTGGCCACATTTTAGCCTATTAAATGACTTATACTTACTTTTGTGCAAGAAAATTTGACACCAAAGTGAGTTTAAACATGGGCCATGTCAAGATTAGGTCAGGTGATATTTATAAGTCAGGTTCATTAGTCAAGAAGTAGCTTTCCCTAAAAAATAGTCTTTTTTCAACACTTGTACGGACTTCTCAAGCTCCCTTGCAGCAAAATAATGGTGGAGTAACTCTTCACCTCCCCACAAGTGATATCCACATTTGGTTTTCATTTATTTAAAAAAAAAATTGTATTTGCAACTCATTTCTCTTCTTTCTCCATTTTCAAGCCAAGGAAGGTCAAGTTCAAGCACTCACCATGGGTCATACATGTAGAGTTGGGAGAAGTGCTTCTGGGGGTAGATTATGCTCTGACTGCACTTCATTTTTATAACAAGAACTTGTAATTTAGTGGCTCCTCATTTATGAACAATCATTTACACCCTAGGTATATTTTTATGGAATTACATCCAAGAGGGGTGTATGTTTGCATATGTTTCTTGTTCCCAAGAATCTAGGGAACTGTGTGAGTTTGATGAGGTGGTTCCATTATTTCACTTGAATGAGGATAATCTTGTCCCATCTTCTCATTGGGTGCAAGTTCAAGTAACAACATTTTTTGGCATGCCCAGTGGGACAATTTGTGCAAGTAGTTAAAAAATTATTGGTGTGTTCTTCAACCAATCAGCCTTTTTGAGGCATTTTAATCAACACCAATGGCAACTCTAATTTAAATCAGCTGGTTAAGCAGCCCTAGTGCATCATGAAATCATATTTGGTATGTATAATCTCATTGTTGATCAGTATGGACCTTGTGTTCCTTCATATAGTTTGGATCAAGCTCATGTTGTTCATGGAATCCCTCAATAAACTCTCCTAATTATCCTTCTCCTAGTTAATCTAAGAGTGTTAGGCATTTCTAGCGTAGTTTCTAGTCACACTTCCAACACAAACATCAGTTACAGTTCCAACACCATTACTAGATATTGCATCAATATTAGTTATAGAAAAGAGTATAGCTACTATACATACATCATAGTGTTCAGTAGATCCATCAGTGTAGTATAGGTCTACTCATATAGTATCAACACGCATGCATACTCTCCTACAAAGACCATTACTAGAGAGACCCTTGCATCAGAGATATGCCACAAATTCTAGGGGACCTTTCTCTCTCAGTTTATGTCAAGATTAGTTTTATTGGGTTCTAGGGGTTCTCATCATAGGGCACCTACATCACCTATATATTTTTATTCTACCAGATGGGTTCTTAAGACCCCTATATTTCACAGGGCATCACAGTCAATGCCACTTGATAACATCACTACACAGGCAAATTCAAACATAGATTACTCCACACAATAGATTATGGGATCATAATTACCCTTACACACCACATGCATGATCACAATTCCCTTATTTGACATAGGTCACAGTGATAATGAGTCTCCTATGAGACTCATTCATTAGTATGGTTACTACTCTTGTACATACTTCCTTCTCTCTCTTGCTCCTTGTACATAGTTAATTTTCATTTGCTTGTACATAGATTATATATATAAAATTCAAACACAATATAACATGTCAAAATAAAAAAACATTCAAATATTACTCATAAAACACAAATTTATATATTGTATGCATTGTTATGTTTATATTTCTACTACTTCTAGATATTACATATTCTTAGCTATCTTAGACTAGTCGATTTTATCATACATAGATGTTTCACTTGTTCTTGTCGAGTGCTTGCAGATTACATATATGACCCCAGTCCACTACACTAATCCAGACTTGTTATCATCTACCCACTAGGGGCATATACATCGATCCAGGTTTATTCATCTGATACATCCACCCACTCAAGGGCATCTCCTACACAATTGCTACTACTAGGTTTTATCCTTACATACTATACATTCTAGTTTATGCATTGATATATCTTAATATTGATTATTACTACTCATTGCTCAGATTTTTTGTCAATTATCACTAGTGAGACTCAACATATGTACATCATAGCATTTACGTAAATTTCTATTACACAGTTATACATGCTTTCATTTCTAGTTTTCCTAGATTAGACTTGATTGTGTTTCCTATGCTTCTTTCATTTCAAGGGCATTTGAATATGCTATTTTTATTTGGATCTATACCACTTCTATGTTTGTATGCCTTGGACATGTGCCCATGTCCTTGTGTGTGCTTTTTTTATTGTATATGCAAACATTTGAACATGTCCTTTTATGTCGCTCTAAGCCAAATTGTTTGTTGTTTGAATATGTGGACATTTGAAGATCTCCATGTATGTATTCTTTCTCATATTTTTTGACATGTGTCCATGTACCTTATATTTTGGCCCCTTGGCCTAATTTTATGTGTCTCATGTGTTTTATATGTATATTTCCTTGTATACGTCTTCACCATGACACTTATCTTTGCTTATTATATACATCAATTTTTGATGCCATAAGGAACTTCATGCATCTACCCTTCCTACTTAGGTTCCATGATGGACATCATGCCCCATCCCTCTAGGTAGTTACTCAAATTTTTTGTTATATATATTAATTACATCTATCTTGTTATCTTTGCTTATTACATACATCAGTTTTTGATGCCATGAGGGACTTCATGCAAATACCCTTCCTACTTGGGTTCCATGATGGACATCATGCCCCATCGCTCTAGGTAGTTACTCAATTTTTTTTTATACATATTAATTACATATATCTTGACACCTTTGTGCAATGCTAGATTATGACATACATCTTACATTACCTACTTATGCTCATATTATTTTACATTCGGATGTTATCTTTGCACATTGTACTGAAATAGCACACAATTATCATATATATGCTCCGGCTAACACATTATACAGAGCTACTTATTCTGAGGACAATTCTTACATAGGTTCTACAACTACCCTCAAAAGAGAGGGCATTCACAGGGGTTTGTCACAGAGATCAAGCTCCTACATTTCTATTCACATATCATTTTCAGCACACACGATTAGTTTAAAAAATCAGACATAGGTCAAATATAGAAAAAAATAGGGATTTAGAAAGCAGTTCAGTCACCCAGATTTTAGACCAGACAGACATTAGTGCCCAAATTAAGACACTAGCACCACAAGGCACTACTATCCACTACAGGGTGTTACTGTCCAATAGCCTCAGGTTTAGGGAAGTCTAGATTAGCCAGACCAGTACACCAAGTATAGTACAAAGTTATACATATATATTCATAGGTTTGACAATTATGTTTAGATTTTGTTCATATACACTCATTTTAACTCAGATTCATACCAGTTGCTTAGATTTTGGATAATCATGTGTGACATGATCACTCTCATGTTCAGTTCAGATATACAAATATATTTATTATAGACTCAATTCATAATTAGTATATTCAAATATCAGATTGGGAGCATGTGTGCGACACATAGTTTTTATATGCTCAGTTACACATAGGTTGATCAGATGGAATATAAAACTTCATGTCATTATCTATGTTGTATACACTTGCTATCATATTCTAGGTTATCATTATTTTCATGCTTTAATCCATCTATAGTGGTTGGCATTCCTGAGTGGCTGCAAAGCTGACATACATAATTAGATACTTTCAACACTTTGTGCAATTCAATTTTAGATGCATCTACTTCACATGTGTGGGAAATGATGGAGTCATAGCCTCCTTTATTTTTTGAGCCATCCACATGAGAGATTTAAACACACTTATAGTCTAATCCAAGCTATTCACATATCATGATCTACCGAGTAGGGGTGGGTAATGATGGAGTAAAAACTAGATTGAGTTATTGAATCATCCATATGAGGATTGAACAAGCTATCAATTCAGTCCAAGCTGTTAAATGATTTGTTCACTATGTATACACACACATAGGTTATTACCAAGTTCATGTATTGGTTTGCATACCCAACAAGGTGTATTCATTTATTTCCTCTCTCTTTACTCAACTTTACTTAGTTACTTTATTCAACATAGTCTTTTTATTTTGATAATATCTTAAGAACTAATTTTTTCATGTTTCATTACAAGTCATTGTTTTGGATCATGTTTCACATACACAAACCAAACTTCACATACTCAGACTTAGTTACATGAGCTTCACTTCTTAGGTGAGTCTAGGTATGTTATTTTTCCCTTTACACTAGTCATTTTGTTTTGTTGCATTTATAGCATAAAGGGGGAGGGGGAGGGCGTGAGGAGGCAGGAATGTAATCACCTAAAAGTGGTATTTGGATGCTAAGAGTTCTACTTGAGACAACCTATTCCTAGCTTATCCCTAGACCTATCTTAGACCCTTTTATCACACTTTTCCAACCTTTGTACGGACTACATGTATCTTTAATCAGTTAAAACACAATCTTAAACCTTCATTCCCTGATCCTTGCCCTTTATGCCTAACAACCTGCCAACTGGACATTAGCGTCACATGGCTCTAGTGTCCCCAACATGAAACTAATGTCCCTTGCCCTAACTCTCCCAAATGGATACATTTTCAAACATGTGCCCCTCCTAAGGTCGGCCTAAGTATATTTTATTATCTACACAAGCTATAAATCTCTATAAATATAAGACTATTTGACTTTTATTCACTAGATGGAAAATAGATGCAAAAACCTATCCAAATAAGAAATAAGTTGAGCAAAATTAAAGTATTTGACCCCTATTATGCCCTACTTTTGCATACTACCATTTTTAGCATCTCTAAACCCAAATTTCAAAGATTTTAAATCTCAAACACTCTCAAGGCATTCAAAACCACTCTCATTTTAGCATTCACTTGCACTTTCACCAAGCACTAGATGGGAGAACTACATTAAGATTGATCCCTCCTCGGAGTATTGGTATGTAGACAACTCTCTTCATAGTGAGGTGTTGAGGATGTTCGGCCTAACCTACTAATAAACACACATTTTTAGCTCATGCCATACTTGCAAGGAGTATTAGGGTTTACACACTAAATCAAATTTTTTAAGCACAATATAGAGTTACATATTTTGTGCATGCAAGAATAGGTCTTAAAAACACAGGTACAAGAACTCCCAAAAAATAAGAACAGTCTTGTAAAGAGGACACTAGCATCATTTTAAGGACACTAGAGCAGTATGGTGCTACTGTCCAAGTGGGGCACTATTATCCAGCGAGAAATCAGATCCTGAAACCCTGTTGACGACACTCAAACCTGCCCAGAACCTAGTTTTCAAAAGCAAGATCTTCTGTGATAGTCACTTTCTAGATAAGTCTTTATCTATGCATATTTATTCCTATTTTTATAAAGTCAAAAGAGGTCAAAAGCTATAACAAATTAGTGGTTAATTATTGAAAATTATTTAACCAATTTAAACATCCCAGTTTTTTAATTTAACTTAGTATTTACACATGTAAAACCCTAAAAGGTTAAATCAATATTCTCCAAAAGTTACACCTCTTTTAACTTTATCTTGGAAAAAAAGAACTCTTACTTGGCTCTTCACTATTTTCTCCAAGTTTGAATGTCCATAATTAAGGATGAATTTGAATGTGATGCCAAAACAATAAAAGATGTAATAATCCATGATTTATATTGATGCCAAAACAATAAAAGATGGAATCTTGATTGATTTACACATGTTGCCAAAACAATAAAAGATGGATATTTTGAAATTCTCTAGAGAATTCAATCCCCTTAGCCACAACAACATAAATTTGGAATATTTCTTCATGACTAGAAAAAAATACATACGTCTAATCTCATGCCATGTTCAACTCAGGGCACACTCCATGCAGCAACAAAAATTAAGTACAATAACACTGCTTTCAGAGGATATAAATAGGCAATGGAGGGTGTAATGTCTACATTTTGAAATTAAAATAATATCATTATTAAAATAAAAAGTATTTTTAAATACTTAAAATAAAGTAATAATAATCTAATTTTTACTTAAATTGGGGTCTTTTTAAGGGTCATGGGCACTTAAAGCCTAAAGTGAAATTATAATGAGGTTATTTTAATATTTAAAAAAAAAAGAGTTTCCCTTCTATTTTAGGTGCCACACTTGGGGCATGGATATAACAGGAATGTGAGATGTTCATTCGAATATTATGCATTTTTTTATATTGAAATTCTTGTGCAAGTATGTCAAGCTTGAACAAGTGACTTGAGAACGAAAACATTCAAGTGCACAAAGTAGTTTGGGGATGAAAACCTCCACTCTTCCACATAGGGTAGCTTTATTCAAAGGTTGTAATTACACTTCAATTTCATATAGTTGTATGCAAGTGGATCTAAAAAATGTTTTTGAACACTACCTTTATCAAAAAATTATTGTAAATGCTTCAGAGAGCTGAAAATTCATGATTTGCAGGTCAAAGAGGTGGGTGAACTTAGTTTGAAGAGTTTTTTTTATTTTAGAAGAATGTAGGGTTGTAATTAGGAACTACTTTTGAGGGACTTCCCATGAAGGGAAAATTATGATTCTAATTTTGTTTGAAAGCTACTATTTTTGTGATCAATCTGAGCTTACATTAAAATTTTCAATATTTCAGAAGATACAAATTTTTTAAGTTTCAGCTGATTAAAGTAAATAATAAATTATTAAGGGCTAGAAATAAGGGAATTAATTCAAAAAATTATTTACATAAATTTTCCTAGTGGAGTGATTCATTTGGACAGGGTGTATAGCGTTTTTGGACTCTAATATTGAAGAAAAATAATTTAGTTTATATTGAAAAAAATATTTTAATATTTTTTCAAGTGGGGCGATTTGATTTGAGGAATTTGGAGGCCTTGTGGAAAGGATAAAGCAAAGGTTTGAATTTCATATTTGTTCCTCCTATTTTTCTAAGTGTGGCGACTTGTTTGGAAGGGTTAAATTGACTATTAACAACCCTAATTTGTTCTTTGGAAGCCCTATTAAATTGCAGAGATTTTTGGCATATTTATTGTGAGTTTGTGCAAGGATTTCAACGCTGATTGGAAGGAAAAACACAGTTGTAACAGTTCATAAAAATTAGAATTACTGTAAATAAATTCTAGCCATGTCGTCATTCTATCGTGCCAAAAAAGAGGTACTTTATTTTAGTTGCATATTCATTAATTATTGGGGTTATTATGGAGTGTTATTGCTTAGAATTTGGACATCTATTATTGTTAAGGTTTGTTGATTTTTAGGACAACATTCATATTATTTTCAATTTTGCATTAGGGTTTGTTTGAAAACCCCAATTTATCCTAATTGTCTAATTTGGAGACATTACAATGGTATCATAACCAATTTTTTGACCAATTGTGGGATGGAAAGGTTTTTGTCAAATAGTGACAGGGACAGGGCTAGGTTGGAATGGATCACTCAATCTCAATATCAATTGATGGGAACTATAGCTACACTCCTTCAAATGATGAAAGATATGAAAGGGGATCAACCCCTTAAAATGGAGGATTGGCCTTTGGTTCATTGGGATCTAATGGAAGATTATGATGAATATTTGACACTTGGACCTTAGTATAGAAAGGGAAGAAGCTTTAAAGAATGGCTAGCTTTGAGACAAGGCAAAGGGCTCCATGGGCACATAACTACGCATGATAACTTGGGGAAGATTATTCCTCCTACCTTTGATGGTGATCCAGGTGCTTCAGTTAGAGCATGGGTAAACAAGATTATTGACTACCTTGAATTGAGACCTAGAGGTGAGAAGCAAGCTTTAAAATTTGTTAAACAACACTTGGAAGGAGTTGCCCATGATTGGTGGCATCTAGGATGGAAGTCACAAGGGCATGACCTCATTAAAAATCATGAGGAACTTGGTGAAAGGCTCATCAAACAATTTGAAAAGATGGAATCTTTGGGGCAGCCAGAGAAGGGTTTTCAATTATTGAAGGGGCAACCAATCACTGAATGTTTTAAACTTCAAGACCCATAAATTCAAGGGTAGTCAAATGAAAGTGTCCAAAAAATTGATAAACAACAAGGGTTGCAAAAATAAGACAAAGAGGTGGTTGAACCCAGAGAAGTAATCTCAAAGTACACGATGGAAGAAGCATCAAGTAGGGTAGCCACTTGTAATAAGGAACAAATCCTGCAAGAAGGAAAAGAGAGTGGGACAAACCCTCATGAGGGATCACATGAAGCAAGCTATGGAAATTTAAAGGTAAGCAAGGAAGGTGTACCATTCATGAAGACATTATCTATGACAAATAAAAGTGAGCAAAATACTCTTAACCAAGGGGAAGAGAGTTGTGTCCTCATGCCAAGGACCTAAGAAAGGTGTGATGAGTGGATAAGAAGGGCAAATAAGGTAAAGATGATAGCCTTCCAAGCTAGGCAACACCTAAGGGAGTTCAAAAAGGAAAGTGAGTCCTTTAAACACCAATATAGTAGTTTTAAAAACCAATAAAAATCCATTTTTGCACATTGATAAGGAGAAATGGGTAAAAAAGATCAACACTACAAACGCTAATGCTCATTCCTAGGTTGCTATAATTTCTGAAACAACACATAGAGGTGATCAATTTAATGACTTTCATGGCAAGAAAGTGTGGCATAACCCTTCTACTATGTTCCCACAACATTTTGTTCCTTATGAGGATCATACCAAGAAAAAAAACAAGGTGGAGGGCATGTTTAAAGGTATGCAAACAATCCATAAAAGTGGTAAGCATCACAATTTATTTGTTGTATGTTATATGTTACATGAAATGGTTGTAACTAGAGGAAGAATGCAAGGTGGGAAGGTACGACAAATGAAAAGGGTTGAGGTATGCGTTATTTCAATAATTTGACTTCAACATTTGTAATTCAATTGTCATATAGAAAAACACACTCCAAAATCCATGAAAAAAGGAATACTTTGTTCTATGTTGGGGCGGTAAAATCTTGTTTTGAAAGGTCACAAGGTGCAAATTTTGCAAGGTATGTATCAATGTTTTGGAGGGAAGAACAAGCAATTCATTGTTGTTACAATCCTTATATATCCCACCTATATTGTGTTTTATGTGGACTTACCAAAAGAACAACTTGGCTAATCATGAAGGTGGTGATAGGCGACAAGTGCTATGACCCATGGGTCATTGCAAGGGATGTTGGTAATTCATTTACTGTTGTTTTTCATATTTTCAGTTTGTTTTTCCTAAAGTTTCTTATTGACATGATAAGTATTGACCCTAGAAAGGTGTGCCTCTCACACATCAACATCATGGAAGTGGTTCGCACATATATGAGTGAATTTTCAGCCACTATAAGGGGAAGGTTGAAGAGAGAAAAGATTTGCCACAATCATGTCAAGAACATGAACACACCTTTTGAAATCCGGGTGGTTGGGAGTTGCAAGAAATAATCAAGGCATCAAGAAGGGATGCACTTCATGATCCTTGAGCTTGATAAAGCAATAAAAAAAAATGTTACGAAACACCATTGTTTTACTCAATTGTTTATTCCATGTGTAGGAATATTAGGGAGATCAATTGCTATGGCCAAGAACGATACTAAGAATGTGGTGATTTCCAAACAAGAGTAACCGATTGAGATGGCAAAGCGGTTGAGTGATACAAGTGTGATTTTTAAGCCATGGAAAAAGGCTACAAATTTTGATTATGGACAACCAATGGCTCCAAGGGAAATTTAGTTTCCTACCTCTTTGGTAAGTATGGATAATTCTGATTTTTGTGTTCCATGGAGAGGAGAGGAGGATAGAACACTTGATTGGCAAGGGAAATCCTTAATTTACTTTGGGCAACGACCTACCCCAAGGAATGTGTGTGATTTTGGAGGTATAGATGAAGATGTGACACACCTTTTAGATTGGGTAAGGGCCCAAGTTGTGGACAACAGGGAAATAGGTGAGTTGTTGGAGGATTTTTGGTCATAAGGACACTCAGAAAATTTTGAGTATGATTCACTACATATACTGCCTTCAACCCTCTTCAAATTCAATTTTATTGACATTTTTCAGCTAAGAGAAAATTTTGAAATTAGTGGTATAAAGTCTAATTTTTTTGTCTCAAAAATTTTTGAGTTTGAGGATCATGTACAACAGCGTATTGAGGATTAAAAAATGGAAAAAAAGTGCCTTCTTCAACTCATGATGGAAAGGATATGTGCATGGATGAATTCTGAATTTGATCACTCATAAAAAAATTTAGTTGGGTTGGCAGGTACAATAAATAGCATGTGAAAAGTAAAAACTCTGATTTTTTTGATAAATTCTAGCCTATGATGTATTATGAAAACGTTCATGATGAAGCATGCTTTTGGCTTGATAAAGAAGGGGAGGTACAATCCTATCTCGTAGGTTGGTTGAATCTTTTATTTGATCATTTTGATGTTCTTCTTATGCATGAAGGATGTGATAAAGGGAAGTCTCAAAGAGATGGCATGCCACATGTTTTGAGACACACTCAAGGGAGATTGCATCTATGTGCTACTTTCATTCAAAGTATGTTTCAAAGTGAGATTATTGTTGTTACTTTCCAAGTTTTGGAAACATCTTTTGAGGGCACATTGATAACTATGAGAAGTTACATCAAAGGCAAACTAGTATGTCATGTGTTATTTCTTTGGGGATATTGGGAGTCTTTGGAAAGTGGTCATGACACTTTTAGTTCATGGGCACAGCGTCCAAGACACAGATTTAACAAGTTGAGAATTCAAATTGGAGCTTCTTTTTAGTGGAAAGCAATTCCAATTGGTGAGTGCATTATAAAAAATGTTGGGACAAATCCATGGCTTTTGTAATTGCTTGAGGACAAACAGTTTTGGGTGGGAAGAATTGTAATGTCTCAATTTTGAAATTAAAATAATATTAATACTAAAATAAAAAGTATTTTTAAATACTTAAAATAAAATAATAATAATCTAATTTCACTTAAATTTGGGTCTTTTTAAAGGTCATGGGCACTTAAAGCCTAAAGTGAAATTATAAGGAGGTTTTTTTAAATATTTTATTAAAAAAAAGAAATTCCCTTCTATTTTGGCGCTACACTTTCGGCATTGATATAAAAAGAATGTGAGATGTTCATTCAAATATTATGCATTTCTTGATATTCAAATTTTTGTGCAAATATGTCAAGCTTAAACAAGTGACTTGAAATGAAAACCTTCAAGTGCACCAAGAAATTTGGAGATGAAAACCTCCACTCTTTCACATAGCGTAGCTCTATTCAAAAGTTGTAATTGCATTTCAATTTTGTATAATTGTATGCAAGTAGATCTACAAAGATGTTTTTGAACACCACCTTCATCAAATAATTATTGCAAACCTTTTGGAGAGCTAGAAATTCATGATTTGTAGGGCAAAGAGGTGGGCAAACTTGGTTTGAAGAGTTTTGTTGATTTTGAAAGACTATAGAACTTTAATTAAGATTTTTGTAACTTTGAAACTATTTTTGAGGGACTTCTCATGAAGAGAAAATTTTGATTCTAATTTTGTTTGAAAGCTACAATTTTTGTGATCATTTTAAGCTAAAATTTGCATTGAAATTTTCAATATTCTGAAAAATGCAAATTTTTTAAGTTTTCGCTGATTAAAATAAATAATAAATTATTGAACACTAGAAATAAGGGAATTAATTCAAAAAATTATTTGCATAATTTTCCCTAGTGGAGCAATTCACTTGGGCAGGTTCTAGAGTGCTTTTGGGCTCTAATATTGAAGGAAAATAATTTAGTTTATATTCAAAATTTTATTTTAATATTTTTCCAAGTGGGGCGATTTGATTTGGAGAACTTGGAGACATTGTGGAAAGGATAAAACAAGGGTTTGGATTTCACATTTGTTTCTTCTATTTTTCTAAGTGTAGCTAATTATTTGGAAGGGTTAAATTGACTATTGACAATGCTAATTTGTTATTTGAAAGCTGTAATAAATTGCCAAAAAAATTGACATATTTATTGTCAATTTGTGCTAGAGTTTCAACGCTAATTGGAAGGAAAAATGCAATTATAATAAAATCTTAAAAATTAGAATTATTGCAAAGAAATTTTTGCCACGTCGTCATTCTATCTTGCCACAAAAAAAAGTACTTTATTTTAGTTGCATATTCAATAATTATTAAAATTATTGTGGAATGTTATTGCTTGAAATTTGGACATCTATTGTGGCTAAGGTTTGTTGCATTTTAGAAAAACAGTCATATGATTTTCAGTTTTGCATTAGAAATTGTTGGAAAACCCCAATTTATCCTATTTGTCCCATTTGGGGACATTACAAAAGGATCAAAGTAAAGTTTTGTAATATTTTACTAAGAATGTTATGTTGGCTTTAAAAATGAAGTTAACAATCCCAATGTATCCACACTTTTCACTACGGCTTTGATACCACCACGAACTAAAAAGATTTACCAGTAGTGCAAAATCCAAACTTATTTTATTGTTGCAAAGAAATATTTACATGTTCGAGAGTGTCTAATCTTTTTTTATTAAATTACCTTGGAGGAGGCCACTATCAACCTTTGTGACTCGACCCTGGGACAGCTTGGTGGTAGGCCCCAAGTTCCTACTATGGCACCCAGCCCTCAGGGATGAAAGTGTTTATTCTTCATTAATTGGGACCAATAAAACCTCAAAAGCAATCTAAGAGAAAGACTGCCAACCTTATGTGACCATATTCCAATTTTAATCCTAGGCTAGAAATAATAAATATATAATTACAAATTCTAAAATACTTTGGATCGCATTCTTAAGAAAATGTAACACTAAATTATAATGTTTGCAAATCTAATTTGGCCTTAGGACCATTGGCTGGCTTACATAGGTCCAAAAAAAATACTCCAAAGTATTTAACTAGCAGTTCCAATAGGATTAGCTAGTGATAGCATTCAATACCATTGGCATATCCAATATAAATATTCTCGTGTATTTCATTTATTCAAGTTTCTCTAACAAGGGTGAGAGTTTCTCTCACACAAAAGTAAATTTATTTTCAAAATAACTAACTACCATCAATACTCTACACAACAATTATATGGCAATAACAATTATGGAACAAAAACTAACCCTAACCCACCGTAAATCATATTAGATGCTATGGATGTTGAATTAAATAATTAGCTTTGGCTATAATATTATATTTTAGAGAGAGTCTGCTTTGTGGTCAACCTACATTCATTGTGTGGATTAGGAACAAGAAGCACATGATGATGGTTGTTGCAGGTTAAGTAGGCTAGGCCTCTTGTATTTCTAGCTTCCATCCGTCTTGTCATTTGAGTGCCTGCCCTGACCTTAGTTCTAGTAAACCCTGCCTCCTTGATAGCTCTAGTAAACTTAGATGAAGCACTTGGTGTCCCTACCACTATCATAAAAAAAAATGGCCATATATCTTCAAGTAATCCATTATTACATCCAAACTTCGACCATCACGGGGATATTTTCCAGGACCACGTCCTTGCTAATTCAAAGAAAAACGTGTACATCAAGAAAGCCTCCCTCCTTACAAATTAGATATTTGGTGTACGCTATTTATTACGCGAATTTTTCCTTTCAAACAATCTACGTTTAAATTTGCAAATTGTCGAATGCAACTATTTCTTGACATTATCTCAATATTCTGACATTAACATAAGTTAATCTCACAAGATGCATCGAGTATTTTTATGTCGATGTTAATCTCACAAGATGCATTGAGTATTTTTATGTCAATAACATCAACCACCCAGACTGAGGGCTACAAGCCCAAAAAGTGGAAAAAACCCTACTATCTGCTAAAAACTTGTCAAGACCAATTGCAATATTCATGAAACAAAGATAAAAGCCCCGTACTAAAAGAATCAGAGGTAAGCACAACAAAGATAGCATGCAATTATTTGCTAATGCCTGGAACAAGTCAGAACCACATTTTCAGTACTTGCTCTGAAAACACTCCATAAAAAACTCATTCTATTTTGGCTTCTTTATCTTAACCACCATTGCAAGATCAGGAATCCAAACAATTCCAATACACTGATTTCCTGCACAAATAGGTTGTTTTTCAGTGGCCAGCCTCAGTAATTTGCCGGTCAAACTTCTAATAACACTTGCAGAGCACTTTGTACTGGACTAACCTCCAAATAATATTCACATAAAATTATGTTAACCGTAACTCCAAAGATCTAATACAGCACAAAAAACATTACATAACATACAAATGGTAAGGCTCATTCAGTTGCCAGATGCATGCTAAAGACGGCTCCTTGAGTGTATAACAATTGATACATCATCCCAGAATAACATCAGAAAACATTAGAATTACTTTATGTCCACTTTGGAGAAGAATTTATACCAGTCCTTCACTAACTTCATCTCTAAGCACAACAGTATTGCTAAATCTCCCAGACTTCCAGTCAAAGTAGAACTTACCAGAAATACAGAGAACTCTGTTTTCAACAGCTCATAAGTATAATATGAAATTACATAGAAAATAATATTCTAGTACAAAGCATTCATAATTCTCGACCCCTTCTAAATATGTAAGAATTGTTTACTCCAGCTTGTGTAAATGACAAAACCAATTGATGTGCTCCATACAACCTCAAAAATAAAATACGCATCCACTCAATGTTCCTCTTGATCAGAGCTTTGTCTCCATACAAAGATTAGATCTACAATCTGGGGTTTACATGTAGTTGCAACTCATACTATGAATATTGAAAAACCCCAAAAGTGCTACTGTACAAAATCTTTAAAACAGAATTAGTCAGTGGTGGCCAAATAGATTTAAAACAGACTGAAACCAAACGATTGGCTCAAAAGAATTCCAACTCCAAGACTTATTGCTATCAGGGAGGATGCCCATGTAAGTTTCTCAGTTATTCTTGGAACTCTATGTTTAAGTGCTTCACTACAAGACCCAATAAAAACGGTATAACTACCCATTGCCAAAACAGTACCAAACAAAAACATACACAGAAAAGCAGCTCCAGCTAGACGAGAAGGCAAGGCAAGTGCAGGCAATATCATCATCAGTGCATCTGGCTGCAGTCCGTGTACAATTCCTGTAGCAAAAGTTGCAAAACCAATCTTTCTTTTACCGTCTTTCAAATTATGGGCAGATTCCAGAATGTCCACTCCACATTCACCCCCATCAAGAGCTACACAAGGGGTTGGTGTTTCTGAGGCCTCCTTAATGCCCAATGCACCTATAGCAACCAATGTCATGCCCACGACTCTTGTTCCCCATACGCGGATAACTTTGATGTGCAACTTATCCTTTAGCAATAGAAACAGAATACCAAAAATAACCTGACCAGCATCATGGCCACACCCCCAAAGAGCTCCCACAACAGCACTTTCCATTCTAGAACGACCAATAGAAAGAGGAGCAAGTGCAGCAAGGTGATCAGGCCCTGATAAAGTGTGCAGACATCCTGCAATAAATCCAGTCCAAGCACTCCTCAGCAAAAAAGTACCAGATGCCTTCCCCACAACCACAATAGCTGCAGAGTTCCCTTGTTTTGCAGCAGTGTTGGTGCCAGCAAAGGCTAATGCTCTAAGAGGAGGATGAATAATGACCAGAATTAGCGCAGATATTAGAACAACTGCTCCAGCAGAAATTACCTGAAAATGAACACATTAGTTATCTGTTTACGGATTAAAGTACACATTCTGGGAAATCTATCTAGTAAAAAGCAATTCAAGCCGATTAGTCATGTAAGTCTAGAATCACATTAAGAAAAGGCACACTGAGTAACATTTTCCATAACCTGTGCATTCACTCCACTTTTAGTATGATTATTGAAATGTCGGTATGAATATGTCCATGAACTACTAATCATGATAAATAGTATGTATTCTTCGTTACTAAAGAACAAACGGCCAATATTTGCTTCGACTCTTTTGAATCAACTAAATTTAAGAAATTGATACAACCCACTCTGTCTAATATACAAAAGGCTCTTTACACTTCCATTATTTTGGAAACATGAATTGTGAAATAGTATCATCAGTTTAGCCCAGCCATTTAACTCAAACAATGAAGAAATCTTCACGTACTATATGGTTTCGAGGAACCTGTCTTCATACTTATTTGAGGACTCCCTTGAGTTCATGGCAAGCCACGTTTGTGTACAACATTTAGAATGGGCAACCTAACCTGATGCTCTTTAAATTTCTATCAAAAAAATCCCAAGGACAATACTCACGAACAAAAGTGGGGGCCCATCTAATTAAATGATAGATACATGAAAAACAATTTCATAATGGCCACCTAGGGAGCATTCCTGCTGCAATTTGAAAGACAATGCAATAAAAATAGAGAGAGAAAATGCAAACAATGATATGAATGATTGAGCCTTCTACTAGCATTTTTGCTTAACCTAAAACTATCTTCCATATTCTCTCTGATTTAGTTGTCAATTCTCATTTTTACCAACCAGCATTAGAATGTGAGGTTTTTAGTCCAGCCTAGCTGTTTTTTCTCTCATAGCTGGCTGTACTTTCGAGCACCATTTAAATACTTTGGATATTCATGGACATTAATACAGTTTCTTTCTTTTTCTTCTTTCCTTCTCACTTTCTCATCATCTGCCATGGTCAGGACTTTTTTTATTTGCCTACAACTTGTTCCTCATCCTTCCCATGTCCAACTGCACTTTGAACCAATGTTTATGAGCTTTGATTCCCTGAGTTCATCAACACAGCATAATAATAATCACAATATACACCATTGCACAAATTAATCCTTTCTTTTATTAGGGGAATCACCAATCATCCACATGCTTCTACCAGAAGCAATAGAGCTAATCAAACGCATCCATGCACAAGCTCAGCTCTCAGAACAGTCGCACAAAAGGCAGCTTATCTATACAAAATACCTACCTATAAACCACATGATTGCCTATCTTTAATCAATGGTGGTAAATTGTCCTTCAACCTTCTTGGTTTCCTATTTCTCCAAGTTTTCACAATCTCTCTACATTCTCTAAAAAATAAATTATTTTCGGTGGTTAACGATAGCATTTTCGTTGTTACAATTTGCTTCAATTGTTGTTACAACTTTAATGCTCTCTTCTCTCTAGAGAACTACTCATCTCATTCAGTTTGTTATTTAGTGGTTTGAATTGACCTTACTCATACTTTCAAAAAATCCCTGTTGTAATTTCTGCCTTTACTCCCATCCTTCACATTCCAAAGAAAGCAACCACATAATATTAAACATATTTATGTGTATGCCAGTATCTCCATTTTAATTGATTTTGCAATGATCCCAATTCATCTAAAATTTTCCTTTGTTTATGACTTGTAACAGGTACAAAAGTAAAATTAAGCATTGGTCATACACATACAGTTACCATTCAAATCCAAATGCAATTTCTTTCCTTCCTCAGAGTAGTTATTACCATCTCCTATCCAACATCCAAGTAGCCGGTTCTTTACACATCAATTAATGAAAACAATTATTAAAAAATCTATTGGATTTTGGATCTGTAATGGATCAGAGAATAATGTGTTGGTCATAGACCTGAATGTGGAAACGATGTGGCAGGAGGAAACTCAGAGGCAAGTGGCTGTAGCAGCTCCAATATGGTGAAGAGGAAAACAGGAGTACTAAGATTTTAGTATTGAACTCAAGAACAGCCTGGTTATTCTGTAACATTGACGATAATTTGATCCGAACAGATCACATCTGTACAGTCAGAAAAGCCTCTGAAATGTAGAGCAATAGATGGAAGCAGCCAACCGCGCTGTGGTAGTCCTAAAGACAGATTCGATCTAAAGGTGTAACGGCAGAGTTAAAAAATTCAGCAGGCAAAGTCTGAAGGTATACTTACATACCATTTATTCTAAATCCACCGGGAAAGCAAGAAACTACAGGTTTGAAGCCGTGGGACCAATCTTAATTGGTAGCATAAGGTAACACTGAGCACGCTCATGCATAAAGGCAAAGCCGATCTCATGTAATGAAACTTTGGACATCAAAAATGTCTTTGATCACAGTTGCAATCTAAAATTCCAGTGGCATAGATGTGAGCGCATTCACAAAGGCTTGGGGAAGAGTTGTGAACTCTGACAGCACCATTGGAAAAGAAATAAAAACGATTTTAGAGTAGTGGAATGGAGTAGATGGTAAAGGCTCCAAGTCTGAACACTGAATCCTGAATAGATCTGAACTGTTTGATAAACAAGTCGACACTGACAAAGATGGAGCCACGTGTCTCCAATGTCGAACATTGGAGTTTAGAGGAACAAGGAAAGGAAGGCTGAAGAGTTGGATCCAATGGCTTTTCCATGGAAAAAGGTGAAGTGGTTCTGTCATGGTAAATCCCAGTGTTCTACGGGGACACTCCCCTGCCTTTTGGGGCTGTCCCATACGTTTTGGGGATGCAGGGACGGAGAGAGGGCATCTCCCTATGTCCCCTTTTTTCTCATGGCTTGGGGACATTTTGAAACTTTTTCAGCGTCTTGGGGACATTTCCTACTTCAATGGCTTTTCCATGGAAAAAGGTAAAGTGGTTCCGTCATGGTAAATCCCAGTGTTCTATGGGGACACTCCCCTGCCTTTTGGGGCCATCCCATACGTTTTGGGGATGCAGGGACGGAGAAGGGGCATCTCCCTATGTCCCCTTTTTTCTCATGGCTCGGGGACATTTCAAAACTTTTTCAGCATCTTGGGGACATTTCCTACTTTAGGGGGGTACTTGGGGACATGAAGACATTGAGGTATACCCCCAATCTGCTAGGGATGTACCTACGACATCATGATTCCAATTTCCCCCCACATTAAAAGTTGTTTGAAAAAACATAATAAAACTTAGGTGTAAAATTTAAAAAAAGCTCTGGTGGGGGCAGGGGCCAGGATGTTTTCAAACAATTATTTTCTGATCATTGATAATATAACAATCAGATATTCATATTTATTATTTCTTATTTGTAGTCAACATTTCACTCGATTTTTTAATTTAATTGTCGACATTGAATAATCATTGCTCAACGTTCAATGTTCAATGTTCAACGATCAATGTCATAAATGTTGTTTGAATCTCAACTCTTTAGAATGATTAATGATGTTTAACAGTTTAACTAAAAATTGAAAAGATACATATATATGGCGTCCCGCTGCTGTCCCCAAATTCGGGAATTTATTTGCCATCCCGAAAACACGTCTCCGTACCCCCATTCCAGAAACTTGGAGAAACATTGGTAAATACTATAAAGCGAAGTGTTGGCTCTACCATAGTTTGAAAGTTCAGGAGATTGACATCCAAGCAGCAAAATCCAATGGAATTCATGAACACACAAGAATCATGAAACTTCAGAATCTTCTGCCATTCGGGAGGTTTCAAGTTCAAGTATACAGACCGATAATACCCAAAATACCAAAAGCTCTGGAATTTAGTTCAGAGAAATTCTGGGATACAAAAGTTTCAAAGGAATTGTGCCTCAAGATAACAAGTCAAATGATGTCAAGCAATGAAGACTTAATTGATTAGAGGTTTTTTAGACTTCAAATATTTAAGGAGTTTTGGAGCTTCAAAGGGCATGTGACCAAGTCCCAATAGTTCCTGAACTACTGAAAACTTGGGGACTTGCAGATTCTTTCAAATTTTCATATGCACTGTTGTCTTGCACACAGGCTAGAAATTTGATTTGAAAAAGAATATAGAAAAACAAAGCCATACAACAGCAATGACCATTTGTTCTAGAATTTCCCAGAATCGTGCTTTGGAAAAAATTTGCTGCAACACTGTTCATTGGATTTTTGAAGATTCTTAAAACTATTAATTTTGGTATCCTACAACGAGAATCTGACTGTTTCAACCTCAATGGTTGCCTATATCATCATCATCTTTCTGTATAAATTTTTAGCAGTTTGAATTACATTCTTCTGTATGTTCAGATTATCTATTGCTTGGCAGCAATGTGAAGCTTGCTTTAGGAAGCAATATAGGGAGAAATTCAACAAACAAGCACATGGAGAGAGAGCATGCGACTAGATCATCCAGGTGGCAGTTCAGGAAAATATTCTGACAAATTACCAAAAAACTAGTAGGTTATTGATCAGAATTTGATACCGTTAAATACGTCAGACAGTATAGAACATTTAAAATATGATGAGTGTACAAAACTCCACCGGAAAAGTTTGTCCCCCCAAAATCCACTCCAAAAGGCCCAAATTTTGCAAAATACGGAAATTATAGAAATTTCCAAAAATTTAGTAAAACAAAAAAAAATTGTTTTGACGAGTCTCATGACAAATCCTCTCAATTCCTTGGGGGAATGCTTGTCACATGGCTTTTCAAATTCAAGGGCGAATCAGTTCATTTTCTATTTTCAGACATTTCATTGCTTGTGACATGGAGAAAAAGCATGCGACTAGATCATCCAGGTGGCAGTTCGGGAAAATATTCTGACAAAATACCAAAAAACTAGTAGGCCATTGATCAGAATTTGATACCGTTTAATACGTCAGACCGTATAGAACATTTGCAATATGATGAGAGTGTACAAAACTCCATCGGAAAAGTTTGTTCCCCCAAAATCCAATCCAAAAGGCCCAAAATTTGCAAAATACGGAAACTCTAGAAATTTCCAAAAATTTAGTAAAACAAAAAAAAATTGTTTTGATGAGTCTCATAACTAATCCTCTCAACTTCTTCAAGGAATGCTTGTCGCATGGCTTTTCAAATTCAAGGGCAAATCGATTCATTTTCTATTCTCAGGTATTTCATTTCTTGCTAAAAATAGCTATAAAGGGATTGTCATCCAAATGTAAAAAGCAAAGTGTTGTAGGTTCACATCTCTTCTCAGATATTGTTATCTTCTTCTAAATTTCTCTGTTTTCAATAGAGCTTTCATTTACATTGCAGTACCAAGTGTGTTTATCGAGTTCATTTCCTTTGCTTCAGTTCAATTCTTTCAAAACACATTTAGTTTTTACAAATTAATGTGTTGTCTACGGATTGCCAAATAAATCCAGATCACAGATGCTGGTATACAATGGCCTTTGTGATTCCCTGAAAATGAGGCTGCATTCTCCATGAATCCAATTTCAAAATATTAGACCTCTCAGTTTCCTGTTTGATGAATCATGATTATGCAGTTAAAAATCCAGTGCACATAGAAATAAATGCGATTATGCACCAATTGAGGGATGTGATGTTGATGAACATATTGCAATCTCCCCAACATGTCCAGGTTGCATGTGTTTTATTTTCAAAATATATTGTAAAATAAAGTGGAACTGATCCAGGAGTCGCTATCATTGAAAGGCAAAGAGTCACACATGGAACGTCATCCATTTCAATTTCTGTAACAGTTATTTATATGTATACACATTTGTAGCTTTAGCAAGCAATCAAAGTAGAAAATAGATAGCCATACATCTTTCTTAAGATAATGCCATGTATAGAACAAACAGATTAAAAAAACTTTATGTTCCAATTCTATTATCTTTCTCTCTTGATTCTTTGCATATTATCTCATACAGCTTATTCATGCGCATACAAAACATCTACATTCCCATTTAGGGTGTTGTCTCCCGGGTTCCTCTTAGACCCCTGATTAATGGTATCAGAGCGGTTCATCTTGTTTGTGCATGTCCCATCAAATGAGGTAAAAGTATCTGAAGCTTTCCATCAAACCATGAGAGCCATCAGACTACCTGTCATGTCATTTCAAGCAAGTTCATATGGCCAGAGACAACAACCCACAAGATGCAATCGAAGAGATGATCAATGACAGAATTGCAAAAGCACTTCAAGAGCAAAAGACATTTTTGTTCAACCAGTTCGCTGAAGTCCTCAAACAGTGGCATTTTTGTTCAACCAGTTCGCTGAAGTCCTCAAACAGTGGTTTCATAGACTCACAAATCAAGTAAAGCTTTTGGTGGTTAAGTCCCCCAGGTTTCAAGTATATATAGATGTTCATGTGCTTGAGGGTAAATAAAAGTAGATTGGATCAGTTGTAGTCATATTTATCTATGAATAACTTTTCTGATGAAGAGAAAATTAAGATTGCACTCCTGAAATTTTCTTCGCCTATCAAGAAGTGGTGGCAAGCCCATTCTCTGTGGGAGAAAGACCAAATAGAAGATGAGTTTGAACCCACCTCGGAAAAAATCTTTGAAACCTTCAAGGATGAATATTAACCTGAAGATGTCTATGATAATCCCTACATTCGAGAGCAACAACAACAGCAAGGTCATGGCTAGTCTGTCCAGGCCTGCACCGATGCCTTCCATGACCTGTATTCAAGATTAGGCTTATTCAAGTCAGAGCAGCATAGAGTCCTCAAGTACCGCAGTAGCCTACGACCATCCATTTAGTCTAGACTGATGTTGGCTAAGGTTAAGATGATGGGAGAAACCTATTTCTATGCGGAAACCATTGAGGAAGAGTAAGATGAAAGGCAAGCAGGACACATTGTCTACACCAAAGAAACTGCTTTCTTCAGATAGAAAGCCACAACAATCTAAGACAGATAAATGGCATGACAAACACAATAGTAACTACCACTCTAAAGCATATTGCCATGCTCAAATGAGTTTTCTTACACGAGCAAAAATAGAGGATTATGAAATCAAGGGCTCTAATGGAATCAATAACACAGATCCAAATGTTGTATCAGCCACTGCATGAGTAACACTAATAGCGCAAGATGTTGAAGCAAATTGCTTATACCTTTCACAAATGCGGGTGCAAGGGCAGCCACTAGATTTTTTGATTGATTGCGATAGCATGAAGATTTTTTGATTGATTGCAATAGCATGAAGAACCTCATCTATAAAGAAACCATCAAGCGACTGAATTTGCCAACCATGCCTCATCCACAATCTTACAAATTGGGATAGCTCAGTCCTTGCAACAACAAATGTATACATGTCACTCTCCAATGTTGTTCTCATAAGCTATCTATCCTTTTAAAGAAAATTTAGTTTTTGATGTAGCGCCAATTGATGTTAGTGATGTACTCCTTGGGCATCCATACATGCATAGTCACCAATGTGTGTACAACGCCAATCCTCAAAGCATAGTTGCATCGGTGGGTAGTAAGAGAGATTAGATTACTAAAGTGATTCCACACTATAATCATGTCGTGCCAACTCCTATTAAGATTGTGCCATATAGCCATGAAAATTCAGCATTCAAAATTTCACCTCCTATTAACGCACAACCTCAACCTGCAAAGACGGATCAGATTTTGGAAAACCATGTATACACAAAACTGTTTTACGCCAATGTATGAAGTCATCAAAGCAGGTCAACTCCAACAACAAGCAAAATTGTTCTTAAGATATCATCTAGAAGCCTAGTTTCCACACTTTCTAAATTTAACGCAATCAAGACTATTGCTTTACAAGTTGGGGCAATTGATCCAAGAGAATCTTCCAAAAGCGGTTCCAACAATAGCACCAACCCCATTCTCATAGTGTGCAGTTAATGTGGTTCCTATTCAATGTTATGCACTACCCTAGAACAACCTCTAGAGGTTCGCAACACCTCCAAGATCGAACACACTTCAATATTGACACAATGCAATCTGTGCAGATCGGACATGGCACCACCTATGTATGCACCAAACCTTCTACAGTATATACCAGTGACTTCGACAAGATCCTACACACCTCCATGTGACACCACAAAGGCCAACTCACATCATGCAGTACCACTAGGTACCGACAACTTGTTGCCACCATCGTCACAAGCATGAAGCGCGTGTTTTGCAAATACATTGTCATTGTGGGGTTAAAGGGCAGCTGCCATGCACCAAATTGAGCATTACAATTCTAATGTTGATTTGCGCAATCGTCGGAAGGCAAAGAGTCACACATGAATGTTCAATTATTTCAACTTTTGTAACGGTTCTTTATGCCTTCGCAGCTTTGTAATATATGTATACACATATGTATATTTAGCAAGCAATCAAAGTAGAAGATAGACATCCATACATCTTTCTCAAGAATATGCCATGTACAAAATGCACATATTAATAAATATTTTTGTTCTAGTTCTATTAACTCTCTCTTGATTCTCTGCTATTAGTTCATATAGCTTCCACACCCACATACAACACATCTAAACTCTCATTTAGAGTGTTGTCCACTAGGTTCCCCATATCGGGAATAATCTAAACAGAAGTTATTCCCTCAATTTGCAAACCAAAAAATGAGATCTTTTATCACTAAAGAATTTTCATGGAGTAGAGATGCATTTCACCACTGACAAGACAGAAGTGACAATAGGAAGATTAGCCTAGCTAAGAGAGTCCAGACTGCTAAAGGGGTCGGTATGACTATTATGTTTAAAATAGATCTTTTACATGCATTTTATTGAGAGACTTGTCAAAGGGGGGCAGGTTGTGTGATGGTAACTGTTATGGTTCCAGCTATTTATTTAACATCATTTTATCAAGAGGACTCGAGAGAAAGTGAGTGAGGAATCTGTTTGCATTTTGTTATGGCTTGTTTATAAAAATTCTGTTCAAGCAAGATTAATCTCATACCAAGTTGTAAATTCTTTTGTAGAGGAGGGGACAGGTTGTATGATGGTGACTACTCTGGTTTAAGCTGTTTCTTTAACATCATTTTATCAATAGGACTCGTAAGAGAAAGTGAGTGAGGAATCTGTTTGCATTTTTATGAAATTTCTGCTCAAGCAAGATTAATCTCATGCCAAGTTGTAAATCCTTTTTAAAGAAACAAGCTACTTTTTCTGTGAAAATTTTACCAGCAATTACCAGAGTACTTTCTTTATCCAATTGCAGCGCAAGCATGAATTTAGCAAAGGCTTAGAGTACAGCCTAAGTGGGCCTTATGGTGTAGGCGCATGTACTCAATACCAGAGGCACAGGTTCTAATCTGGGAAACAATACATGAGGTAAATGGAAAACAATACCTTTTGGTCTTCCAAAGGTAGGTCTCATACACCAAATTGGTGTCTCGCTTGGTGATGACCTAAAAAACTACCTTTACCTTTTTACCTTTTACTTTCCATGGAAATAGAGGATTCAGAACCTTCCCTATATCTTTGTTATGTTATGTAATATATGCACCATCCCCCTCTTTCCATATCCCCTTTATCCATATTTAGTTAATGAGTTTGTATTGTAAATATCATTTCTTCGATAGGTAAAAATATGTGATTGTTAATTTGTTCATTGCTAATCTGTATTTTTGTCAGAAGTAGAAATAATGTGTTGTTTTCTCATTCTTTGAATAAATATACTTGGCCCCAAATGATGGGGGAAACAAGGAAGTGCATGTCCAAAGAGGTATACTTCTGTACTCGAGATTACTGAGATTTGATGCGATAGATAATATAATCCCTTAATGCTCCATAGTAAGCATACACATTAACATGCAATAACAAACATAGAGAGAGAGACAATATATAGTGGTGCAAAGTGTGTACCTGTTGTCAACTTGAAGTTGCACCCTGATCGAAGATGTGTTGAAACGGTTAATCCTCACTCCAGTTGAAACAATGGGATCTTCTCACGAGGGTGGGTGCCTCAATGGTGAGAAGAACCTCCAAAGAATGCTGGTTCTTGTAAGATGTATCTATGAGGATCTCATCTTCCGGAAAAGGGAAAAGAAACTTGGAAGGAAATCCTAGCTAAAATGGTGATACACCTAATTTGCTTGATCCACTTAAATCGAGCTTCTGAAAATACTGATTCAGACAAGAGACAGAACTTTAACTCCAATTGATCAATACACATAAGTGTTTCATGAAAAGGTTATGTCTAATGATCTAAGCTTGAGGGAAACGTAGAATTAACCCTGATGAAAGGCACTAAATAGCCACTAATATCCACTATAAACTTAGCAAAAGACGCTTTTAACACAGAACGCGACCTACATATGACCAGCTAGTAACTATGTACAAATCCATATTTGACAAAGAAGAAAGAAAATCTATCACTTAGACAAATCTATAACAATAGTACACTATACCAGCTGCTGAAAATTGAAAAAACATAGTCCTCTTCTCATTGATTCTGAAAAAGGTTACAGCACAATCTTTGGAAAAAGTTTTCTTGCCAAAAGAGGCATCCTTTTTTACAAGACTGAAAAGCCATTAATATAGAAAATTTACAATAGCCAAGAGGTGGCGCTGAAAATAGAAGAGACAACTCTTTCATTAGCCCAAGTCCAATTTGCGTTGCATGAGCCTTCCAAATTTGTCTTTTGTCTTGCATGAAGAATCCTTGGCGTTGAAGTGGACAGTGGCTAATTTTGGGATGCTCTTTCAACATGCATGAAATCTACACCAACCTTGGAAGTCTTGACTTAAGCTTGAACCATTTCAAAGCTGAGCTGGAACGTTTGAAAGTTCTCCTTTGCGTTGAAAACATGAGTGAATGTGACACTTGTCAATTAGTCAACTCTAAATTAAGAACAATCAACTCCACATCCGAATTTGGAACTCCCCTTGAGCTGTTGGAATGTTTGAAAGTGAACCAACAAGAGTGCATGCACGTAAATCACGTCAAGCTCTCCAACGTTAACCTCCCTGAATTCTTCATGCAAAGTGAGCCTCCGTCTTTAGAACTGAAGGTAACGTCTTGGATGTGTCTATTCTTGTTCATGGCTACCTTGCATGCTCGTTAATCTCTTCATGAGCTGAAGAAATCCTTGCCTTAATCTAGCTTTCCATTGGACTATGCATGTTCATTGACCATTTGTCTATGCCTCGGACTTCTCCTTTGCATGTAATCGTCTCAGCCATTATCCTCTCAGACCTTACTGCCTTCTAAATCTCAGACTTATTCATCTAGTCATTTTCACGCGAACAAAAAGTCCGAGACTCCTTCCTTCGGCAATTTTCCTTTGTCATGATTTGTCTTGTTTTTCTGGCTCTATGCTTCATGTGCCTTTCCATTGGATTTTTTCCTCTTAACTAATCCTTCGGAAAAATGTCATGAACCAATTTTTTTGGAAAAATTGTCAAAACCCATTCTTTCGGATTTATTGTCAAGGCCTTTTGTTCCGAAAAAAATGTAAGCCCATTTCTTTCGGATTTACTGCTTTCCACTTCCCGCGGACAAAAAGTCTACGGGAGTTGTCCCTTGGCCTTCCCAAGAGAATAGCCCTTCGGGCTTTTTGTCATGGTCCTTTCCCGAAGGGAAAATGCCCTTCGAGTTTTTTGCAAACGACTTTCTTGAAGTTGACGTGTACCTTCCCAAAGGGTACCCTACCCTTCGAGTTTTTTGTCAATGACCCTTTCGAAGGGTACCTTGCCCTTTGGGTTTTGCAACTTCACGAACTTTGGTCCTTTAAACTTTCCCGAAGAGTGCATACCCTTCGAGAATTTTGATTTTGTCCCTTCGGCCTTTGAAATGTACCTTCTCGAAGGGCACCTGCCCTTCGGGATATTTTTTGAGTCCTTATCCGAAGTGAATTCCCCACGTTTTGATCCTTCCCGAAGGGCACCTACCCTTCGAGAATCCTGAAATGTACCTTCCCAAAGGGCAAGTGCCCTTCGGGATTTTTGTTTTTGTCCCTTATGCTGTCCTCCAAAGGAATTCCTTTGGACAAAATTTTCCAAAGGAATCCTTTGGACTTTTTGTAGTCCTATTATTTCTCGTGGACAAAATGTCCGCAGGAATTGTATTCTTCCTTTTCTCAAACTTCCTCCTGCCTGCAACTGCCTCGGACAATCTAAGGGCCTTAACTTCGGACTTTCCATGACTCAAGACTTCTAAAAGAGAGAAGTTATGCACCTCCCAAAACCCGATTTGATCTAACAAAATTAAATCAGGTTCAGAAAACCCACTTGCTCTTACTTTTAAAACACTTGGAAGTAAAGCACAACTAAAAACCTGATAAGCACTAAGAAGAGCAATTTGGACCTAGGAAACTCAACTGTTGTTACTGCTGAAGCCGCATAAAACTTTCATAAGCAAAGCACTTTGCAAAACCCGATTAGCATTGTCAAGAGTAATTCAGGTTTTCCAACCCAGATTACTTCTGCTAATAAAACTTTCATAAGCAAAGCACTTCTCAAAACCTGATTTGCACTGTCAGGAGTAATTCGGGTTTTCCAACCCGGATTACTTTTGCTAAGGGGTTTCAACTGCTGATTACTCATAAAGTGAAATAAGTTGCGTCTCTTGTAAAACCCGAAGACTTCTTCCAAAAAAAACCGAAGTCTTTTGCTGTGTAAATCCCGAAGTCTTTTTGAATGCACACCCTCTCACACTTAGGCAAAATTTTCGTATGTAGGCCAAAAAATAGCCAACATTTCTGGCGACTCGCATGAAAGCATGCCTACTATGCTTGAAAACTCAGACCATATAGATGCTATTTGAACTCCCAAAATAATGATAAACCTGGTTTCTAACTAAAAATATCCTCTGATCATCGCTGAAGTAACCTTTCTCCTTCAAAAAAAGAAGGGAAACACACGAAAACAGCAAAACTAAGAAACAAATGTGCAAATGAGCACTTATTGGAACAAAACTAAAAGAAACTACTATGCTTGAACAACACTTGGAGGAAAGCGAAATTAACTATGTACACGGAGCTTTGCTCTTTAATAGCAATGTTTCAGATGTATCCCATTGACTGGGATTGGAAGCCCTTGGCCATCCATCTTTGCAAGTTGGAAGGCATTGTGGGATTTGCAGCTGAAAACCGTGTATGGGCCACTCCAAAGGGAATCGAACTTTGTATGCCTTCCTAGCTTGGCTCGATCCTCATCCCACTTGAGGACCAAATCTCCCTCTTTGAAGCTTCATGAGGAAGTCCCTCTGTCAAACGTTCTCTTTACCTGTGCCTGATGAAGTTCCATGGCTAGCATGGACTGATTTCTCGTTTCTTCTAGCTCCATAAGCTCGACATACCTGATTTCCATAGGCTCATTCTCCAACAATTCAAGGTGATGCATTAGTTCCAAAGTTGAAAATTCAAGAGAAATAGGTAACCTTGCTTCCTTACCATATCCCAGCTTGTATGGAGAGTTGGCTATTGACCTCTTGTAAGTGATCCGATCAGCCCATAGAGCTGACTTCAGCTTGAGATGCCATGACCTCTGATTGTCTTCAATAGTCCGTATGATCCTTAAGAGATTCTTATTTGTAGATTCAACAAGGCCATTGCCTTGTGGATAATAGTTCGATGAAGTGCTGAGATAAACTCCATGTTGGACAGCGCATTGGCTGATCCTAGATCCCACAAAAGCCATTGCATTATCAAAAATAATCATTGAAGGGACTCCAAATCTAGTAAGCAAACCTTCATAGAAATCAAGAACATTGGTTTCGTTTGCTTCTTTTAATGCTATTGCCTCTGTCCAACGTGTGAAGTAATATGTGGCTGTTAGAATCCATTTGTGCCCTGAACTTGAAGGAGGATTTATGAGACCAATAAAATCCAATCCCCATTGGACAAAACGCTGATCCACCGCAATTGGCAGAAGGGGCAAAGCTACAAGCTTGACTTTTCCTACAAACATAGCACATTGTTTGCATTTTCTAACCCATGCATGACAATCACCAAATATAGTAGGCCAATAATACCCACCTCTCATAATTTTAAGTGCTGCAGTTCTTGCGAAAAAGTGTCCACCATGTTCATCATGGAATTCTTCAAGTAATCTTTGAGTTTGGCTTGGCTCTATACATCTTAGCAACATTCCATTGATATCCTTCTTAAACAAGATGCCATCAACAAGCAAAAATGGAATTGATTGCAATCTGAAATACCTTCTTTTTGAAGCACTTCGATGGGAGGGATAAATACCATGTTGGAAATAGCTCACCAAGTCATGAAACCAGCTGGAAGGTGAAGTGTGAACAATTGCAACTTCTTCCTCATTTGACACCAAAACTAGCTCGTTAACCTCTTACAAGTCTTGTGTTAGGTGCTCACAAAGCCCTTTGCCTCTAATCAGCTTTGTCACCTTAATCTCTATGTCATATTCCATTACCTTGGTTATCCAACCAGCTCTCTTCCCATTAATATCCTTGTTCAAAAAAAATTCTTTGATGCTTGGATGGGGAACCATTAGATGTATCTCGTTATTTGACAAGTGTCTAAACTTCTTAATACATCTTATAACTGAAAGGACATGCTTTTCAACAAAAGAATACTTTATTTCGTACTCTTCCAAGCCTTGGCTGTAGAAAGCTATTGGCTGCTCTAAATCTTCATGATTCTACTGCATAAGAATGCCTAAAATGGTGTCCACGTTAGCATATGTATACATAATAAAATCTTTCGTAAAATATGGATTTAAAAGCGTAAGAGCACTTGCTATGGCTTTCTTAACATCTTCAAACCCTTTTACTCCCTCCTTGGAACAGCTGAAGATCTGATTTTTCTTTAGCATGGCTGTAAGTGGTTTAGCTACAATAGCGAAATCCGAAATGTATCTCCTTATAAAGTTGATTTCTCCAAAGAAACTTTGCATAGCCTTTTTGTGCTTAGGCAAAGAGAGTGCAAGGATTGAATCTACTCTTTCAGGATCAATGTTTAAACCATGCTTAGAAACATGTCCAAGAAGCTTACTTTCATGAACTGAAAATACACACTATTTGGGATTTAGAGATATCTCAAATTGCCTACACCTTTCGAAAACTTGCTTGAGATGAACCATGTGATCGTTTGCATTCTTTGAAAACACTATTATATCATCCAAATAAACAAGCACAAACCTGTTAAGGCCTTGGAAGGCCATATCCATGGCTCTCTGAAAGGTTACTCCAACATTAGACAAACCGAATGGCATCTCTCTGTATGCAAATGTCCCCCACTTAGTTGTAAACGCTGTCTTGAATTGGTCATCTTCTTTGACCAAAATCTAATTATAGCCACTATATCCATCCAACAAAGAAAACCTCTTTGAACTTGCAACACGCTGTAAAATTTGTTCCATTGATGGCAATGGATAGTGATCTTTAAGAGAAGCCCTGTTTAAATCATGAAAATCAACACAAACGAATCTCACTATTCTTTTTTTCATATCGGAACTACGTTCGTCACCCATGTTGAGTGCTTGATTGGAAATATGATAGCTGACTCAATGAGCTTGTGAAGCTCAGCTCTCATTAAAGGCTCAAGTTTAGGATTTATGGGCCTTTGTCTTTGTCTCACTGGTTTCGTTTCAACTTCCAACTCTATGGTGTGTTGAGCCAAAAATGGATCAAATCCCCTGAGATCACTATATTGCCAAGTAAATACATCAGCAAAACCTGTACTTAACTCAATGAAGGCTTCTTTTTGTGGAGTACATACCTCTCCCAATTTCAAAACATTACCCGCTACAATCTTTACGTTGGCAAAGTGTTCTTTTGTTAACAAGGATGCTTTCTCTTTCATTAGCTCATCTCCATGGAAAATATTCTCAAGAGTGACCAATCCCTTGGGCAGCCTATTTGTTTTCAATTGTACAATCTGATCACCATACTACTATAAGTGTTTTGACTGATTTCTTGAAAAAAATTCAGCCTCTTCCTGCAAAAATCTCATAATTTGATTGTCATCTTCAAACACCTACCAATTCTCATAGTTATTCGAACCAGAAGGCCTTACAACTACCTTTATATGTGACTGAAAATTGTCAATTTTTATATCAGCTAGAATGTTAAATTGTACCCCAACAGCAACCAACCTATCAGCATGTTTATTCCTATCTCTTGGTATTGCCTGAATGTTAAAAGCCTGAAAATCTTCAAGTAAATCCCAAATTCTATGCTTGTAAGATTTAAGCAACAAATTTTTGCATACATTCAAACCTCTTACTTGATGAACTACAAGTTCACTATCTCCAAATACTTGCAAACAATTGACTTTCATCTTTCTAGCCCACTGCAAACCGTGAACTAGCGTTTCATACTCAGCAACATTGTTTGATCAGCCAAACTGAAATTTAATGGAAGAGAAATACCTTTGCTTTGTTGGAGAAACCAACATCATCCCGCGCCAGTTCCATGCTTATTTCTTGATCCATCAAAGTACAATTGCCACAAACCTTCATTAGATTTATTTTTTTTTACCATCGCTGGAATTGGTGCATCATTCTCATGAATACAATACACACCAAGACCCTCCTCTTCAATCAGCTTGTAGGGATCATGCAAGGTAGAAGCCCACTCATCAAGAAACAAATCTGGAACTCCATCTAAAGGTGAGTCATTTTATACATTACTAGTTTGTAATATTTCATCTGAGATGATACAATTAGCATTGACAACACTTGGCATATATGGCTCCATATGAAAACGTGCAATAGGCTCTGAATGAATTGTTATCTTTGTACCATCCCTGGTTCTGAACAACAAATAGGTCCAATCAACTGATAAATATCCCCCAATCTTTGAGGTGAAGTCCCTTGAAACGCAGATAACGAAATAAGGAGGCAAGTCCACCACTCAACATCCTGCTGAATAGTAACGTTAGGACAAGCATGTAATTAAGTAAAGCACTTTGCAAAACCCGATTAGCACTGTCAAGAGTAATTCGGGTTTTCCAACCCAAATTACTTTTGCTGATAAAACTTTCATGAGCAAAGCACTTCTCAAAACCCAATTTGCACTATCAAGAGTAATTCAGGTTTTCCAACCTGGATTACTTCTGCTGAGGGGTTTCAACTGTTGATTACTCATAAAGTGAAATAAGTTGCATCTCTTGTAAAACCCGAAGACTTCTCCTTCCAAAAAAACCTAAGTCTTCTGCTCTGTAAAACCCAAAGTCTTGCTTGAATGCACACCCTCTCACACTTAGGCAAAATTTTGGTATGTAGGCCAAAAAAATGACCAACAGTAACAATTATCACTTGAGCACATGAATAATCGATGATAGACAGTCATATCCCCATCTATTCATACAATGTGATTTCCTTTATCCTTGGGTGGTTACTCCATCTCGGCGTCCTATCATACAAAGGTAGGCCTCCGTGTAATATACCACACCAAAAGGCAGGCCCTATAATTGTAGAACCAGAGATATACAAAGCTCATACATAAAGTGGATTCACCATAAATTAAATTGGGCCCATTATAAAATTACCCAAGGAGCACCACATTAATTGGTGCCTCATGGGGATAACAAATCCAAGCCCAAAATCAAGGAACCCGACAATGCATGATTACGATGAAGTGCCAAATATGCACTAAAATCCACTTTAATTGTAACATGGAGAAACACCACACCCACAAAGCCTCACTGGGGGCTTGTGTCAACAAAAACCTCGAAGAATGTGAAGATGGCTCACACATCGTCTCCAACGAAGAAAACTGCACCTACAAGTTTCTGAAGAAAGTCTGGGCCTGCAACATGTCAGACCACAGAAGTGGCACCTGCAAACTTGGGAGGTCGACCATGTTGTCAGCTAATTTGGCTTTACATTTAAATTATTTTTATAATGTAAAGCACATCAAAAAAGGGGCCCCTTATAAAATGTAATTGTGGGTTCGAATAAGTAAATTGGAATATTTTTAATAAAAGCACGAATGGTTTTTAATTAAAAATGTAATTGTAGGTCGAATGGAAAAGTTCGGTTAATAGTGAAAGGAATTGGTTCAAATTTATTACTGATGAACATTGTAAAACTGTAAACGTATATTTTTATGAACAATAAAAAATATTGGCAAGTGGGGCCATCACCAAACCACCTTTCTTAGTGCCTTCATTATTTAACTCTTTTAGCTTGGAGTGCATGATGTGAATCTTCCTTTTACATGACTAGCATATGTACAGTTCATTATTGATTGAGGCCACACCCTTTTGGTAATACCTTTGCATGTTCTAGATTACCAGTGTGAATAGTGTTGGGGGCTTTGCACAAGCCTAATTCTGTGCAGGTTGCACTGAACACTCAACACAATTTTGCACGATGACGGCATATCCCTTAGGCTTAAGTGCTCACTCAGGGCGCAAAGAAACTAGCAAGTTAGTCTGTCTCTTGGGATGCTGAAGGAAACACACATTGTCATGCTTAAGATACCCATTTGTGCATATAGGAAACTACTCATTAACAGAAACTAGTGGTGCCATGCAGATACACATCGCAGTAAGTTATAATACAGAATAAACACAGAACTTGCAATGTTTATTCATGGTAGCCATCATGAGTCATGACACATATATCTTTACTCATCTTTTCATCTACATCAATAACACCATCAAATACAGCAAGAATAGATTATATCATGAGCTCTTTGTGATACACAGAAGCAACATGTAATTATAGCCAATTTTCCCTACCTACCGCATCAACTATGTTGCCTCTCATAAATGCAAGTAGGCCATCACTTGTCCCTCTTAAGATTTTTAGCCGCTTTTCCCTACCTACTGCATCAACTATGTTGCCTCTCATAAATGTGAGCATCCCAACTACCACATTAGAAGCCAACTACCACACTTGTCTCATGCATTTGTCAAGTGGCAGCCTTTCTTTGTCGCCCATGCATGGCTATTGGTCAACAATCAACCTTCCAGCTTATCTCCTTCCTAATTTGTTATGCTTTGGTGTCATACCCTTAGTCAATTCCTTTGTCTTTTGTGTTGGTCTTGCATGCATTAACACGCAAGGGATACTTGTGTTTTCCTCAAAACCTCACCCTTCTTTCAAAATTGTTTTGCATCATCCGCACGCTGGTTATACTTAGCCAAAATCATGGGTCAGCATCCCCCTACACTAATTTTATTTCCTACACTCAAGCAAGCATGTGTTGCCACTAACATTTGCTCTATTGTTTGTAGCACCTGCCCCTTAAACTTCTGGCACAACTTTCTTTATAATTACTTCAAAATTGGCCCAACACTAACATTCGGTGTTGGCCACATCCACCATCTGTTGTGCTCTTTGCACCAAAAACTTTAGGCATCTAGGTCACTTGGATTATTTTTCACATTTTGGCATGTTTGGAGGAGTTTCTTGCAGAGAGATAAATACGCTTCATTCATAGCCACTTCCTCATCACTAGCTTGCTCTTGGAGCTTGAGAAACTCCTTTTTCAACTACCTCTTCTTGTCGGCCATTTCTTCCTCAATTTGAAGCCTTTGTCATGAGCTTCTTGCATTGATCTGACTTCTTAACTGTTTGAAATTGGTCCATCATTTGTTGATATTTCTTTGCCTCTTCTATGAACCTCTTCTCAATAAGCTCACATGAGCCCAGAAGTCTCAAGAATACCTTGTTTGTGAGTATCTTTTGTTGTTGGAGGTTGTTTATTATCTTTACCAGCTCTTTGTCCCTTGCTTCCCATAATGTTGTTTGTTGTTTCAATTGTTCCTCGCACAAGCACAATTATTCTATAGTTATTTGTGGTTCAGAAGAAGTTCAGATGATGAGTGCAAGTGTGCAATCGGCTCCATTTCACTTGTGTTCAGGCCGTCTAACAATTCTTGTCTTTTCCTATTTAACAACATGCACAACTATGAAATATGTCGCCACAAAAATGTGTCTACTCTCAATCATGGCCTTTTCCTTTTCTTTGTTCTCCAACATGTCTCCTAGTTCATCATTATCGATGCTAAATAGGATCACCCTTCATGCTATTTCAGTACTTTGCCAAATTTGTGCCAAGACAAGTTGTTTCTTTGTGAAGTGTTGGGAATCATACAAGTAACTTGACCCCCTGCTTCACTATTGATCTCTTCAAACGGAGCTCTTGGCTCCTAAATACAATCCCTTGGTATTTCAAAAGTAGGATCTATCATGTGGGTGGGCATTCAAGAATATGCATAATTGAGCATAAGTCAAGGCAAAGCATTTTCTACACGTAGATGAAAGCTTGGGGGTTTGTTCTGCACATTATGATGTTGATCTTCCATCTCCTCCAACCCATGTTCAAAGTGAAATTCTTCATCGACATTGTGTTCATGGGGGGTGAGTGAGGCTTGTTGCAAGCCTGTGTCATGTGTATCACCCCTATCATCTTCCATTGTCTCTTTTTCCCTCATATTCAAACCTTATTGGTCCACATGCTAGCCTTTCTCTTCTAAACCTCTGCCCAATGAAGTGTTGTATGTAAATGGGTTCATCCAAACAATGTCCTTAACACCAATGTCCTTCGCAGCTCGTTCTAGTCCATTTTCTCAACTTTTGTGTGCACAATGTAGGGGACACCCGTGGTTTGCGCATCTAGTCCCTTTGTTGTATCCGACCATGTTGGTTGCACACCGCTGACGATTGTTGTGTTCTGCACAACTATCATACTTAGACATGTTTTTGGTCCATCCTTTTGCTAGGTGATGCTTGTAGCACGTGTCTTGTACATGCTCTGTTTCGTTCTTTGGCCTTCTATGGAATGAATAGTGTCCTTTGCACCCATGTTTTGTGCATTCCTATACCTTGTGTTATTTCCACCTTGGGTCTACTCTTTGTTTTGCGTGATACCCACTGGAACCAAATAAGGTTTCCTAGGTGTATTACTATCCTTTGCATCATCTTGCTCCTCTATTTGTGCCTGTGCATAGGCCGACTAGGAGGTCTTTGTTGCTGCTCTCTCCTTTTGTGCCTTGCCTTGTGCAGATTTTGACTTGAAGTCTAAATGTTTACCTTTCTATCGTCTTCATTCACTTTTCCTTTATTCTTCCCTTGCTATTTCTCTTTCTTGCACCGTGCACACTGTTTAGCTGTTCGATGTAATCTTTCTTCATATATCTCAACCCCTTTGTCTTTGCCCCATTGTTTGTGCATTGGGTGTTTTTGCACTACCTTCTTAGGCCTTACATGCCTTTTTATTGTCACTTCTTACTTCTTCACTTGCACCTTCTCTGCGAGATCCACTACAATGTTATCATCTACTAACTCCTTGTCATTGGAGGTGATAATTTCTCCAATGCACCTATAAGTCAAGCACAATCTGTGGATATTTGCATTGACAATGAACAAATTAACATATGGGGGACGGTCTTTGGTATGCCTCATTTTGCGCTAAAAGCCTCCACCAAGATATCACACCAATTCTTCATTTTTGCCTTGTAAGAGGGTGTCGTATTTATTGTGCACTAATGCAACTGATATCTCTCTAAAGGAGGTAGTTTTGAATTTATTGGGCAGCTCTTTGGAGTGGTATTATCTCTATCACCCACAAATACAATCCCATTATCCTCATTGGCAGCTATTGCATTCGTGATTGTCTTCGGGTGAACAACATGCACATAGCACAAAATATTATAAATTTCCAGAAAGCATAGCACATTTGTCTATCACCTGCTTTCCCCTAAAATGATAGTGCCATGTCCATAATGTTAGGCATTTTCATTGATTTTGTTTGATTATTCCATCAAAAAACTTATACCAAATTGAGATCTTGGGTATCCATGTTTTAAAGATTTATGCAGATTCTCAGGGTCAGCCCAAAATGGCCTCGGTATCTAATATGGGCAAAGTGATTTCCAACCAAACATATATGTTCAAACAGGTTTCCTAATGCTATTGACTAATATACTTGAAAACGTCATCCCACTCTAGCAAAGTCTTCCCCAAGTAGTACCTACATGACCCATTATTGAAGGCCTCCTAGAGCTCATGAAAGGCCCTGTGGTTTGCTTAAGGAAAATATTATGAACGGAAAAGTGTACCCGTCTCTTGGCAATAGATCAACATTTTCATAGGCCTTAAGTTGTCAGATTTGAGCTAGCAAGGAGCATTGCAATTTCAGCCCAAAATGGCGTGGGATTCAAGAATAACATAACAAGGATCTACTGTTAGATAGCTTTTTTATCTATTTACTCGCATCCATATTTACTAGTTTCCTATCAAAAGTTTCATGCAAACATGGATTGGGTTCCTAGTATACTATTGTTTAATGGCAGTGCTCAATGTTGAAGATGTCATAAGAAGGCAACCAGGGGGAAACGGCCGCACTAAGTAAGACAAGTGCAGTTGCTTCATTGGAGTCTCGTGCACCATTGGTCACATTGGGATAAGAAAAAGCACTTGTTGTGTTCAACAAGATAAGGAAGTACTCCTTGTCCCATCTACTGGTTAATTTTGGGTGAATCACCTAACATGGAAGACAGAATCTTTGAGCTCTCCATTGGCTCTTGCTTGGTTCGTTAATACAATAAAATTGGCTACAACTATATCGTTGTGGGAGATTCAAAACTAGTAGGAAAGAAATATTTCATCGCCAATGCAACAACAAGAAGTTGTGGCAGATGAGTCGTAGTATAAATATAAATTGCCTTGGAGAATTAATAAGAATATGCTTATTAGTGAGCTTTCGAACTTTGGAGTGAGAAGCCTAAGAACATACTTTAGAAATCAATACATTTCAGACGTCAGAGAGATAATTATAATTTCATATTTTACAAGTTGAATCCTAAAGCCTAGAACAAATATAAAAGAGAATGGGGACTAAAATACAAGATTGTAATGAAATTACTTAGATGTTCGCATAGTAGAATAATATATTGCAAAAATGAAAGCAGAGATAATAGATCCACACAACAATTGATAGAAGAGCAAAATGCTTGATAAATATAACTAAGCCACTTCAAGGGAGTAACCTCCACAACAATGCAATAAGAGCAGATCTCATAATATAATGATAAAATGCTAACCACTACTTAGCCATGGTTATTCCATAGGCCGACCATACTAAAAACATCGAGAAATTCAATAAGATAATATGAAGGTAAGTAAGCCACAAGTCGGCCACACATATCCCTAGACACACTATAGATTAAGGGAATAGCATGCCCCTCCCCTTTATAACAACACTGTCCTCAACATTGAATCAAACTAGGATGTTGCTGCAGGGACGCTTCATCCTCCCATGTTGCATCTTCAAAATGCAGATTCTTCCATTTGATCAAATACTCAATCGTTCTAGTCCACCGTTGCGTAGTGCACGTGTGAAGGATATCTTCAGGCTCTAGAATGACTCGGCCTTCTTCATCCAATTTAGGTAACTCAATCTGAGTGGAAACTTTGTGTCCAATTACCTTTTTCAAGCAAGATACATGGAATACCAAATGTATGCAAATGGACAAGGGCAATTCTAGATTATTGGCCACACTACCAATTTTTTGCAAAATCTGATAAGGGCCATAGTACTTAGGGGACAACTTGTTATCCTTTTTATGTGGCTTCAGAGACATCTGCTTATATGGCTGCAAACACACAAAAACTCAATCACCTTTGTCAAAATTTCACTTACCATGGTGTTGATCCGTTGGCTGCTTCATTCTATTTTTTCCCTGTTAACTACTAGACTTGCACCCTTGTGAAGGTAGTTTCAGGGCTTCATAGTTTGCAGTAACATGGAGACAATCCTAGGCTATGGGTGGCTTAATAAATGGATTGAATCTCTAGATTCTAAGGGCTAGCTCACCTTGATGTATCAGTTAGGATCTCTACTCTACACTACCAACTTGCATGGGAAAAGATAAGGTAAACTGAAAGGAAAACCTATCTAACTGAGGTGATACACCAAAATGTGTCCTCCACTTGTCTAATATGCACTAAGAAGGCTAAATAAGAACATGGACCTGATTGCACTTCTCAAATGAGAGTCTCCAAACAACAATGTTTCATCTAAAGGCTTGGTTTGATGCATGATCTAAGGCAGCTAATCAATAGATCTCTCAAGGACACTAAGGAAAGCTCACAGTTGCCATACATACAAGATGATTGAAGCACACTATGCAACATGTAAGGATGAACTAACACCTGCAAATAGCTAAAGAGGAGAGGACAAAATGAGAGGAAGTATACACTATCACTGTCATTTATCAACAAACCATGAAAATACACAAATCACAAGCTTTGAGGAGGCATGAATTCAGACTTATTCATTCAAAAGAGGCAAGTACAAGTGTTTTTCTGAGCATGGCCTTGCCACAACTTAGGTTAAGGATTCTTTCAAATGCCAAAAATAGTCTTACATATAGAGAGAATGAGAGAGGGGAGAGAAAGAGACAAGGCAGCCACAAAAAACTAGAAAATGTGACATTCACTTAGTCTTCTTCAAACCCCACTTAGTATTCCTTGATTATCTCTCATCCAAGCTTTGAAAAATGGCGTAGAGGTTCAGGGAGACTTGTTTGGAAGCTTGAAGGAGTTTTTAGGCATTGATTTCTGATGTTTGACCAGCTAAAATACCTACATCTTTGTTTGCACACCCTATATTCTTGGTTGCTTGTCTTCCTTGATGAATAAGTCCCCTTCCTTGAAAATAGATCATCTTGTCTTGATCAATTCCTCAATTGAAACCTTCTTCTAAGCCATTAATGAGGTCTTTCCACCCTACATGGGTTGTTAGAAGCTCTTTGATGATTGTTTGACTTTGTCTTTTGACTAGGCAATGGTGGTTAAGGACCTCTTAGGAGTCCTAGAGACCTTTTCCACCTTTGAAACCTTCTCCCAACCAAACTCTGACTTCTTCATACTCTTAAGGTGGCATGGAAACAAGAATCATCCTCAATAAAGCCTTTTGAAATGTTTTTATGCATCAACTTGGTGCTTTGCTCACTTGACTCCTCAGGGAAAGAGGCACAGGAGAGAGAAAGAAGGGTTTTGCTTTGAACTAGGTGAACTCCCTCCATGGAAGGCCTCTCAACATGAATTCAGCCCTGAAACAAAGCAATTCGAGTCATCAAGTAGTCCAAAAGATGTCATTTTGCTCCATTTGCTTGCTAAAGCACCCATTCCTTCTAGCCCCAAAACCCTGTAAAGCTCCTTGTCCAGAAGATTGTATGGATCAACTTGGAAACCTGGGCACATTTTTGAGTACCCTCTATCCCCTTACAGCTCCACACAAAATTTCATGAGCCAACTCCAAGTGGAAGTATCTGTTTTCCTTCATTTTCGTCTCCAATTAGGCCTAGTTAGGCCTCCTAGGCTTAGAAAGAGAAAATTGGCCCAAATGGCCTCTCACGCGCATGAAGCTGGCCAAAAGTGTTTGATTCACTTTACCTGGCCTGAGACCCTTCTCCATGCCAAATTTCATGTTCTAAAACGTTGTGCATATGGTCAAACCATGAAATGGTCATTTGCAAACCTAGATGCCTTTGTGTGCTTGAGGGGGTGTTTGATAGATTTTTCAAGAAATTTGCAGGTTTTATATTTGAATGTGACCTGATAAGACTTTTAGAACCTTTACACAACTTACTCCTTGAGATTGAAGTCCTTCGTGCCACCCACTGGCCTTCATCATTGGTCTTTTGCTTGCAAAATTGAGTTCTTCACACCATTGGGCCTAGCGACCAACTTGCAGGAACTGTGTAGCTCTTTGAGGCCCCTGTAGAACCTTTTGAATGATCATGAAACCTCAATTAAGTCCCTATAAAGCTCCTCAAATGGTTTGGATGGCACTCCATAGTCTACACCCTCACAAACAAGCTAAAAACTGCCTTTTTTGCCTTGTATCGTATGATACAGTACCTACACTTGTGAACAAATCCTTGGAAATGGATCTCAAGAGAGTGATGAAGATCATCAGGTCCATTTGGAGGTCAAACAATATCATATGGAGGCATTAGAAAGCATTTCTCTCCAATCGGGTCAATTGAAGGGTTTTAGGAGGGTTTAAGTTCTTAACAATGATTCATAAAGGACAGAGGTCCTTTTCAAAAACCAATGCCAAGAATTTGTGGCAGGGGGAGCCTCTAACAGCTCCTATAGGCATGAGTTCCCATGCAGCTTCTCATGAAAGTTCTGAGCAAACCAAGTTCTCTTCAAGCTCCTTCTTGAGTAAAACAGGGTTGTTGGCATTCTAACAAATTGTGCATGCAGTTGTGAGATCTAATGACTAAACTAATGTCATGAATTTGAAGAATGGGACCCCTCTCACATCCTCAAGAAACTTCATGTCATCATTCACCTTCTGCAAGAAGTTCTATGCGATGTAAATCTGCCACTCAGGCTAGTATGACTGTGTAAAGGCCGAGGAAGGCCATTTTGGGTCTTAAGACCGCAAAACTCACTTCACCTGCAAATGAAGCTCTTAAACATGTTTTAGATAGTTCATAAAATGACTCAATAATGATTCTCTACCATCACTGACCTCTTAAACAGGTCTGGAACATTGCATTTCATTACTAAGGGTTTCTATGCCAAGTGTGCTTGTTGACCCTAGAGGTCTTACCCCTGAGTTTCTCTCCCTTTGAGCTGAATCCAATACTTGAAGGAGGTCTATATTGATCATCAACACTCCCTCTTCAAGCCACTGTGCCAACTTTAGTGAAAGACATGCTCTTCTCACACTTTGCTTATGAGTGAGTCTATAGGTCTATTGGTCTCGAATGGACTGTGTTAGTAGACTGTGCATTGTTCTATTGTGTTTGTGCTCTTCAAAGACACTTCTCTCAATGGAAATAGATTCCATACTCAAGACTCAAAGAGTTCATTAAACTCAACCTTTAACACTCATTGCCCTTACATACTAACTCATGTCCACATCTTCAAACTTGTCCCTAACTGCCTGTAGGTATACCTTGATTGTAGGTGCATATTCTGTTGTTAGTAGGTGTTCTTTAGGCTTGACTGTAGCTGTAGGTGGAGATTAGGTGCTACAAGACCTTGAAAGATCTAGGACATGGATTTAGAGCCTTTAGTACGTTGTGAAAGCATCCACAAACCCTTCAAACCTCCCTTCTCCATTGTCATAAATCTTATGCTTTGCAACATTCGGCTGACTGTGTCATTCCTAGTTGACTGTAGGTTTGAAAATTGACTGTAAGTATCCTTTGAGAGAACTCCATCTTGCTTTCCTCCTTTTGGTCTCTATGTCAATTCAGACCACTCTCTCATATCCATCTCATGATACTCTTCATTTCATCCATAATCTTGTCCTTAGAACTCAGTTTGGTTCCTAAGCTAGCCGTAGGTACACATTAGTTTTGTACGGACGATAGACCTACAGCAGTCAATTTGCCTTATCCTTAGTGTGCTTATTTCCTGGTTTGGTCCTCCATTAAGTCATGCTTATGCTCAATTTATCCAACACATAACCTCCCTTTACATCCTCTCGACTGTCATAAGTTCACTTTGCATTGAACACCGACTAACTTAACATTATGCTGTAGGTTCAACTAACCCTTGACTGTAGGTGTAGAAAACCCTTTTACTTATCCATGCTCTTAAGATGCCAAAATATCACTGAACTCATTTGAGCTCTTAGACTCTTAATCTAAGTTGCCGATACGGATACGGGTACGGATACGGGTACGAGTATCGGATATGGGGATACGTCGATTTTTTTTTTGGTGGTTTGGATACGGCTGGATACGGCTGTACAAAAATATATATAAAAAATTAAAAATATAGTGATATAAGCAAAATTAACCACATAATGATAATATGCATAGAGGAAACAAAATAACTTCAAATAAATTATATAACCACAAAATATATATTCATAATTCAATGCCAAATATCATAATATTCAATAGTCGAACTTATATTAGTTTTATAAATTATAACACAAAAAATTGCTATTAAAATTTAATTATAAATATAAATTTTAAACTAATTAATAATTTAAAATTTAATACTATACTTTATATTAAAAAATTTAAACTAATTAATAATTTAAAATTTAATATAATAATTTATAATTTATATTTAAAATTTTAAACTAATTAATAATTTAAAATTAAAATTTAATATTTAATAATAAATTTATATCTAAAGTCTAAAATTTAAAAACAAACATATTTTAAATTTTTATGTTTTTAACGTAATAATAAAAATTAAAAAATTAAAAGAAATAAACAAAAATTAAAAAAACTAAACTCTTGGCCGCGCGCAGTCGCGCAGGGGAGCACGGCACGGGTTGCGGAGGGTTTAGGGTTTTGAATTTTTTTTTTAAGAGTGAAAAAAAAATATAAATGTTTTTTTATTCCACCGATCCGCGGGGGATACGGCCAGGGTTCGGCGTGCCCCCTGCGGATACGGCCGGATACGTCCATGGATGTATCCGGCCGTATCCGCAGGGGGCACGCCGAACCCTGGCCGTATCCCCCGCGGATCCCCGCGCTCCCGTACCGGACCGCCGTATCCCCGCGCTCCCAGGGCCTGCTAGGGGCGAATCTGGTAACGTAGCTCTTAATGAAAACCACTTACCTTTCTGATCCAATATAATACTTTCTTGAAATAGCCCTGAAAACTGTGACTACTGTAGGTGATCATTAGGGTATCTTTCTGCCTTTGTACGGACTGGGGAGAGTGAAGTCACTTTGCCTTCTTCACTAGTCTTTGTATGAGGGTATTGTGCTAGGTTAGATCTAACACAATGGATCTCTTGAACTTACAAATTCTCGAACTCTCGGCTTCACTACTTCACCATATGGTCACCTACTCATTGCCTTCATGTCAAACCTGACTGTGTGTAACAGTTGAACTTGAGGTTTAATCAGAGAGTAGGTTTGTAGGCTTATAGACAGTCATAACTCAAAGTGACTAATTACCTACAAAAGCTTCAATCTAGGTCTATAGACTTCTGACTTCAAATGGTTCTTCAAACCTTAAGCTTTCTCTACAAGCTCTATTGCTCTTTTGAAACTGACCTGAGTGAGTTTCATGGTTGAGTGACTGAGTATGTAACACAAGAAGAATGTGTTATGCCTAAGAACATTAACCTTGATTCTTCTTTAGGTCTTGCAGACCCTAAAGACTTTGTCTAGTCATTTACTCACTCAAAGCCTCCAAAGCAATCCACACACTCCCAAACTCCTAAATAACTGCTCATAGTACAGCTGTAGGTGATGATAGGATGGCTGTAGGTGTCAAGGCTGTATTTTGGAGTTTTAGAGTCTCTTTATCTCAAATGACTCCATCAACCTGTTTAGTCATCCAAACCACTACCTCCACATACCTATTAGTCCTTTTCCTTCAAACGTGAGAGCTAATACACTCTTCAAGTAGGCATGACTGTGTATACCAAGAAACACTTGGCTGTAGATGGTGATTTTGATGCTTTTTGGATATCAAACTCTGGATCATTTCCTTCTAACGTAGATCATAGACACCTTGATACATATTAGAACACACTGAAGCTTTTCCAAATTCAACTTGCCCTCCTGAAGACCTTTTAGCATCTTTGACCATACATACATGCAATTAGCCCTCTCTGAAGGTCTGCATCCCTCCAATACACACTCCCAAACTCCTAATCAAGCCTGATTGTGTCATAACTGCTCATAGTACAGTTGTACGTGATGATAGTACAGCTGTAGGTGTCAAGGCTGTATTTTGGAGTTAGAGTCTCTTTATCTCAAATGACTCCATCAACCTGTTTAGTCATCCAGACCACTACCTCCACATACCTATTAGGTCTTCTCCTTCAAACGTGAGAGCTAATACACTCTTCAAGTAGACAAGACTGTGTATACCAAGAAACACTTGGCTGTAGATAGTTATTTTGATGCTTTTTGGATATCAAACTCTGGATCATTTCCTTCTGACGTAGATCATAGACACCTTGATACATATTAGAATACACTGAAGTTTTTCCACATTCAACTTGACCTCCTGAAGACCTATTAGCATCTTTGGCCCTACATACATGCAATTAGCCCAGCGTGAAGGTCTGCATCCCTATGCTTCAGGCCTTTGACTTTCCAAAGTGTGACCCCTTAAGCCTTTGAGAACCTTTTTTAAAGTGATTTTTTCACCACTGTCATGGGGAAAAGATCATCATATTCTCTACAATGAAATATAGACCTTTACCAACCACTTCTAGAAGCAACCTCACAACATAGTCTTCTTAAGCATATTATATGTCATTTGGAGAAGGTGGCATATTGAGATGACCATAGGCAATCATGACGGAATTATAGAGCATTAAGAGAAATGGAAACATGTTATATCATTTTTAGAAACATACTCCAACCTGTTAAGAAACCTGGAACATCAAGAAACATTGACAATTGCCTTGCAACATATACAAAAATGAAGCTTTCTTGACAAAAAAGAGCTCACACGTGTCAAATAGGTTTAAAGAAACTTTTGAGATGCTTAAATAGACCTTATACATCCCATTCAATTGTTCTCATGCATTCAAACTGCCAATTCCAAGAAGAAAACAAGCATGTGGGGTTTCTAGTCAGTTTCAGACCACCCTGGGGTCTTAACGATTGTTCATAAAGGAGAGGGGATGAATCTAACGACCAATGCTACAAATCTTAAGCTTACTAGGACCCCCTCTAGCAAAAAATTTAGGACCCAACTCTCTCTCCTTTGTCTATACCGAGCATTTGAAAACTGCCCTTGTGAGCTTGTGAAGAGGGCGATGAAGGAGAAAAAACAAGTTTTACACTTTTAAGACCTGTGAAAACTTGAAACTCATGGAGATGACCTGTATAAGACCAAAATACACCTTGAAGGCATATTCCCCTGGAAGTGGATTCCTCAAGTCCGTACAAACCCATAAAATTGTCCTTTTTGGGCAAAAACTGAGTTGTTTTCACATGTACACCATTATTTTGACTTCCTTCTGACATTAGTACATTAAAAAGTCACTTTCAAGCTTTGACAAGTGCAATGGCATGTGTATTTTATCTTGACAATCTTAGAATCCCTTTGAAAGCATCTCCAAGTGCAATGAAAGCTAGTGTAAAGGAGATGATCTCATGTAGAGTAACAATATCAGTTTCAGACCTCCTTTGACTTCAAATGACCTCTTCCCCATATGATTCAATGATCCATGAAATAAATTCACCTTGAAAAGGTTTAGACTGGTCACAATGCAAACCTAGGTTTTTCCAAAAACCTTAGACTTTGCTAAAATACCTTAATTTCATCAAACAAGCCTAATAGGCTTCAAACCAAGTGACCAAGTGAAATAACTTGACCTGACTGACCATGTACACTCTTGACACAATACGACATACCCCTGTGAACTACTTAATTGACTATGAAGGCATTAGAAAGTTTGCCCAAAACATTGACTTAAACAATGCTAACAAGGCTAACAAATCATCATTTGAAGACCACCAAAGGCATGACAAGACTGTAAACAGGGTTGTAAAAGCATGACAAGCGAAGTTTCAAATGATAGGGATGACAGTTTGACCTGTGACAAACTTGTCAGCATTTTAAAAAACCGTTGACTACTAGACTTGCACCCTTGTGAAGGTAGTTTTAGGCCTTCACAGTCTGAAGTAACATGGAAACAATCCTAGTCTGTGGGTGGCCTAATAGATCGATTGAATCTCTAGATTCTAAGGGCTAGCTCCCCTTGATGTATCAATTAAGATCTCTACTCTACACTACTAGCTTGCAAGGGAAAAGATAAGAAGCTAAACTGAAAGGAAAACCTACCTAACTGAGGTGATACACCAAAATGTGTCATCCACTTGTCTAATATGCACTAAGAAGGCTGAATAAGAACATGGCCCTGATTGCACTTCTCAAATGAGAGTCTCCAAACAACAATGTTTCACCTAGGGGCTTGGCTTGATGCATGATCTAAAGCAGCTAATCAATAGGTCTCTCAAAGACACTAAGGAAAGCTCACACTTGCCATACATACAAGATGATTGAAGCACACTATGCAACCTGTAAGGATGAACTAACCCCTACAAATAGCTAAAGAGAAGAGGACAAAATGAGAGGAAGTATGCACTATCACTATCACTTATCAACAAACCATGAAAATACACTAATCACAAGCTTTGAGGAAGCATAAATTCAGTCTTATTCATTCAAAAGAGGCAAATACAAGTGTTTTTCTGAGCATGGCCTTGCCACAACTCAGGTTAAGGATTCTTTCAAATGCCAAAAATAGGCTTACACATAGAGAGAATGAGAGAGGAGAGAGAATGAAACAAGGCAGTCCCAAAAAACTAAGAAATGTGACATTCACTTAGCCTTCTTCAAACCCAACATAGCATTCCTTGATTATCTCTTATCCAAGCTTTGAAAAATCTCGTAGAGGTTGAGGGAGACTTGTTTGGAAGCTTGAAAGAGTCTTTAGGCATTGATTTCTGATGTCTGACCAGCTGAAATACCACATCATTGCTTGCATGCCTTGTATTCTTGGTTGTTTGTCTCCCTTGATGAATAAGTCTCCTTCCTGAAAATAAGTCATCATGTCTTGATCAATTCCTCAGCTGAAACCTTCTTCTAAGCCATTAATGAGGTCTTTCCACCTTACATGGGCTGTTAGAAGCTATTTGAGATTGTTTGACTTTGTCTTTCGACTAGGCGTTGGAGGGAAAGAAGGTCCTTTTAGGAGTCCTAGAGACCTTTTCCACCTTTGAAACTTTCTCCCAACCAAACTCTGACTTCTTCATACTGTTAAGGTGGCATGGAAACAAGAATCAACCTCAATAAAACCTTTTGAAATGTTTTTATGCATCAACTTGGTGCTTTGTTCACTTGACTCCTCCTTAGCCAAAGAGGCATAGGCGAGAGAAAGAAGGGTTTTGCTTTGAACCAGGGGAATTCCCTCCATGGAAGGCCTCTCAACATGAATTCAGACCTGAAACAAAGCAATTGGAGTCATCAAGTAGTCCAAAAGATGTCATTTTGCTCCATTTGCTTGCTAAAGCACCCATTCCTTCTAGCCCTAAAAACCTATAAAGCTCCTTGTCCAGAAGATTGTACGAATCAACTTGGAAACCTAGGCACATTTTTTAGTACCCTTTATCCCCTTACAGCTCCACACAAAATTTCATAAGCCAACTCCAAGTGGAAGTATCTTTTTCCTTCATTTGCTTCTCCAATTAGGCCTAATTAGGCTTCCTAGGCCTAGAAAGAGAAAATTGGCCCAAATGGCCATTCACGCATGTGAAACTGGACAAAAGTGTTTGATTCACTTTACCTGGCCTAAGACCCTTCCCCATGCCTAATTTCATGTTCTGGAAAGTTGTGCATATGGTCAAACCATGAAATGGTCATTTGCAAGCCTAGACACCTTTGTGAGCTTGAGGGGGTGTTTGAGAAAATTTTCAAGAAATTTGTAGGTTTTATGCTTGATGTGACCCGATAAGAATTGTAAGACCCTTACACAACTTACTCCTTGAGATTGAAGTCTTTCATGGCACCCACTGGCCTTCATCATTGGTCTTTTGCTTGCAAAATTGAGTTCTTCACACCACTGGGCCTAGGGACCAACTTGCAGGAACTATGTAGACTATGGAGTGCCATCCAAACCATTTGAGGAACTTTATAGGGACTTAATTGAGATTTCATGATCATACAAAAGGTTCTACAGGTCCCTCAATTCTCTCGTAAACTAACTAGTACATCTTGTTGATGGTGAATGCGTTCCTCAACCGCTCAAACCTTGGGATGCATCGTCAAGGCTGAAGTGGTGGATGGGGGGCGATATCCATACGATGCCACAAAGGGAGACATTTTGGAAGAAGTGTGAAAAGAAGAGTTACACCACCATTCGGCAAGTTGCAACCAATGAACCCATTTGTCCTATTTGTTAGAAACAAAACAACGAAGATACCCTTCTAGACATTTGTTTACTACCTTTGTCCATCAAATTGAGGATGATAGGATGAGCTATGAGCCAACTAGGTGCCCAAATATGCAAATAATTAAGTCAAAAAATTACTAGTAAATATGGGATCTCGGTCACTTATAATGATCTTTGGAGTACCATGCGATTTCTGAATTGTATTGAGAAAGCAGAAGCTATTGTACTAGCAACAATTGGTTGTGATAAGAAACAAAAATGAGCATACTTGGTGAGTCGATCCACAGCGACCATGATAACATTTTTACCCTCAGACCACAGTAACCCAATAATGAAATCCATGAAAACCTCCTCCCAATGTTGGCTAGGGATGGATAAACGCTGTAAATTTCACCTTTGTTCTATTGACATACCATACATTCAACCACATTTATGGACAGTCCCCTTAAGGCCTTCCCAAAAGAAATCTTGCTTGATTCTATGATATGTTTTCAAAAATCTTGAGTGGCCTCCCAGTGGAGATGCATGAAGTTCCTGAAGGATTTTATGTTTGAGGAGAGAATGCTTACAGAGGTGTAATCTATCTTTATACGATAATGCATTCCCCTTCCATGTAAATTTTTCAGATCCCCTAGAACCCTACTGAAGATTTTAAATCAAATCATGGGTGGCACTATCATTTTCCCATTCTGATTTTGTTTCCTCTAGCCAATATGTCTACCAAATAGTCATTGCACATAACAATGCCTCAACTGATTCATCCCTCTAGGATAGTGCATCTACTACCACATTCTCTTTTTCTTTCTTATAGACTATTTCAAAATCATAGCCTAACATTTTGGTCACTCATTTTTGTTGTTCTTTAGAAGAAACCCGTTGTTCCAAAAAATATGAGGCTATCATGATCAATATTTACCTGAAAGTGACGACCCATCAAATAAGACCTCCATTTTTTGACTGCATGCAAAATAGCCATCATATCTTTCTCATAGATTGGCTTGAGCCTATTTTTTCCCTTCAATTGGCGACTCTCAAATGCAAGTGGTCTGCCTTTTTGCATGAGTACAACCCCCATGCCAAATCCTAATGCATCACATTCCACAACAAAAGTTTTAAAAAAATCAAAAGTGGCCAAAACTAAAGTGGTGCACACAGTCATTTTCAACTATTCAAATGTATCAGTCCACTATAAAGAATCTTTCTTCAACAAAGATGTGAGTGGGATTGCGATGCTACCATAATTTTTGATAAACCTAGGATAGTAACTAGTTAGCCCTAGAAATCCCAAGAAGTTTTTCAGTGTCTTAGGAACCTGCCATCCTGAGGTTCGTCCAAACCTGCACCTGAGGCTTCATCATCTTCGTCATCCTCATTGGCACCTTCAATGTAAAACTATTACTTTTCAGCACAGCGATGTCCTTTGCTCCATTTGCTATCACAACCAAAACACAAACCTTTTGCATGTTTCTCCTCAATCTGCTAAGGGGTCAATCAAGTAAGTCGAGGAAATGATGGTGCTGAAAAAATGCATTCACGAACATTAGTGAAAAGTCTTCATTTTAGTAGCTCTTTTTCCTCTGCCATGCATGCCCCCAAGATGGTTTCAAATACTGAACTAGGAGTAAACATCCAAACCTCCAATTGGTTAATATCTTTGAGGCCACCTAAAAACAAGTCATTCAAATTTTCTTCTGTGATGTCCACCACACATAAGGAGAAATTCTGAAATTGATGAATATAATCTTTTACAATCCTTGTTTGGTGTAGTTTGGCTCGCCAGTTGAAGTAGTTTTCTAAGACATTATTGCGATAATGAAGCTGCAACTCTTCAAAAAATATAGACTAGGAAACCGAGAGACCCTTCTTTTTCTTTTGAGCACACAACCATCAATACCAAATGAACTGCTCGAGTTCCAGATACAGGGAGGCCATGACCACCTTTTATGAACATGGAGTCTGATATAGATCACATAAATTTTCAGTTTGAGTGATCCATGTGAGTGGATCATTACCATCAAATTGCGCAAGTCCACTCTTGGCAACATCGACTTCGAATCAAGATTGGCATTGTGATTGTTTGGAGAACCAAACTGGAGTGGTGGAGGGTTATTTTGCAATAGCTGAGCTACAAAGTTGGCCAATTGCCCAATTGCTTGTTGCAATTGATCCTGCAAGCCATTCAAGTAGCCTCCCATCCCTGTGATGTCCCCTTCAACCGCATCAATATCATCTTTCTACACCATGCCATGCAACTTTGACTAAAATTGTTGAACCACCTCCGAAATACACAAATCAGAAGTTTCGAACTTCATGTCATCCTTGTGAAGAGTTTTAAGAGTTTTTTGCCCCTTCTCGCATCCGCGAGTGTTAGGACCGGCCATGCACAAACCCTGGGAGGGTTTTAGCCCCGAAAAAAGTGTATTACCAGATGAGATCGTTGCGATTACCTCACCAAGATGAATCCAACCACTGCTAATGCACATAAGGGTGAAAATTTCCGGCCCGAAAAAGTGTATCGACGAAACACGCCGTTGCAATCGTCTCGCAAAGATGAATCCAACAACTGCTAATTTATACAAGGTTAATTTTCTGGACTTTTTTTTACTATTTTTTTTCAAAAAAACACTTAACAATACTACAATGATGAAAAAACGAATTCTTCCCAAATCACAAGTTATATTTTTTTGATCCTTCAACTCACAGGAGACGCAACACCAAATCCAAAAAACTGTCGCGACAAAAACTTGCCCAAATCGAAGCTCTAATACCACTTGTAATGAAATTACTTAGATGTTCGCATAATAGAATAATATATCATGGAAATGAGAGCCGAGATAATAGATTCACACAATAAGTGATAGAAGAGTAGAACGCTTGATAAATATAACTAAGCCACTTTGATGGGGCAACCTCAATAACAATGCAATAAGAACAATATTCACAATATGATGATAAAAGACTAACCACTATCTCCTATATATACTCTACTTAACCATGGTTATTCCATAGGTCGACCATACTAAGAATATCCAGAAATTCAGTAAGATAATGTGAAGGTATGTAAGCCACAAGTCAGCCACACATCCCTAGATGCACTATAGGTTAAAGGTATAGCAAAGATTAAAGCATGAATAGAAACAGACTTTTGTGGATTGAAAATGCAAGAGTTTGCAGCTTTGGGGCATTGTCATTGGTTTTGACAAAGGCAAAGCCAAATAGATCTCAGGTCTTCACGATGTCGAAGGAGGAAGTCACAATGAGGAAAGAGAAAATGTGTGCTAAGCTTGAAATTTTTTCATTAAGATGCCTACTCATTGATTCCACTTCCATTGTGAAACATGCGAACTGAACCATCCTTGAATGCTCCAAAACTAAAAGCAATCAACAATGTAATCTATTGTTTTTTCATGGAAACCAGAGAAACATAATGGCACTAGGGAGATGTTGGAGATATTGGAGAGCATAATTAATGGCTTTGCATTGCCCGTGAAGGAGCATAAACTCTTTTAACACTGTTATGAGATTTTTATTGAATTATGGCTGAAAATATGTTGGAGGGAAGCTTTATTTTTTAGAGAGCTGGAAAATATTTTAAAAGATACCCGATCTGCAGAATTCAAATGCTGCATGATCCCACTATTTCGCCAGATTAGACACAATCTCAATAGCTCACATTCCCAGGTTGCTGAGTGAACCTTTTTCTTATGGAACAGTTGCTTGACAGTCGACTTGATTGCTCAACATCAGATGTTTGTTCTTCCACTCATATTTGAAGAGGTAGAAAAGAATATCCAGTCATTGGAATCAGATAGTTCATGATCTAAAGTTCAATATAAGAAGGGTGTTTATTGAAAAAGATAATAGCCTTTTTCAGGAATGGCAGTGTAAATTTGTAGAGGATAAAAACAAATCTAGAAGCCAGAAAATTAGAAATGCGGAAGCCCAAAAGTTTTAATTGCTCAATCATATAGTGGACAGATTCCAAGTGAAAAAAAATCTTGGAAGGGCCAAATTGATGTAGCATTAAAAAAGGGACCAAAATATTTTTTTTAAGGGACCGATAACTTTGGGATTCTTCCAGCAAATGTCACCGACATTGTCCCTTAATTTGGCTCGTTCCAAATTGAGAATCATTGCCCAGCTTAAGCTGTGATAATTTTACAAAAAAAATTAATATATATTTGCCATTTACATTATAATAAGGTGTCAATTGTAAGAAGTAAATGTAAAGTATGTCAAAAGGGTGCCCTTTTATAAAATATAATCGTGGGCAGCCTAAAACCAGATGGGTTGATAGATTGGTTGAATAATATGGAGAAGTTTTTGAATGGAAAAGTATGGTAGAGGAGAAGAAAGTAAAATTTGTATACACAAATTTGAAGGGTCATGTAATGATATGGTGGGATCACATACAAAAAGAAAGGCAAAGGAAGGGTAAGGAGAAGATCAAGCCCTGAAGTAAGATGGCGAAAATGCTAAGAGGGAAATTTATTCTTGTGAATTATGAACAAACCCTCTATAGAAGATTTCAGAACCTAAGGCAAAAGGAAGACTATACAGAGGAATTTTACAAGCTGTCCATTCAAGTGGAACATGATGAAACAGGGGAACAAATGGCTGCAAGGTATGTAAATTGTTTGAAACTTTCTATTAATAGCATGGAAAATGCCTATTAACTAGCTTTGAAGGCAGAAGAAAAGCAAAGTAGACAGGTTTTTAGTAAATCCACAAAGTTTAAGAAAGGACAGTTGTCTCCAATGAGGTGACAAGGTGGATTTAATTCCACAAGAGGAAAATCATCCTGTGGGGTGGATAAACAAGAAGATACAAGACGAGTTTCAAAATCAATAAAGAGAGAGGATTTCAGAGAGGCAAAGGCTATGATGGTGGTAGAGGATGGAACACCCCACACAGACCTTATGTTTACTACAGATGTGGAGAAGAAGGGCACATAGCATTTAAGGGTCCACACTATCATGCACAAGAAAGGAGGCAAGAGAATCGACCAAAAGTTAATTTGGTTGAGGCCAAGACAAAAAAAGAGAATCTAGAAGTTGCAATAGATGTAAGAGAAAATCTCGTGATGAGAAGAACAATGATTGCTCCAATGAAAGAGTAGGTGCAAGATAAAGATGTTGGTGCTCATGGCTGCATGCAAATATTTTCCGAACCAGGTGCACTTCAGGGGGAAAGGTATGTAAAATTATTGATGGTGAAAATTGTGAAAATATAGTTTCTAAAGAAATGGTAGAGAAATTGGGTCTGCAATGTGAAAAGCATCCTTATCCTTACCATATTTCATGGTTTAAAAAAAGAAAAGTTATTGTTGTAAGACGAGTTTAATCAATTTTTTAATATGAAAGAATTATAGGGATGAAATATGGTGTGATGTTATCCCAATGGATGTGTGGCATGTGTTGTTAGAAAGACCATGGCAATATGATAGGAAAGCAATCCATGATGAAAAGAACACTAATACTTTTTAAAAGGATGGTTCAAAAGTAGTCCTATTACCTCTTCAGGAAAAAGGGTAGGTAGAAAACATGTTCACAAAAGAATTTATCGAGATGAATATGACAGAATTTTGTTATGCATTGATGGCAAAGAAAGAAGTAGTGCAAATACTAGCAGAAGCAATAAAAGTGTTGGAGGAATATGTTGATGTTATACCCGATGAGTTGCCAGACAGTTTACCACCACAGAAAGATATTCAACATCACGTTGATCTAATTCCAAGATCATCTCTACCTAATCAAGCGGTTTACAGGATGAGCCCCACAGAACATATAGAGTTGAATAGGCGAGTGACTAAATTGGTGAAAAAGGGTGTAGTGAGGGAGAGCATGAGTCCATGTGCAACCCGAGCATTGCTAACTCCAAATAAGGATGGAACGTGGAGGATGTGTAAATAGCAAGGCAATAAACAAGACCACCATAAAACACAAATTTTCTATACCCCGCCTATATGACATGATGGATGTCTTTGCAAGAATTACATACTTTACTAAGATCGATTTAGGGAGTGGCTACCATCAAATGCGGATTCAAGGAGATGAATGGTAAACAACATTCAAGTATAGGGATGGCTTATATGAGTGGTTGGTAATGTCGTTCGGATTGTCCAATGCACCAAGCACATTTATGAAGATGATGAATATAGGATATGAGATTATATTGGTAAGTTTGTAGTAGTCTATTTTGATAATATTGTATATTCAACAAGAGTAAAGAAGAGCACATAAGGCATTTAAGAATGGTATTAGAATTGTCAAGAAAGAAGAAGCTCTATATAAATTTGAAGAAGTGCAAGTTTATGCAGAAAAGTTTGGTATTTTGGGGATTTGTCATTTCAAAAGATGGTCTAAGAATAGATGAAGAAAAGATAAAGCCAAATGTTGAGTGGCCTACTTTAAGAAGTATATCCGAGGTAAGAAGTTTTCGTGGTTTAGCAACTTTTTACAGAAAATTCATTAAGAATTTTAGTAATATTGTTACACCAATAACAAATTGCACAAGGAAAAAACAATTTGTGGACAAGGGTAGCAATAGAAAGTTTTCAATTACTGAAAAATAAGGTGATAGAGGACCTTATTTTAGCATTCCCATATTTTAGCAAGGTGTTTGAGGTGGACTGCAATGCTTCACATATGGGTGTTGGTGCAGTATTGAATCAAAAAGGAAGGCCAATCGCTTATTATAGTGAGAAGTTGAATGAGGTAAGGAATAAATATTCCACATTTGATGTTGAATTTTATGTCATTGTACAAGCATTAAGACATTGGAGGCATTTATTAGTGTCTAAGGAGTTTACTATGTTTACAGAGCATGAGGCCTTGAGGTATGTGAACACAGAAGAAATCAAATAAAAAACATGCAAAGTCAGTATCTTTCTTGCAGAGATATACTTTTGTTTTGAAGCATAAAACTGCGAAGCAGAATCAGCTAACAGATGCTTTGAGCAAGCATGTGGCATTGTTAACCCCTATGGTGAGTGAAGTAGTCGAATTTGTAACTATTAAGGAATTGTATGATTCCAATCTAGATTTTGGAAAGGTTGTTGAACAATGAAAGAATCCATTAGTAGGTGAAACAAGTTCTAATCGTGATTATTATCTTATGCAAGATGGTTATCTCTTTAAGGGAAAGCAACTATTTATCTCAGTTGGGTCTATGAGAGACGATATTGTGCAATAACTTCATGGTGGTTTTTTTGGGTGGACACTTTGGTAAAAATAAGACATTAGCTTTGGTGAAGAAGTATTTTTGGCCGAAGATGAAAAGACTTGTGACAAGGTATGTGTCAAGATGCAGGATATGTCAAGTGAAAAAAAAGCTATGCACAAAACACATGGTTGCACATGCCATTACCAATGCCAAAACAACCGAGCACAAATTTGAGCATGGATTTTATATTGGGGTTGGCAAACACACAGAGGTAATGATTCAATTTTTGTTGTTGTAGATAGGTTCTCTAAGATGGTTCATTTTATTGCATGCAAGAAAACCAATGTCACTAGAGTAGCAAATCTATTTTTCAAATATGTTACATTGCATGGTGTTCCAAAAACCATTACTTCAAACAGGGATACAAAAATTTTAAATCATTTTTGAAAAACTTTATGGAAGTCAGGAACTAAATTGCAATTTAGTAATGCATACCTCTCTAACTGATGGATAGATAAAAGTAGGAAATAGGAGTTTGGAAAATTTGTTGAGATGCATTGTTGGAGAGAAGCCCAAGCAATGGGACATCGCATTACCACAAGTTGAATTGGTATATAACAATTTAGTGAACAGGGAACAGGAAAATCACCATTCCAAATTGTTTATAGCAGAATTCCTAAAGGTGTTTCACTTGTTGCAATAACCAATTGCAAAATGGCTTAGTGATGATGCAGAGGCATGTACATACAACAACTGCAAGAAGTATAGAGAAAGCTTCAGGAAAGTGATGACAAGTATAAGACAGTTGCTAATGTAACAAGAAGGCCTAAGGTATTTGAAAAAGAAGTTAGTGATGGTATTTTTGAGAAATGAAAGATTTTTCCAATGAACGTAAAACAAGCTTAAATATAAGAAGATTGGTATGTGCAAATGTTATATCCTGATTTCATCCTGTGATTTATAACATTTAAATTCATGGATTAATATAGTTATTCGCTGATTATTATTGCTTTGAATTGAGCTTTATGACATATACTGTTATGAGACAGTGTTATTGTGATTAGTTACATGATGTGACAACTGTATTTTTTTATTTATGTACATTGTGGATATATATTGGCTAATTATGTATCATTTGTTGATATATATAATGACTCAGACTAACTACCTACTTGTTACAAAGTGGATGCAGAATTGATCCTACCCTAGTGACCCTACACACACGCACATTAGATTTAAAATGTTATATGCATAGGATGTTTTAAATGTTAGTGCATGGTTATGAAATCTTGTATGTGATTATATTAGTATGTAAATTTAGTTCTTAATATGCATTAAATTCCTTTAATTTAATTATCTTGATTTTCGAGAATAAATTGGAAAATAGGTATTTAATTGTTACATGTGAATAGTAATTAATTATACATTATTTTATTATTGGAAACAATTAGATAAATAAACAATTACCATTATTTTAAAAAGCTTAAATTATCTTAATTTGCCAACCTTGAGTTAAAACAAATTAAACTTAGTCTTGAAAATACATAGATTAAATTCATTAAGAACTAGAATTTAGATATTATTATCTTATTAGTCAACTTAGCCTTAAATTTAATCTAATTTTGGAATGAGGCGTAATTATCTTTATTATTAAACAAATTAAAAAGTTAAACATATACTACGTCCTTGTTAAAAGTATAAATTGCAGCTAGTAAGAAATAAAAGGCCATGCATGGATACTTAACTTGGAGAAAATAGCATGCAAGATAAGAGCAACAACAAAATGGTAAAGGAATGATTTTATAAATAAAGTGGAGAGCTTGGAAATTATATATGGATGGGCATAGAAGAAAAAATGAAAAAGGCAAAAAGGCAAATTGAAGAGTGAGGTAGAAGGCAAAAAGTGAGGCGTTTTATTATTCCAGGGATCTTCATCAGCAAAGGTTGGTTCTGATTTATTATTTTTGAGAATAGTATAAAGTAGATAGGAAATTTATATATATCTTCTGTGATAAAAATATATACCAGAAAAATATTTAGGCTGCTAGCGTCACATTTAGATATAATCGGCTGCACCCCAGTTATATATTTATGGTCTGCATATCCAAGCAGCATTTTAAATTTGTTTGACAGCGTTCTAAATTTTAGAACCGGGTTTTACCTTTTTAGTTTTCGCCATACCTCTCCAGGGCTGCGTCTTAGTTTAAAAACAGTTATTGGCTGAGTGTTATTAAATATGAGTAAATCTATATTTATTTGCCAACGCATAAGGTGAAGGAGTTGGACAACATCCTTAACCAGGCAGCGTTTCACTTAAAAGACATGCATGTCATTTTATTAGCCTTGCGTTGAGTATTACATAGACCACGTTGCATTATGTTAAGCCTACATTTCAATTTGTAAAGCCGACGTTTTACTAAATTGTGCCCTGAGTATCATCCACATAGGACTGCATTGTATATATAATTTATGGACTGCGTTCTAAAGAGAAATGCCAAGTCACTAAATTGGACGCTTAGTCATATAAATGAAGTCGCTGAGTTTTAATTAGATAGTAGAATATATATTTAAATCGTTGTGTATATACAAAGAAATGCTGAGTCAATAAATGAGATCATTGAGTATATAATATTAAAGCATTGTGTATAATATTAAAGTGTCATGTATTAATTTAAAACGTTGTGTCTACTATTAAATTGCTAAGTCTTTTAAATAAAAGAAAAAATGATTCTCTTTAAAGCAAGGTCGAATGTTGGGTTGAACTTTATTTTTGCCTTGGATTTTCGTATCACGGTTTGAACGGAGTTGCGCTGCCAAGTTGCATTACCAGCTAGAGTTGCATTTTATAAACACTGAGTAATAAATGAAATCGTTGAGTTTTTAAATGGAACGCCTAGATTGCTTGAAAACCTGTTCAAATGCACGAGGCTCATTGTGAACCACCGTACAAGGCCATCTCACTGTGAGTAAACAAGATGGGTTTAAAGAAAATCTTGAAAAAACGCAAGCCACTTAGAATTATAAATTTTTGGTATAAAATTGTGTAGGTGTTTGTTTTGTTTTCAAGAATATATGTGTGAATAATTGGTCACACCATTGCCATGTTGTACCTATAAGACCTTACTTGTCACCCTCTCGTGTAGGCAATAAAATTATGTATCCTCTTTAAATGCAAGACCGAACGATGAGTGGAACTTATATTTGCCTCGGATTTCCACACTCAACCTGAGTCGAGTTGCACTACCAACCGAGTTCGCCGCCAACCCAAATTTCCACTATGAGTTTGAGTAGCATTTTTATATAAGCGTAATTAACATAAGATTCCCTGATCCGAATACAATGATAGAATGCTCTTACTCGGTTCGGAAAGAATAAATAAATTACTAAAAAACTAGTATTAATTACTAAGTGTCAATAAATAAGAGCGTTGAGTTTTAGTGGTTAAATATTAAATATAAGGTTATTTTAATTATGTAGCATCCACCTGGATGCTAAGCAAAACGTTAAAGAATTATGGAAAGCGATTAATTGAAGCCACGACACAATATATTAGATTGTAATAAAGTTAATAGTATTGGTTATACTATTGAAAATACTTTTTACTTTTTAAGTATATATAAATGGAGTATAGTATAATATGGCCGTGGCAATAGAACCATAATCAAGTTATAAATCAATTGTATATTCATGTATGAACTGCATGACGTTATACCCAGGTGGTTTATGTTCTAAATCATGTTGAGATAATCCATATAAGTATTTGATGTCATTTTGAATTAAGAAAAGGACTTGTACACAAACAGTCTATTAACGTTAGTAATCGATCTATTTAAAATGAGTGAATAACTTGTAAAGGTGCTTTGGGACATATGCATATATCTTTGGATAATGGATTGTTATCTAGTTATAGAACCAGAAAATATAACCTTTTGGTACAACCTTCTAGAAACAGATTACGTTACTGAAATGAAAGAGCATAACGAGTTTATAATTATCCGATTCTCTTCTATTATTTTGATGACTACTTGAGAATTATGTATGTAAAGCTAGTGGGATGTGTTATTGTTTGTGCTAAATACCTGTATCTACTTAAAGAGTATAGATTATGCAATCTAAAGCCTAAGATATACATGGATGGTATAATTTATTCTTCTTTGCCTATCTTTTAGGATTATGAGACCTTTGATTTCTTAAAACGTAAGTTTGGTTATGTATAAAATGTAATTGTGAACTATGATAGTATGGGATGTCATAGAGTTTTATAATATGAAAAGTACCCGGATGGTACATACTGTACTTGTTATATTTAGACCCACACCTACGTAAATATATGCGTGTTGGTTGTTACTTTGATAAAAAAAAATTAATAACAGTTAGTAAGACATCATGGTTGTGTGCATACAACCTTGAGAGTGACAAATGTTAGGTAAGACTTTTATGTGTTTTTGGACGCTATGACTTGCTTTGCTATATCTAGTAGATAGAATTTTAATTGTGTTTTCCATGTATTTAAGACTATTTGTATGATTGATGGAGGAAAAACTAGTAGTTATGTCTTAGAACACTAGACAATGATATTATGGGATATCATGAGGTGTAGTTGTTTGGATCTTATTGTACCACTTCTTCCAGAATTATGATGCCAAAATTAAAAGAAATATTACCGAGTAATATTACCAATTTTATTATGATTTGCTGACGAGTTTGAGGCTCAAAATGACCTTCAAAACCCTAAAAATTTAATTCCAAACTAATTTGCCCTAGCTAGAATAATTTGAAAATAAATCCCCAAAACCCTAGGAGAGGGTTTCCCCATCTAGCACAGCCCTTAACGGGATCTTCTACCCTAGTGGCCAAGTCGCCACCCTTCACAAGCTCACAAACCCTTTTAATGGCCTCCACAAGCAAGCCACAAAACCCTAACGCCCAAATTCACTTGCCAAGGCAAGTCGCTCACCTCTTTAACCTGCAAAACACAATCACCAAGCTCTCCAAGGTGCTTGTCAATCTTCCGAATCGAAGTGGTGTTTCAGAACACCTTTGTAAGACCAATTGCATGCAACCATACAAATTTAAAGCACAATTACAACCCTTGAATAGAGCTTCCCTTAATGAAGGAATAGAGGTTTTCATCCCCAAACCCTTTGTGCACTTAAAGGTTTTCGTCTTCAAGCCACTTTGTACAAGCTTGACATACTTGATCATCAATTCAATATCACAACAACGCATCCCTCCAAAAATGGATCCCTTGCTTGTAATAAATACCCTCCCAAAGGGGGCGAACCATGTGAGGGAGTCCAATGCATGAATTAAAAATCATTGCTGACCTTTAATTCTTCTTTTCCACTTTTGTATCCCACCCAAAGGGTGGCAATCCAATTTGGAACAACTCAAAGGCCGACAAGGTCACAATTCATTCTCCCCTTATTAAATTAATTTGCCTTAATAAATCATAGTAATTAAAATTACTTTCCAGGAAAATAGTCTAATAATTAATTAATTAAATTGCTTTATTTGCAAGTGATAAAAATCACTTTTTTGAGCAATTAATTAATTGAAAATACTTTCCAATTATTTATTTAAAGTACCTTAATTTTATGAGTGGTAAAGGCCACTTTTCAGGTAATTTAAATAATTAGTTGTGATAGTTTCATTACTCTAATAATCAATTAAAATTGTCTTAAAATAAAAAATGATTAAAATCACTATTCAGGGAACTCTAATTAATTATTAAAATAAATTTCTCCAATCACCATTCCTTAGCCTACGGGGAAAATTAGCCTAAAGATCTTCAACCTATTTTCCTTTATTTTGAAAAAGGGGGCATTATAGTCCTCCCTCCCCAAAATTCCTTGTCTTCAAGCAATTGCAAACTCAACTACCCTATATCTTCCCACTTAGCCAACTTTTGTATGCTTGAATTATGATCTATCTTTGGCATGGAACAAATCCAATCAACTCTTAACAAAGTGGCACCCTTGTCTTCAATCCAAAACCCAGGAAAGCTAATCTCTTCACTAGAAAGAAGGATTGTACATTCCAAAACCGGGTACGAATGAGGCTCTATGTGGATTGGGAATGATTCCCAACTGAAATCAAAAGTATCACCTCTCACACCTACACATGGAACAAACAAGTTATAGAAAATAGTAGTGTTTAACAACACTTTTGTAATCACACCTTCATCATGCTTCATAGACATGACAGTTGGCTTTCTCCCATTGCTTGCAATCATTTCATGAATTCCATTCAAATGATGGAATCCCCAATCATTGTGTTGTAGCCATCCCATTAATCTATTCTCATGCAATGAAGATTTTAGAATACCAAACCCTTGAGTTCTCATATATCCTCTCATTGACTTGGCAAGGTGTCCCAATCAATATATGATGCAAATCAGATTATGGGTGGGCTGAAAACAAGTCACAACAGCCATACAACACTCAGAGATTCATCCAACTAGGTGCCTTGGTGACTGCCTTGAAGATACCTTTCAGCTGAACCCTTCATCCTCTTATTTTGTGCAAACCTACTGCTGTTCACAACTGATAACAGCAGCCTTATGCCTATCATTTTCATGGCCAACAACATGAAAATGATACAGCCGGCATCAACCCAACATTTCCTTGCAACATTCAACAAGTTGGCCAATGAAAACAACCATGCAAGGACTGAAAATACCATGTTGGCGACCCCAAACAAAAAAAGAAATTTTGGTGAAAAAAAATTCAGAACTTATACCAAAATTTTCAGTCCCCTTTCTTGGCTGTTCTATGCCACAAAATCTGCCCTTCATGTATAATGTTAGCCATGAATGTAACAGGATAATTTCAGAACTTACCGGAAGAAAATAAGACCAAAATTCTTCCAAAATCACACCTTCCCTCTGGCTGTTTACAACTTGGGCCTTTGCCCAATCCAAGAGGGGTCTCATGCCCTCATTCTTGCACTCAAAATCATTCCTACCACTTGGTATAGGGTGGCCCCCATGGCACTTTTGGGGCTGCCTTTGCAAACTGAAATTTTTACCCCTTCCAATTGGCTGCCCATGTGTGGAGATCACCTCATTCTTTGCATTGCTCTTCACCATTGTAAGTGATCCCCCAAATGAATCTACACATGGAACAAACAAATTTTTAAAAAAATGGTGTTTAGTAACACCCTTTTGATCCACTTATCAAACTTTAGGATTATGAGGTACATCTTTTCTTGATGTCTTGAATCCCCCTTGCAACTCTTCTTCATTCGGAGTTCAATGGATATGTTCACGTTGCTCTTGTCATGGCTGTAGCAACTACCTTTCCCTTTCATTCTTTCCCTTATAGTGGCTGGAAATCTACTTACATACCCTTGACCCACCTCCATGGTGTTGGAGTGTGAGGAGCACAATTTCCTAGGGACCATGCACACCATGTAAATAAAATTTCTTAATGGAAACAAACTGAAATTGCAAAAATCAGCAATCAATGAGTTACCAACAGCCCTTGCAATGACCCATGGGTCACAACACTTGTCTCCTAACACCATTCCCATGATTAGCCAAGTTGTTCCCTTGGTAAACCCACTTAAAACTTAATAGAATAGGGCTGTATAAGGACTGTAACAGCCCTAAATTGCTTGTTTTTTCCCTCCAAAAAACAACATATACCTTGCATAACTTGTACCTTGTGATCCTAAATAGCAAGCTTTAACCACACCAACATACGACAATGCATTATCTCTTATGTAGTGTGTCGTTCTCTATGAAAACTGAATTATAATTGTTGTGGTTGATTTATTGACAACACCACCTACCTCAACCCTTGCCATGGGTTGTATATTCCCCTCTTGCATTTTCCCTCTAGTCATAGCCACTCCATGTAACATATAGAATATATCAAATAAATTGTGATGCTTACCAATTTTATGAGTTGTTTGCATGTTTTTAACATGCCCTTCACCTTGTCTTCATCCTTGGCATGATCCCCATAACCATCAAAACGTTGTAGGAGCATAGGAGGAGGGTTATGCCATGATTTCTCCCCATAAGAATAATTAAATTGCTTACCACTATGTGCTTCCCTATTAAACTCCCTTAGGTGTTGCCTAGCTTGGAAAGCTATCATCTTTGCCTCCTTTACCCTCCTTATCCACTCATCACACCTTACTTGTGTCCTTGACATAAGGGCACAATTTTCTTCCATGGTGTCTTTAGAACTTACTTCTCTTGATTCATCCACCTTCTTGACTTCAACTTGCAACACTTGTTGTTCATCATTTGGCTGCCCTTGAATTTCTGGTTCTTGTGACTCAAAAAATTCAGTCATTGGCTCTCACTTCAATCATTGATAACCCTCCTTTGGCTGCCTCAAAGGTTCCACCTTTTGAAGTTTTTCACTTGCAACAATAGGCTGCCCTTCAATTTCAGATTTGTCTACCTGAAAATTTCCCTTTCTAGACTCAGAAATTTCTAATTGCTTTTCCCTTCGTGGCTGCCCCTCAATTTCAGTTTTGCATGCCTCTGAATTTTTTGAGTTTTCCAATTTTGAACCCTGTTGGTTGTTTGTCATTAGAGGCTCCAAACTCACCGATTTTTGATGTTCAAAATCCCCATGCGTTGGCTGGTTCGTGCATGTCTAAAATTTTGCCTTTGGTTGCTCGATAAACACTGATTTTTTATGGCCAGCATACTCGTGAAGTGGCTGCCCTTTGTATAACTGAAAACTATGCTTGTTTGATTGCTTCAATGGCTGCCCTTTATATAATTGGAAGTCCCTATTTGGTGCCATCAATATTTTCGATTTTGGTGGCTCTACCTTCTCACCAAACTCCTTAGTGATCCTTTCACAAAGCTCCTCATATGTCCCAATGAGGTCATGCCTTTGTGCTTTCCTTCCACGATGCCACTATTCATGGGCAGCCCCACCCAAAAGTTGGATGACAAAAGTTAGAGCCCCCTTTCTACCCCTAGGCCTCAAGTCCAGGTATTCATTTACCTTGTCCACCCAAGCTCTCACTGAAATACCTGGATCCCCATCAAAAGTTGGGAGAACTATTCTCCCCAAATCGTCATGTATGGATACATGCCCATGGTGCCCTTTTCCTTGTTTCAACGCTAGCCATTCTCTGAAGCTCCTTCCCCTTCTGAACCAGGGTGTGTGTCAAATACTCATCATAATATTCCATTAGATCCCAACGAATTGAAGGCTGGTCCTCCACTTCAAGGGGTTGATTCTCGTCCTTTCCTTTCACTATTTGAAAGAAGGTATCCATTGGCCCCATCAAACAATCTTGGGCCTAAATAAGACTCTCAACCCTATTCTTGTCCATGTCGCTGCTTGACATAAGTCTTTGAACTCTACAAATGGCCAAGATATGGCTCTGATACCACTGTAATGTCCCCAAATTGGGACAAATGTATAAAAAGGGGTTTCTTCCACAACCCTTGCTAAACTGAAATAATTTACGAAAAATTACAACAAACTCTAGTTGCTGAAAAATACAGCAAAATACTGAAAATAAGATCAGCAAACCCCAGTTGAAACAATCTCACCAAAATCACAATAAAATATTGCAAACCCTCATGAACAATTTAGGAAACCAACCAAACAAGATTAAGGCCTTGGAATGGTAAATCGCCACTCAACCCTAGGTGCCAATATTTAGGGAAATTATGTGATTAATTGCAGTTGTGCCAACCCAACTTCCACTTCAATATATTCAAGAAAATGACCAGAAAATTACAGAATAAGTTCGTTGTAATAAATACCACTTCTTTCGGAATTATGATGCCAAAATCATGAGAAATATTACCGAGTAATATTACCAATTTTATTATGATTTTCTGACAAGTTTGAGGCTCAAAATGACCTTCAAAACCCTAAAAATTTAATTCCAAACCAATTCACCCTAGCTAGAATAATTTGGAAATAAATCCCCAAAACCCTAGAAGAGGGTTTCCCCTGGTAGTGCAGCCCTTAAAGGGATCTTTTACCCTAGTGGCCAAGTCGCCACCCTTCACAAGCTCACAAAACTTGTTAATGGCCTCCTTAAGCAAGCCACAAAACCCTAACGTCCAAAACCACTTGCCAAGGCAAGTCGCTCACCTCCTTAACCTGCAAAACACAATCACCAAGCTCTCCAAGGTGCTCGTTAATCTTCCTAATCAAGGTGGTGTTTCAAAACATCTTTGTAAGACCAATTGCATGCAAACATGCAAATCTAAAGCACAATTACAACCCTTGAATAGAGCTTCCTTTAATGAAGGAATTGAGGTTTTCGTCCCCAAACCCTTGGTGCACTTGAAGGTTTTTGTCCTCAAGCCACTTTGAACAAGCTTGACATTCTTGATCATCAATTCAATATCACAACAATGCATCCCTCCAAAAATGGATCCCTTGCTTGCAATAAATACCCTCCCAAAAGGGGCAAATCATGTGAGGGAGTTCAATGCATGAATTAAAAATCATTGCCGACCTTTAATTCCTCTTTTCCACTTTTGTATCCCACACAAAGGGTGGCATTCCAATTTGGAACAACTCAAAGGCCGACAAGGTCACAATTCATTCTCCCATTATTAAATTAAATTTGTATTAATAAATCATAGTAATTAAAATTACTTTTGGGGCAAATAATCTAATAATTAATTAATTAAATTGCTCTATTTGCAAGTGATAAAAATCACATTTTTGAGCAATTAATTAATTGAAAATACTTTCCAATTATTTACTTAAATTACCTTAATTTTAAGAGTGGTAAAAACTACTTTTTAGGTAATTTAAATAATTAATCGTGATAGTTCTATTATTCTAATAATCAATTAAAATTGCTTTAAGATAACAAATGATTAAAATCACTATTCGAGCAACTCTAATTAATTATTAAAATTAATTTTCCCAATTACCATTCCTTAGCTTATGGGGAAAATTAGGCTAAAGATCTTCAACCTGTTTTCCTTTATTTTGAAAAAGGGGACATTACAATGCAACACTTCAGTGATGTTTTGGGCATGCATGGGGCATATTTATTTGATAAGGCACAAAACTTGTTAGCACTTGGGGTAGACACAAGGTATGCAATGATTCCTATACCATGGGTCTAGATGAGCTAACTTCTTATGATAATGTTTGGGCTATTGTGGGTGTGCTCAATGTAACTTTTTTAAGGTGGCCACTGGATAAGATATTGGTAATGTCATGCACCGAACTGAGAATATCCTCTTTGAGCAGCTATAGATCTACCGGCATGGAAAGGGTTTCTTTATTTGATCCGATGTGTAGGTCTCACAAATTGAGATCATTAATTGCAAACATTCCAGCATCTTTAGTGCTAATTGGGGAGAAAGTCAAAGCCATGTATGACTATTACAACCACCAATCAGCTAGCTTACATTCTGATCCGAACCGTTTTTCAAATGGCATTACTCGAGGCATCATGATAAGAACTTTTGGAGTCCAAGGTAATCAGTGTAACAACAATCTAGAAGAGGTGAGAATAAGTGTTGGCATGCATTGGTCATATTTACTTGATAAAAGGAAACTCAAGGATGAAGAGTTGGTGGTCACACGGTGGAGTTTACAGCTCATTACCCTTGTTGAAGTATTTTCAGATTGTACAAGGCAGTTTTCAGCCTTTATATCTTTGATTTTTAGTAGGAAATATTAGTTTGATAGTTGTCGTACCATTGTCATGATGTTGATTTCAATAATTCCAAATCATGAGTTGTTATCAGCGATGAACAGCTGTGGATTTGTGTATTTGGGGAGAGTTTCCTTGCATGATGATGTTAGTAAAGGATGTCCGTTATTAAAGACAAACAGCCCAGCCACCCTAATGCTGATGGGGATGAGATGCAAGGAGTTTTGTCACTGTTATGGACTGTTTCCAGCCTACATGCAACTTGTATTGTGTCATAAAGTGAAGGGGACAGTCCACAGTAACATTAAGAGAATCATTGGAGCACAAGGCTATAGCCATGAAGCGTGTGTTTGGGATTACAAATCCCAAAGGTAGATTTGGAATCCAGGTAGTGGAAAACAGCATTGCTTGAGGACACGCAGTTTTGAGAAGGACGGACTGTAATGTCGCCTTTTCTAAATTAATATAATTAATAATATTATTTAAGTTGGGCCCGGTCATTTCTAATCTTTTGGGCAATTTAATAATATTATTATTATTAAAATAAAAAGTATTCTCAGATACTGTAAAATAAACTGAATAATATAACTAAGTACCAAAAAAGTAATGGCAGCAACTTATGTTTTATTATTAAAATAAACTAAGTTTGAAGTTTCAGTGGGAGTTTCAGTGGGAAAAGGTATAGAAGAAGGTGGAGAGGTCTATTTTTGGCATCTATCTGTCATCTATCAATTAATTCATTTGAAGTAGCGCGTTTGCTTGCATTCTCAACTCTTGAGGACAGAAACCCTCATTGGCTTCAATATTCGAGGACAAAAACCCTCAATACTGTTCTGGAGGCTTCATTCACAAGTCACATTGTGCATCAATTCATCCTTTTTCGGTGCAAGGGTCACCTTGGAGGGTGGCGATTCAGTTTGAGACAGTTTGAAGGTGATCAAACCAAATTTGACAGACCTAGGAGGTGGGCGATTCAGTTGAACAGCTTTGAGTTAGTAGCAGATCAGTTTTACAGCCCTTGGGAGTTGGGCGATCTAGTTGGCAGCTTGTGGAAGGTCAACATAGCAGTGGGGCAAGTTCTTGGTGGATCATTGTAGCCCTCGCAGACCTCCAGAGGTGTGGCAAATGGCATCTAGGGTTTGATTTTCAGTTGGAGCAGCAATTGTTGGGTGAAAAGCCCCACTTCATCCTGCATTGATTCAATGTTATTTTATTGTAATTTTCAAGACTACAAATTGTCTAAAAATCAATCTTTTGAGGTCAAATAAATGTTTTAAATATTCTACAATCTTATGAGGGTTATTTGATGATGGATAAATTCATTTTAGTGCCTTAAATAATCATTTTTAGAATTCTGAAATTTTCAGTTAGAGTTTCAATAAATAAAAGTCAGAATTTATATTTTTATTCCTAGGGTTTGCTGGAAAACCCAAATTGTTTTAAATCTGCCCAAGAAGGGACATTTCAATATGTTCCAAGATTTATCATGATACAAGTCTGAAAGGATGGGGACAGCCTCTAAGGATGTTTCAGAGGTGCTAATACTTAGGTATCCACTACGTATTAATCTTTCACTTAATAGAGTAGGTGTATTTATGGTATAAGTGATGGGAGGGGTGATAGGCCTTTGCAACCATTTTTAGCATCCCAATATGATAATGGACATTACACCACGACAAGATAGATATTGATTTGAAATATAGGCTCAAATTAGCACCACATAACAGAAAGAAAAGAGAAAATAAAGATGCAAGAACAAGTTGTGGTCGCCTACACACCCAAAGTTGGACTGCAATCAAACTTGCAAATCATATGTGAGGGAAATCAATCTTCTTTTGGGAGGTGCTAGCCTTATAAATTTGTAATGATAATGACAAAAGATTGATTATAAATGAGAGATAGATCTCCTATAAATACCCAAGTCAACCTCATAAATTTGTAATGATATTGAAAATAGATTGATTACAGATGAGAGATAGATCTCCAATAAATACCCAAACCATGGTGACATTCCACCTATGCTATTACATTGAGAGTGGTATTCCTCACCACCATTAACTATGGACCTAACGCCACCTACTATCAATAACTAGGCTGCTGAATGGTTTTGTAAGCAAAACACTCACATGACAATAAAAAAACGTTGCATTTTGGCACGCATAATTCACACTTCCAAGCGCTAGCCTTGAGAGTGCTTTCAAGGAGCTTTTACCCCCACTAGTAGGATGGACATCCAAGAATGTTCAATGAGGATCCACCTTAACGACAATAAGAGGTCACGAATCCAAGCCATAACTCCCACCCCCACTAACAAATCAACAACTATCATGAATTGCATATGCACTCATTTGAGACCGCTAAAGGTGGAGGACCATCCACTATTCTTTGCAACTCATTCTTGTTGTGCTCCTTTGTCTACCAGTTGCCATTCCGCTTTAGTTTTAGCGTTGCTTGATTGTGTAGATTTTCTTGGGATAATATGTTGTGGTGGTTGTGACAATAGAAACGGTGGACAACTCTTTTGGATTTATGCACAGTAAAACATTAAAAGAGACACCAATAGAAAAGAGGCACAAATGGGAAGTAAGAATGAGACATCTTTATTATAATTTAACATCATATTTATACATTATAGCAAGATGTCAGGCATCTAACTCTAATGACACTCACAATATTTAATAACTCTAACCTAAATATTATTAACTAAATATAATCTACAAACTCTAAATGGACATTATATTTGCAATACCCCCTTCCCCATATAATGTCCAATTAGACATCGTTACCAAATATATTCAAACAAGGGGCACATTAAAAGACCCTTGAATTAAAGAACACACATATTATCATCTTCTTTGCTTCTTTTATGTCTTTCCTATTTCCAGTAGTTTCAGCCAAATTGTTTCCCTGATGAGGAACAGATGCATGCAAAACCTTGCAATATGCCCTGGTTTACCACAACGATAACATACAAAATGGGATTTACCATCATTCATTCTCTTTGCTCGCATTAGGTTTTGACTTGTATTGCCATTTTCCCTTATATTTTGTGCACTACAATAGCCTTCTCTTCTTCAAACTGTTCTGCATTTGATTTTCTTTTTCACAATAAATAACCTGAAATCTTCTCAAAATCCCAGGTTGCTGCAACAACTGAATAAGTTTCAACTGTTCCTTCACTAGTTTTAGGAAAACTATCCAACACAATGGATTTGAATTCTCTCATCTATGTTTTCACCTACACCTGCAAGTTGACTTTTGATGTCCTTCAATGTTTGTAAGTGATCACCCATTGATCCACCTTCCTATAACTTCAAAGCATAAAGTTTGTTTTTCAAATAAAGCATCCTAGTTTTATTTGAGTCAACATATAAAGAGGATAATTGTTTCCATGTAGCAATACCATTGTCTGCATCAGCAATAGAGAAGACAATATCATCATTAATACCAAAGGCTTTCAAAGTTAGATGTATCATATTTCGGTTACATTGAATCCCATCTGGTGGACTCATTTTGGTTTTATTAAATATGTCTCATACCCGCTTTCACCTTAATAAACACTTTCATTTTCTGACTCCATAGAGCATAGTTGTCTTTTATTAACTTCTGGGACTCTATTAAAATATGAACCATTTTCATCTTTGAAGATTTAAAGATTCAATAAAATGTTTCACCATGTGAGTTGAGGATTCAATTGAATTTCTGAAAAATTCCGGCAAATAGTCACAATTTCACCCTCAACATAAAACTTTCATCAAATAAATACAGCTACATTAAATTGAGCATTTCCCAAAATATATTTCCTTAAAATTTCAGCATAAAATTTCTGCTATCATCAAAATAATTTCAACAAAAAAATAACGCCATCTCTCCCTAGGGCATTCTTCATTTAAAATCGTCAAAAACAAAATTTCACCAAATTCATCAAAATAAGATCATTATAACCTCATTCAAAAAAAGCATTCATGAAAAATCCTTCGTACATCTACTCTGTAGAGCCTACTGACTAAGTATTGAGGATTTTCTCTTGCTGCCATACACCCTCCAATTTCAGGGTGTTTCAAAAACAAAAAGACATACATGACTCTCTAATTTTCAAACCTCCATCTCTCTATAATGTCCCCCATTTTGTACTAGTCTTGGGAGGAGACCCTTCGCCTTTTCGTTCCCAAGGGCTAAGGAATTTAAAGGCAAAAAGGGGAACATTTGTGAGCTTCAAGAGCATTTTATGGAAAAGCACTTTATGATCTAATTTTGGGACTTTTTTGAGGGTCGTGGGCATTTAAGGCCTAAAGTGAATTTTATAAGGAAGCTTTTATATATTTCTTTTTTAAAAAGAAAAAGGTAAACTCTCACTCCTAATTTTGGGCACTACACTTGGAGGTTGGGTATAAAAGACAAGGAGAGGTTCATTTGGAAGGGTTATGCATTTTGAGTATTGAATTGTTGACCAAGTATGTCAAGCTTGTTCACCACAACTTCAAGACGAAAACCTTCAAGTGTGCCAAGGATTTGGGAACGAAAACCTTCATTCATTCATTAAAGGCAGCTCTATTCAAAGGTTGTAATTGTGCTTCAAATTTGCATGGTTGCATGCAATTAGTCCTACAAAGGTGTTTTGAAACACCACCTTGAACAGAAGATTGGCGACCACCTTTGGAAGCTTCCTGATTGCATATGTGTAGGTAAAAGAGGTGGGTGAATTGCTTGGAGAGTTGTTGATCTTGGAAGCCATCCCTAGGGTGGCGAATTGATTTGGAGGATTGGCGACCCCTCTATAGAGGACTATTTGGCTTCGGAACCCTCTTCTAGGATTAGAGGTATTTTTGGCAATTTATTCCAGCTTGGCGAATTGTTCGTGGATTAATTTGCAGGTTTTGTGGGCCACTCCGTGCCCTAGAAATATTTAGAAAATTATTATATTATTTTTCCAACCTAGGCGACTTACATTGGAAGGCTTGGAAGGCTTGTGGAAGGGGAAATTCAAGGGTTTGACATTCAAATTTAATCCTATAATTTTCCCCCAAGTGTGGCGACTCCCTTAAAGAGGTTTCCAATCAGATTTGAAGGAAGAAACACAGCTGTACCGGCATTGAAAAATCAGAGTAATTGCAGGGGTAATTTTCAGCCTCATCACCATTGCCACCTTGCCAAAAAAGGTTCTTTATTTCAGTTTCATATTCAGCCAATTTTGGGCTATATTGGAGTGTGTTTTGCTTAGAATTTGGTCATTCTTTCCAACTAGGGTTTGCTGGTTTTTGGGTCAAATTTCAGATTGTTTTCAAATTTACATAAGGGTTTGTTGGAAAACCCATACTTTGCTTAATTGTACCATTTGGGGACATTACACTCTCTCCTCCCAAATGTCAACTAGGGTTTCGATAAATTTTCCATCTTACCCACATAGCTCTAATACCATATTAGATTTATGCATAGCAAAATATTAAAAGAGATATCAATAGAAGACAAGTAAGACTGAGGCATCTTTATTACAATTTGATGTCATATTTATACATCACCACAAGATTTTAGGTATGTAACCACCAATACCTAATCACTTTATTTATTTTTAAATGACACCTCGCATATATTTTATAACTCACCTAAATATTATAAACTAAGTATAATCTACCGACCCTAAATAGACATTATATTTCCAAAAGACTTGTCATGGACAATGGTGGAGTAAGTAGCTTCGGTAGTAAAAAACAATTGTTCTTCAAAGGGCAAGTTGTGGAGGAAATCCTCCTTACGGAAGCACAAAGATGCTTAAGAACAAAAGGTTGCTTTGTCCATGGACGATTGATGAGAGAAATCAACCTGCACAAGTCCACAAACTTTTGTCCCAACCCATGTAACTCTATATCAAGGAAACAAGCATACAACATACTCAATCCATACCACTTCAACACCTCTAACAAAAGCTTGGGATGTCATAAGGTAGTCCGATCCAAAATCGAGCATTGTCACCAATGCAATCATAAAACAATTTCAACGGTCTCATTAATGCTTGGCAAGATGGATGCTCATTTGAAGCAATGCCTTAGCAACCATGCTCGTAGGAAGGAGGGCATAGAAGACACCAACCCAACAAGGCAAATTGATCTAGATGAAGGTGGTCCAAAGGCAGCGTTGAAAGCTGCTATGGTAGCTCAACGTCAACTGGTAGTTTTGGCATGACGATTTGCACCCCAATATTAGGTGGACGCCCAAAGCACGAGCTTTTATAAGGGTAATAATGGAGCATTGGATGCGAGTGCAATAGAGGTGAGTTTTTAATTACTGCTTCTTTTAAGATAATATTGGTTTTAGTTTAAGGTTATGGTGGGCTTTTGGGTTCTTAACTTTTAGAGTTTATGGATACTCGTCTTATCAATATCAATATATTTTATAAATTTCTATTTTTCTCGTCAAAACAATATTACACAGAATTATCCTCCAACTAAGCATTAAACACGATTTCCACAAATAAAGAAGAAAAATGAAGGCCCAAAAAGAGTAATAAGATAAGGAACATGCATGAGAAAGCTCTATGAAAGGTGAGCTACTTGGAAAAGGGTTGATTTAGCTTCATAATTACATTTCATAGTTTTCTAAAACCTGGTTTGCTGCTTTTAAACAGCAGCCTACTTAAAGAGAGAATTCCATTGTGCTCCCACTATCATTCTGCTTGAATTCTGCTAAGAAATAGAGTCCTCGGGCTAGAATCCTGAAGGATAGATTTGGCCCAGCTTCAGATAAGTAATAAAATCTGAAAGAATAGCTTCGATGGAGCATTGGATATGACAATCTACAAGACCAAAGAACACTTCATCAAAAGTTGCATCATATGTCACAATCTCATCTGAGGAAAAGGTATAGATTTCATTTCTTTTTTATCTGATGACATGTTAATTATGTTCCCAATGCGCTTACATTGATTGATGATGTCTATGGTTGAATCTCATTTTACCATGTCAATATTATGACTTTATAAACATACATAGTCACATAACTCAGGTTTCACAAAGAATTGACAACATAGAGAGTCAAATGGAAAAAACTGCAAAAAATCCACAAAACGTATTAAAAATACATAAAATATTCAAACTCGATATTTTACACACTTATGTATACCATGATTATTTACCTATTTTATTCAAATCTTGTTAAGCTTTTATCAAGTCTAAAATTATTTTCAGTCCAAGTTTTGCTCCTTGTTATCCAAGCCAAGTTTTTCCTGCATATGCATGACACAAACCTGCGTCATGTCACTTTGCGTGCATATCATAAGCCATAGTAAATGTTTACTAAACTACATTAAGAATTTGAATAATGGGCATACTTGTCATGAGGTCAGGCCCTTTTAATGTTACCAAAGGACACATCGCCCACATCCTTAGGATAGGTGGCATCCCCTACTAGCCCTAGAACACAGAAGAGAGAAGGGAATGTATTAGGGGACGGAAGGCATGTGCCAAGGGACTTCCTGTCTTGAAAGGTGGGCTACCTTGAAAGGTTGGGCTTCTACATGTTCCCCCATCCCCAAATTACATATAAAAGAATGTACTATTTCCTGTTTTTAAGGCCTTTAGTAGTAAATTTTGCATGTTCAAGAAGAGAAGAAAGAAAAAAAAATATTAATGTCCATAGATGACCAAAAGTAGGTCAATGGGACTCAAGGATACAATAGTTAACAATAGAAATTTCTAGCAGGAGAGAATCCTACAAGCCAAATAAAAGAATAAAAGTACAAAAGACAAAACAAAGCAGCGTACCACTAACATAGGTGGTAATGAAATCAATACAAATAGCAATGAAGGGTGAAAAAGTGCCCAAAGGCATGTGTCGATGAAGACTGAAAGGAGACTTCACTAAATATCTTTGTTTGTCCCTGAAGTAGAAGAGCCGTTTGAGCCATCATTGATCACTGTGAAAGATCTAATAGTGCTCGTCAAGGAGTACCCAATGACAAAGGGGCCAAGTTAGGAGATCATAGGAGAAATCAAAGCACTTCCTCTAGAATCTTCTCAACATCCAAGGTCGATGTAACTCCCATAATAAAAAGGAAACTCGTAATATGAGTCTACCCCTGTGATCTGGGGGGCGATCGGTAATTAGTAGGTCTATGTTGCAGGGAAGGAGCAAAGCCACATCGATGAGGAGCAAAGCGACAATGCCAAAGGAAAGCAGGCTGGGAGATCTAAGTAATCTGAGTAGTAATGGTGTGTTGAGAGAAATGCCACCTAACTGATCTATCAGCTCTGATGTGTGAAGCATTAGTGTCCAAAGGGCACTTCGTGTTGCCAATCCCCTGGATGAGCTAGAAGAAAGAGGTGATCAACATGGGGACTTTAGAACCTCTAGGCTCCCCCTATAGGGATCTGCACTGGAAGGTGACGGCCTCGCAAAGATAAAGAACCAAGCACCATTGGTCTGGATATCTGAATAAAGTATATAAAGTGTTACCTAAGTCCCTGTAGAGGTAGTGATATCTTCCTTGGATCTCATAGCAAATGGGGCATCTAAAAATGAAGTGTTCCTCGATCTCCACCTCCTGGAGAAAGCAAAGGACAACATATTTGGTCCTCATGGAGAATGTGGTAATCGGTTTCAACACGTAATGAGCGAGAACACACTCTCATCTGGCCAAGGGAAAACCTCAAGCCATAAGACCAATGGCACTAGAGATAGTGACGGCGAGGAATAATACCATCCACTACTTGTAAGAAATGCTCGGCATAAAAAGCAAGCCTAGGGCTAAGCAACTCAAGGGAAGAGATCCACGAGGCCTGGATATACTATCTGTAGATATCCTCTCTAGTAGTTCTAATGATGATGTCCTTTGTGGGAAGGAGCCCGAGGGGTGTTTGAGGAATACATGAAAGGGGGTAGCCTATCAATAGAGATGCCAATAGAAAGATGGAGGAACCTAGTCTCAAAATACAAACAGTGTCGGCGTCTAGTGGAGACTAATGAAGCAATCCTCTCTAAAGCACTCCTCCATGAAGAGCAAAGTGCTAAATATGGATATCTCTCACAACCAAAAGCTGAGTACCCCAAGGATCTAAGTTTGTGGATGTAAAAAGTACGCCTAAAGATAGTCTCAAGGTATAGCAACTAGGCAACAAAGTCGGCTTGGACAATGCACTGTAGCGTGAGAGTTTGGACCCTCTCAATACAGGCCCGCTCAATAGCCCCCAAGCTAAGTTCCCAAACCTCTAAACCATATAAAACTATAGGTTTGATAATTGTATCAAAAAGGCATAACTTGGAAGGGATGTTTTGGAAGTGGATCTGAAAACACTAACACTCCAATGCAGAAAGAGAGGCATACCCATTGCAAAGGCACGAGTGAGAGGCAGACTTCATGCTAAAGGATAGACCAAAAAATTGGACTCCCAAATATGTGTAGGCCGATGTGTTCTCTAGAAGTTCCCCTTTGTAGAAAAACTTGAATCTGGAGAGAAAGCGCTTGGAGATATTGAAAATCATGACCTTAGCTTTACTAAGGTTGACCACAAATTGTCGAAGCTTGCAAAAACAAGCAAGGGCATCGAGTTGTCATTGCAAGCTCTTAGTAGAGTGTGAAGGAGAACAACATGGTCGGCAAAAAGGATAGTTATAAGGACCACATGCAAAATACAATCGTCATCCATATGGTTATGTTGTCAAAGAAACTCCTCTAATTCATCAATGTAAATGTCGAATAGAGTTGGTGAGAGAGGACATCTTTGCTTGACCCCAATGGTACCCTTCATAAAGAGAAAATGTGATAAGTACAAAACTACCATTGTCTCGTAAAGTCTCCAAGTAGCAATATCCAGAGAATTTGGGATGTAGATATCTCTAAACATCTAGAAAAGTAGGTGTCTCAAGAACGAGTCAAAGGCTTTCCAAAAGTCAACAAAACAGTAAAAGACTTTAGAAGTCCTATGGCGAGCCTCAATTGTAGCCCAGAGTGTAAAGATGTAATCAATAGTCTGGTAGTCCTTCCTAAAGCCAGCCTGCCTTCTAGCTCTAATATTATTCCTTTCCAAGTACTCTGATAACTGCATGTCTAGCACTGTGGCATAAATTTTGGCAAATGCATGCCCAATCATAATGGTCTAGTAGTTGCCAAGGATAGAGAGATCCCCGGACTTATGAATAGGGTGAATGATGTGTTGGGACCACAACTGTGAAAAACCTAAAAACACCACCTCATTAAAGAGTGTGGCAACGAGAAAAGCAAGGGAATCCACACCATTTTTGATGAATTCAGCTTGGAGACCTTTGCAATCAGTTGCTTTGCTAGTACATGGCTTCAAAATAGCTCTCTTGACGAAATAAGTGGAGAAAACAAAAGAGGGTGGAGTAGTGGGGGCAGTGGCAGCAGGATTCTTTTTCTTCTTCTTTCTTCTTAGTAATTCTTGATTTCATCATGTTTAGTTGTGCTTGGTCATTAACTATAAACTAATGATACTTTTTACCATTTGAAATTTATATACCATTTTACGTTCTCTGTGGCAAAGAGAACCTAGATGTCCCATAAAAAATTTCAGGCCATCCTTTTACCCCTACATTCCCATCCTTGGGAAATGGGGTAACATAAGGCACTTTAGAGCTATACCACAGTAGTATTTATCTTGCCTTTGATGTAAGAGGCTTCAAGAAGTTTGTGGCTAGCTACCTCTGAATTTTAGGGGTGGTAATTGTGAGTGGCATTGCCCATGGAGTAATGTCTTCCCCACAAGATTGTTGATGGCCATTTCATCCTTCCCAACTAGAAGACTTTACAAGGCTTCGGAACATCATCATGTTGGTGAATGGCATAATAATTAATCGAGTGGCTAGTGGCATGGGTTTTATACTTGACCAAGTGAACTACGTAACAAGTCATGATGTCCTTTGTCTTCTCTTGTTATCGGTCAGGTGTGTTCCAAGATAGCCTGGTATAGAACTTCTTCACTGCTGAACTTTGAACTCAGATGTCTTAATATGCATATATCAGCATTTGAGAGGTGAGCCTCACAAGCTCAAAATTGAAAAATAATTCTGAGTCTGAATGGCTTCTATACGTAGACTAACCTACCTATGAAGAACCTTAGGAGTTCCTACCATGCTAATCCCACAACAAAGCTCTGGCTGTCGTGCATGAGTGAAGGAAGTTGTGGCAGGAAGATGGTACGAAACTAGACAATGAAATAAAATGTTTTTAATTACATCCAGAGACTCCGCCGTCTATGGGGCAAAAGATGTTACGGCTGTCTCAATCACAAAAAGGAGCTGAACTTTAGGACATTGGTGGTTCCTAGTGAAGGTTCTTCTTTCTATTGATTTGGATCAGAAATTCCCCGTAAATCTTTGCTCTCCAAAGAGTTATAATATGGAGTCTATTTTTAGGTCTAGATATACTTGACCTGAATCTCATTAACACCATAGTCTCCAAGAGAGAGAGCTTGGGTGCAGGGACTGGAATATCATCTTCACATAAGGTACATAAGTATATAAATAAGGGTGCAGATATATCTACATTTAAATTTAGTCAGCGAGTACCAAGGGGCGAAGTCTCACTGGTGGAGAATATATGCCCATAAAAAGACCGCCAAACTTCCATTTTTCCTAGTATCAAATGAGAAACAAATTCAAGGTAAATTCGGGGAAATAGATACCTCCCACTGCTTGGCACTACGCTAAAGCAGATGGATAATACTAAATCCCTGTACCAACGACATGTTTATTCTCCAATTAGAAAAAACATAATCAGCAAGAGATGTAGGTCCGGTCAGTCCCTGGACCCGAGTTTCCTTCTTAACATTCGCACCTGTGTTGTTGAGAAGCAATTTAGAGCTGCTGATAGCATTGAACCCCATTAGAGTGTTGCGTCACCTCCACATTTTATGAAAGTAAAAGTAAACTAGGAAAGAGAAGGATGATATAGCGTACCAGTTTTTGGAAAAATACAGCTGTGTGGCCATGTTGAGGTGTACGGGCTTCGTTAATATGATTTGATGGGTCTTTGAAGGCGCATCGTGGTAACAGATTTATACGCTGGCGATGGGGCTGGGCATTCAAACAAGGAAGCGCCAAGGGCAAAGCTTTTTTCACAGCAAGTGTTTGTGTATGCCTATGGACAGAACGATGATGATAATTGAGTGAGCACGCTTTTACTGTGGTGAGAGACGAAGAAGAAGAAGAATGGATAACAAGTCTCTCCATGGCTCTCCAATTTCTCCTCCGCCTGCTCTAAAAGTCCGTCATTCAAAATACACCCATGTAAAACTCTAACCACAATTAACTTCTGACTTCTCAATTGCTTTACATTACTCAAATGACTTCCTATTCAAATTACTTTAGAAAAGTAATCATGGTTATGTGTGGGGGTTAACTATGGGAGTGGGGTATGTTTAAAAAAATAAAAATAAGCATCCATGTCATTTTATTTATATGTTATAGTTTTTGGATAGATATCTTGAAAACAGTTCATAGGTATTTATTAGTCGTTAAATTATATAATTTTAATATATTTGTATATTTATCAATTATTGATTCAAAGTAAGTATTATTGGTATGTTTTATCAAATTTTTATTATTTTTGACCTATCTTTTAACTTCTTTCAATTTTCTTTGTTTCCTCCTTTGATTTATCCTTAATTGAATCTCTTTTCTTAAAGTGTATGTACCCTCTGAACACTCTTTTGAATGGCCCCTTTTAGTTTAAGTGTCTTTATACCTTATTCCCACTTTCCCTTGTTTTATCGTTGGAGGTCAATTTGGTCACTAATAGGGTCATAATTTGAATTTGATGTTTATTAATACATAGGTATTCTAGTTCATTTAGGCATCGATCATCTATCTAAGGCATTCAAGAAGCGAAATCAAGAGACTTCATTATTCATAGGGATTCATTGAACAATTATAATCATTCTATGGACTTGAGCAAACATTCATGGAAGCACATAGGTTCATGTTAAAGACATTGCATAACATTGGTTTACCTCACTAATGATTTTTTCTAATAACATCAAATATATTATCAAAAAAAAGGAGTTACATGAGAGCTTGAAGAAAAGATGTCTTCATGTAGATCCAACTATCAAATTAAAAATGTCAATTCTACTATTTGATAGCCCTTAACAATTTCTAGCTTGTTGGGACATCGTACAAAAATGTAATCAAAATTGTTTATGAATCATATCGAAACATAGCGTTTAATGCTAACAAGTACACAATAACAATAACTATAATTCTACTTGATATTTTCAAAACTTTTCAGTTTCGCCACTTTCAACCTCTTCTTACTCATTTTAATTCTTTTCCAAGCCCTAAGAGTTCAATGGTAAATCTCTCTAATGCTTATTTCCAACTACTTGTTTTCTTTATCCCGTCACCTAAAGAGTATCTTTCAGTGCATATATTTTAGTCCTCACCACTAGGTTGGTAAGATTATCGACTATTTTATTATCCTTTACGTGCCCATGTTGCCTCCCCTCTCTTTTGATGTACGCAACTACTAGATAGATCCAACACTTTTTGTAACTTCTATAATGTCATAAAGGTAGTCCCAGAGATATCAATTTTGACAATTCCATGTTTTCAAACATTTATCACCATTTTGGGATCACTTTCGACTATTAAATTTTGTACTCCATCTTTGGCTACAATTTCTAGCCCTTGAAGAATACTCTTTGCCTCTATTTGATTGTTTGAACTATAACCCAAATATTTTCATGCCTTTGTTATTCTCCCATTTTTGCATATTACAACACCTTCTACCCTGTTGGACCTAGATTTGCTTTAGTTGTCCCATTGTAATAAATTTTTAGAAAGCCTTTCTCAAGAGGTAAACAAATTACTTGAGAAACATCATTTCTATTTGTGTTTTTTGAAATCACTGGGTTTAATTCTTCCACCATTGGCTCTTCATGGCATTATTTATTTATAGTATTTACGCTCTCTATAGTTACAGATTTAGCTCTAACTCATGTAGCTTAAGGAGGTAAATAATTAGAGTAAAAATCCTCAAATTTCTTGTTTTCCTTATGTTCCATAAGACTTGTTCTAGAGAGAAGTTCCACATGCATTTCAATATTTAGAATTTAAAAATATCTTGATTCCATTATGAACTGAGACTAACTACCCTACCAACTCCTTGGCTATAACACCTAAAAGCTTACCCCCATAAATGTCAAACCTATTTTTTTAAATTGTAGTGAAGAAACAAATGGTCTATTATTTCTTCCCCTACTAAGCATAATGGGAAACAAGATGAACCATGGAAGCCATACCTCTGCAAATTAGTTTGAGTCAAAATCTTACTTTGAAATAGCAACTACATGAAGAAAATTATCTTAGGCCATTGGCTTTTTATCTAGAGCTTCTTCCAACTATCTTTCTTTGGCCATAGAACTTGTGATAAAAGCTCATCCATTTTTGAAAATGTATTACCCATTGCCACTATTTCCACATATTAGGACATCATTACCATTTTTTTGTAGTAGCCTTCTAGTTTTTATTGTTTACAAAATTTCCTTTCTTAATTAGTTTTCTCCCATGTTAGGCCATTCCTCTAGGGTTTTCATCTTTTCACTCTTACACCTCCTGCTATTCACTTCAATTAATTTATCTACTATATCCCAACCTGCTTCCCTAAAGAGACTTGATATTGCTTTATATTTAGGCTCCAGTATCAACGAGTCATATTGATTCCCCCTGTCTACCCAAAAAACTATTTGCTTCCCATTTCAATTTCCCAAAAGAAATCACATAAAATTAAATGCTTGTATGTGTTCATGCAGTTCCAAATTGTTAATCCTTTGGAGAGATTTTGGATTCTTAGCAAGTCTTCTATCGAGAGATTATTTTCTTACTTCACCCTCAATAATTTGCTCCAACATGCTTCACTTAACTCATAAAACTTCCAAAATATTTTAGCTTCAAGAATCCACCCCACTAGTTTCAAAGGCCTTATCTGCAAACCTTCACTTGCATAAGGTTATAATATTTTTTGCCATGACATCAAATGAATTTTGTTGTCCTTATTACTACCTTTTAAGAGGAAATCTCTCATTATTTTTCCATGGTTGATGAAATTTTCTTGGGGGTTGAAATTATTAAGGAAATATAAATTAGTATGGTTGTTAACACTATTTTTATAAGTAGAATTCCTCCTACAAAGCTCCACCATCTTTTTGTCCGTAATTATAACCTCTTCTTAAACTTTTATAGTCACTCTAACCATCTCCTTTTCTCTATGTTTTCTATAGTTAAATGAAAACCAAGATATTTTGTGGGGAAGGAACCTTTATGACATCCCATAATCTTGATGATCTTTTGTTGTAGATTTTTAGTGATACAAAAAAAAAAGATGGAGTATTTTTCCTCATTTATTTATTGACCTATTGCTCTCTCATATATGTAGATTCCTAGCCTCTACTACAGTGATTACGATGCTAAAAAAGTGTCATCAATAAATTGTAGAGGAGAAGGGTTTGATTGAGGCACAAATATATAATCTTTGGATTTAGTTTTTGGCTGAAGATTTGGTGAGGGTTCTCCTAAAGGATTCTACTAATAATATGAAAAGATGAGGAGTGAAGTGGTCTCCTAGTTTTAATCTTCATATGGTCGATAAATTTTTTGTAAGAGACCCATTAACAAAAGCTAAAAAATATACTAAATTTTTGTAGCTTCTTATTCACTCTACCCATTTAGCTGATAAACTAATTGTAATACCAGAAATAAGAATGATGAGTCTACCTTGTCATAAGCTTTTGATATGTCTAATTTTATGAACTTGCTTGCATCTTTCCTTTAAAAATTGAGTGAATTATTTTCTTGTTTTATTAGTATATCATCTAATATTAATCTATCTACTACAAATCTTAATTAATCCTATGAAATTAGCTTTGAAAGTATTAGCTTGAGTGTTTTTACTATTACCTTTCATAAAAATCTATACAAGATATTGCATAGAGCTATTGGTCAGTAGTCACCAAAAGTCAAATAATTATCTCTTATGAATGTGGAATGCATTGGTTTTAACATTTATTTTGAACCCATTGATTCCTGCACCATTGCCACGATATCTTCTTTGATTATGTCCCAATAAGTTTGAAATAAATGTGCATTAAAACCATCCAACCTTAGACCTTTAGATTTACACAACTCAAAAAGGTTTTCTTCCACCTTTTTCTCTTGTATTGGTGCAATTAACATCTTGTTATTTATGAGATTTATAATTAGAGGAATGTTATGAAGAAATTTTTGTTGATCATTTGAATGCTTCTTCTAAGAAACTATGTAAATTATATTGAAGCACGTGTAGATACTAAAATCTTATTTTTGATATTCGATAATGAAAAACTTGACACACATTTACCATGTGATTTAACCTTTTAGGGTTTTCACTATGCAAATCCTAAGTTAGATTAAGGGGTTGATAACTCTAAATTAGTTAAATAATATGTAATAATTAACCACTAGTATGTTATAGCTTTTGATTTATTTTGCCTTTCTAAAAATAGTAATAAATACAAGTAAATAGAGACTTATCTAGAAAATGATAGTCGCAAAAGATCTAGGTTCTGAAAACTAGGTTCTGCACAGGTATGAGTGTCATCAATAGGGTCCCTAGGTCTGATTCTTCACTGGACAGTTTCACCCCACCTAGACAGTAGTGCCATGCTCTTCTAGTGTCCTCAAAATGGCATCAGTGTCTTCTTTGTAGGAATGTTCCTATTTTTTAGGAGCACTTACACCTATGTTTTTGGGTTTTATTCCTACGCACATGAAATCTAGAACTCTGTATTGTGCCTAGAATATATGATTTAGTGTGCAAACCTTAATCCTCCGTACAAACATGGCATGAGTAACAAATGTGTGTTTATTATTAGGATAGGCTGGACATCCTCAACAACCTGCTGGGAAGAGAGTTGCCTACATACCAATACTCTGAGGAGGGATCAAGATCGATGTAGTTCTCCCACCTAGTGATTGGTGCAAGTGCAAGTGAATGCTAGAATTAGAGTGGTCTTGAATGCCTTAAGTATGTTTGAGATTTAAAATATTTAAAATATGGGCTTAGGGCAGCTATAGATGGTAGTATGCAGAAGTAGGGTAGAATAGGGATCAAACACCTCAATTTTTCTCATCTTGTTTCTTATTTGGATAGGCTTTTGCATCTATTTTCCATCTAGTCTAAAGAGGTCAAATAATCTTGTATTTATAGAGATTCGTAGCTTGTGTAGATAATAAAATGTACTTAGGTCAACCTTAGGAGGGGCACACATTTGAAAATATATCTATTATAGAGAGTTAGGTTAAGAGACATTAGCACCAAGTTAGGGACACTAGTGCAATGTGGCTTTAGTGTCCTTAATGTGGTGCTAGTGTCCAGCTGGCAGACTGTTGGGCACACTAGGTTGGGATCTAGAAAAGTTGTTTTGGGGCTATGTTTGAGCTAACAAAAGATGTTTGGAGTTTATACAATGGTTGAAAAAGTGTGATAAATACTATAGGATAGGTCTAGGGATAAGCTGGGAATAGGTTATCTCAAGCAACACTCTTAGCATCCAAATACCACTTTTAGGTGATTACATTTACCCCACCTTTAGGCTAAAATGAAACAAAGTAAAATAACTAGTATAAAGAAAAAAAGAAGCGTAACTAGACTTACCTAGGAAGTAAAGCCCATGTAGCTGAGTCTGAGTATGTGAAGTTGGGTATACATATGTGAAACATGATCCAAAGTAATGGCCTGTAATGAAACATGCAAAATCAGTCCTTACTTAAGAGATTATCAAAAGCAAAAAAATATGTTGAACAAAGTAATTGAGTAAAGCTGAGTAAAGTGATAGGAAAGAAGAAATGAACGAATACACCTCATTGGGTATGCAAACCAGTGCATGAACTTGGTGACAAACCATGTGTGTGACTGTACATAATGATCAAATCATTGAATAGTTTAGACTGAGTTGATAGCTTACTCAATCCTCATATATGGGTGGCTCAAGAAATCAATCTAGTTTTGACTCCATCATTTCCCACCCCTACTCAGTGGATCATGATTTATGAATAACTTGGATAAGATTGTAAGTGTGTCTAACCCTCTCATGTGTGTGGCTCAAGAACTCAAGTAGGCTGTGACTCCATCATTACCCACCCATGTGAAGTAGATGCATCTAAAACTGAACTACACAAAGTGTTGAAAGTATCTAATTGGGTATATCTAAATATTTATGTCATCTCTATGAACACTCAGGTATGTTAAGTAGCTCTGGGCCATTTGAGAATGCCAACCATTGCAGATGGAGTAAGGTATGAAACTGGTGACAATGTAGAATATGATAGAAAGTGTACACAACATAGAGAATGACATGGAGTTTGTTATTCCATCTAATCAACCTGTGTGTAATTGGGTATATAGAAACTATGTGCCATGCACATGCCCCCAATATGATATCTGAGTATATTGATTTTGAACTAAGTATGTAATATTGTATCTATGTAACTAAACTTAATATGGGAGTGCTCATGTCATACACAATGCCCCCAAATATGAGCAACTGATACGAATCTAAGTTGAAATCAATGTATCTGAGTAAAATCTAAACATAATTATCAAACCTATGACTGTACCTATGCAAATATATATTGTATATGGTGTATTATTTTGGCTAATTTGGATTGCCCTAAAGTTAGGACTACTATATGGTAGCACCATATAGTGGACAATAGCACCTTGTGGTACTAATGTCTGTTTGGCCTAAAATTTGGGTGACTGAACTACATTTTGAGTCCTTTTTTTTTGTGTTTAATCTGTGTTTAATTTTTGAAACTGAACCTGTGTGCTGAAAATAATTTGTGAATAGCAATATAGGAGCCTGATCTCTGTGACAAACCCCTATGAATGCCTCGTCTTTTGAGGGCAGTTATGGAACATGTGTAAGAATTATCCTCAAAAGAAGTAGCTCTACAAAATGTGTTAGCCAGAGCATATATGATAACTACATGATATTCCAATACAATGTGTAAACTTAACATTAGAATGTAAAAGAATTTGAACATAAGTATGTAATGTAAGATGTATGTTGTAATCTAGCATTACACAAGGGTGTTGAGATAGATGTAATCAATGTGTACAACAACAAATTTGAGTAGCTACTTAAGAGGATGGGGCATGATGTCCATCACGACACCCAAGTAGGAAGGGTAGCTGCGTGCGATCTCTCATGGCATCAAAAACTAATGTGTGTAACAAGCAAAGAGAAGTGTCATGGTGAAGATGCATACATGAAATCATACTTATAAAACACATGAGGCATGTAAAAGTAGGCCAAGGGGCCACAATATAAGGGACATGGGCACATGTCACTAAATCTAAGAATATAAGACATACAAAGACATTTTCAAATGCCTATATATGCAAACAACAAGTAATTTGGCTTAGATCCACATAAAAGGACATTCAAATGTCCACATATACAAGTATGAAAGCACACACAAGGGACATGGGCACATGTTCAAGGCATACAAATGTAGAAGTGGCGTAGAACTAAAGAGCTATGGCATATTCAAATGCCCTCAAATCGAAGAAGCATATGAAACATAATCAAGTCTAAACTAAAAAAGCTAGAAATGAAAGCATGTATAACTATGTAGTATAAAATTGTGTAAATGCCAGGATGTACATATATTGAGTCTAAACTAGTGATAATCGACAAAAAATATGAGTAATGAGTAAAAATGATCTATATTGATATATCAATGCATAAACTGGAATGTATAGAATGTAAGATAGAACTTGGTAGTATAAACTATGTATGAGATGCCCCTAAGTGGGTGGATGTATCAAATGAGTAAACCTAGATTGGTGTATATGCCCCCAATGGGTATATGATAGCAAGTCTAGATCACTGCAGTGGATCGGTGTCCTGTATGTAATCTACAAGCACTCAACATGAACAAGTGAAGCGTATATGTATGATAAAACTAATTATACTAAGATAGCTAGTAATATGTAATATCTAGCAATTAGAAGAAATGTAAACATAATAATGTATACAATCTATAAATTTTGTGTTTTTTGAGTAATATTTGAATGTTTTTGTATTTTAACATGTTATATTATTTTGTATTTTCTAGATATAAGCTATGCAAAAGCATATGAAAATATAAACTATGTACAAGAAGCAAGAGAGAGGAGGAAGTATGCACAAGAGTAGGAACCATACTAACCAATGAGTCTCATGGGAGACTCACGGTCACCATGGCCTATGTCGAATAGGGGAATTGTGATCGTGTGTAGTGTGAAATGGTAATTGTGATCCCATAATTTGTAGTGTTGTATATTTTGTGACTAAATATGCTTGTGTAGTGATGTTATGAAGCTATGACACTGACTATGATGCTTTGTGAATTATAGAGCTCAGAAGAACCCATTTGGTAGAAGAAGAAGTTGTAGGTACCTTGTGTTGAGAACCACTAGAACCCAATAAAATGTATCTTAGCATAAACTGAGTAGAGGAAGGTACCTTAGAATCTGTGAAATATCTCTAACATAGGGGTCTCTCTAGTAATGGTATTTGTGGGAGAGTATGTGTACATTTTGATAGCATAGGAGTAAACCTGGCCTACACTGATGACTCTGCTAAACACTACGATGTATGTGGTAATGGTGTTAGAATTGTAACTCATGTTTGTTCTAGAATTGTAGCTGGTAACTATGTTAAAATTGCATCTAGGATGGGCATAAGATACTCATATGGGACATTCTTATCTTTAACCACCTAATTGGCATGTATGTACTTCAGACATTGGTGTATTGTAGATGGGATGGCTTAGAGCTGTTATAACCATGGCCTGCCCAGTAATATATCAAATACACTTGTATTAGGTACTATTAGGAACTGAGTGGCTATGTGTGTTGGTCCAAACTATAATGAAAGCACAATCTCCCTAATGAAGATCTGAATGTGGCCATTGAAACCACTGATGACTATATCTATGGGGAATGTATCTCGCTCTGTGTAGCCCAAGTGATGCAAAAGTGTCATAGTGCAAGTGTTTATGCTTAACCTATTATTAACCATAACACTCTGAAGAGGATGGTGGTCTATGTATTCTCATATGAAGAGTGCATGTAAATTTGTGTCATCATCCACAATCTCCTACTATGAAAATGTGATGTGGTCTAGGTGGCATTGTAGTGTGATAAATACCAATAATGTTATGTAATGTATGTGTCTCATCTGTAATTGTGGTATATGAATTTGGTGGTGGATGCACTTGGTATGTATAGTGAACACCTAATGTGCCCCCTGCCTCATTCATTGTATACTTTGGGAAAGGATCTAAAAATATCTTTATTGCCTTAGCCTCTATTTTCTATGGTTTTGGTGCCTTTATGGGTGTGCCTACATCAATAATATTAGCCTCAACTAGATCTTGTATCTTGTGCTTTAGGTTAATGCATCTATTTGTCACGAGGCCTGGTGCCCTATGATATTCATAGAATGCATTTGAATCATAGTTATTTGGAAGAGGTTGTGTCATATCAACCTCTTTAATGGTAGGGAGAGACATGACATTACATCCCAAGAGCTATTGTAAAACCCGTGTTGGTGACTCTGGAAGATTAGTGAAAATTATATGCCGAGGCTGCATTGACTATGGCCTTTCATAACTTTTGTTTTTTGTGACCCTTACCTTGTATGGAGGTCTGTTTGAACTCTTATTATTTGATTCTGATCCATTTTTATACTTGAGTTTGCCCATTGATAATAACTTAACCTCTCTTTCCTTGACTATATGGCACAAATCGGTAAATGTAGGAAACTTCTTGAACATAATAGCTTCATGCAATGTTGGTAAGAGATTTTATTTAAATATGTTTTGAATCTCTATGTTTGTCATGGGGCTAGTCAATTTGGATAATATCATCTTGTATCATAAGACATAATCTATGATAGGCTCATTCAACTTTTGTTTTAATTATGCCACTTGTGCATATGGTATTTTAACACTGATGTTGATAGAGAAGTGTGCTAGAAACGTATTAGCCAAAGGATTGAATGCCTTGATAAATTGATATGGTAAATCATAGAACCATTGTAGGTCATAATTTTTGAGACTGTGTGGAAATAAATTTGTAAGAATCCAATCATTAGATACATAGTCCAAACATGTTGCATGAAAAACTCTGAGATGATGATTTGGGTCACCCTTGCCATCATATAATGTAAGCTTAAGTGCCATGAAACTAGATGGCAAGGGAGTTGCTGCTATGTGTTGTGCCAAAGGTGTATGTAAGAGAATGTTAGAATCCAAGGCATGTGATGGCCTAGTGGCTCCCTTCTTGAGATGTCACACCTTAGACTACAGAGTATGAATCTCATGTATAAGGGATTGTACATCTAGAGTGGAGGAACTAGCCAAAAGTGGTGTAGTTATCACTAGTGGTTAATGAATTATAATCTTAGTTTGTGTTAGCTAAGTTGGCCCTACTAGAGGTATAACAACATTTTTAACTAGGGGAGTTGAAGATTGACCATTATTTGTTTTTTAGAGTTCTTCCGAAAGAATATTAATGAAATCATCCTGTATATCGGTATGTTTGGAGATAAAATCTTGTAAATGTTGCTTATCAATTTCATCAAATTTATTGTTAAATTCTGCCATTATAGGTTGAAAGGTAGGAAAATAAGTTTTTTATATTTTGAACCATTTAAGAATATTAATCTAGAAAAGATTGCAAAAATTAAATATTGTAGCAAATTTGATATTTTAAAATTAAAATCTAAGTATATATTAAAAAAAGGATACAAACCCTAAGTTTGTCCAGGGTTAGGGTTTTTGAATTTAGGGTTTCTTTTCAACAAATTTAAATTATATTTAAGTAAATTGAAACCCTAATATTAAATTAATTTAATTAGTTAGGTTATCTAAAAAAAATTAAAAAATTAAAAGTATGCAACCTTGATTTAGTGCACAATTTTTTTGGATTGATGCAAACTAGGGTTTGAAGTAAAATTCGAAGTAAGTCAGGTTCACTAAATGATTTAACCTTTTAGTATATTATAAGTGTAAATCCTAAGTTAGATTAAAGGGATGAGATGTATAAATTAGTTAAATAATATACAATAATTAACAACTGATTTGTTATAGCTTTTAACTTATTTTGACTTTATAAAAATAGTAATAAATATGAGCAAATAGAGACTTATCTAGAAAATGGTTGTCGTGGAAGATCTATGCACTAAAAAATGGGTTTTGGATAGGTCTAAGTGTCATCAATAGGGTCCTTAGGTCTGATTCTTCACTGGATAGTAGGATCCCACCTGGACAATAGTGTCATGCTACTCTAGTGTCCTCAAAATGGCACTAGTGTCCTCTTTGCATGATTGTTCCTATTTTCTAGGAGCACCTGTGCCTATATTTTTGGGTTTTGTTCCTATGTACATGAAATATAGAACTTTATATTATGCCTGGAATATCTAATTTAATGTGTAAACCCTAATACTTCTCACAAGTATGGCATGTGCAATAAATGTGTGTTCCTTAGTAGGATAGGCTAGACATCTTCAACACCCTGCTGTGAAAAGAGTTGTCTACATACCAATACTCTGAGGAGGGATCAAGCCTAATGTAGTTATCCCACCTAGTGCTTGGTGCAAATACAAGTGAATGCTAGAATGAGAGTGGTCTTGAATACCTCGAGTGTGCTTGAGATTGAAAATATTTGAAATCTAGGCTTAGGGTAGCTGTAGATGGTAGTATGCAGAAGTAGGGCATAATAGGGATCAAATACCTTGATTTTGCTCAATGTGTTTATTATTTAGATAGGCTTTTGCATCTATTTTCCATCTAGTCTAAAAAGGTCAAATAATCTTATATTTATAGAGATTCGTAGCTTGTGAAGATAATTAAATATACTTAAGATGACCTTAAGAGGGACACATATTTGAAAAATATCTATTCAAGAGAGTTAGGGCAAGGGAAACTAGCACCAAGTTGGTGACATTAATGCCATGTGGATCTAGTGTCCTTAATGTGGTGCTAGTGTCCAACTAGCAGAGTACTAGGTACATTAGGTTGGGATCTAGGAAAGTTGTTATGGGACTGTGTTTGAGATGACATAAGATGTCTAGGGTTTGCACAATGGCTGGAGAAGTGTGATAAAGGCTCTATGATAGGTCTAGGGATAAGTTAGGAATAAGCTATCTCAAGCAACACTCTTAGCATCCAAATACCACTTTTAGGTGATTACACCATTCATGACTTGAGTGTATAAACAAGGTCCCAATCTACCATTCTCTCACACTTACATGTTATCTTATGAGTTGCCCCTTTCATTATGTTATTACACACCTACATAAACCTCACTATTTATTTTTGTTTAACCCTAAATTGTTGTATACATGTGGTATATAGGGTTAAGAATATAAAAATGAATGAAAATAAGGATGATAAATAGATATATATCAGGGCAATTAATTTTCAAACTTGGATAAACAATATTCTAAATTAAAATACTAAGATATGCCAAAAGTAGAAAGTACAACTATTGATTGATATTACAATCAATTAAAAACAAGATTACTTAGATAATTTAATGTGCGCATGCAGATTTAGGATAAAATAAGCTAGAAGTGGACTGGATTAGGATCCTGAAATAGTTGTCAGATCCTAGAATTTTGTATTTTATGTCCTCAAATGCTTACATCAAATCTAGATAGTTGTGTTGATGTAGGCATCTAATCTACATGCAAGTGGCTTGTATGGTGTTGGGTTTTATTTTCTATCTGGACCTTTCCCTAGGGGTGCTAAAGCAACTAGTTCCCAATAAGCTAATGCATTGGCATTTCGTGCAAGATTGAGCTCTTGCGTGCTCACCCAAAGCACACAACAAGAAACAAGTTCCTATGGGTTGTGTGGTGTAGTAATATGATTTTCATATATTGGTGTTTGATCATATACCTTAATAAATGACTAAACAAACAAAAAAATACAATGCGGTGGACCTAGTTTCAATTATGTAAACAAACATGATTATGAAGATAATTGCCATGAGATTCAATGTATCTATTACACATGTTTAGATAACATATATTTTATTCATTATATCCAAATACAAACCACAAGTTACATAATAGATGTATTGGTAACTTAATGATATAACTTAACTATCAATTGTAGTGCAATATTAGGATTAGAATGATTTATGTGATTTTGCTAGTTACCACAATCAATCATAATACAATACCAATGTTCAACATCATTACAAATCTATAGATAGGGGTATTTATACTTAGTTCTCCTCGACCAAGTTGTTACATTAATTATGACACTTTTAGTGACTAGCCAATGATCTCTAATGAACTGATAGTCATGGCAGTTGTCTACTTATTTTTCTCATAGACTTAGGCCTTTGTACCCCTATATTTTTGTTTAGTGTTTGATCCTTATTGCCAAGTGTCCACCTTCATGAGGGCTAGTTCCAAACTCATGTGTGATTGAAGTCAATTCTATCTTTGAGAATCGTTCCTTAACCATTTTTTGCTTCCTTCATGTTCCCCAAGTCTTTCTTTGATATATTGAGTCCTTCATTCTCAGGTTCTCCATTTGTTATGCCTACCATATGACTGGGTATTCTTGCATTGTGATCTCTTATGCCATGGTCTTTCATGCCATGCTTATTTCGTGCCATTACCAAAATACTTAACCATATTTTGGGGTCCAACATCACCCCACACTACGCTCTTAGTCCATCTTGGACTAAGCATTTGTCTCAGCCTCAACAAAAAACTCAAAACCAATCTATTCATTCTGAATTTTGACACCTTCCCAATGTGACAAGGTGTCGAGCAACTTTTTTGTTATTTCCTCAATTGTCACTTTCAACTTTTTAGTTTCCTCAGGTTGATCAAAACACTCACTTCCCTTATTGACTAATTTTTCAAGGGATGTGGAAGCATCCTTTTGAATCTCTTCTATCACGATGATCTCATTCATAACCTGTCTTTGGAGTGCCGTAAACTTGAAATTTTTTTTTGTCGATGTGTGTTTATTGTTTATTCCATAATTTCAATACCTTTAAATGCCTTAGTACACTCAGTGCAATTTCTTATTAACAAGGTGACATCCACCAATTTTTGATGTTGAGGTTCTTATGCCTAGAGTTGAACTTCCAAAATTTTACTAGGTCATGCCAGCTTCTCAAAAATCCCATCTAGGATGGGAATCACCTCCCCAACTCATTACAAGGCACACCAACAGACCCCCACTACTTCTTCAAATTTTTAAACCACCCATATTGTGTCATCTCTTGGCATGGGTTGCTCCTTACATCACTTCAATAAGAGATCCACAAGGGTCTCTAGCTTATCAATAGCCTCACCCTCTAAAGGGACCCCATCTGCTAGCATCAAGTCTTGGTTCATAATAACCTTGCATAGATTCAATGTTTTGACCTTTGTTGTTGTTGCAATATCTAGCTGGCATTTCAACTTGGCCACTTCCTCTTTGAGTTTCTCCCAAGTGGTGACTTCTTTATCATACATTTCCACCACTTAGCCATGTTTTTGTTCAACTTAATGTACATCAAAATCTGTAAGCACATTTTGTAATGCTAATTCATGTTAGAGGTACAATCACTGAGGGGGGTGTGAATCAGTGAGCCCAAATATTTCAATTACAATTGCATTCCTTTCAAACTATTAAGCAATCAACATATATCAGCTTGATCAAGCAATATTAACAAGATAACTCATTCATACAATGCATACACAAGATCAAACACATAACACATAGTTCCTATGGGAAACCCTCATGGGTAATAAAACCCACTCTCAAGTCTGCAACACATGGACTACTGTCCTATAAAAAATTACAAACAAGAGACTAGTCAACTCCTTTAGACTAACAAACCTTGATCATATCCTCTTAACCAAAGGTATTTAGTAAAACACCTGTTTCACAAGGAACAACTACCCCTAAGGAAAACCAAGTCCTTTAGACCCTCCTTCGAACACCTCCATGTTAGAAATGATGTATTTAACACCTGATGATGGATCTCTATTTATTTAACCCCTGCACAAACTTCCTCTCTATCTCAAACAGGCCTCATATGCACACTCAAACCTCTTCGCATATCCTCAATCTATAAGAGCAATTTTTAGACATAAAAAATATGACCTATTAGTCATAAACATAGTCATCAATCTTCTCTACTCATCAATTCATCAACTGGGCACTCTACCTCTCTTTCACTCCATAACTCTCACATCCACCTTGCACAAGTCTCTCTTACAAGCCTTTCACACACCAAGAAACCATCTCATTTGGTTCCATTATTTATAGATCAATCATGAATTAATAAGATCACAATCTTTCCTTATCAACCACAATACATGCCTTCACCCTTAAGGCATCTTACATGGGTCACACTTAAGCACAATCCACTTTCAAATAGGCCTAAGTCACTTTTTGGGTCCTATGGAGACCCATTCAGCTCTTTGACACTTCTCTAAGCAAATAAAAAACATAGAAACATTTTCTAAAAACATGGATCCATTCTACATGATCTATAGGTCCCCCTTAAGTGTCCATATCCATCATAGTACCCTTCTGCTTAAGCACAATTTGCTCAAACAACATTATGTGCACATTGTCATCATGAATGAATACTCAGTCGACTTATAAACCTTTGTTCATACTACATACGATTATTCAAACCTTCATAATGCACATAAATCATCCTCATCGAGTCTAAAACACTCCCCAATATCTAATTCATCATGAGATATTGAAATAACATCAAAATGAGTTCAAATACCCTTCTCGGGTTACTTGCAGAATACACATAAACACAATCAACTTTGAACCTTGATATCTTTGACTATACACACTTTCAGATCTTCAAATTAATAATTATAGATATGCCTTGGAGTTCTCTATAACTTTGCTTTTTACTATATGGTTGAATTCATCCTGGATCAAAAGTTATGGCTCAAAAACCAGACACTAGTCTTTCCTTAAATTCAAATATTTTAATTCAAATGGTCATAGTTAAACTTCAAAGACTATACTCGCATATTGAGTCCTCATTGCTCAAATTAAACACACACCATCAATATTTTTGTATGAAGCTTGACCTTTAACACATAGTCCACCAATGCCAAATGTTAAACCTTGAACATGTTGACCTCATCACGTGCACTCTTGCAACTTTGACCTCATGTGCTCTGTCAATCTCCTATATGTAGATTGATCTTTAACAATGCTAAATAACTATCACTTTGACCTCTTGACATTAATATGCATCACTGATATTTATCTATATGACCACCCCTCACCATTGATCCTTAGAAGAAGCTTGAACTTTATCTTTGCTCAATGTTAAACATTGAACACTTGGTACCATCTCATTGCTTCCTGACTTCTTGGAGCAAATGCACTCCGTTGATGTTGCTCAAATTTTGACTTGTGCAAAATTGACTAAGTATGGGAACCATTGCAATTTTCCTGAAAGACCAACTTTGTACATTCATAACTTTTACCTCGCTCACTTGTATGTTCTCAAATTTCGACCATATGATCTCCTCACATAGGATAATATAACCATGTGACAAACTGCTCTTAGAACCCTCATATGTGTGAGATATAATGACATTAAAATGTTCACTCAATTTTTTTGCCACAAAGCCAACAATGTCAAGATTTGCTTGGAAGGCTAACTTTTCACATGCATAACTTTTGACTTGATTTGGTGCATGATATAAAATTTAGTGCAAATAAACTAGGCTCAAAATTAAGAAAACCCATATGATCATCTTGTTCTAAAATATCCAAATGTGTGAGATATGCCATCACCAAATTACTTACTCAGCTCTTTATTGCCTCATGCAAATTTAGTAAGTATGGAAAAACAATGTCAAACTACCTTGGAGCCCAAATTTCCACCCACATATCTTTGACTATGCATAAGAACTAGGAACAATACTGAACAAACCCATGTGACCATTTCCTCCTAAAACCTTCATCCATACAAATGTTGACATCATCAACATACTTACTCAACTTGATTTGAACATAGAAAACACTATCAAAATGCTTGAGAGCCCAAATTTACACCCACATATCTTTGATTATGCTTAGGTGCATGATCTAAGTCTTAGCGCATAACAACTAGGGACTAATGTGATACAACCATATGACCAACTCCCCCTGACTCATCCATTTGTGGCAATGGTAATGTCAACAAATTGCCTACTCAAATTTTCTACCATTGAACCCAAAATGTCTAGATGAGAACAACGATGAACCAAGTGAATTTCACTCATGCACATAAGCTCTCCAATCATCTTTGACCACTTATAGGACCCCTTATACATGCTCAAAGTACCATACTCATCCCTGAACATTTCTAATCAAGATAAAACTAAAGATCAACCAAACCAACTTCAAGCACACATTGACATACACATTGCACACTTTGTCATTATTACTTAGGCTATCAAACCACTTCATCCACTCACCAGAACACCTCCATGACATCAATGATAACTCTTCAACATTTTAGAGGCCATTTTTAAGAGTGTTATGCTAACTTGTAGAGGAAAGTGTTTTCAGGGATTGACCCAATTATGTTTGGGTAATGTCATTGCTTCAAAATCGAATACTAGACTATCGGGAGGTATCTCAAAATAGTGTTCCTCATTGTACATGTCCAAAAATAATGACATCTCACACTAGGAGTGTACAAAGGCATCTTTCATATCAAAATGGGAATACAAATAAAGCATGTTTTTGGAGATACCTTTTTGGTATTGGGCGTGTAAGTTGGTGTCTGCATTAGTTTTGGGTGGTTAGACTATAGTGTCAGCAGTTTATTTCCCTTTTATGGGATCCCACTCAAATATCACGACATCCATGTCCTGTTCTAAGGAAGTGGTGTTGATGTCCATGCCATTCATTTTTTCCACTTCAAAGCCATCCCTCTCTTTGCCAAGTGGATCTTCAATGTTTGATTGTGCCTCTTCAAGGGTGGTCTCTTCTTCTTACACTAGGGATAGTGTTTTCTCTGAGTCAATCTCTTCCTGTTCTTAATTTGACCCCCTGGTCCCTCATGGTAATTCTTCTAGCTCTTCCCTGTCACCATCTTTAGGCTCTTCTACATATTCCAACAAAATATTTTGCATTGATGTAATTGAGCCTTCCTGTTGACTTGCTAGTGGATCTCTTCTCATTGAAGCCTTTGGTGGTGGTGTCTTTGGTGATGAAGCCCTCAGTGTAGCAACCCCATTGGGTTTTATCATAATAGAGTATTTTTTAAAAATTAATTACACATATTCAACCTATAGATTTCACCATAAGAAATCTAATTAAGTGATCTTTAACTAAATGCATTTTTTTAAGTCAGCCATAAGGTTTATAACAATCCACTTAGCTAATGATCACCATGAAGAGCTATAACAAATCATGCACATTGTTGAATAAATAATAAAGACTACATTTAATTCATTACTATAATAATACAATTTTAGCCACGACTAATATAATCTTACAACCATTATTGTAGAAGTATAATGAATAATAATTATAGTTTCAATAATTAATAATATGTTGAATAATAATACATGATACAAAAATCCATCGAGTGTGAGTCTCCATGACTCAAGTATCAATCTGTAATCTCAAGGAAGGTCACTAGTGCACCACTATTATGGGGAGGGAGAGCATCATCCGAGTGCTTTTCTACACCAACCGCAAACCATATATCCCCCGCACTATCCCCCATTGTGGAATGGCCCTCCCTTCAATGGATGGGTAGATAAAAATGGTGCGAGAATCCATAGTGATAACTAGAACCTGTGTGTTGTAAGATAACTAATACATGTTGTCTACCATATATAAATCTATTTTAACATGATATTGGACAAACATGTAAACTATATTAAACACATTAAATGATAATGTTTAACTATAAACATTACTTTGGCCAAAGTTTTTAAATAGTTAATGATCTCACAAATCAGCTAATTTCATATACACCACTTGATCGGATTACAATATCTCTATTGTATTAGTGACATTATGTAAGTAAGTGAAGTTTGTCTCACTCGATTACATAGGCATGGTAATATGAGATAAAGATATAATAAATATAAACACATATATTCAAATAAAATATTCCTATCAATAAATACAAAACATGCTAATTACGAAAATATCAATGCATACATTTAGTCCATCAAATATAATGCAAGAATCTAGTAAACAATATATTTATTACAACACAATCAACATAAACAAAACAATCCCTAATAAACACATAACAACTTGGTACGGTTTATAAATAGGCAACTAGTTACTAATTATCACAAAGTAACTTAAATGTTATATTCACCATGAAATGACACATTAATCTAAGCTTATTTTATAACAAGCCAACCATAAATCAATTTAAAATGAATCATATATAAATGACATAATTTAATGTTCAACCAACATTCATTATATAACAAAGTACCCATATACCCTGCTAATGACTACCCGTACACAAGTTAAGTATATATAAATATATACTTTATAACCAAAATAAGTTTAATTGTCAACAACCATACATATAATGCCTTATACAGTCATATTCACATAATGTATATGTTATACTCTAAGTGAGCATCCATTGCCTATAAACTTAGAGTATCTTGTATACATTTGATATACATTCAGACCATATCAAAAAAATTCCAAAATATATCATATCAAATCTTCATTAATTATTTTTAGACTAAAACATAAAGAGTTCTAATGGTTTACTAGTCAACACAACCCAAACAAGTATCCTAAAATTTCATTATTTCACAGTTATATATATATCATTTGATTCATAATATTAAATGAATTATTTTCACATGCAAATGATTAAGGATATACACTCAGTTGAATATATTCAAATTTGTGGATTCTAATAAAAAATTAGAATCCTGACCCCATAAATTCATTCATACAAAATCATATGCCAAGCTAAATACATAAATGCACAAAATAGAATATTAGTTCCAAATATAATTCTAGCATTAACATGTATATGACATGTTTAATTCATGTAACTCGGTCTTGTTATAATATATGGTACAACTCATATTTTTAAAGGCTAAGCAATCAACTAATGTCTAAACTAGAATTACTCTTAAACCCTTAGATATTTCAATGGGTATGCTACAAGATTTAGGGCTAACACATGAATCACATATAATCCCAATACAACCTAATACATTCAAACAACATATTTATTTACTCCTATACCATAAACTGGTTATAACCTAGTACACAAATTTAATGGTTTCAACCTTATATAGTATATAGTGGTATATATATATGTTCAAATATATATACATTAAAATTCATATGCACAGTCATAAACATAATTTCCCATAATTATTTAAATAGCTATGCTACAAGTTTTGAGACCAATATAATATATAAAATCCATGCGAACATAATTTACTCAAAAAACATTCCTTCCAAAATTATTTAAACGCATATCACAAACTGGTTATAACCCTATACACACAAATTTATTTGAGAAGCCCAAACCACTAGGTATTGAGTATGTATATATATACATACTCAGCCCTAAATTTGAGTATATACATATATGTATATTGGTATATAAATTTCCAGTTAAGGTTTTATAAAATAAAAATGTAGACCTAATTTTATATACATACATTAATTATATATCAATATATGCTGGTATGTGTATATACCCTAGGTCACTGAAGACCTACATGGTATATATACCCTCATATATATATATATATATATATATATATATATATATATATATATATATATATATATATATATATATATATATATATATATATATATATATATATATATATATATATATGTAAAATTAAACCTTCATTTATGGCTTAAGTATTCAAATCCCAAAACGGGTTTGACAAACACAACAAAGCTAAAAACCCTAACCCGACTTAATTTAAACACCCATCAAATAAAATAGCTATGATTTAATTTTTTATAGGGTTTCAAAATCTAAAACACATAGTTGCAACCATTTCCATTTAGGGTTACCCTAGGTTGGATGTAGGGTTATGTGGATGGCTGAGCCATCCATAGGGCCCTACATTTAGCCCTATTATTATTATTTTTAATTTTTACAATCAATAAAAACCCAATAACCCTTTTTATTATCTCCTTTCAAAATTCTACAAACATAAACACACAATAGTTTAAGTACATAACTGACCTATAAGAGTCAATATAATACCAAGGAGCTGAACCAATATTTTTCCTTACTCAAAAACTCTTTCTCTTCTCTCCGCCTCCTTCTTCCTAGGATGTCATCCCCTATGGAATTCACTCTTCTTCTCTTTATTCTTCTCCACGCCATCAATCCTTCCCATAATTTTTGGCAAACAAAAATAACAAAACCCATGCATAGAGAAATAGCCCAACAGAACTCCTGTCGTGCTATAGTCCACCACCATGTAGCCAACTCCAAAACAAAAATAATGATCTTTCTAAATTATGTGTAATAGAAATCAATAGGGTTTAAAACCCTAATTATACCAAAGCTTTGTTTTAATAATTAAATAATCATTGTATAATCCTTATGAAATTTGCATGCCCAAAGACTTAAATCAAAACATGGCTTGTGTAGTAATATAAAATACAAAAATTGGTAACTTGAGCATGATAAAGACACCCAACCCATATGTCCCTCTTGCTTTCTCTCATGACCCTCATAGGCTTACTTTCACTAATTCCTAGTCATTCGTAGCCTTTTGGACCTAATCCTAGCTAAGCCAAGACCCTTTTTGCATGACCAATCCATCCCCTTAGGTCTTGTATACCCAAGACAATAGCATCACACTAGGACAATAGCTCTAATGCCACTCCTGTCTTATTTCAACGTTGTTGTTCAAGATCATTTTTGGCCCTAATGGTCAATTTATTTCGATTCCCCATCCTTCTCCTTGTCAACCTAACATGAGCAAATTCAATCTATGACCAATAGATCTTAATAAAATCCCATTTAAAGATCATTTAGAAAGGGTTGGTAAATATTATCAAGCAAGCAAGAATACAAGTAAAACCACTTGTGCAATCTTCCCTATTCTTTGCATATAACCATCTAGTACAATCCTAAGCATATCTAAATCTCTGCGCTAGACCCTAGTCACCTCAAGAACATCCAGTTTAGTATTTCTTGCCTTCTCATGTCATAATTGCACTAAACGCTTTCAAAGGGAGAACTACATATGGATTGATCCCTCTTCAAATTATTGGTATGTAGGAAACATGCCCACACATGGGGTGTGAAGCATGTCCAATGCATCTTACATACACTAACCCTTTTTTCCCTATTTTCCAAACTTTTGTTTAAGTACATTAAAGGCATAAAAATGAATAAAATCAGCTCTATAAGGAGCACTACTAATAGTGAGACTTCAAAAATTCAAAGACAATATCACACAGACCTGTCGAACAAAACCCAAAAAGCTTATCTCCTTAGGATAATAACAACAAACAAGGACTACATCACTGGTGCCACTCCTGTCCACTTTCACTGGTCCTATCCAATCTAAAAATGAAAGCCAAAATCTTGTTTATGATAATGTCCTAGGCCCGCATAGTGACTATCAGACCCTATCTCAGTCGGATCAACGCAATTTAAGCTAAGTCTTATTTTCTCCCTTTTATTATTGTTGACCATTTTTTGCATGACCAGTTTGTGTTTTCTCTTTGGCTCTTTTCATTTCTCCCTTGCTCATTTTCTATGTTTGGTCACTTGCTTTGTTGCTTGTCTTTTCCCTTCACCCTCTCTTGGTTTGGGCTCTTCTCCCTTGTTCTTTATTTTTTTTCCCTTTGCTTTGTTTTGCCCCAAAGTGCCCTTCAAAAATGGTTCCAAAAGGCCACTTCCCTTCAAAGTGCCCTTCAAAGCTTTTTTGAAGGGCCTTTCTTGCCTTGTCTTCCCCCCAAGTGTCCCTTCGAACTTTTCTAAAGGGCACTTTATTGTCCAAGTGACCCTTTAGAAAAGTTTTGAAGGGCACTTTTTCGCTCAAGTGTCCCTTCAAACTTTTTCGAAGGGCACTTTGTTGTCCAAGTGACCCTTCAAAAAAATTTCGAAGGGCACTTTTTCTCCCAAGTGTCCCTTCAAACTTTTTCGAAGGGTACTTTGTTGTCCAAGTGACCCTTCAGAAAAGTTTGAAAGGGCACTTTTTCACCCAAGTTACCCTTAAAACTTTTTAAAAAAGCACTTTGTTGTCCAAGTGACCCTTTGAAAAAGTTCCAAAGGGCACTTTTTCGCCCAAGCGTCCCTTCATAACTTTTTTGAAGGGCATTTTTGCCCATTTTCTCCAAGGTTACCCTTCAGGATTTTTCCCGAAGGGCCTTTTGTCTTTGTAAATACCCTTTGAAAAAGTTTTGAAGGGACCTTGTGCCTTTCTGAAGTGTCTTTCGGGAAAAGTTCTTGAAGGAACTAGCCATTGCCTTGAAGCCAAAATTCTCAAAGGAATTACTTCAAAAAAATTACCTGAAATAATAAGCTTGACCCAAATGGATCCCTATGATGTGATGTAAGACATCAAATTTGATGCAGCCAACTAGCCGTTGAGATTCAAAGATATGATGTGTCATAGGATGTCAAATTCAAGGTAGCCAACCAGTCATTGGAGTATAATCTAGTGATGTGTCATAGGACATCAAATTCATGCCCAAAGCCTTAAAATAAGAAGTAAAGTCACTGGGAAAACCCAAATGACTTTGCAGTACAAATCAAGTTTCCCAACATGCTTGACTTATGACTTTTATAAGTAGAAGCAATCAAAGAAATCAAAGGAGCAAGAAAGGAGTAAAACCATTCAAAAAACTCGAAAGGGTCTTAAGCAAAGCAAAATCAGGTTTTCAAAAGAGATTTGCTTATGAATTTTATAAGTAGAAGCAATCAAAAACCCTGAAAGAGCAAGGATAGTGCAAATCAAGTTTCCCAACATGCTTGACTTATATGTTTTATAAGTAAAGTCATTCAAAAGGCCTGAATGGGTCTATAGTGCAAAACGTGGAAGCTTTCAAGAAGAATCTAAGGTTTACGACAGTGATCCAAGCCATTTATTATGGAGGGTCATCTCACCATTGGTTTTACAATGATCCTGGTCATTTCAAGAGGGCAAATCAAATAAAAGGACAAACTCCAATTGAATAAGAGAATAATGGGAATTAGTTTCACCAGGATGGTGATGGCAAACCATTTTGGAGGCTTCTATTTTGGTGCCCAAGAGATCTCTCTTCTCTCCCTCTTTTGCTATAAATAAGACCCTTGGGCTCTTGTTTTATTATCCACAGATAGTACGTCGAAGCCCTGGTGGAATGTTTTACCATTTTCTTTCCTTTGAGAAAAGAAGCATAAGTTTGTTTTCTTTCTAAGTTCTAGGCATTTGCTTGGGCATGCAAGAGACATAGAGTGATAACAAGTGATGTTTTACCCTTCTGTTCTCTATCCTTCATGCTTTTGAGCAAAGAATTGATCCAACAGGTCATGTAGAGTGCATTCTAGCTGTATGAGATTTTGCACATGTGTAAACCTTTTCTAGAATATACAGGTTATCTTTTATAGTTATTTACCTTGTGTGATCTCCTTCATTTTGTCTCTACATTGAAATACTTATGTTGGATTCTTCTAGAGCTTGAGTTATAGACTATATTCTGTTATATTGCGCATAAGTATAAGGCATACATGTGGATATTAATTCTTGGTGTATCACCATTTTAGACCAGGATTTTCATTTATGTAAAATTTTGACTCTTTGCACTCATACAAAATGGTTCAGTAGTTTTATTGCACAAAAATTTAATATAGGGAGCTAGCCCTTTCAACCTAGAGGTTCATTTCCGCTTATAGGCACACCCACATGCCTAGAAATGTCCCAACATTGACCAAATGTGGAGGAGGCTTGAACAACCCTCTTCTAGGGTAAAAGATTTGGAGACAACAATTACTATTTTTAGAAAAGCTCTAATTACAAATAAATTTCATAAATTAGTACCTTATTTATTGCACATTATTTACTAATTTATCAATCTAGACCCTTTAACTAAATTAAGAATAAAACTCCAATATTCCCAAAATTGTTAAATTATTTGGTGAACCTGACTTACTTTGTTTGTGCATAAAAACCCTAGAAACCCAAGGGTAAAATTCCTACTGATATTTTCTATAAATTTTTGAATTATTACTTGAATATTACAATCAAAAATTCAGTTCAAATTTTAAAATTTAGTAGTAAATTTTAAAATAATTTTCTTTCAAACCCTAGTTGACCATATTAGGTACCAGTATTTTTTAAGTAATTTTCCAACAATTTTCTAAATTTTTACTAGCATATTAAAATCAGAAAATCCTTTTAAAATTTAAAATTTAATAGTAATTTCAAAAAAAAAAAAAAAATCTCAAAACCCTAGTTACACATACTAGGTCCTAATCAATCAAGCATTTTTCAATAATGTTTTAAAATTTTAGTTTCATACTTAACTAAAAAATCTAATTTTATTTTCAAAATTCCATAGTATTTTACAAAAATATCATTATCAAAATCCTAGCTGCATATACTAGGTCCCATTGCTTTTTGAGGTATCACCTTACATGTTTGTCAGCTTCGTATCTTTTTTATGCACATTCCAATTCCTTGTTTAGATTATATCCATTTAATATTTTCTACTATTATCCACTTTGTTTTCTTTATGCCACCTAAGTTCCTTGCCTCTCTTCCTTTGAGATGAAATGCAAGACTTAATGGCAATCCTCCTGAATTCACCTAGATTCCTTCAACTTAACCATATACTATGGATAAACAACCAGTTCAAATTCAAACTATACATTTTACACATCCAAATTACACCAATTTCAATGAGAATGATTCAAACAATGAGCAATATGATATAACCAATGATGATATACACACTGATGCTCATGCTCTACCACATTGGACTACTGATATGCTTCCACCAATTATTGATAATGAAGTTGTGCTCAATAAATATTTGATCCTCTAAAGTTTTATAGAAAGACTTAGGGATCAACATCAAGATCATACTCTTATATTACAATCTCTCATAGAAATTAAAAAAGGTTAAACAAGTTGAGTTTTTCATTCCTACAGAGCAGTCCGTTGCAAATGACACTATGGGGGCAACTATGTCTCAACAACCCCTTATAGTAGCCTAACCTACCTTATGCCACCATCTATAGCTAGTACATCCCTATCTCCTAATGTAGCATCCCTTGTGCAAGAGATAATATCTTTTCAATCTAAGGTGCTACATCTTGAGCAAGGTGCCACTAGACTTACATAGGTTTTGGATTCTTTTTCTCTTCTGCATACACCATTGGCATGTCACATTGATTCTACACCCTTACTACAAGGTTTTGTTCAACCCAAGCTTACTCTAAATGATGGCAAGGGTGATCCAGAGACCAATTTGAAATCTTTTCACGTAGCATGTTTGGACTATGTACCCAATAACTCGATACTTACCAAGTTATTTCTATGAAGCCTAAAGGATTATGCTTTACAATGGTTCTACAGTCTACCAAATCAATCAGTCAATGCATTCAATCCTTTAGCCAACATGTTCTTAGCTCACTTCAACATCAACATTGGTGATAAAGTTTCATATGCTCAAATTGCACAATAGAAACAAAGGTCCAATGAGCATCTCATAGATTATGTTCTTCGATATAAGACTATCTTGGCTAAGATGACTATCCCCATGGCTGATCAAGATTTATAAGATCTCTTCAAATAGAGTCTTCTACCAACTTTGCATAAATCATTTATGTTCAAAAGGTTCTCTTCCTTCACTGAATTATGTCACACACTAAAGGAAAGAGAAGTCAAGTCAATTTCAATGGGCAAACTCAAGTACACAAGTATCTCAAAAATAACAGACAAGAGTGAAAACAAAGTCCCATACAAAGTAAAGGTCAATGATAACAAGAGTCAGAATCAACCTATAGTTAATGCGGCTTCATATCCCCCTTAATGAATGGTTTTTTCAGTATCTCCTCGACAAACCTTCACCAATCTACCAATTTCTCTAGCCAGAGTTTTATAGTAGCTATTGGATTGTAACATCATATCTCTCCCTTCTAGTCAGAAAGTTGACCCAACAAAGCCTCTTCCATGGGGATATGATCAACATGCATTTTGTGAATTTTATAGGGCACCAGACCATACAACAAACATAGGCATCAATTTGAGACATAAGATACATGATTTAATAGATGGCAATTATATTAATATTGGCACTTTAATTGAGCCTCCTCAAGCAAATCAAACACATGATAAAGCATTGAAAATCTTTTCAAATCCTTTTCCATAGCATTCCAAAAAAGAGATAGGGGACACATCAGGGGTTCACCATGCATATTGTGCACATCCACCACCAGATACGTGCAGGGTACCTTCAGTTAAGACACATCCTTTGAGTAACATGATTGGTGTATACAATTATAGAGTTACAGCTAGACCTTCCATCTCTTTCTCAGAGCATGAGATCATCAAGGATGATTTAGATTATTATGCACTCTTTATTAGAGCTTGCATTCATAATCATCCTATTCATAGTGTTCTCATATATAATGGATCTAGTGTAACATGTGCATTATGTCATTAATACAACATTTGGGATATTCAGAGCATAATATTACAGTAACAGACATAGTCATCAACAAATTTAGTGGGCATATACAGAGTTTATTGGGTGAGATTGTACTTCCTTTATAAGTTGGCCCAACACATGTGACCATATCATTCACTATAGTACCTAGTGCAAGAATTTTTGATATGTTACTTAATCGACTATGGATTCAAAAACTTTGAGCAGTACCTTCTACAGTTCATAGATGAAATTCATTTACAATAATCAGATTATTATAGTTGGTGGAGTTCCATATGAGTTACCACTCCCCACTTCAGAGCCATCTTCGATAGTATAATCACCAGTTTTAGTTTAGTTTCCAATTCTAATTTCTCTACCAGTTATAGTTCCTCCTCTAGTTTCGATTTAGCCATAGTTGAGGCATCCATCACCAGCATAGAGAGTTCATACACCTCTATAGTTTTGGGATTCTAGACATATTCTAGCTACAGTGTTTACACCTAGGTCAGTATGATTGAGATCTCATGCATCTACTCATAGAGCACATGTTTAGAGAGCTTCTCCTACTACCAAATGGGTCCCTAAGATCCCTATAGTTGCATCCACTTCTCAGAGACATAGGGGGACCCCACACTCTATTTTTAATTTAGAGATTTTAGAGCATTTATAATATATATGGCTTTTAGTGTCACAGTCTCAACATTTCCATCGTGCTTCATGATCACACACGATTCCTCTCCTTGATATAGGACACCATGATAGGGAGTCTCCCATGAGACTCATTGGTTAGTATAATCCTTTTTTAGCTTATATGTACATATTTTCTTATGTTTGATTGTACATAGCTTCAAATTTTCAAAAATCCAAAAATAATATAACATTTCAAAAACACCAAAAACATTTTGATTATATGTGTCATCCATGCTTTACATTTTTACTACTATGCTAGAATTACATTTGTTGTTCTATTCTATTATTTGTTGATTTATCTACATTACCATGCTTCACTTGATCTTCTTTGAGTGTGTGTAGTGACTTCTAGACCCTTGATTGCTTCACTCTACCCTTTGAGGGGGCATCCTACTTATACATTGAGACATACGTTGATATACATACCCACTGGGGGCATCTTCTACATGACTATGTTATGTCATTTCTACACAACACATTCTAGTTATCATGTTGATGTATATTATTTACTAGCTTACATAGATTATTCTATCAACACTCACTAGTATTTAACACTTATGTATTTCTTTACGTATACCTAGTCTTTTGCTAACATGTCTTGCATACTTTCACTCTTAATTTGATTAGTTGGATGTACTAGTATTTTCCAGTTTATTACATGGTTTATCTTCTTGATTAGTGTAGCTTGATCTGATTGTATTCCCATTTCCTGCTTAATTTCAATATGTGCCTTAAGACATTTGCCAATGTCCTTTACTTCTAATCATGTGTGTACCTTTGGATGTTTGCTAATGTCCTTTGCTTGTATTACTCTATGTGATTGTGGCTTCCACACCAACTTTCTTGTTTCAATTGTATGTGTATGTGGCATTTGAACATGCCTTGTATGTTTGATTTCTAGTTTGAGTGACATGTGCCCATGACCTTTATTCGTTTGGCCCCTTGGCCACCCTTGTATGCTTCTTCCTTCTTACCTTGTGTGCTTGTTGCTCATTTTATTCTCATTATTTTCAATGCCATGATTCACATCATACATTATTCATGTTTTCTTAGATGCCATGATGGACATCATGCTCCATCCCTCCAACTAACAACTGACAACTAATAACTAACAACTAACAACTAACAATTAACAACTAACAACTAACAACTCACAACTCACAACTAACAACTAACAACTAACATTTCTAGTTCCAGTTCAATATATTGCACATGCTTTTACATTGTTATATCTGTCTAGGCATACCCCTTTTGATCTAATAATATCTCACTACTAATCATGCTATATCTTGAGATATCTTATCAATCATCATTACTATATCATGTATCTCTACAACATAACACACTTGTAGGGCTCTTTCTTCTGAGGGTAGTCATTACAAGGTCTTTATTCCTACCCTTAGAAGAGGGGGTAACAAATAGGAGTTTTATCATAGAGATTAGAGCTCCTAATGGTTGAAACAATGATTTTTAGAACACCTAGAACAACAACCACATATCAAAACAGTCAAAATAAAACAATTATATAGTCAAGAATCCATAATAGTTAACAAATTTGGCCCTAAACAATAGCACCCAAATTGGATAATAGTGCTGGTGGTGCTACTATCGATTTCCAATGCTCCTACCTAAATAACAAAAAAACTATATTTTCTAGAAATAGATAGAAAGGTAAGTTTAGTTATAATTTTGTTAACTACAGTTTAGACTAGAATTAGCAGTTTCAGTATAGTTTTCTCAGAGAATCCAGATATAAGGGTTATCATACGTGGCATGATGGCTCTTGATTTCAATTTTAGATAGGGTAGTTGGTACAACTTCTAGATCAAAATCCATGTTTCAGACACCAGTGATTGGGTGTAATATGCGTGGCACATTTATTTTCTTTCTTTTCAATTTTATCATTACCCATACATTCTCAGTAGTTGCATGCCTTACTCCACCTATAGGTGGTTGGCATCATTTTGGTTTGGCTTTCATACAAGCCTAACTTCTAAGTTTTTGAGTTCTCGAGTGGCTTCCACATAAGCTAGATTCTCATTTTTGGAGTGGATTTCATATAAGCCTTATATTCATCTTTCAAAATGGCCAAGAGTGGCCTAGTTTTCAACATACATTCGACTATCCATGTCAATATTATCAGATCACAGTACATTCATGGGATGCAAGAGCCATATCATATGACACATATTTCATACTGGTATCAGTTTACAACTTCACTTCATGAGGCAATGATGGAGCTAAAGGACTAGCTAGCCTTTGTATTCTTGAGACACCTATTCAAAGAGATTGGACACACAGTCCAAACATCGATCAATATATGTATGACCACCTAGCTTCACTAAGTGGGTGATTATGGAGCCAAAGGGATAGCCTTTGTATTTTTAAGCCATTTCTAGGGAATTGAGCACTCATCTCCATTCACGATATTACTCTTGGTACAACACACATCCAATATTACTCAGCATCACTTAGTATCACAACTTTTGTATTGGTTGCATACTCGATGATATGTATTCATTCCTTTCTCTTCCTCTCTCTTTCTTACCCAACTTTGTACATTCTTATTTTAGATATAACATATCTAGTAAGAACTGATCTACTCTTAGTTTTCACTTGCAAATTTACACTTCAGAGTGTGCTCTCTCTATGCACAACCAACATCACATAGCTTCATGGGCTTCACCCTTGTAGGTAAGTTCAGGTATGTTTTCTATTTTTCCTTTATCTTAATATTTTACTTTGTTGCATCACTAGAATAAAGGGGGAAAATGTAGTCACATAAATTTCAAAAATTAGTAACTTAAGCATGGCTAATGACACTCAACCCATAGGTCCCTCTTGCTTGCTCTCATAACCCTTATAGGCTTGCTTTCACTGATTCCCAATCATCCATAGCCTTTCAAACCTGATCCTAGCTGAGTCAAGACCCTCTTTTCATGACCAATCCATCCCCTTAGGTCCCATCTACCTAGGATAATAGTGCCAATGCCACTCCTATCCACTTTTGATGTTGTTGTCTAAGGTCATTTTTAGCCCCAAGAGTCAATTTATTCTAGTTCCCCATCCTTCTCCTTAATGGCCTAACACGAACAAACTCAATTCATGACCAATAGATCCCTATAAAAGCCTATTTAAAGATCATTTGGAAAGGGTTGACAAATATTATCAAGCAAGCAAGTATACAAGTAAAACCACTTAGGCAATCTTCCTTATTCTCTACATACAACCATCTAGTATAGTCCTAAGCACATCTAAATCTATGAACCAGTCCCTAGTCACCTCAAAAGCATCTAGTTTAGCATTTCTTGCATTCTCATATCACAATTGCACCAAGCACTTTCAAAGGGAGAATTACATATGGTTGGATCCCTCTTCAGAGTATTGGTATGTAGGCAACGTGCCCACACACAGGGTGTGAAGCACGTCTAGTGCATATTACACACACTAACCCCTTTTTACCTATTTGCCAAAGTTTTGTTTAAGTACATTGAAGGCATATAAACAAATAAAATTAGATCTATAGGGAGCACTACTGACAATGAGGCTTCGAAAATTCAGAGGCAATGTCACACAGACCTTTCAAATAAAGCCCAAAAAGCTTATCTCTTCAGGACAACAAAATTGAACAAGGAATAAAATGTCAGTGCCACTCCTATCCACTTTTGACACTCTTGTATAATCATAAAATGAAAGCCAAAAACCTATTTATGATAGTGTCCCAGGCCTGCACAGTGAATATTAGACCCTGTCTCAGTCGGATCAGCATAATTTAAGCAAAGTTTTATTTTCTCCTTTTTATTACTATTTTTAGAAAAGCTCTAATTACAAATAAATTTCACAAATTAATAGCTTATTTATTGCACATTATTTACTAATTTATCAATCCAGATTCTTTAACTAAATTAGGAATAAAACCCCAATATTCCCAAAATTGTTAAATCACCTTGACACTTTATTTTTATCCAAATTTAACTTAATGACTTGACCACACAAAGTGATATGGCATAGACTATTAAAATACCATCAAAATAACAAGTCATCAACTTCCTATATCCCTTGCAAATAACCAAGTCCAAAATCAAATATTATTCCATGAAAGGTTGACAACTGACAAATCCTATGTCATGATAACCATATGACAAGTAATATGTTAAAAATTTATTAAAAGACCATCAAATGACAAGTCATTAACCTTATAATTTTTAGACATTAGTTTATTTTATATAAGGTCATTAACTAGTCTATCGACGTATAAAAGGTTTATCAAATACCATAAATCAATGTTAAATATATGACTAGATATGAATAAATCATTAATAATTATTTGATGTTACATGAGTTCAAATGTAAAAAAACACATCCTTTATACATGCTGGCTAGTAATCAAGCACCATGAAGTTCATATAATCGCTAAACAATGATATTGTATACACACTTTGCATAATACTATGTTTATTGTCTAAGCACCACTCATAAATGAATAACATTAATTTTATTATTCCAACTAATGTCATTTTCTAATGATCAACAATCAAATCAAACACAACATACTATATTCAGCTAAACATTAGACTATGATAAGTCACATTAAGATAATAGATTCATTTAAATAATTATAGCAATAACCTTGACAACTAATTAATACAGTGACTACTAGATTAGTGAAATCTTACAATCAAATCAGATGATCATATAAAAATAAAAGACCACATCAGATATGTATATCAAAAATCAAAGCATAACACAACTAGTAATAATCACAAACATATTTTATTATATAATGGTGTGTGCATGGGTTTTTGGTTATCCCTTTGTCACCTCCCAACATCTCGATCTACACCACCCTCTTTGATGATGCCCTCCCTCCATCATACTGTAAGGAATGGATCTGTCCTGTATCCACCTCACACATAATGAAAGTAGTTAGCCTGAATCATGATATATATCCATAAAATATTATTTTGTAAATAATCATACTTGATCATCAAGTACAAATATGAAAATACAGCTAACTCAGCTAGCAAATCATGTAAATTAAACAATATAATACTATCCCATAATTAGCATATGATATAAAACTTAATCAAATAATAATTAAATCAACTAAAAACCAATAATAATCCATGGATAATTATGTAAACCATCTTAGAGAGAAATTAGGATGTGACATCCTTCCCCCCTAAAGCTGGTCATTGTCCCAATGACACTTATTCAAACACAAGTTCTAAATTAAAAACATTCTTTAGCAAAAAAAATAACATAGTATGCAACAACAAATCAAGCAAATAAATATGGAAACTACCTATAAAACTCATCATAATCCTCCTAAGTGGCACTATCTTCTGAATATTAGTCCCACTGGACCTTGCACTATGACACTTCTCTATTTCAAAAACTGAGTTTACGAGTGTCAATTATTCTGATTGGTTTTACCATGACCACCTCAAGATCTAGAACCTGCAAAGCATTCCAATCCAACACATGTGAAGGATCAACAATATACTTTTTAATATAAGACACATGAAAGACATTATGTAAAAGAGCAAAAACTAGTGGCAATGCAAGCCTATATGCTATAAGATTGACCACTTTTAAAACTTCGAAGGGTTTCACATATCTCAATGAAAGTTTTGCTGACTTCTCAAATTTAATCAAGCTTTTCTAAGGCTTAACCCACAAAAACACTTTATCACCTATAGAAAACTATCTTGTTGTTCTCTTCATATCAACATAACCTTTTTTTCTATTATTGGCCTCGACTAATGTCTATCTGATTACCCTAACTTGCTTTTCCATTTCCACAAACATCTTAGGTCTAAAGACTACCCTATCCTCTAACTTATCCCAACTGATTGGTGTTCTACACCTCCTACTATATAATGCCTCAAATGAAGCCATCTTCAAAGCTGATTGGTATAAGTTGTAGAAAAACTCAACCAATGGTATATACTCCTCCCACTTGTATTACTGATCCATGCAATACATATGAGGGAGATCTTCTAAAACCTGGTTAACTCACTCTATCTATCCATTGGTTTTCAGGTGATAAGCAGTGCTAAAATTTAGCTGCATACCTAGTGCTGATTTCAAAGTCAACCAAAATCTAAAAGTCATCCTTAGATCTCGATCTAAAATAATCTTATCTAAAAAACCATGCAATCAATACACCTCTTTCATGAATATCCTTATAATCAAAGGTGCATCATCTGTCAAGTTGCCTGGTATGAAGTAGGATACCTTGGTTAGTTTGTTAACTACTACCAAAATCATGTCATGTCAGTTCTATGATAATGATAACCCTTGGGAAAATTCCATGCTAATCACCTGCCACTTCCATTTTGGTATATTATGCGGATATAACAACCCTGCAGGATGTACATGTTTAGCTTTCACAGACTAACATTCTAAGCAACAAGACACAAAATTAGTTACATCTTTCTTCATTCTTTTCCAAAAATAAAGTGATGTTAGCTCAACTGTGAGCTTAGTTACACTAGGATGTCTTGAATATGGGGCATTATGCAGTGCTTTTAGCATTGTGCTCCTTAAATTTTCTCTATCAGGTACATACATCTTACCATTGTACCTTAAAAGACCATCATTCTAAAATTTGAATCATTTGTACTTAGAATTTTGAGCATTATCTATCAAGGTTTTCTTAACCTGATCATAGAATTAGTCTCCTGGCAAGAATTTAATTTCTTGATCTCATAAAGTATTCCTAATAATAGATAGCACTGCTTTGTACCACCTACAACTTAGAGCATCATAAATTCTAATCTCCTTGCCTTTGATGTAATTAATATCAAAATCATAATTAGATAAGAACTCTAGCCGTCATCTTTGATGAGCATTTAGGTTTGGTTGGGTGAAGATATACTTGAGCCCCAAGTCGTCAGAATTGAGTTCAAACAGTTTTCCCAATAGATAATTCCTCCAAACTTTTAAGGCATGCACAATATCCATAAGTTCCAAATTATGAGGGGCATAATTAATCTCATTTGGCTTCAATTTATTGGAATCATAGGCTACAACTGAGTCATCCTAAATAAGAAATCCTCTAAATCCATCCCTAGATGCATCTATAATCATTGAGAATTGACCACTTAGATCAGAAACTCTTAGCACTGGTGCTGAAGAAAGCCTCTTTTTTAATTTTTGAAAGGCTAATTCACACTTATTATACTAGAAAAAACTTTGATTCTACCATTGGAGAGAGGTAATTAGATTAGCTATCTTAGAGAAATCTGAAATGAATTTTTGGTAATAACCCAATAATCCCATGAAACTTCTTATCTCATGCACATTCTTAAGTACCAACCACTCCATTAGGGATCTTATCTTTGATGGATCAACTATAATACCATCCATTAAGATAATATGACCTAAATACTACACTTTCCTTTGAAAAAATGCACACTTAGGCAACTTGCCATATAATCTATGATTTTATAAACATTACAAAACTAGTTCTAGATGTTGTAAGTGCTCTTCCTCATCTTTGGAATAAATAAGGATGTCATCTAGAAAAACCAAAACAAAAAAATCTAGGGAATCTCTAAAAACATTGTTCATAAGATTCATAAATGCTTCTAGAGCATTTATCAATCCAAATGGTAACACTATGAACTCATAGTGTCCATATCGAGTCCTAAACATTATTTTCAGAATATCCTCTTCATAGATCCTCAATTGATGATACCCTGTTCTAAGATCAATTTTTGAAAAGACTATTTTCCCTCATATTTGATCAAATAGATCATCTATGCATGGCAACAAATATCTATTCTTGATCATTTCTTTATTCAACATCATATAATTTATGAACAGGCGAAGAGTGTCATCCTTCTTATTAATGAAGATATCTGAAACACCCCATGGTGAAATGTTTGGTCAAATCAACCGTTTAGACAATAACTCTAGGAGTTGTGCCTTTAAATCAACCAATTCAATGGTTGTCATTTTATATGATGCCTTAGAATGCAGTTTCATTCTAGGTATGATATTCATTTAGAAATCAAACTCATACTTAGGTGGCAATCCTGGTAATTCTTTTGGAAACACATCATAAAAGTTTCTCATAAAAGGATAATCTTCAATAGATAGTTATTTATATTCCTCTATCTCATTTATCTTAATGATAAATACCTGACATCCCTTCCTTTGAGATTTCTTGAGTTGAATTGTGAAAATCTACCTTAGCTTCAACTCCCTTCTCTCACCCTGAAGTTGTGTCTAATTTTCAAAGTCATCTTGACACTCAACCTTCTTCAAAAAATAGTCAACCTTAGATTTATTCTTCATAATCCAATTGACTCTTAGGATCACATCGTATGATCCTAATGCAAAAATATCTACTACCATAGTGAACTCAGGCAACCTAATTTTTGCTTCGACTAAACACTTATCAACTTTGACCTTTGACTCATTCCCATATTGTATCGACCATGCATTTTCCATAACTTTAGCCTTTATAGATAATCTAATAAGAATTTTAGTATCAAGAAACACTTTGTGGCTCTCATATCAATCAAAATTAAAATTGAATGATTGAACAAAATACTTGATAGTTCTATGGGTCAAGCTTGATACTCAACTTATTGATTATCAACAGCTACATGAATCTTCTATTGAAACATAACTTACCGAGAAGTTGAACCCTTTCTTTAATTTGTCTTGAGGATGTTCTTGAGCAAAATGATCACCTCCACAAATGAAGTAAACTGCAATAGGTCCTTTCTTCTCAATCTGTTAGTTTCCCTAGAAACCACCCTTGAAACCATTACTAAGTTTTTTGTTTATTGAACCACTATTGAACTTGGTGTTCTGATTCTTGAACTCTTGGAGTCTCCACTCATGTACTTCCAGTTCTTCTTTTTGAAATTTAGTTTAAATCTTCCTAATTTATTGAATTTATCTCTAACTTGGGTGAGAGATTTAAGTTTTTGTTCTTGCTTGATTGCCTTCTCAAACACCTAATCTATGGTAGATGGCCCATGCACATCTACTTCACAACCAATTTGGTGGTGTAATCCCATTATGAATTTCTTAATCTTGAACCTCTCATCCACTTGATATTGAGGTACATACTTAAGGAGCTTGGTGGATTGATTATAGTATTCATTCACTAATTGGTCTTCTTGCTTAAAGTTTTATAAATCTATAAGCTTTTGATCAAAATATAGTTGTGGAAGCTATCATGACCTTAACATTATTACAAACTATTCCCAAGTAGTGGTGGTTGATTCGAGGTTTATATCGAGCTTCTTATTTGCCTACCAAGTTGTTGCTTCACCAACAAGCTGATAAGCTCCTCAGACTACCTTCATGACTTCATTGTAATTCTAAATCTCAAAATATTTCATCTCTGTCAGCCATGCTTTAGCTCCATCTCCCAATATAGTTCCATCAAACTTGGGTATATTTTCCTTTTCCATGTCGCATGCCAAATCTACATGTACTCAAGCTCTCGCATTTAGAGGTACTTCCTCATGCCTCTGCTCTTGAATATGTTCCTGGTCATCAAGATGCTCTTCAAGTTCTTCCTGAGCACCTCCCTCTTCATGGCCATGTGTTTCCTGTTCTAGGGCTGTGATTTGGTTTCTAGTATCTTGCATGGTTGTGAGGATTAACTCCAACTTTGCAGCTTGCTCAGTGATAAACTAATTTGAATCAATAGGGGGTTCAGTATTCAAAGTACCCTCATCTCCTAGTCTAACATGCACCATTGTTCTTTCTATTTATTAGGAGAATAAGTTTGCATTAATAGACACATTATGTCCTAGAGTTTGAGATTCAACTTTAATACTACAATGTAGCAACCCCACTGTGTTTTAATAGAATAAAGTAATTTTAAATAAAAATAATAATTACACATATTCAACCTATAAATTTCACCATGAAAAATCTAATTAAGTGATCTTTAACTAAATGCATTTTTTGAGTTAACCATAAGGTTTATAACTAATACACTTAGCTAATGATCACCATGAAAATCTATAACAAATCATGCACATTGTTGAATAAAAAATAAAGATTGCATTTAATTCATTACTGTAATAATACAATTTCAACCATGACTGATATAATCTTACAACCACTACTGTATAAGTACAATAAATAAGAATTACAATTTCAACAATTAATAATATGTCAAATAATAATACATAATTAAAGCTCCATGGAGTGTGAGTTTCCATGACTCAAGAGTCTCCTCGACTCAAGTATCAATCTGTAATCTTAAGTGCAACACTATTGTGGGGAGGGAGATCATCATCTAAGAACTTTTCTACACCAACCACTGACCATAGTTCTCCCACATTATCCTCCATCGAGGAATGGACCTCCCTTCAATAGATGGGTAGATAAAAATGATGTGAGAACCCAAGGTCATAACTAGAACCCATGTGTTGTAAGATAACTAATACATGTTGTCTACCATATAAAAATTTATTTTGACATGATATAAACAAATATGTAAACTATATCAAACACATGAAATGATAACGTTTAACTATAAACATTACTTTGGCCAAAGTTTTTAAATAGTTAATGATATCACGGATCAGTCAATTTCATATACACCACTTGATCGGATTACACTATCTCTATTATATTAGCAAAACTATGTAAGTGAAGTCCATCTCACTTACTTACATATGGGTGGTAATACATGATAAACATATTATAAATATAAACACATAGATCCAAACTAATATTCCTATCCGTAGATACAAAACATGCTAATTAAGGAAATATCAATGCATACATTTAGTCCATTAAATGTAATGCAAGAATCTAGTAAACAATCTATTTATTATAACATAATCAATAGAAACAAAATAGTCCCTAATATAAACATACCAACTGGGTATGGTTTATATATAGACAACTAGTTACTAACTATCACAAAGTAACTTAAATGTTATACTCCCCATGAAATAACACATTAATCTAAGCTTACTTTATAACAAGCCAACCATAGATCAATTTAAAATGAATTGTATTTAAATAACATAATTTAATGTTCAACCAACATTCATTATATAACAAAGTACCCATATACCCTAATAATGACTACCCATACACAAGTTAAGTATATATAAATGTATATGATATAACCAAATTGAGTTTAGTTGTCAACAACCATACATATAATGCCTTATATAGTCATATTCACATAATGTATACATTATACTCTAAGTAGGCATCCACTGCCTATAAACTTAGAGGATCTCGTATATATTTGATATACATTGAGACCATATCAAAAAATTTCCAAAATATATCATCTCAAATTCTCATTAGTTATTTTTAGACTAAAACACATAGAGTTCCAATGGTTTACCAATCAACACAACCAAACAAGTATCCTCAAATTTCATTATTTCATAGTTATATAAATCATTTGATTTGTAGTCGTAAATGAATTATTTTCACATGCAAATGATCAAGGATATACATAGCCAAATATATTCAAATTTATGGATTCTAATAAAAAATCAAAACCCTGACCCCGTAAATTCCTTTATACAAAATCATATGCCAAGCTAAATACATAATTGCATAGAACAAAATATTCAATCTAAATATAATTCCACCATTAACTTGTATATGATATGTTTAATTCATGTAACTCGGCCTTGTTATAATATATAGTCCAACTTGTATTTTTAAAGACCAAGCCATCAACTTATGTCTAAACCAAAATTACTCCTAAACCCTTATATATTTCAATGGGTATGCTACAGGATTTAGGGCCAACACATGAATCACATATAGACCCAATAAAACATAACACATTCCAACACCATATTTATTTACTCCTATACCATAATTTGGTTATAACCCATTACACAAATTTATTTGAATGGCTCCAACCTTATATAGTATATATTGGGGTGTGTGTGTGTGTGTATAAACTCATATTCACACTCATAGCCTGAATTTCCCACAATTATTGAAATAGGTATGCTACAAGTTTTGAGACCAGTATAATATACAAATTCCATGTGAATAGAATTTACTCAAAAATCATTCCTTCCAAATTTATTTAAACGTATATCATAAAGTGATTATAACCCTATACACAGATTTATTTGAGAAGCCCAAACCTTTGGGTATTGAGTATGTATATATATGTACATACTCAGCCCTAAAACCAAGTATATACATATATGTATATTGGTATATAAATTCCCAATTAAGGTTTTACAAAATAAAAATGCATACATAACTATATATATATATACATTAATTATATATCAATAAACACCAGTATGTGTATATACCTCAAGTCACTAAAGATCTATAGGGTAAATATACATACCTTCATATATGTATATATATCCAATACATATACATATAATTAAAGCTTCATTTATGGCTGAAGTATTGAAATCCCAAAATGGGTTTGATAAACACAATAGAGCCAAAAACCCTGACCCGACTTAATTCAAACACCTGTCAAACAAAATAACCAGTATTTAATTTTTTTTATAAGGTTTCAAAATATAAAACATATAGTCCAAACCATTTCCATTTAGGGTTACCCTGGGTTGGATGTAGGGTTTTATGGATGGTCGAGCCATCCGCAAGGCCCTACATTCAACCCTATTATTATTTTTTTAAATTTTACAAACAATAAAAACCTAGTAACCCTTTTTATTATCTCTTTTAAAAATTCCACAAACATAAACACATAGGAATTTAAGTACATAACCAACCTGTAATATTGAATATAATGCCAAGGAGCCAAAATAGTCTTTTTCCTTAGCTCAAAAACTCTTTTTTTTCTATCTACTTGCTTTGTCCAAGGATGTCATCCCCTGTTGACTCCCCTCTTCTTCTCTTTATTCTTATCCATGCCATCAATCCTTCCCATAATTCTAGTAGACAAAAATAATAAATCCCATACATGGTGAGATAGCCCAAGAAATATCTTATCGTGCTACAGTCCACCACCATGCAACCAACTCCAAAATGAAAACAATGATTCTACTAAATGATGCTTAACAAAAACCAACAGGGTTAGAAACCATAATTACCTTGAAGCTTTATTTTAATAATTAAATAATCATTATATAATCCTTATGAAATTTGCATGCCTGAAGATTTAAATCAAAACATGCTTTGACACTTTATTTTTATGCAAACTTGACTTAATGACTAGACCACATAAAGTGATATGGCATAGACTATTAAAAGATCATCAAAATAACAAATCATCAACTTCCTATGCCCCATGAAAATAAACAAGTCCAAAACAAATTTTATTTCATGTAAGGCCGACAATTGACAAGTCCTATGTCATGATAATTGTATGACAAAAAATCTATGAAAAGATTATTAAAAGACCATTGAATGATAAGTCATCAACCTTATAGTTTACAGACATCAGTGTATTTGATATAAGGTCATTTACTAGTCTATTGACTTATAATTTTTTTTATCAAATACCATAAATCAATGTCAGATATATGACTAGATAAGACTAAGTCATTAGCAAGTAGTCCATGTTATATGAGTTTAAATGTAAAAAAACACATCCTTTATACATGCTGGCCAATAATCAACACCATAAATTAAATAAATAGTATTTCCACAGTCTATGAATTAGCGTAGAGAGTTTTTCTATATTGAACTGTATATAAGTTTTTGACCGACGTTTTGGTTCACACTCCATGAACCATCATCAGGGTAAGAGAATGAACAATGTAAAATAACAGACTAAGCACTTCCTTTATAGATATAATAGTGAAGCTAAATGATGTCAAGGTGAGTAAAAAAGGTGGGGTTCTCAAAGAGGGAAAAATTGGTAAAAAGGTTGTAAAGTTTAAGAGTTAAAATTTTTGAATTTATGTTAGAGATTAATTTTTTTACAAACTTACAACTTTTTTACCAATTTTTTTCCCTCTTTGAGAACCCCACCTCTTTGACTCACCTTGACATCATTGAGCTTCACTGTTATATCTATAAAGGAAGTGCTTAGTCTACTATTTTATAGTTTTCATTCTCTTACCCTGATGATGGTTCATGGAGTGTGAACCAAAACATCGATCAAAAACTTAAAGATAGTTTAATCCAAAAAAACTCTCTATTCTAAGCACCATGAAGTTCACATAATCTCTAAACAATGATATTGTCTACACACTTTGCATAATACTGTGTTTATTGTCTAAGCACCACTCATAAATGAATAACATTAAGTTTATTCTTCTAGCTAATGTCATTTGCTAATGTTCAACAATCAAATCAAACACAACATACTATATTCAACTAAACATTAGACTATGATAAGTCACATTAACATGATAGATTCATTCAATAATCACAACAATAACCTTCAAATCTAATTAATGCAGTAACTACTAGATCAATGAAATCTCATAATCAAATTATAAGATCATATAGGAACAAAAGACCACATTAGACATGCATAGCATAAATAAAAGCATAACACAACTAGTAATAATCATAAACATATTTTATTATATAGTGGTGTGTGCATGGGTTTCCTATTGTCCCTCTATCACCTCTCAATGTCTCGATCTACATCACCCTCTCTGATGATGCCCTACCTCCATCACACTTTGAGGGATGGATCTATCTTGTATCCACATCACACACTATGAAGGTAGTTAGCTGGAATCATGAATATATCCATAAAATACTGCTGTGTAAATAATCATATATGATCATCAAGTACAGATATGAAAATATAACTAACTCATAACTAACAAATCTTGTAAATTAATAAACATAATACTATCCCATAATCAACATATAACATAAATTTTAATTAAATAATAGTTAAATTAACTATCAACCAATAATAATCTATGTATAATTAGGTAAATCAACTTAGAGAGAAATTAGGATGTGACATTGGTGGTGGTGCTTGGGTAGTCCTTTTCCTTTTTAATGGTTATGGCTATGAACTTGTGCTGGCATCATGCCTGGTACGCTTATTTCTAGCAAGTGGTGGCACTAGGGGAAGCTTATCTTTCTCGTGCTCTACACTTCCTGAAGCTTTCTTTCTATGTTTTAACATATAAAAGAGATTTTGAATTAAATGATCAACCAAGGTTGGATGATCCTTGATATCAGTTCTATTTGTCTCATACTTTTCTCTATATGGTTTCTTTATAGGATATCCATACATTTTATAGAGAGTGTGAGTCTTTGAGCCAATTCCTTCTGGTTCAAGGGTTATCGACTGGGCATCGTATATATGGTTGACAAATTTTATAAAGTAACACACCATGAAAGAATAGGGCATCTTCACCCAAGAAAAAAGCTCTCCATATAGGGCCATCTTGATACATGTAAGAGAAAAGTGTTGCTTGACAACAATTTTGGCTTGTTCGATAACTTGGGTAGGTAAGTCCTTTGGAAAGTGCCATTCATTCCCAAAGGCTTCCTTCATGCCATCATACCATGACTTCATCTTGAGCTTAAAATTCAAAGTAATATAGCTAGGGCAAGTGAATGCCTTATAGTACTCTGTAGGGGACCTATTTTTTGGTGGGTATAACCACTTCAATTCTCCATAGGTGTAATTAGGTACACTGATCTCATTGAATACCATTAATAAAAGGAATACACCCCACGTAAACCTATAGTTATGTGTCTAGTGAGCCTTCTTTACATCTATTAATATCTTATGTTTAAAATACATTGCCCACTTATACCTTAAACCCTCGATTACTTGGTAAGCGACATATGGGTGGGTCATGTCCACCTACTTCCATCTATCACTATTACCAACTATTTTCATGATGATTCACATAATTACTTGGAAGGCGGGATCCTATGAGTTCTTTATATGCATAACATGGCCATGTTTTTGGTACTCTAGAATCATGGCAGTCTTTTCTATTTCCATCGAGTCTTCTAAATCAAATTCAAGGTTTGAACCAGAGCACTGCAACCCTAATATCTTGATGATTCTTTCAATCATGATTTTCATTTAGTACCCAAAAAAGTAGATATACTCCTCATGTACTCATGAAAGTAAAAACTTGACTACCTTTACAAGTTTTCCAAAATAGGGGAAGTTGAAGTGCTAGAAAAGCCCCATAGAGTCTAAGGTGTTAAGGATTTTCAAATCATAAACTAATTCACTCTCGATGTTTCAGAATTTGACTATGTAATCATTTTGAAGCTCAACCTCATTTCCAAGTTAGTGATGGTTATAGTCAAAGATAGTACAAGTGGGCATATTTGATACCAGTTCTCTATGTGGAATATCATTTTTGGGTACTGTATCTCCTTGATTATGAAATGTGGAGGTGGGGGTACTTGGGCTTTCTTCTTAGTTTGGCATGTCATCCCTATTCCTTCGCTTTCCTCATTCTCACCTTGTTTTTTAAGTTTTTCCTCCCTAATTATCACTATTTCCCCACTAACACTTTGCTCCTCCTCTTGTGGAATAACTAGTAGTGGATCGATTCATTGGGCCTTTTTATTAGGTTGCATCACCCTTCATGGTGCCCAAAGTGTGAGACATGACCAGCTAATTTTACCAAATTAATACATTTTTTTTATTGGTGTCTCGACTTTCCTACTTTGATGCCCATTAATGATAGATGCCAACCTCTATAACCTGAAATCTAAGAATTCCTCCATGTTATTTTAGTTTAGATAACTCTAGTTATTCATTTAGGCAAAACCACACTCTCAATGATCAATGAACAATTAGGAATTGATACTCAACACTTGTCTTGGAATCGCTTGAATTTGGTTTTTCGCTCTTTGGTTCTTTAAAATCACACTCAAAGCAAGGTAAAATGTAAAATGAACCACCCAATATATTTTTATAGGTTCGAGGTGGTAACTTGAATTTACTACCCCCCTCTTTGACCATCACTTCTCATAATAAATGTGATTTACAATATTACCATGACATGATGTTAGCACACTTACCATTACTATTACCTCCTTATATTAATAACATATCTTTTCCTACGCTTTTCTCAAAGTGCATGATAGTTGTAGGGATATTTGAATATTCATACCAAGAGAATATTCATACCATAGATGGGAATCATTACTGATCAAAGCAAGATTATGGTCATGTGCCACATCCTGTGTATTCTTTATCCTTGTACGCCTTTGGTTATGCACCTCTACATATGCACATATCCCTATGGACCATTTCACAACATACATAACACCCCTTACTTACCCCAAACTAAACATGCTTCGTGGTCCTCCATGAAAACATAAGTACTAATTTACAAAAAGAAAACAAAATAATAAAAAGGGGTGCACAACCAAGGCAACACTTTATTGAAAACTAGAAATCCTAAACTAATGGCATATGCCTTATTGGGATAATTAAAAAAAACTCAAGCTAAAAAATACAACCATAGTCGGCTACCATTGTAATGACTAGGAAAAATTTGGCCATTTAATCTTTTCAAATGATAGGTGCTAGTTGGATGAATACTGTGAACAGTAAAGGGTCTATCCTAGTGAACATAAAGCTTCCCAGAGTGGTGCACAAAATTAGATTCATACAATAAGACTTGTATTCATGGTGTAAATGGCTTATGTTTGAGGTGGTGATCATGCCATGCCTTCTGTTTATGTTTCTCCACATCTTGACTCTAATGAGCAAGAAAACATGCTTCATCTAATTGTAACAAGGCATATAAATGTGATTTCAATGATGGTTCATCATCTCATTGTCCAATGTGCATAATGCAAAGATAAGGAGCCAAAAAATCAACTAAAAAAACTTTTATGCTAAACACCATATTGAACAATGTACTTTTATTGAGACACTTGTAAGTTATCTAGTAGGCCCAAAGAACTATAGACACCTGATCATCCTAGTCGGTGCATCCAATATTAAATTTTTTTGTGAGGGTTATGCCCAAGATTTTATTGAAAATCTTAGTAGTGCCATTTCTCTATGGATGATATGGTGTGGTCTTATGATGGGCAATCATAAATTTAGCTAACAATACTCAGATAGTCTCATTTAGTAAGTGTGTACCATAGTCACTAGTAAAACTGAGTGGATAACCAAACCTTGTGATTATATGTTCTCAAATGAAGTGTGTTGCAGTTACCATAGTACAATCCTATGTTTTCACAACTTCAACCCAATGTATGAGATAATTCGTTACTGTAATGACATAGTGTGAACTAGTATGTCATCTGATTGGGTTGATGGGGCCAACAAATTTCAATGGCCCAGTTATCAAATGATTCCTATGATAGAATAAAATGTAATGGAATTTCATCTTGGTGATTTGGTTTTCTCATGCTCTAACAAATATCACATTGACATGCATGTAACTTTGCATCTTGGAAAAGTATAGACCACCATAAACTAACTAACAAAACTTTGTGCACAGTAGCCTCACCAATATAATATCCTCCACCAATACCTTGTGGACTTTGTGGAACACATTAGGGCACTCGTGTTTCATGACACAATGTCAAAGGACTTCATTTTGGCCAAGTTTATAAAGGTTGCCTCCACTGAGCTAGAATGGTATAACACAAACATCTAGTTACTTCTTAACCTACATACTTAAAATGATTTGGAGTTGTGTTAGTAGTTAATGAGGCTACTATGTTTTTTAACTCCTTAGGAACATGTGAGACATGGAATAGTTACATGTCACTTAGGTCATCTTTGATGGTGCATTCCATCTCACCAAAATCAATTCTTGAGAGATGGTCAGGACTGCAATTGGCCTTACCCAACTTGACCATGATGGAGAATTGGAAATCTTAGAATAACACAATCTAGTATCAAATGCAATCATGTAAAATAGGTAGAATAACTAGGTACTTCAATGCTCCATGGTCTGTGTAGAACACAAAAGGAGTCACCAACATATATTGTCAGAACTTTTGTAGAGCATAAATCATGGAGAGTGCTTCGCACTCTATGGTGGCATAGTTCCTATTAGTTGGATCAAGATTTCTATTTCCAAAGTAAATAGGGTGATATAGATTACCTTTATTAGGCTATGCAAGTATCACACTGATGGCCATACCAAAAGCATCAACATGGACATGAAATGGTTTATTCCAATTAGGGAATTGTAGAATCAATGTAGTGACAAGTTTGTCTTTCAAGGCTACAAAAGCTTCTTGGTATGAGTGGGTCCAAATGAAGTATTCACTATGTTTCAATAACTCCTATAATGGTTTGATAATCCTTGTATAACCCTCGATGAATTTTTTATAGTACCCAATATGACCTAGAAAGGTGTGAACCTCTCACTAGGTTGGCACTGGTAGACAGAGGATGATGATAACCTTAGTGGGGTCTACCAAAAGTCCATCTCAACATATAACGTGATCAAGGAGAATGCCAAATGGAGTAGAAAAAAGACATTTTTTAAAGTTGAGAGAGATTTGAATCATTCTACAATACTCAAGCATAGGCTTGAGATTAGAACAATGGTTTTTCACCAAGCCGCATACTATCTAATCACCCAATTTAAAGACCTCAATGGCTATTCTAAAAAATAGAGTGGGTGCATTCTTTAACCTGAATGGCATGACGATACCTGTAAAAGACCCCAAATAAGTGGCAAATTTAGTCTTAGGTCTATCCTCCTCTATGATCTAGACTTGAAGGTATCTAAAAAACCCATATGTGAAATTAAATTTCACACCCAATGACACCTTCAAGGATTTCTTCGATGAAAGGCATTAGGAAAGGATCAATAATGCAAGATGCATTAAGTATCTTGTAGTCCACACAAATCTTGATGTGCCCATATTTATTTATGCTTATCACCATGGTGCTGACCCACTCAGGCTCATTAATTAGAGTAATAACTCTAGCATGTAACATACTGTCAAGTTCTTCTTTAACCCATGCACGTAAATTTGGATTCATTCTATATGGTTGTTTATAGACTAGGGGAGCACCTTCAACTAGTTTGATATGCATTTTACCCAAGGATGGGTGAACATAATTCATTTCACTATAATTCCTATGGAAAACATCTTGGTATTCCTTCAATAACTCAAACACTTTAGAAATCTCAGTATCAGACTAGTTTCCTATAATATCCATCTTTGGTGTATTATCTATGCCAATGTTTTGCTATATGGTTTGAAGTGATTCTAAGTATGGATGGTGTGTATTAGGAATAGTGTCATGAATAGTTATATCTCTACAGTCCATGGGGACATCTAAATGATTAGTCAATGGGTCAGGCAGTTTGAACCCTTCACCTTCATCAACATGGAACACAAGTTTTTACTTTAATTTTTAAATTTATTCACATTGTGCATGGTTTATGATAGGTTTTGGTGCAGCTGAATATTGCTTAATTGGGTCATTAAAAATGACCAATACTTATTTACACAGACCATCAATACTTCGTATCTGATCTTTGATAGGACTGGGGTCACCAATAACTATTTGATTATTTATTTGTAGTGTGAGGCACAAATCCATTCTTGGGAATGAATAAGATAATGCCAACACCATGTTATTTTTTAAAAAATGCTAGAAATAGGTACTTATATGGTGCTCCTCATGAACATACCATGCTTTAGCCCAGGTGTGTAAGGTGTCGTAAAATGCATGTACCCATAGATATTCTAGTAAGAAATATTCATTGGCCAACCACATTACCTCATAGGCTTCTAGGTGTGGTTTTGGTGCTCAGACTCCACTATAGCTGATTGTGCCTCATACATTGTTGTCATGATGAAAGCGGTGATGTAAGTCAGAATTTACTTGGTCCCAATGAAGGAGATACTCATGATGAGCTCGCTACCACCTTACTATTGTGGTATCAAGAAGGTGAACTAGTGAGCACATACAATCAACATTAGAGTCGTAGAAGGCCTTTAGGCACTGGACAAAGTCATAAACTTCTATTTGCCTATGAAACTACAAAGCTTTATCAAGCCTTTCAAGTAGTGTAACCATAATTGGTCCTTGCATGACTTGTCCAGTGATAAGATAAACAAACCCTGGCACTTATAGTACTAGTGTGGAATGTCTTCATAAATGCCAATGGTACCACACACTCTCCCAATAAGGTTGTAGTCACCCTGGGCCTAATAATCATAAGCATTACTCATAGTATCAAAAAGGGACTATGTATCCATCCATCGTAGGATGCCATCAAGAGTAGGAACATGATGATCACTACCTCGAGCTATGACATTATAGATGTGATTAATATCCTCATCTATGGTAAGAGGTTTTATATACGAGGGCCCATGTGTTTGGTCCAATGGGATGATGATGTATTGATTAGTATTTTCAAAGCTGATATATCTCTTCTTGAATTTTAAATTAGTGTTGTTAGCATAGTACTCAAGATGACCCAATAAGTCTAGATAGTCATTAGCCTCAACCAATTTTACAAATTTAAAGTCAACCTTGAAAGGTACCCTAGGGATATATACAGTTGCATTTTTAAGATCACCAATTGGTAGAGCATTGGTTTTGTTGGCCATAAATAATACATGAGGCAATAGTTGTAAAGTCAGGCTAGCCATATTTTACCATGCATCCTTTGTGAGGACGTTGACCTCAGTGCCAATATCAACTAAAATGTCTCAGATTGCCCATTAATTAATGGTAACATTCACCAATATTTTATTATCCTCTTGAGGGCTAGGAGAAATGTATCTTATCATTGAGCATGGTTTAGTTGATGATCTTTAGTTGGCCTTGGCACCTGATGTTTAAGATAATTACTTAACAATGAGACAATATCTTCTTCTAATAGGCACTTGTAAAGCTCTTGGAAGTCATCTCATGTTGCATCTTGATGTTTAGTGGCCTTTTGCATATCAACACATTGGGTAGCATCGCGATCCTTAAGGAATTGAATTTACCCTTGTAATTCTCATACTATGGTCATAGTATCTTAGAGCACTTCTTTCTATTGCTGAGCATCAAGATACCTAGTTTCATGATGCTCTTCACATTGTACCTTCTCAATGGGTAGAATAGATATAAACTGGGACTATCCACTCCTATGCATTGTGATATTAACCTATTGGGTCATTAGAGTGCTAGAGCATGGTATCTAATGTGAATTATTAATGCGTATCATATTAGCACCCTTTTCATTTCTTTCTTTTGTGATAACTATGTATAAATTAGGGCATTCCTCTAATTGGTGCTCTTTTTTATAAAAAACACATGTTGGATAGACTAGATAGTCTCACTAGTAGTGATTTGGAGACCCACATTTATAACACATCTATGGTGGAAAACATATACCTCTTCATCCCCATCCTCAGCCTCATACATGATACCCACCATTATCTTGATTATTTGAAATAGAAGTTTGATGTGTACCACATGAGTATACCTCATGCATATCATTGATAAGATGATAGTCATTAGTGTCATGGGTATATGCATCACATATCTTGCATTAGTCAGACACTTTAGATTGTGTGGCCCTTTTTAATATAGGATAAGAGAATATATCATGCTCTTCATGGTAAATCTCACAAGACTACTTTAGTACAATGCATATGTTCTTTTGAGGATAATTATTTTTGTTATGACCCTCAAACTCACAATCGGTACACCCAAGACTACTACGAGTGTTGTGATCATTTTTTGTAGTTATCTATTCTAATTGTGATGCCATTAAAGGTATTTGAGCTTCTATATAGGGTTTGATTCTAATATTGATGCTACCAATAACTTTAGCATGGAGGGTAGCTTCCAAGGGCTCGTACAGGCTGGTAAAAGTCCTCTAAAATAACACTCATCTAAGTAGAAGAAAAAAGCCTCCCAAAAACCATTGGGCATGCTGAACAACATTAATCTCAAATGATAGATTAGATAAGAGTGTCTTGAATCATGCATCACATTTGTGCATGCTTTCAATTAGATCTTGTTTTATATCCTTCAACACAACAATACTTTGTTGCTCAAATTATGAAATATCAAACTCTTGAAGAAATGCTATCTTGAGCTGGTCATAATCAACTATTGCTTATTGAGGGTCATACTTCCTATACCACTTTTGTGCTCTTTTCATAAGTGTGGTTGGAAATTATATTGCTTTCCACTCAAATGAAGTTATACCACATGCTCTCCATATGAGTTCATACTTATGAACATGATCTGTAACATTCTCCATGCCTTGATATTCTGATAAATAAAGTGTCATTTCATAATACATGGTAGGTGGTTAAGGTGCTTGTAATGGTAGCTGTTGAGAACTTCCAAGTCCTGTTCCTAGGGGGGATGCCCACCACTTCCTCATACTCCACGTTCTAGTCTTCCAGTCATTGTACCACCTAATCCTCCCCTTGTGCCTCTGACAACAATAAAAACACCTGAGACATTAGGTATGGTAATAAGTTGATTTATTATGCTTAGACCAATACTCTAACCTTCACTTATGTTAGATCCACCAAGCATACCAAGTTGGGCCAAGAAATTATCTTGAAGAGGAAAAGAAAGCATCAATTCATTATGGTCTAATGTTTTCTCAATGAAAGGTTCTCTTATAAGGTCAATCTCAGACTCTACACTATTTATATCCCAATTATGTATAATTAATTTGTCTAGCTCAAAAGTATGAGTTCACACTATGGTTGGGGAACTAGGTTGGTTTATTTCAGGTTATTCAATCTCCACTACCCAGCTATTTTATCCTGCATATAACAAAGCTAACATTGGTTGTGGTTCAAAAGTTGACGAGTCCTCCTTGTGATCTTTTACTTTCCTATAGATCTTAACAATACTTCTTGAGTCTTCCCACTCCCTTCCTACTCTGATTCCACCTATAACCCTTCATTGAGATTCATTATATTTATGCTTTTGTAACTCCCACTGACTAACTACCATCCCAAACTAACAATCCTTCACAAACACCCTTGCATTCCCCTCCCAACCGTGCAAGTCATGCAAGGATGAGTTTATCCCTACATGGGAAAAATTTCAAGTCCCAAGTCAATAAACATTTCTTCACTTCTAGTGGGAAATGCCTAATATACTAACCATATGGTTCTCAGAGAAACTTGAACTTCACTTCTTCTATATAGGAATAAGTAGTTATGATGTACTCTAAGATGTAGCTATTCAACACCCCTCTCTACCAGATATTAATAGCTCGTGTCCATGTCACTCCCAAGCATGCTAAAGCCATCTAACACTCTATCATCTAAGCTGTCTTTCATCCAAAACTTATTGATCGGTCTTGAGCAAAAGCTAAGAGCCAAACATGCAAATGAATAGGGACTTCTATAAAGAAAATTTCATATAAATATCTATAGAGATGTTCAACCCATGCACGTGCAAAAACTCCTAGTTTAAGATATATAACTGCAAAGTTATCTTTGACCCTGGTAAGCCATCATTCAATATTTTTGAGAGATAACTGCTCAAGTATTTTCCATCACTATGCAATAAGCGCTATGAGTCCTAGTAATGGAATCAAAATGTTGGGTTTTATTTTCTATCTAGACCTTTCCTTGGGGGCATTAAAGCAATTAGTTCCTAACAAGCTAACACAATTATATTTCATGTAAGACTAAGCTCTTTCACGCTCACCCAAAGCACATAGTAAGAAAATGATTCTCATGGGTTGTGTCATGCATTAATATACTTGTCATATATTGGTGCTTGATCATATACCTTAATAAATTACTAAATATACAAATAAATATAAAGTGGTGGACCTAGTTTCAATTACATAAACAAACATGATTATGAAGATAATTTTCATGAGATTCAACATATGTATTGCACATGTTAATATAACATATAATGTATTCATTATATCCAAATACGAACCACAAGTTAGATGATAGATGTATTGGTAGCTTAATGATACAACTTAACTATCAACTATAGTGCAATATCAACATTACAATAATTTTTGTGATTTTGCTAATTACCATAATCAATTATAATATAATACCAATTTTCAACAACATTAGAAATCTCTACACAAGGATATTTATATTTGGTTTTCCCCAACCAAGTTGTTACATTAATTATGACACTTCTAGTGACTAGCCAATGATCTCTAGTGAATTGAGAGTTGTGGTAGTCGTCTACTTGTTTTTCCCATAGACTTGAGCCTTTGTGCCCTTATATTCCCATTTAGTATTGGATCCTTACTGCCAAGTATCCACATTCATGCGAGTTAGTGCCAAAATTATGTGATTAAAGTCTATTCTATCTTTGAGAATTGTTCCTTAACCATTTCTTGATTTATTCACACTCCCCAAGTCTTTCATTGATATACCGAGTCTTTCATTCTTAGGTTCTCTATTTGTTATGCCTACCCTATGACTAGGACTTATCTCACCATGATCTCTTTCCCATGGTCTCATGTGCCATGGTATTCTATGTCATTCTTATTCTATCCATGCTTATTCTATGCCATTACCAAAATACTTACCTAAAATTCAGGGTCCAACATATGAAATATTGACTAGATATTGATGTGACCAACTAGATCTTTCTAGGATTTTTATCTCCTTTATTATGATGTATACATATCATGCACACAAGATATTGTTCTTTATCAAATGATCAAAACACTAGCTTCCTCACCCTTGAAGTGATTATGGTAAAAATAAGATAGTGGGCACATGGTGTCAAGCTACCCCAATGACCCCTTTGTCAGTGGGCACTACCTACATAGCTAATACTTTGAAGAGGGATTTAGAATTATGTAGTTATCCCATATGTGTTGGTTTATATGTGCACAAGGGTGTAATATGTAATAAGTAAGTACATACAATGACTTAGCTTATAACTTAGCAAATATGGCTTGTGGGTTGATCCTTCAATATTTCAGACCTATAGAAAGATTACTTCTATGACTGATATGGAAATAAGAATGAATAGGGTAAATTTGCTCACTTGAATGCCTGATTGACAATTGTTTTTTTGTTTTGTATGTGAGAGGTGTGAATTTGATAGGTGAGGAATGAATGAGGGTTGATCTTGTTTATATACCAATCCTTTGGGAAAATATATCGTACTAAAACACTTAGGCTGACATAAGAACATGTTACATTTTCAAATTGGATGACTTTTGTGCACTGGACACTTAGTTGTAAAAGGGACACCTATGCCGATGTAGGTGTCTGGTTGGGATGTAAGTGTTTGAGAAACTAAAAAATAGGTGCAAGTCCAAAATTGGTAGAGAAGGATAATGATTAGGTTTAGAGCATTTTACACAATATAGAAGGCTTGGTCATTAGAATAACATATGGTTAGACTAAGAGATAAGCAACTTGGTGCAAAAGAGATAGTAGTTGTGAGCCTTTTAGAAGTAAGAAGGTCTTAAAACTAAAGGGTATAACCATGATAGGTATTTTCCAGTGTACAAGACTGAGGAGCTATATAATTCAAATTTAGTGTATATTTTCCTCCTCTTTAATCTAGTAATGAAATTACTAATTTAAAAGAAAAGAAATGTGTACTTGGGTGTGTATAACACACCTTACCTTTATGTGAGTCCATCTTGAGTGATTTACTAGTGACTGACCTATAATCAAGAGCATGTTATAGTGTATAATCAATGCATATAATTTAAAATTGAAAGAATTTTAAATGTTTGAGGAAGTAAGGTTAGGAGTACATCTGTGTGTTGATGCAACCATCTTTCCTTTTGGCAATTTGATTTGAAGAGATGCATCATTATGAAGCATTGGAGCTAAGATGAGGACAATATTGAAAGCTACAAGTGTATGCATACATACTGTATACACCCTAAATTAGTCAAGCAATCACACATATCATGTCTTTTCACAATCCTTTCACAAGAGACTCTGACTGGAGAATATGAGTCTTATTCACATCTAGCAATGTATTTTTGTCTGGTTTACCTTGGTCTTATTTCATACCCTAGATGCCTTTTTAACTTTTCCCAGTCATTCGTAACCTTCCAAACTTAACCCTTACTGACCCAAGTTACTCTTTCCATGCTTATTCCATCCCCCTAAGTCTTAGACCCTCTGAATAATAATGCCAAAATAGGACTACAAAGATGAAACCTAGGGTGTCCAGTTTATGATGTTGTTATCCAAGTAAAAATTTGATCTAATGATTAGTTTCTCCCATAAGATGAGTCTTACCCCTTTTTTTTTGCTTCATTCCTAAGTTTTCCAATGTCGACCAAATGCAAATAAAACTCCCAAATTCAAAATAATGAGTCTCCTATATAAAGGACTACACAAGACATTTTATATCTAAAACTTACTACTCTGGCACAATAGGTAATTAAAAATTAGTCAATAGTAAAGCTTAGCATTCTGCATGACACATAGACTTGCATGCTTGATCAAGGAGGGGCTTAAGCAAAAATCATTTTTGCATCTATCATGCACATTGATTATGCACATTTCGTAAGGAATAACTACATCAGGTCTGAGACCCTAGATTGAGGGTTAATGTAGGTAGCAATCAGAACAACATGGGTTCTTGATTGTGCAATCATTCTTCCCCTAACCTAGTTTTTCCCCCTTTTGCTTCTGATGTATTCATTATTTGTATGTGTGTAGATGGATACATGTATTGAAGACTAAAATGGATCTTCAATGAGCTTTGTTTACTTATAGCCCTCAAAATTTGGTACACAAGCTCATATTGACCAATCAAACAAAACCTAGAAAAATTAGATCCTTAGGATAATAACGTCAGAAAGAACTATAGCATCAAACACCAGGGTGTCATGTTTTTGACACTCCTATCCAATCAAAAAATAGAAGCCAGATTTAGATTTTTGATAATGTCTCACTCTTGTTCTTCAATTTCCAGCCTTAAAATCCTCTGTTTCAATTCAAATTTAGATAAGTTAATTTCTATTCCTCTTGTATAATTATCATTTAAAATCTATATTTTTCCTTATCAAAGTATATTTTTCCTATCATTCCAGACCCTTATTATTTAGGATCTAAACACTAGATTCCAAAAAATAATAAAACATTTGGTGAACCTAACTTACTTCAAACAAATTTAAAACCCTAGGTACCCTTAGGGTTTTTCCTTCATATTTTGTGCAAAAGTTACTTTACAAATTTCTGATTTTTGTATTAATTTTTGTGCAATTATTCTTTTCAAACATATTTTTAGAATTTAAATTATAGCCATAATTTTCAAAAATTATAAAACCCTAGCTCAAAACCTTATATTTCCAAATTAGGTCCTCAAACCCCAAGTTTCCCTCATAAATTTTAGAAATTAATTTCAAATTTTTTGAAAATTGTTTAGCGTGCAAAAAATATTTTCAAAATTTCTAAATTAGTAGTTATTTTGGGTAAAAATTCAATTTCAAATTTCTAATTTTTGGTATGAATTTTTATGCAATTATCTTGTTCAAATTAATTTTAGAATTTAAATTATAGCCATAAATTTCAAAAATTCTAAAACCCTATCTCAAAACCCTAGATTCCTAAACTAGGTCATCCACGTTCAAACCATTCATCCTTGCAATTTTTAAAAATTAATTTCAAAATTTTTGCAAATTGTTTAGATAGTCACAAGTATTTTCAAAATTTCAATGTTAGTAGTTATTATTGAATTTATTTGCTTAATAGTACTTCTTCATATTCTTTATGGTGAAATAAATAAAATGGCCACTAAGGCACTTCTTCCCTCTCATCCCATTGACAAATTTCTTAATTTTTTGCATAATTATGATAATGAGTGGAAAAATTTGTAAAATTGCACATTAGCTAAAAATGTGGAAAATTATTTTATTTACAGTGAAGATAATTACTATTGTTACAATGAGGAATATTATCATGCATATGAAAGTGATAGTGAATAAAAAGTAGATGCATCTTCTCCTCTCAAACCTACCTCTTTCATCCCTTCTTCTAAAGAAAATACTTTTGATAAATGGGAAAAATACTTCTTACCTCATTATCCTATGCACAATGCACAAACTGAACAAATTAGTCATGCACTTCTAAATGAACCTCTAGTAGGTGATAATTTGCTTCCATGTGAACCTAATCTCTCTCTCTCTCTCTCTCTCTCTCTCTCTCTCTCTCTCTCTCTCTCGCTATGTTCAAAATATAACAATATAAATGCAATAGAATCAAATTACCAAAGCATAGTTCAAATGATGCATCTCATGAATGTTCAAATGATAACTCTCTTACTCTTACTTCTGATACTGCAAATGAAGAAAATGCATACACTCCATCCATGGATAACATAGATACACATGATATTCTAAATTTCAATGATAACTTATTGCATATTAGAAAGAAATTAAATTCTTCTCTTACACCTCTCCTTAGTAATGATGGAAGTGATAATGAGTAGATAGTGAACATGTAAATGAATATGAGAATAAAAGTGAATATGAAAATGATACTTCAAATTCTACTATTTCAAATGAACAAAATTCAGATTGTGATAATGCATGAAATAATGATGACTATCATGCATATAGCAAAGAATAAAATGCATCTCGTGCTTCTACCTCTTCTCTCACTCTTTCTTTCAAACCTAATGCATGTCAAAATGTTGGTCCTACTGTTATTCATGATTCTATTTCAAATAATACACATGTTAATGCTAATAACACATCCTCTACTAAATTATCATGTGATTCACTAAAACACAAAGATACCAATGAATCTCCCAAGCCACCCCTCACTACAATAGAACCCAATTCTCACTTATCACCTAAAGAGAATGGTAGCCCACATCCTTCCAGTAAGGTCCAAGTTACCATTACTCTTAAGGTTTAAGTGAGCACACCCCCTCTTTATGATCCAATTGCAAAATGTAGCATTCCCATGGTTAAGATTAATAATCAAATTCATTGATTAAATGAACCACTTAAAGATACTAATGTACCATCCTAGGAGATCATCTCTTTGATGCATGTAGTTGGTGAATCACAACCCCAAGAACATCTCCTTACCATGGAAAACAAAGCTTACAAGTCTTGGATGGATGCCAATGATCTACATGGTAACCTTATTCTGAGGACATTCATAAAATCTTCATTGCCTAAGAATTTCCAAATACCATCATTACCTCCTTTAATGGAATTGGAGATCTATTTGTACACCTTTAGGCCTTTTGAAAGTCTTTAGTATCTCATGTTAGCCTATCGATTCTACTCAAGTTATTCTAGTAGACATTAGTGGGGGAAGCACATAATTGGTTCTTTCATCTACTCCTCATTGGTTCATTACACACATATGATGACTTAGAGGAGGCATTTCTCATATATTACATCATAAACATGGGCCCTCATGTTACATATGAGAAACTTACCACACTACATCAAAATTCTTCAGAGCAAGTTAGTGAGTATATCTTAAGATTCAAGGCTCACATGTTAAGATTGATATACAAACCAACAAATCTAGAGATTAAACATATATTTATTAAGGGGCTTCACCAACCTCTACTCGAGCATCTACTATATTAGACAAAGTCTTCTTTTAGACACTTGTGTTATACAATTTTATCTTTGAAAAAGAAATTGGGATTGATTAAGGTAGATTCAGTTGATTGAATCACTCTAGATTTCATAGTAGCATCTTCAAATATAGCTCATAGCACTCAGCATCTACCATGTCCTAGATAAGATATGAAACCACAACCATAAAAGCAACCAATTAAGAACAAAGAGCTAGTTTCTAGAGCACAACCTACAGTCTACACTACAAAGAACAATAACAAATCACCACTATAGTTTGATTTAGAGTGGGATAACCCATCTACCATATTATCAACATTAATATATAGGAGGTTAATCACATTACCTTCTACTCATCGACGAGATCCACGTCTCTTACATAGACAACCACATCAGCCTTTTTATAACTATCATCATATTCGTGGACATAAAGATAATGACTATTTTAGACTTAGAGATTGCATTACTAGATGTGTTGATATGGTATCATAGCATTCACACAGGGGGCACAAATATATTCTCCACTATGGAACCCTAGACCTCATTCCTCCATGACTGAGTCATCCCAAGACATTCCTTTACAAAAATCATCAATCACTCATCATGAGTGTAATGCAAGTTTTAGGATAAAATCTCACAGGGGATCTCTTATCCCACTACCTTAGAAGGTTTGAAAACTAGTACAAAAATAACAACCTACATATAGCACCATAGTTTGAGGAATACATAGTGTAATTCCATATACATATCCAACAGAATCACAGGCACCGCAACAGAGTCCTACTCATGATAGATATTTACTATAGTCATGTTTTCAGGGTTTTATCTCACATAGCAACCCACTACAGTTAAGATTAGATGAAACCCTATCACATGTTACAGTTCCATCTCAATCTATTGCTTAGTCATATGCATCACAGTAGAGGCCATAGGGTTTTATTTCACATATCAATCCACTATGATTACAAATCGATGAGCCTCCTCTATAGCACATTGTTTCAGTTTCACATCCAGCAAGGTTGTATTTTTTAGAGTTTCCATGTATAGCTACAATTATTGAATAATAGGTAGTATCAAATATAACATATGTTCCTACATAGCATGAGCAATATGGGCATTTATTCAATTGGCCATCAGGGTTTAGATAGTGATACAATACACATATGCTTCTACTTAATAGGGCAATGATGGAGCTAAAGGTCTAGCTAACCTTTATATTCTTAAGCCACTCTCAAGGAAGTAATACACACACAATGCTATCTTACATCCCCCTACTAATAACTAACATTATTAATTACCTCTAACTATCCATAGCCAAAAATGTACCTATCAAACTGTAGATCCTACCAAATCAACTGATCCAAACCCTTTACCAATCTCAAGTTAAGTCAACTTATCTAAAAAAGTTACTAATCTTAAAATCTAGACCTTACTTATACCCTACTTGCAAACCAATTCACTTTACCAAATCAATTTTACCAATTACAAAAACCAACAAAATTGTCATTTACATATAATTACAAATCAAACATCAACATCAAATCAACTATTTCAAATCAAAACATTTCAATACTAGTATATTCTAGAATCCATAACACAAATACAAGTAAATCCAACCTCAAACCAATATCTCTATATATAACCAAGTTTTCAAATATATATACACTGTATCAAATACAATCAATCATGGATGGGCATCATTCCCTCACTCTCAGTCTCACTCTCTCTTTCAGTACTAGTCCCATAATATAGTCTTGCGCTTGATGTCACCGCACCTCTTCGAGCTCCCAAATGCCTCTTACACTAACTATCTTACTCTAGTAACTGACCATAGTCCTCATGCAAGTTTGCATATCACCGCTGAAGATCTGTATAATAATCCATAATCTTTCTGGTCACCATGCCATAATTAGATGGAGGCATCTTATGCCTATCCAACTCTACTCTCAACTCATCTCTTTCTCCTACTACCCTAACATATGAAGTTGTAGCTATAGCATCCCTATCAAACAAATGAGCATAGACACCGACTGTAATTGTTGCTCACTCTATCAAACCCTCCTCCACCACATCATCAGGAACAAGTTGTGTGAGCTCTCAAAGTGTTGACTCAATGATGGTTTCCTTATAACTCATCATCTCCCCTCCCTACCCCAGTAGGTGCCTCATCCTGTGCACCTTTGACTCCACCTACATGCATAAAAATTGCAACATTAGATTATATATATACTTTCAAATCAAACTAAAGCATAAATGTAGGCATAATTAAAATACAATCATGGCTTAATCTAGATCATCTCAAGATCCTCATACACAAGAACATCCACTCCATTAATAGGATTTAATGGAGAACACCTATGCCTAGCCCACCATGTAATATATGCCTCAGTACATCCCATATCATCTACATCAAGAATATCTATAATCGCATCTCATGCATCTAGAGGTAATGGTGCCATCTTAGCCTCAATGGGTCTCACACAAGATCTTTCTCTCATTGGTGTCCATGCACTCCTCAACCATACCTATGCTATAGGAGGAACATCTTGTCAAACTCTAAATTGCCTAGTCACATGCTCATGTTAAAAGTGATCATACACTCTAACCCAACGATTATGTATCCAAGAACTAACCCTCATATATCTCAACTACACTCCATCCTCCTCCAACCCAAGGTATCCTCTATAAGGCCTCCATATGATATCATGGGCCTCTGATATATCTAAAACTCATCTATAGTGATCTATCCCAGGAGACCTGATAGCCAATGAACTCATCCACTACTCCGCATATGGCTGTGGATGTGCCCAACTCTCCTTTAGCAATGTAATTAGTTGCACAACTACTATTTGCTCATAAGCCCAACAATGCAATAGAGTAATCGCACCTACACCACCACTGAATGCTTCCTATGTAAATCTACATAAATCTTTGTATAAATGGGCAAGCATATTCCTATCCCATGAGAACATAGTAACATACATCTCAACACTATGAACCACTCTATGCATCCTATAGGCAATAGAAACATTGGTACCATCCACTACAACAAATGAAGCCAATATCATGGCTAACCACTTCTGTAGGCATGGAACACTTGACTGCATAGTAAATAATTGTAATAAATTGCTATCATTTCCTCTCTAATGTGTACCTAAAGGCACACCAATAAAATACAAGGATGCATGATTATTGACATCAACACCCATATCATCCTATATGTCACCCATCACCCACTAACTGACAAATGCAAAATCTGATACACATCTTCCAAGGTCATAATGATCTCCCCTTTAGGAAGCCAAAATGTACAAGTTTCTACATTCCACCTCTCACATAAGGTAGTGATCAAATACATATCCCACTACATAGTACCTAGGTCATATACATAACCCAATCCTGCTCTATCTATCACAACTCTCTCATCAGCCAAAAAGGGCAACATCCTCAATTTCTCCATCACTTAGCCTCTATGAAACTCTGTCATCCACAATTGACCTTGAAACATCAAAAAACAACATATATATTAGTCAATCAAGCCAAGAAAAATATCTAAGCCATACAACAACATGAAATAACTTAGAAATTGAAAAACTATCCTTAGTGGATAGCGACGCTGACTCCAGGATAGGAGTGTTGGAACTAGTAAAAACTTTCCTAGAATAATTTAAAAAAATAAAAAATATCCAAAATAGGCTTCTAAAATGGTAAGAATCAAGTGTTAAGTTTACTCACTAGGCTAATATTTCTTTTGGCTTGAATCTGGGCTACCAATTGCTCAAAACAAGTTGCAAAAAGTGCTCATCTCCTATGCATTTTATCACTCTAGAGCTCCAATATCTCAAACTAGTCAGTGCACAAATGAACCCAAAGTCAATCAAAATTCCTATATCAACCATTATTTTTTATTCAAAATAAAAGCACCATTTTACCCATAACTAGAATCCCGTAGCTCTATTTTACAAACTATTTGATTCAATGGAATCATGATAATGATACCTTCAAAATCACATAACCATTGCTATCTTACTACATCATTTGAATACTATGGCATACACACATCCCTATACCTCTTTTATACCCCAAAAAATAAATTTGTACCTACTAATCAAAAGCATTCATTCAAAACATTCAAACAACCCAACTTAATCGATTAATTAACTTTTCAATTCATTCGATCCATTACTACCTCATTTGGCTACCATAACAGAAACATTTATACATATCTACTATACCTAGATACAAGCTTTGATCCTAACCAATCAAAGACAGATTCCAAACCTAATAGCTCAAATCTCACCAATCAAACAAATAACTTCTCAATCAATTCAAACTATACTAACCTTGTTACTATTCATAGGCCACTAATCATCACTTTTGGCTCAACCTTCTCTATCACAAATCTCATCCCTCTCCCCAAAAGGGGGGAATAATTCCTACTATATATACAAATTATCTAGTGTCCCTATCCACTCCTATAGGTAAATACACTTTGATTCTCACACCTTCAGCAGGCAGATTATCAAACTCAATACAGATTGGTCAAGATTATATGGTGATTCAAACTATAATGGGTCACTCAACATGGTTTTTACACCTATAGAATCTAGATTATTAACATTAATCAAATTAGATTGGTTAAGATTATACTATGATTCAGTATATGTGAGTCACTCTGCATCACTTCGACATACAGAGGGATACATCATCAATTTACAAATACATAGACTATTTAGATACAATGGTTCAGATTATATGGACTCATAGTGACTTTGATATAGACTCAGACTCATATACTCAATTTGGGGGCATGTACATTACTACATGTCTCATACATACAACTTCATACGACATGACTAGATTATAGATTAAAGGCATAGTTTAGAGCACATTGTTTTGATCTCTAGTTTTGCACATGGGATATGGCATGATAGATCACGGCACATGTGGTTACACAAATTTGTAGATTATTTAGACACATCACTCACATACCAAATTTGGGGGTATGACACAAATGATCATGTTCTTCAACATATAGGATTATACAGATTGGAATGGCAAGATAGGCCATTATCTTCTTACACATTTACTAGAGTTTTTAAATCACACCCAGGCAAACCCAAGTTGGACTGTATGATCATATGCAGTGATTGGTCCATAACAATTCTTAGACCTAGGAGTTTGTGTGAGAAAGAGGGAAACCATTGGTTTTAGACCTCCAAACACTTCTCATTTCTAGTTCATATTATTCAGAGTGGGGGCATGATAAATCTTATTCTTCATAGCATACATATTCTATACACACATTCCATATTACATGAGTTTATGTGGGATAGAGGGTAAACATTGGTTTTGGGCCTTTGAGAATTTCTCATTTAGATTCAGTATAGGGGGCATCTATTATAGATATTCCTTCTTTATCTAAGCACTATTCAGATTTAGTACACGGGGCATATATTATAGGGATTCCTTCTTTCTCCAGGCACTATTCAGATTCAGTACAAGGGGCATCTACTATACGGATTCCTTCTCCTCCAAGCAGTATTTAGTTCTCCATCCACTTCCCTAGCCAAGAAATTGGATCCCTTTTGATTACACATATCTCCATACAGGTAAGTTTTTGTATGCATCTTCTTTCTTTATTTTACTCTAGTAATTCATTTCATTGCATCACTAGATTAAAAGAGGGGAAAATATATACACCCTAAATTGGTTAAGCAATCACACATATCATGTATTTTCATAGTCCTTTCACATGAGACTCTAACTAGAGAATATGAGTCTTATTCACATTTAGCCATGTCTTTTTGTCTGGTTTTCCTTGGTCTTGTTTCATACCCTAGATGCCTTTTTAACTTTTCCCAATCATTCGTAACCTTCTAGACTTAACCCTTACTGACCTAGGTTACTATTTTCATTCTTATTCCATCCCCTAGGTCCCAGACCCTCCAAGAAATAACACCTAAATAGGACTACAGTGCTAAAACCCAGGGTGTCCAATTTCCAGTGTTGTTGTCTAAGTGCAAATTTGATTCCAACGGTCAGTTTCTCCCACAAGATGAGTCTTAACCCTTTTCTTTGCTTCATTTTTAAGTTTTCCAATGTTGGCCAAATGTGAATAAACCTCCCAAATTAAAAATAATGAGTCTCCTATATAAAGGACTACAGAAGGCATTTCATATGTAGCACTTACTACTTTGGGACAATAGGTAATTAAAAATCAGTCAATAGTAAAGCTCAACATTCTGCATCACACATAGACTTGCATGCTTGATCAAAGAGGGGTCTAGGAAAAATTTATTCTTGCATCTATCATGTGCATTGATTATGCATGTTCCCTAAGGGAGAACTACATCAGATTTGAGACCCTAGCTTGAGGGTTAATGTAGGTAGCAATTAAAACAACACAAGTTCTTGACTATGCAATTGTTCTTCTCCTAACCCAATTTTTCCCCCTTTTACTTTTTATGTATTCATTATTTGTATATGTGTAGATGTATAGAAGTATTAAATACTAAAATGGATCTACAATGAGTTCTGTTGACTTTTAGCCCTCAAAATTTGTTATGTAAGCTCATATTGACTAGGTGAACAGAACCTAGAAAACTTAGATCTTCATGACAACAATGCCAAGAAGGACTATAGCACTAGATACTAGGGTGTGTTATTTTTGACACTCCTATCCAATAAAAAAATATAATCCAAATTCAGATTCTTGACAGTGTCTCAGTCTTGCTCTTCAATTTCTAGCCTCTAAATCCTCTATTTCAGTCTAAATTCAGATAAGTTAATTTCTATTCCTCTTGTATAATTATCATTTAAAATATATATTTTTCCCTATCAAAGTAGATTTTTACTATCATTCTAGACCCTTATTATTTAGGATCTAAACACTAGATTCCCAAAAATAATAAAACACATGTCAGGAATCTAGAACATAAAGCTCTGATACCACTTTGTCGGGAATCTCGAACATAAAGCTCTGATACCACTTTGTCAGGATTAGGAGCACAATTGATTACCTTGTATAAGCAACTAAACACATAATTTAACCAGAAGTAATATGTAACTAGAAATCAAAAACAACACAGAATATGAGAGACAATACCCAATTGTATTAATACTCTTCCAGAAGGAAATATACATTAAAGAAGATGCCACACTCTTCTTCCCACACCTCTAGGGCTCCCACACCTCTAGGGCATACAATAATCTACTTCAAGAGTTCTCTCTCTCAATTACAGTCATAACAAACAACTCAAACACAGAGTTGTTGTTCACCTCCACCAGTCAGTAACAATACTGCCAATCCACCAGTCAGTAACAATACTGCCAGTCCACCAAGTACTCAACATACTCCAAGTCTGAGTACACCACGTACTCCAAGTAGATCTCACCTAATCTTGCTACCTGTTGTGTTGTTAATCTCTCTGATCTTGCTGCCACCTGTAGATCAACCTGGTTTTGCACACCTGCAAACCTAGATCTCGCACATACACACACCTACAAATCAACTGACCTTATTTACCATGTAGATCTAACCTGATCTTGCTACACCACAGATCAACCTGGCCTTGCACACTTGTTGACCTAGATCTTACACACCTGAAAGAACCCTTGTCCTTGCCTCACCAAGTCCTTATGATTCTCCCTTGGATAGAACCCTTCTAATTCTACCCACCAGCACCCCTGTTGATCTTCTACCAGATCTTGCTCTCCCACAGATCTACCTGATCATACACACTTGGCACTGTGGCACTATGAGGAGCTAACCTTGCTCTCTTCCCTCTGAAAGAGCTAACCTTGCTCTCTCTATCTAGCACACTTTATAATACAGCCCATGAGTCTATTATATAGATCCCATACAAACAATAATTAGACTTTTCAATTACAATAATTAGAAATGCAGCTCCAAGACTAAAATTAGTCTTTTCATGCAAACAACCGGTTCGTTAAACAAATTGTTCATGAAACTAACAATTTTGGAACCACACAAGTGACTGACGTTGATCACTGTCTATCTGGAGATGACTGATGTCGATCGATCCATGACTGATGTCGACAGCTTCTTGTCTACTACTGACCGACATCGATTGGCCTGACCGATGCCGGTGACTGTGACACTCAGCAACCTCCTCCATGTTTGCATACAGTGAAGCTTTTAGCTCCACAACCTAACAATCTCCCACTTGGAGATAAATAGCTGCACCTATACTTGTACCTGTACATCATCTAATTTGTTTCTTGGCTTGTATTCCTCTTCAAGTTCAATCTTGAAGACTAACCACCACACAGTGAACCCTATGATGTTACTCCTATCATCCAAGTAACCTGCGATATCTTATTCTACATACCCATGTAGAGAAGTCCTTGACCTCACATAACATGAATACCTACTGCTGGTCCCTCTCAGATACCTGAGAATCCACTGAACTGCTTTTCAGTGCTTCTTTCCTAGATTGGCTCCAAACTTGCTGACAACACCCACTACTAGGATAAAAATAGGTCTAGTACACATGTACTTAACCTCATCATGTGAATTGGGAAACTATTCTATGAACTATCCATTTATAGGTGTGCTAATCGATTCTGCATCCTGCATATCAAACCTCACCACTACCTTATTCACACAATCATCCTGAGACAACATCAACTTGTGATCTTCCCTATCTCTAGGAATACTCATGCCAAAGAATTTGGCTCCTCTTAAATCCTTCATGGCATACCACTAAACTAATTTTACCCTTAGCTCAGCAAAACCCTGCATGAATGAACCTGCAACAAGCACATCATCCACATACAGTGACAAGATAATGTCGCGACCTTTATCCAACTTGGTAAAATAAACACAATGGTTACATTGACATTGACTAAAGCCATGCTTTTTCATACACCTATCAAACCTGTACCACTGTCCTGGAGCTTCCTCAAAACCATATGACCTGGCCTTCCATCTCATGTGTCCATTATCTCTCTTCTTTAACCAAGGAATCCATTCATCTTTTAGTGATTTCATTCTGACTGGTAACTCTACCAAATCTCCCGTTTGGTTCTTATCCAAAGAATTCATGCCATGCTCCCACTATTTCTTGGATTTTACCTACATTGCCTCTTCAAAACTTCCTGGTTCTTGACCATTAGTGAGCAACCTATTTAGGTAGTATAAAGAAGGCAAATAATGAATTTGAGGCTTACTTACCCTTTCAATCCTCCATATGGGCATTTGAGACTCCTTGACAGCATGCTGTCCACCCAAAATCCATTTTTTGGTCGACCCTAGTCTGCACTAGACCGATGTTGAATCCACCTGATCGCCGATGCCAGTTCCCTGACCGACATCAGTGTCCACCTAGTCACCAATGCTAATTCCCTGATCGACGTCGATCACTGCCTACCTGACACCACCGACTCTGGTCTGCACATGATCGACGTTGGTACCTACCTGTTTGACATCAGTTCTCCCTGATCGATGTCGGTAACTGTGTTTCCTTGTGAGTGATGAATTTTTACCCGTGAGCTCACCTTGGATCAAAACCCTGTCCAAATTGCCCTGCTCAGAGTTATTCAACCCCTTTAGCTAATTTTTGTCCATCATCTCCTCCATGAACACCAAGGCTTTCCAGTTCTTATGTTTTTCAAAGACATCTGACTTCCTCTTAAGAACATGCATCTCTTTCTTACTCATGTGACCAAGCCTACAAAGCCACGTCTTTGCAACAAAAGGAGAATCAGTAATACAAGTAGGTAGATAAAGAGTACCTACTTTCTTTCCACATGCTAATTCAAGTGCATCCACTATGAGAGTTACTGTGCATCTCTCATCACCCAACTTTCTTGAAGAAATTAGCCTCCTCTTCAGAACTGGGACCTGCATGACATCCTTCAACACCCATGTGTTGGCCGTCTGCAATTTCAGCCACACTTCCCCTTTGCCAATACTTTGACAAGGCTCACCAACCCCTAAATAAATCTTTCCAAAGTCTCCATGGACCTTAACATGAAAAAATACTCTATTTGGTGCTGCATGGAAAGAGGCAATGGAATCTATAAACCAAGATTCTACTTTATCCAAGGAACATACAAGAGCATCCTGTGCAACAATTCCTGCAACATCTACTTCTTCATTTCCTTCATGCTTATCTTCAACCAACCAATAATCTTTCTTTACCTGCTCTTTCTTTCCATAACTCCGTAATTGATCATTCTTGCTTTTGAATTCCTCTATTTTTAGCTTACTTTTTTCTGCCATTGCTATACTCCCACTCAATCAGAAACCCCTGAGAGTGACCTGTAATCAAACACAACCCTGATCTGAACCAGGATCTATGAACCTGTAACCCTGGCTCTGATACCACTTGTCAGGAATCTAGAACATAAAGCTCTGATACCACTTTGTCAGGAATATAGAACATAAAGCTCTGATACCACTTTGTCAAGATTAAGAACACAATTGATTACCTTGTATAAGCAACTAAACATGGAATTTAACCAAAATTAATATGTAACTAGAAATTAGAAACAACACAGAATATGAGAGACAATACCCAATTGTATTAATACTCTTCCAGAAGGAAATATACAATAAAGAAGATGCCACACTCTTCTTCCCACAACTCTAGGGCTCCCACACCTCTAGGGCATACAATAATCTCCTTCAAGAGTTCTCTCTCTCAATTACGATCACAAAAAACAACTCAAACACAAAGTTGTTCACCTCCACCAGTCAGTAACAATACTACCAATCCACCAGTCAGTAACAATACTGCCAGTCCACCAGTACTCAACATACTCCATGTCCGAGTACACCATTTACTCCAAGTAGATCTCACCTGATCTTGCTACCTGTTGTGTTGCTGATCTCCCTGATCTTGCTACCACTTGCAGATCAACCTGGTTTTGTACACCTGTAAACCTAGATTTCACACACACACACACCTATAGATCAACTGACCTTACTTACCATGTAGATCTAACCTGATCTTGCTACACCGCAGATCAACCTGGCCTTGCACACTTGCCAACCTAGATCTTACACACCTAAAATAACCCTTATCCTTGCCTCACCAAGTCCTTATGATTCTCCTTTGGATAGAACGCTTCTGATTCTACCCACCAGGACCCCTGTGGATCTTCTACCAGATCTTGCTCTCCCACAGATCTACCTGATCATACACACTTGGCACTGTGGCACTATGAGGAGCTAACCTTGCTCTCTTCCCTCTGAAGGAGCTAACCTTGCTCTCTCTATTTAGCACACTTTAAAATACAGCCCATGAGTCTATTATATAGATCCCATACAAACAATACTTAGACTTTCCAATTACAATAATTAGAAACGCAGCTCCAAGACTAAAATTAGTCTTTACATGCAAACAACCGGTTCATTAAACAAACTATTCATGAAACTAATAGTTCTGAAACCACACAGGTGACCGATGTCGGTCGCTTTATGTCTGGAGATGACCGACGTCGGCCGATCTATGATCGATGTCGGCAACTTCCTGTCTACTACTGACCGACGTCGGTTGGCCTGACCGATGTCGGTGACTGTGACACTCAGCAACCTCCTCCATGTTTGCATACAGTGAAGCTTTTAGCTCCACAACCTAACAACACATACATACATACATATATTGGAGGACAACATGCCCCCAACTTTGGCTTATCTCAATCGTGCAACCTAATCAAGATTATAACCTGATGAGTGTGAATGATCTAATCAAATCACACTATATTTTTGGTGAAATTGGATGATTTAATCACTCCATCCTAAAAATTTGGTGAAGTTAAATGATTTAATGAAGTTTACCATATATACTTGGTAAGATTGAGTCATTGAATCACCTCAACCTTCCAAATTTGACCTAACTACTGTAGTAGATTGACTCAATATAGTCCGTAAGAGTCCATCCTAGGTATGATAATAGTCATAGTTGTATTTTAAATCTACACATTTATTTGATTTTAAAATTTAGTGTGCCCTTTTACATGGCATATTCACCTCATATATTTCTCAAGTTGAAACTTGGTTACAATAATGGTACCAATGTATAGAATGATGTCAAAAATGTGTATATGAAGCATATAACTATGAAATTTGGATAATTTTATTTTTTTACAAGTGTGTAGGATGTGTTTTCATGACGTACCCCCATTGAATATGGATATTCTAATAACAGTGCTAGTGTGGAGAACATGTTTCGATAACATGCCCCTACTGTGATATGAAACTATGAAAAATATGGAAGTTGTGCCTTTATGACATGCCTCCACTAATATGCCCCCCGCCTTTGAGGTGAGGGAAGTAGAAACTAGTAGCTACCTTATCTCAAAAGGATAATATAATTATATAAATTATGTATGGATCATGTAACATATAAGAGGAACATGTCTAAGTAGATACATCATTGAAGCACACAGGATGTGATCACATAAAGTCCTAAGATGCATGATATAGATCATGGCAATGTCTAGAGAGAAACAAAAAAAGCTCAACAAATAATGAAACACACATACAACTGTGAAAAATAGAATGGTCCAAAGAGACCTTATACAAAGGGCATGTTAAAATGCCACACACTTGAATGGACATGACTTAGTTAAATGTACACAAAGCATATAATGACATATTCAAATGTCCACGCACAACACACTATGATAGGTTAAAGTATCACAATAGGCAAACAAAGGCATGGGGGTCATAAGCAATGGAGCATATTCAAATGATCAAACAAACTAGACAAGATCAAGTAAGTCAAGACTTTAAAGGAATACGAAAAGGAAAACATGGAATCATAAGCAACCAACATAAGCATATCATATTAATCCCTAGATATATATGTTAGCAAAAATGTTAAGTATATAACATATAAAGTACATTGTGAAAGATATAAAGATGGATTAACGCATGTGTAAGTACATAAACTAAAATATGATAATGGAAAGTGATCATAGAATAATATAACATTCATGTATCATGATCAAATAAGTAGATTCTCCGAACACACTAATGATGTGAGTAGAAGGAAGACCCAAATTTCATATGTACATATATCATGTGCTTGAGTATGCCTGTATCACACATAAAATATGCATGAAACATATGTGTGTGCATAGAAAAAAATGATATGTTATCTACCAATATGAAACCAACAACATAGATCCCAAGGATCTAATAAAACATGAAAATGCTAAATAATTTTTGATTTTTTTAATTATGTTTGGAATGTTTGAAAATAAAATACTATCCTATGATCTCATCCAAGGGATGTTCATAGTATCTACCCACTTGTAACCTGGTGTAACAAACTAGTGGTACTGCCAAGAAGCATGTATATGTGTAATATTTGGCACTATAGGATCTGTGATGATCTGCATATATATAATAGGAATCTATGGTCATGAGGAAATAATATAAGGAATGTGGGTTCATGGAACCCATCATTGCGTGGTATGTGGTTTCTTTGGAATAAAATAAATAGGAACATGTTTAGTTGCTTTAGGTAATTGAATATGTTGTGTAGTAGTAGATGGGGATTTCATGGAATCCACTATGTATCTCTAATGCAATAGTCTCTTAAGTATTGGCCACCTATTAAAGGGTATTATTTTCATTTACCTTTTTATAGAGGATCAACCTTAGTAAGTTTAATAATTAACTACCTGGGTATAAACTGCTCTTATTTAAGTGGATGTTCAGATGGAATTCTACAAACTATAATTATGTTATTGGCATGAATGTATTTAATGCACCCATGCACTGTAGAATGTATTGTGTGGAGTGTATGTATCCAAGGTCATCCTAACAACATATCAAACACTTTTATGTAAGGTATAATTGAAAATGTAGTAACCTCATGTGCCAGACCTACCTATAAAGGTGAGTCAATCTCACTAAGAACATGTTATGATGTCCCTTTGAATCTTATAACTAATTTTTTTAGAGTGTGTAAATTACCATGTGTATAATCTAAATGTTTAAGTAATGTCATGGTAAAAACATTTTCCCTAGCACCATTATCAATCATAACACTATCTATATGTTGGTGATCAAGGTCTACTCAAATGAATAATGAATGAAGATCTGATTCATCATCCATAATCTCATTGCCATCAAAAGCAATAGGTCTCTAAACCATGGGAGGTATATATCATGTATAAGTACCTATAATCCCATCTAATGGGTGCCCATAATGTGATGGAGGAGGTTGTGCATTATATACCATTTTTACTTCTGGATCCTTCTTAGAATGGTCTTGTAAAAGATTGTTAAATATCTTCTGATTCTAGTGATCATTAAGGTGTGAGCCTAATTCCCTTAGGGGATCATCAAATGTAATTTTTTGGTCATTAATGAGGTCTTGGATATTATGCTTCAAGGTAAAACATGTGTTTGTAAAAGACCCAGGGCCTTGGTGATAGTCAAAATAAGCATTTGCATCACATATTTTGGGTAGAAGTCAACTCATCAAACTATATAAGAGGAGGAAGAGATATGAGGTGACACTTCACAAGATTCAAAAGTATTGAATCCAGAGACTTAGGTAAGCATGACAATTATCTCCTTAGTGTATTGGATAAGAAAAGTTGATTAGGTTATTATGATACTACATTAATGGCAATAGTTGTTTCCTTTTTACACTCTGTAGGTTTTACCTTGTAAATTGGTTTGATAATAAAATTGATATTGGATGTAGTTAGTGTGTTTGCTACATACTTAAGTTTGTTCAAAGAAATAAGCTTCATTTCATGATCATGAATAATATGGCATAAGTCATCAAAAGATTTGAACTTTTTGAAAATAATGGACTCATGTAATGGGGTAATCAAACATTACTTAAAAATGTCTCTAAGCTCTTTATCTGCCAATGGATTAGCAACATTGTTTTGTACCTAAAGACATATTCATTGATAGGTTATTTAATTCCTTATTTGATATTTATAATTTGGACATAAGAGAAATTTTTAGTAATATTGATAAAGAAGTGTGTTAAAAACTAATCCAAAAGAGGTTTGAATGTTTTTATTGGTTTGATTGGTAAATCATAGAACCACCTTAGAGTATAGTCCTTAAGGCTCTTTGGAAATAGTTTAGTCAAAATTTTATCATTGGAGGCATAATCAAGGCATGTCACATATAAATATCTAAGATGTTGTTCAGGATCACCCATGCCATCATAAAATGTGAACTTAGGTGCAAAAATACTAGGTGGTAAGGGGTATAAATATATTTTAGGTGCAATAGGGTTTTGCAACACTTCTTGTGAATTAATAGCATAAGGTGACTTCATAGAATTTTGTTCGACATTTATAACCTTAGCTTGAAAAATTTATATAGTTTAGATAAGATCTTGCACATTTTGATCACTAAGGTTTGAAATTGGAGAAATCACCGAAGGAGGTGTACCCATAGTTTGAGTTGATATAAACATTGAAGTTGATAATTAGGTTAAAGGGCCAATGATTCCCATGAAGGATGTAGTTATAGTAGGATTTATTCAGAGAATAATGGTATAAACACATAACTCATGCCCCCATTAACATTATGAAGTGATGATGTGTTCAAGGGGAGGGTTATTGGTATATAAGGATGTCCCATAGTTGTAATACCATGATTAGTAAATGCACCTAGTTGTTCATCTATGTTTTTTACTTTTTTGGTTTCTAATTGTTTTTGAGGATATCGTCAAGATCTTTTGGGTTTTGTTAGATTCCTTCTTGAAACATAGTAAGAGCTTGTACTTACTCTTAATCTATTTGTTCATGCTCATTATTTTTATGATCAGAATCATCTTCTATGATAACTTCATCAATATTTTACTCATTTTCATTATTGACATTTTCATTAGGCATAGGATTTGTTACTTCATTGGCTTGAGCCATCTTATGTAGATAATAAGGAAGATCTAAGTGTTTGATAGAAACACTTACTAATCTAGGTCTATGCCTAGGTTTCCTACAAATAATAGAGTAAATCTAGAAAAATAAAACAATGAAAAACCTTATAAGGTTGAATACCCTAGGGTAAGTTAGGGTTTGCATAAAGAGATGAGTTAACCAAATGTTTGAACCTAAATTATTGTATACATGTGGTATATAGGGGTAATAATATAGAAATCAATAAGCACAAGGGTGATAAATATATCTATAGTAGGCCAATTAAATTTAAAAATAAAATAAATAATATTCTTAATTTAAATACTTAGATATGCCAAAAATAGAAAGTATAATTGTTGATTGATATTGCAATAAATAAATAAAAGAATACTTAGCTAGTTTACTGTGGGCATGAAGATCTAGGTTTAAATATATTGGACGTGGACTAGACATGGATCCTCGAATAATCATCATATCCTAGAATTCTGCATAATGTGGCCTTAGACACTTGTGTCAGATCTAGACAACTAGGTCGATGCAGGCATCTAATTTGGATGCAGGTGTTGTATCTAGAATAGTGATTAAATATGGATTCCTAGAGCCTTTTGATTTTTTTGTCACATTTCTTATTATGTATAATGATCATGCACATAAACAGTCACTCTTTGTCAATTGATCAAAACCCTAGCTTCTCACCCTTGGAGTGACTATGGGAAAAATGGATTAGTGGGTACATGATGTCGAGATACCCCAAGGACCCCTATGTCAATGTGAACTTCCTACATAGCCAATAATCAATAGAAGGCCTCAAAATTATGTATTTATCCTCTAAATGTTGGCTTGTGTGTGCCTAGGGGTGAAATATATGATACACAAGTACATGTAATGACCTATCTAGTAATTTAGAAAATATGTCTTGTAAGATGATCCTTCAGTACTTTAGACATGTATAAAGACTACTCCTATGATTGATATGTAAATAGGAATGAATAGGGTAGTTTTTCTCACTTAATGGTTAATTGATAGTTATTTTCTTGCTTTATATGTGAGAGGTGTGAATTTACTAGGTGAAGAATGAATGAGGGTTGATATTATATATATATATATATATATATATATATATATATATATATATATATATATATATATATATATATACAAATCCTTTGGGAAAATATCTAAGACTAAATCACTTAGGCCAACCATAAGGACATTTTAAATTTGTAAATTGGATGACTTTTAGGCACTAGACACTTAGTTGGAAAAGGGATACCTGCATTGACAGAGGCGTCTAGTTGGGACACAAGTGTCTGAGAAGTTAGAAAACAAGTATAAGTATAAAAATGTTAGAAAAAGATAATGATTAGGTTTAGAGAATTTTACATAGTATAGAATGCTTGGTCATCATAATAACACATGGTCAGACTAAGAGATAATAAATTTGGCACAAAAAGATAGTATATGCAAGCCTTTTGGTAGAAGGTCTTAAAATTGAAGGGTATAACCATGATAGGTATTTTCCAAGTGTATAAGACTGAGCCACTATATAATTTAGATTTAGTGTCTACAATTTTAAACATACTAAATATTTTGTATAGACATCTCTAGACCCTCGATTTAGTACACCTACACACATATTAGTTTTGTCTCTTTTGGTTAGTATCATAAGTTGATAATGACTCGATCTAGCCAAAACTAACTCCCTCCTAGTAATGGCTACTTTTTAAAATCAAACCTTTCCTTAGGTTTAGCTCATCTACCTAAAATATTAGTGGTGTGATAAATTACCCAATAGAATCATATATAAATAAATTAAGGTATCATTCAAAGGGGCCTTGACACTTGTTTGGTATAGATTTATGCACTATTGAACATTGAGCAAATATGCCCTAGTCTTCCCAATTTATGAATATATTAGTAGTAGCAGCCACAAGCCAAGTCTGAATCACACTAAACCCAATTCAAAGCAAGCATTTTCAAGTATCAAGGCCAAATTATTAGCTGCATACATATAGTGAAGGAGTATAATTTCATAATCACACTAGTTGGGAGAAATATGCATGGTTTGATTTCCCTCCTCAGAGTATCAGATATATAGGAAGTAGTCAATCATCAAACATGAGTGATTTCATTTAGCTCATCCCTTTATACTTTCTTGATTTTTGTAGGTTTCTACCCCTCACAAGAACATAGGTTTTAAAGGTGAAGGAGGTTTATTTCTAGAGTTACATGCATCTTCAGGGTTTGATATCACACATACATAACATACAGAGATAGGAAAAGGTGACTATATAGTCATAGTTCCTCATTTCTACATAGGTCATTTTTAACCAATATAGGTCAATATCAATCAATGATACTGACATATATCAATGGAATTGACCCTGTGTAGATAGGGATATAGTCCTTGCATTAGAGAAATCATAGGGTTTATTTTATCTGATTTCCACTTCTAGAAAATAGTCATTATCAAATAGTAACCTAGAAAAGCAAAGTACTCATCTATTTATTTTACTTACTATATTTAACATATGTCACTTGGAGAATCATTACAATTAGTTTAAATAATTTTGAGATGTATTCTTGCATGTCATATCTAAATATCTAAATTATTCCACAAATTTATATCTTATCAAGGTTAGTCTTGATTGGATTAATCCAAATTAGGGTTAAACATATTGGTGAATCCGAACACATATCAAATTGTGTCAAACCCTAGGTTTCTCTTTAGGTTTCATCATTCCAATTTTTCATATTTTTGGTCTTGGGAATTCAAATTTCATTTTTGATTCCATACACAAGAAATCTTTTCTATATTTTCTATTATAGGTTTTAGATTTGATTTCTAATTTCCATACACAGAAGACTATTTTCATCTTCAACGCTAGATCTTCATTGGTATTCTCTACTTCTAGGCTTTAAAATTTCATCCTTAGAGTCTTCCCAATGTGATTCATATTCATTTATGTTTCCTTTGATTTTAAGGGTCATTTTTCCACTTGTTCTCTTCGATATTTTAGGGTTTTTTCACTTTATATGCCTAAATATCCCCAAAACCCTAACCACTCTCCTACCATGGATTCTTATACTATTATTCCCACCTCTCCTCAAAGTGGTGCTATCTATTGTTAGAAATATTATGCTTAGTACTCACCTACAAGGGTAATATGTGTGAGTAATTACATTAGTATTATTATTATGTGAGAATAATTGTACGTGAGTTGTGATTGTCACAACTTGCCTCTCTAGTCTTTAGGAGAGATTATAGGATTGTTAAGAGATATTTGGGATATAGATTGATATTAGGTAAGTTGAGGTATTTTGTGGATCCATGATAAGGTTTGACTCTTAATATCAAGGAGTGTAATAAACCTATAAATTATAATCTTTGTTTAAGGATAAAATGTCCCAAATGAATTGAATAACGAAGTACTGAAGAATATTATTAAATGTTAAAATTAGGTATAATCTACAACAATTTTTTCATTAGTATTAAAGCCTCATGGGATTCTAAGAATTGTATGGGGAAGATTCATCATATTTATGGTTTTCCCTATGTATGGAATTTTATTTGTTTGGGAGGATTATAGTTTTGTAGATTTTTTTGGTATAGATTAAACTAGATTAAGAATTTTTAAAGATATTTTTTGACTTTGTGTTATCTTGATCTGTAGATGCATTTGTACATCATCATCATCATTCAAGCTTCAACCCAATATTTGAATCTAGTTTTGTATATGTTCATCATTGCCAAGTCTATTCAACTAGTTTCTTGATATTTATTTATTCTTATAAACCTATGTAGCTTGTTAGATCATGGATCTGGTTCACTACTACATTAGAGAGGACTTATGTATATAAATTATCTAAATTAGATAGGATTTATTTATAATAAATAATGGTGAAGAGAGGTATAAAGGCAAAATAAATGTAGGTTTCTATCAAATACTATCCCTATAATTCATAAGTATTTAGAAAGTGTGGATCCTGATACAACCTCAATAGTTTTTCGAAGAAGTGTTGGTGTGTCGAGACTATGTAATGAGCCCTGTGTTAGTTTATGAATATGTAAAATATCTCATCTAATATTGCACACCTAATAAAAAATTATTTTTATATGCATATCTTTATTTGTATCATCAAGCTCAGAGTGGCATCTTTGTGAGAACTCCTCAATTGTTCCACTTTCTAGCTATCCATTGATATTGAACATTTACAAAAAAAATTGGTGACCTAAGCACCATCAATTTTAATCTACCCTTTTTCATTATATTTTTGCATCCAACCCAAGTTTATATTCAAATTTTATCATCAAATGTTTATGGGTTAAAGATTTTTAATTAATAAGTTGTGTCTTGGTTTACACATCTAGTTAATTACAATAGTTCAAATAAAGCAATAGGTTAATCAATAGTTGCTTAGGTATATAAGATTTAGGATAGTATTTGATTAGTTTTGTCAAGTTATTCAATTGTGATAATAGGTATTATGAGTCTATAAAGTTTATGTATAATTTATAGATCAACTAAAATTATTTGTTTGTAATGGTAGTGTAGTAAAAGTCGTCAAAGTCAATAAGTGTCAAAATTCTCCATTTTATACAAATGCATTATTTCTTATACATGATATCCATATCTTGGGGGGGGGATTTATCTTTTTACATGGATATGACCCTAAAATTTAAATTTTATAAGTATCATCACACAGAGGGATGGAGGTAACGAAGGTTGGAGGACATTCATTGACCTCTTATCAGTCACTAGCGATGGGGTCACACATTTGGATTAGTGTTAAGTAAATTATGCATAAATGACTATGCATAGGATGATCACCAATGGTAATGGTGACTATATATGTTATGTGAGATTGAGTGTGAGAAATCACTTGCAAATGCTACAAAAAATATGATGAGGAATTAATCCTCATTTAAAGTTTTTTCATGTTTTCATGTGTTATGTGCTATAATAAGCGAGAAATTCCAAATGTAATCCCATGATTTAAAAATCTAGTGGAGTACCAATCATAGAGTGTTGTAACATCATGATACTTATATTGAAGTTATTGGTTTTCCTACAAAACCATATTTATAATTTTTTGGTTGTCCTTAAAGTTATCTTAGTAGGTTGTTGGTAGTCATGTAAAACATTTTAGACGTTTGGGTTGTTGGTTGGAGACTTTGTAATAACATTAGTGTACAAGTGTGGAGGATGAACATAAGTGTGAGTCCTTATTAATCCTTGGGTGGTTACTATATCCATCCATGAAATCCACTCGTGAGAATATAATTTTGGAGAGTTGTGCGACAATGCACATAGACCAAGATTATGAGCAAGCAGAGACAACACGCTGCAATTTTAGAATGAGATGTTTTCAACATGTTCACATAAGGGTTAGCATAATATATGAGGGGGAATGTTATATGCCTAGTAATCACATGTAAGGGTTAATATAATATATGTGTGAGTAATTACATTAGTATTATTATTGTGTGAGAATAATTTCATGTGAGTTGTGATTGTCACAACTTGCCTCTCTAGTCTTTAGGAGATATTCTAGGATTGTTGAGAGATATTTGGGATATACCTTGATATTAAGTAAGTTGAGGGATTTGGGAGATCAATGATAAGGTTTTAATCCTAATATCAAGGAGTGTAATAAACCTACATATTATTATCCTTGCTCAAGAATAAAATGTCCTGAATGAATTGAATAATTAAGTAGTGAAGAATATTATTAAGTGTTGAAATTATTTATAATATGCACTATTTTTTATCAAATACTTTCCCTCTATGAAGTTCTGAGCTACTACTATCACAAAATGTAGGGGGCACCTCATGAATAACTAAGACACGAGCAATATTACATCTAACATGATTCTGCAAAGATAAAATCTATTTATTCAAAAATATATTTAAGACTTGACTGTCAATATTCAAACACTCGATAATGAAATTGATTATATAAAAATGACATGATCATGACCCAATACGGTTTTGGATTTAGATATTTACAAAAAAATGGAATATATAGGGTAATTATTTGGGAAACATGCTTAAGGCGTTGTTTACCTTATCACAACATCTACTAAAAAATGATGACAAGGTCTTGGATACATAGTAGATACAAAAACTAGTAAGTCAAAGACACATACTAATTTCTTAAAATAAATAGGATAATATTATATCGATTATTATGACACACATATGTCTGACACTCTACAAGAATACTTTATTTAGAATATCTCATTTAGGAAAGAATTAAAATTAATGTAGGTATCAGGTATATAATGGGCCAAAATGATGAATTATTTATCCAAGCTATGATATCATATAATATAATCAAATGAGTCAATATTGATGTTAAATCAATTGAGAATATTTGTAATATCATTCTTTCATACATTAGGGATCGATATGAAATTTTTGAACATAATAGATCACACATTACTAAATCAAATCATGGGTTATGGCCACCACTTGGCACAATTTCAATAGAGGTGATAGTATGACCAAAGAAGGTGAATTATTTATTTCAAATCATGCTTCATTATACACATTAAAAACTATTATTGGGCCAACTTGGATACACACTATGAACGCACTACCAAATACATTACATATGTTTGTTACATTTACACATGGGGGAAGTCTATATACATGTCACATAGACAATGATCCTTTCAAGTACTATATCTCATCACTAATTGAGGTAGAACATGAAAAGGAGACAAAACGTATAGTCTAAGTAGTATCATAACCTACTAGTCAACTCAAAGTGTTTGCTCCAATGAAGAGGCAATTTTAAAGATTACCATCACCTCCTCACATGTTGTTAAAATGTTACTCAAATATAACCTTATCATTTTTATTCCTCCATAAGAGATTAATCAAAATATGTATACACCACACTATTATGATGGAAATACATATTATGACTATCATCATATTATGGGACATTCTACAAACAAATTCTTGAAATCAAGACATAAAATATAAGATCTTATTGACAATAATAGTATTTAGATAGGCACAATTTCAGGATAATCAAGATCATAAACAAATGACAATAAAAATTCATAACCTATCATGATCACTACAAATACTCAACATACATATGAGAAATACAAGCATAATAACAATAAAGAGTATCACCCAACACACTCATTTTATAGATCCTAATATAGACACAAATGCATTAGAGATATATGATAGATTGTACCAATATAATGAGACATTGGTACTACCAGATACAAGACCTCCACATTACCTATTTTACTCAATCATAACACATAATTGTGCATAGCTTCTTTTTGATTGTTTGTTGGATCATCCTCTACTATCCTTCTATATTGTACATATATCCTTGCATAGAACACTTTTCTAGCCCTTGGATTTGTTTTCACTTGGCCCTTACCTCTTGATTATTATCCTAGTTTAGACATCTATGACATGTAACCTACATACATGCTATGGTTTCAATTGATCTTACATAATCACATGCACTTATATCTAAATATTACATGATCACACATTGATTCTTTCCCATTGGGGGCATGATAATCCTTAGCTCCACATACACTCTTGAGTTACATTTTTACGATACATATTTATAGTGGGGAAATATCACTTGCTTTTATTTTCTCCACATAGCCATGCAATCATAATTAGTGCACACTATGCCTTGACACATGTTGAAGATTGTTTAGACCCCCCCATTCCTCTATTTATGAAACCATTTCCACGTGGCCCTACATAAATGATTTAATATATTTAAAAAATATAAAAAAACATTTCAAGAAATATAAAAACATTCAAATATTAAAAAAATAGAAAATAGGGACCCGAACATGACATGGTTACTAGAGCAAACTATTTAGCTAAATAGAGATTGATTGCACTTACTACCTATAGAAATGGTGAAGAGATAAAACATGTAACTAATATATATATATATATATATATATATATATATATATATATATATATATATATTCTCATTCCATTTTCTCAATTGCTTAAAATTCTCTGTAACTACTCTATGACTGTTTAGATCAATAAATAGACTGTCAAAATCTATTAGGACACTACTGACAAAGCCCAAACACATGCACTAACAAGTCCCATCCACAGTCTACCAGAACTATCCCTGTATAATTTTTTAGTTTATTCTACCAAAAATATCCATGCCTACTTATCAAGATGGTTTTTTCATGATTTATTGACCTCATTCCAATACACATATCTTGATTTTATCTTATTTTACCTTGAAACTCTAACTCCACTTTCGACACTTGTTTGACTTGAAAAAAGGGGGTAAAATATGGGATGGATAAACCCAACCACTCACCATTTATTGGTTAAGAATTTATTACATTCTAATACTTTGAATAGGGCCCAAACTATGTGTAGTTATCCCACATATGTGTATATGTGTGCTCAATCATGTTCCACTAGAATGCAATGCAACTCTTTAGCTTTCAACACTTGACAACATGTAACTTTGACCTTATGTTTGTATTCAAACTTGTGTGTTAGGACTATTCCTTTGAGGATTTGTCAGTTTTAGATACTTTTTGATAATGTTTCATAGATGTGCAAATAGATATTTGAATGTGAAAAAGTTTTTCAATGTAATTTCTTAGTGTGAAAGACCTTAAGATTGTCATGTACTTATAGATGACACTTCAAGTAATTTATTCCCATAATTGACATGCAAAATGTGTGTAGGCTGACCCAAGGGATGGATTTAGATTTGAAAACTATATGTTAGAGGTCCTATGACACTTTTAGTGAAGGAAAACACTATTGATAATCTCCAATGTCTAACTATTATTAACATTATCCAGGAAGGGGAAATAATGATCTAAAATATAGTGATAGTCTACTTAAGATTTTAGAGCATTATGGCATAGATTAAGAAGATTATTTGTATGAATGATAAAAAATTGGGTTGGCCAAGTCTATATATGAATAAATAGATAGTGGAGAATGTGAGCAAGAGTAAAACATGCATGCACAAGTCATGTATGTCAAATATAGGTCAAAAATGATGTTTCCAAGTGTCTTATACCAAATTTAGGTGTTTACAGAGGGGTAAAATTATATAAAACACTAAAGTTAGAACCTTTTTATTTGTTCACTACCACCAAAGGGAGAGGGCATAATTGATATAGACTTAGATTTTATTCAAAATGACTATCATTAGAAAATCCAAACTCATCCTCTAACTATGGGATCCTACATTGTTCCTTCTATATTATTTATCATCATAAAATTTCCTTTTATGATTAAATTTTGAAGAAGATTGTCTACCCTAGAGACACACAAATGGGATAAGACCTCTCCCTCTAATTTGTTGTGATTAATGGGTTTTTTAAAGTTTTGTAAATCTTTTTTTCTATCTAATAGTTTTTGGATACCTAAATCTAGTCATATGTACTTGACAATGTTAATTCTTGACACATCCTAAAATCACTCGACTTAAACTTGTGCCTAAATACATGAATCTTTTTTGCCATTCTTTTAATCTATTTATCTATATGTGGGATTCAATTTCTATTTTTCATCACTACAAACAAAATTCTTCAAGTTAATGATCAAAACTCTGTTACATTAGTCTCACTTTACCTCCAACTTAAGACAATTATTTATTATTCTTTGAGATAGGTCCACCTTAGGCAGACAACTCTATTAACATACACTTGTCTACGTAGAGTGGCCTTATGCCTGTGTCAAATAATGCCCAATTTTCAAATTCAAAATATTTTTTTGGGTCTTATCACATGTTTTGTAAGGTCAGTTAAAGAAAATTATCAAAATATTTCACTATAAATACAAATAAAAGGTCATTCATTATTAGGAGTTTGGCACTATCTATTGAGCACTATTACACATTGAGAAAATCTACTCTATTATTCCCAAATTCAAGATCATTCACAAGGATCAATCATAAGCTAAGTTTGAAGCATTTCAAATGAAGTCAAAGGCTCTCATTGTCAAGTTTCAAATTTAAATTTATAGTTGAATACATATAATCAAGGAACACAATGGAATAATAACTCTAGTGGGAGAAATACATAGAGTTTGATTCCCTCTTTGGAGTATTTAGATATACAAGCATAATCAATCATCAAGGGGTGATTGGGGTTAAGTTAGCGCATTACAACCCCCTCTCTTTTTGATATGTTTTTAGCTCTCATAAGGCCCCAAGGATTTTCAAAGCAAAGACGAACAAAAGACACACTTCAACATGACAATATCATAATTGAAAAATCTTAGCCTGCTCAATAGACACATGAGTAAAAGGTAGAACATTCACTATTTTGTCACAGTTAAAATAGACAAGTTCATGATCAACAAACATGAATGGCCCACACTATTGTCTGTATGTACCCAAATTTTACATGATGTGACACTCTCGATACAAATCTAATGATGATGCAATAATCTCTTATTTTGAAATTTACAACTTCTATCGACTTGTTTTAAAAACTTCCCATGAAAAATGAAATAATCACTCCAAGTGAAAAAATAAACCCCTCTATTATAAAACCACCCCTCTAATTACATAACTACTATGGTGGTTTTTTAATATAGGTGGAAGTTTTGTCTTGAGGGAAATTTTGTATTAAAAGAGGGGTAGTTATGCAAATTTAGGTAGTAGTTATATCACCCAAAGAAATTATTTCAAAACTACCCTTGCATAAAGTGACAGTTCTATCCCCTTATCATTATCTTCCAAAATTAGCTCTTGAGAATCATTATTTAGCATGTTTTGCATGATTTTTGTCATGTTTCTTATTCATAACACCTTAAGTTTACCTCCAATAAAGCCCATCTCACTCCTCGTCTATTTTAAATCATTTTTATTTCCTACTAATTTTAACTCCTAGTTGAACTTAGTTAAACTCCCTCATTCAGTCTTCCAACTCTTTCTACAAAAGGCCATTTTTGGCCTAATTTTAGATCTAAGAATTGCCATTATAAGTTATCATTTTGAATCTTTTGAAGCCATGGTCTTTCAATAATTTATTGAAGCTATAACCTCTATGGTTTTCATGTCAACTACTTTGTTACATGTGGAGAAGTGTTATTGGTCTTGTTTCGCTATTTTTATCATTTATTTTCTTTTTAGAAGAAAATAAAAAACTTTAAAGAAGGGTGTGGTAGAAGAACATGGCTTTGTTGTGCACATGTGAATCCAATCAATTTTAGATATTACTCTTTGTCTAGGGAGGATGATCTATAGATAATAAAGACACTAAAAAATGGTTGATTGTGAGATAGTTAGGTAGACTGCCTAGCATGAGATATATCCAAGAAGCACTAAGCTTCCTTGGAGGCTGTCAATCCATACTTTAAGATAGTTAAGTTCTAAAAATTGAAAGTAGATTCTTACATAAAATAATAAAAGGTACTAAAACTTTAATGCAAGAAATGCTTTTGGATAGGAATGAAGTGATTTCACTAAAATAGAAATAAATTGATAAAGAGAAATGCTAAAATGTTAAAACTTGATTCAAAAAATAACTTAAACCTCTGCAATGCAATAAAAACTTAAAAATTGGAATTTAGGTATGGTGTGATAGGTGAAAATTACTCGCTATTTTAAAGAAAATGAAACACATAGTGACTGTCAGTGGTCACTATGCAACCACTTTTAGTTAAAACAACCGTCACCAATCAAGGAATGATCATTAGCGATTAGAGATGACTGGTGATGGTTCCTACAAGTTCTAGTTTGGGAAATAATGGTTGTTAGGGTGAGTTGCAAAAGGGTTCTAAAGGTGGTTTCTGGGTTATATGTTGGTTGTGAGAGGGAAATGAATTCTCAGAAGTACTCGGTTCAGAGATTGGGTATTTAGGTGGGTAAGAATGGTTTGTAGGTGGTTTGGGGTAGAAGATGAAGTTCCTAGAGTTTTAAAATTCCAACACAGGGAATGGGATGCAGAGAAATAGGAATGGATATAAGCAATGAAACTAATAAAACTATCTACTAAACTTGATGAAAAGTATAGATACTTAGATTTAACTTTTTTGGCCAAAAGAGTGTTGAGATTGAGTTGTAAGCTGTAAGGGATCTTGGAACAATGTCAACAAAGTAACAGTACTTAGGTTCTTTGTGGTGAGTTTATGAAACACCTGATATCTTTGGTCTAGTTCTTGGTTCACTTGGAAGCTTTGATTCACCTGAGAGTAAGAATATCTCACGTAAAAGATAATTTTTAACCTCTCTTAGGTAAGGCTCTTGGGTCACATTAAGTAACTATTGACGGTCCTAGTCAACCGATGTCAGTCGAGTGGTGACCATCGACGGTCAAGGAGAAAAGGTTAAAAATGACTAAAATTAGCCATTTTCACTAATGATTGGTTGTTAAGAGGTTAATAAATGGTCTAAGGTTAATAAGGAGATTATTGGGATGCATGCAAAAGAAGTCTTAGGAAGTTAAGGTAATAAATGCCAAGGTAAAAATGGTCTTTAAGATAGGTGTCAATTAGTTAGCCATTGGTTTCGGTAGGTGAGGTGTAAATAAGCCTTATTTAATTAATTAATTTAATTAATTTTAGCCAAAGGGGGTAAATGGGTGTGTTGAATGATTTTTAATAATTAATCCTAACCCAAGGGGCCTGACTACTAGAACCATATGGTTTTCTAGTGTCTACATTTTGCCCCTTTTTATTATGTAGATTGCACCCTCAAGCTGCAAAATTACAATAACAAGTGCAGTGGTAAATTAGATGTTTTGAGTATGGGAGGAGTTGTTTCCCCTCAAATAAATATGTGATGAGGTGAAAACATAGTCAAGTGTAGGTTTAAAAAGTGTTCATATGTGGTAAAAATGTGTAGGAATGAAGTGGTAAATAGGGTTGACGCAAAGATAACAAGTGACAAGTGAACTAGGATACCATATTTAGGTGTAGCAGATATGGGTACACATGTAAATTTAAGTCACCATGAAAAGTTATCCATGTTATCATGGTCCAAAAAATGGGTGAGCTATAAAAAATGGAATAGGTCTCAGGTATCATATTTACCAAGGGGCATAGTCACAGGCATATGAAAGGTTAATTATCAAAAAGGTTGAGGTTTAACATATTGTCAAAAAACATGGTGAGGGTCACAAAAATAGAGTCAAGGGTGATGATGATGATGAAGGTGTCTTGATGTGATCATCACAAAAGGAGGCAAACAAGTGGTCCAAATGACCAATGCTATAACTAGGTGTTAGGTGTAGTTGAAGTTGGACAAGGGGTTTTTTGAGGTTAAAGGGAAAAGGTAGGGTGCCAAAAACCTAACTGGGTCAATTGGTGGTAGTTGGTTTTGACTGACAATAGTTGATTGAAAATTGATGGCGGTCCCATAAAAACCCTAAAAAGGGATTATGATTGTAAAAAGGTCAAAAGCCTTCCTAATTTGGCATTTTGCATTGGTTGATTGCTACTTGTCTTATGCATTTGAGTGAAATTTGAGTATTGAATGGTACATTTGACTATGAGTTAGATTGTGTCTTGGATGTAGAAGATATCATGGGCCAGGTGGGCAGAGTGTAGGTGAGGATGCAGTGAGGGAGAGGTCGAACTAGGGGTCAAGCAATGACTGTATTGAGGGCTCTACCCTAATGGTAGATGCAAAATGAGGTAGGGGGTTACATTAATTTGTGTATTGGCTTGGTTATTTATAGTATGGGTTAGTGTAGTATGAAAATTTTGGGTTTAGGTTTTTTTGAAGGAAATTAGAGAGTAGGGAGAGAAACTAGTGTTATGATTGGTAGTTAGATTAGAAAATAGGTTAGGTGAAGGGAATAGATTATGTTTGGGTAGAGGTTTTTATGTCATTTAAGGAAAAGGTAGGGTTTGGGGGTCAGCCAATGGTCACACAATGATCACCACTAGTCGTTATGAACTATCATCGATTGATAGTGGACCAATGAGCAGTCAAAGCAGGACCATCGCTAAACAAAAAAAACCCTAACTAATGGTGGTTGAGGGTTGATCAGTAGTAGTTCCTCAAGGAATCAATGTTAGGTGAGACTCGACTATTGGTGGTTAGTTTAAGGAAGTGGGGTAAGATAGGTTAGGTTTAGGGGTATAAATCTTAGAGTTAGGATTAATTGCATAGACTTAGGCTCAAAATAGGTTGGTAAAAGTAGGTTTAATAAGTAGAATGTGTGACATGTAGGAAAGTTTTAGCGAAGCAAAGGTTGTACTCTAACCTTGTAGGTAAGGGAAAAACTGGTGATGCAGGATTGAGTGTTGCCACTCTTGGATGAGATACATAGGGGCATGAATTCATAGGAGTGGGAATATATGGTGGTAATGGGCTTAGGTAACATGCAATACTACTAACATGTGCCTCAAGATGCCATGATGATGGTAGCCCTCATTGTGAGATGGGACCCAAATACCAACACCTTTTTGTTGCTGATTAGGGAGATGATGATTCTACCATAAGATATACATAGGATCTTTAGGTTGCCTATACAAGGTGAGGTGATAGAGCATATCCGTAATGAGGAGTGGAATGCTTACATGGATCAACTATTTAGGGAGGATTTTGTGAAGGCTAGGTGGCATGTGAGAGGCTTTTATTTTGGAGATATTTACTACATGGATAGGGTGGGCAGATGACTTATTACTATGATGATGATAGCCATGACTTGCTATGAACTTCTTAATTCTAGTGGAGGTAGATTACATTAGGCATTATTAAGCATCTTAGTGGATATGATGGAGTACCAGATAGTGTTCATATGGGCCTTAATGTTATTAGTGTAGATCTATCATGAGCTCTAGGGGTATCATGTGCATAGAGGATACAACATGAGTATCAAATTTATATTGCATTATTGGGCCTATGAGCACATCAGGGTGTTATGACCAGCTAGACTACCTTGGCATGCTTGGGATCAAAGAGGCTTTAGGGTTAGTTTCATTAGATAGAGAGCTGACCATGTACTTCTAGTAGCAGGGGTAGAGGGCTGATATTTAGATTGGTTTAGAGACCAGTTGGATGCATTGGTTGATGGTGAGGTGATCTAAAGACCTTGTACATGATTTCCCTCATGGGTAGGCTATGTTAGACACACATTTTCACTATAAATTTATAGATGGATACATGGGATGCATTAGTAGGAGGTAGATTTGATCCCATTTTATCAAGTTAGGAGATAGTATAGATTGTTTTAGGGTGTTTTAAGGGCCTTTCCTAGATACATGAGAGAGGATGCAGAGTCACCATTGCCTCCATCATAGTCTATTAAGGTGGAGATCTATCATACGGAGGTACCACTTACTACAAACATTGATGATGCTAGTGTTACATATGATGATATTATAGGGTCTTAAGGACCTTATGCCATTATAGGTGTTGGAAGAGATGGTGGATAGGGTTAAGTTGGAGGTGTAGGTGGATAGTAGTAGGCTATTAATGTTGAGATGGAGGAGGAGGGGGATCAGGTGGATGTTGATGCCCTAGATAGATAGGCACTAATCATAGACAGGGATCAGGTGAGAGTGGCATTGGCTATAACATAGGTGACATTGGTGGCTATGAATTCAAAGAGAGACGTTACACATAGACAAGTCACTACTCTTACTCAAGAGAGAGACCAATTAAGAGGACAAGTTATGACCCTGACATAGGAGTGAGACCAGGCATGATTTCAACTGGCCTTAATGATTTAGGAAAGGGATCAAGTACATGGATAGGTTACTCTGATATCAATAGAGAGGGATGCCCTAAGAGAGATAAGAGGGAAAGCATCGATAGGCCCATCACAAACCATCCTTATGTCTAGATATGTGGCCATAGTGGAAGAACTTAGGTATTATGAGGAACTAGTCTTTACTCAGTGTCTAGGTGAGCCCTGATATGGCAAGTATGTAGCAGAGCGGATGATAGAGGGAGGATTAGCAATGTTACACCTAGTCAGTAGGCATAATTTACTAGTGCACAAATTGGTCTGAGAGATGGACAAGCTCTAGGGGGTAGTAGTACCCTAGCACCATAGAGCCAATGAGACTCCTTATTGTAATACTGACCTATGAGCCGATGCAATGAGATGTACATATAATTTTGAGAGATATGGACATTATTATATATATATATATATATATATATATATATATATATATATATATGATTATTATTTTGATTATGATGTATGATGTGATTATGATTGATGGATGTTGGTTATGCTTATGGTTATTTATGATGTGATGATTAATTTATGCTCATGTGATGATGTTTTTAAAGATTTTTATGACATGGTTATGATGTTAGTTTAGCATTTTCCCTATGATTAAGTGCATGATTAAATAGTTATTATAAATGTGGATGGTTAAATTAATGAATCTATTAGATCTTTTATCTATATAAATATGTGATAGATAACATAAGTGGATGACTCATTAAAAATAAATGATTAAATGGTTATAGTGGAATAAATGTGATAAAATTAATTTTGATAAATTTGATTGTTGGTTAGATAGATGAGATGATATTTTGATATATAAGATGGTGAATCTTATTAAAATGTTTTCATGAGTAAAAACACTTAAATAACTAAGGCAAATCGTAATCACTAAAAAAACACATAATGTTTGTTAGATGTTTTTAATGATCTTCATTTAGTTGGATGAAAGTTGACTTTAAAGATTAATCTTAACACATAGATTAAGTTTGGATAACAAAACTATATGTAAGGAAAAGAGAAGAAAGTTAAAACAATCAAAAGACAAGCATCTTAATGAATGCATCAACAAGTAGGTGTAAGAAAGAAGAAGGAGACACAATGTTCTTTCATTAGCAAGGACTAATATAGGAAGCTAGAATAGTTTATGAACACAAGCCCATAATATGCTTCACATTAACATTCATTGGTTTGTTAAATTTTTTTTTGATCATAGTATCAAGTAAGCTAAAAATCTATTGTTTTGTGGAGGGTAAAAGGGAGATGGAGGAAAATGGATCCTTTTTGTTTGTCTAGTTTGCCTCTTTTATAAGTTGTCGAAGAACCAATATAAACAAGTCTATATCATATATGATGTAGACCGATTGATGATGGAAGTCTACTCATGAAAGCCAATTGTAGCTTCCAAATTTGATTTTGTGAAAGTTGATTGCAACTTCCATAATTTTCCTTTTTTTTGACAATGGGTATGTTAAAGTTTTGAGAGGCTGGGGAAGCTGATCAATGTGAGAAACTTCCAAGAAATTGCTTGCTTTGATAAATATTTAGCTTAGCCATCCTTAAAAGGACTGGTATTAGCTTCATTATTTGTTTTAGGCATGTGATAGCTATCCTTCAAAGGATGAGTCTACTTTATTTAAGCAATTTTTGATTTATTATGGCTGTTGTCCTTCAAGGAGTAGTCTACAATGCTATAGATGACACATAAGATGGAATTTGTTATAATTTATCTATTTTATACATATAATTTATTATAGAGGTTTTAAGGCTAACCTTTATGAAGGCAAAACTATAACACAAGAAGGCTGAAAAGTGGGTGAGAGGATACTTTAAGAGACAATGACCATGGGATTCCATCCTATTAGGGATGAAAAGTATCCATGAGAATCAGGCTATAGGTAGATCCATGGTACCATATTCAAGATTAAGGCTATAAATGTGATGGATAATCACATGATTCTATGCTTTAATTAGTTGTACTCAAAGTGAAGAAATTAAGGTGATAATCTTGTAAAATAAGGGATGAGCTTAAGTTAGACAGAAGGTGAGTTTGTATCTTATTTTAACAAAAGAAAGGATTCAAATGTGAAGCATTGAGGGGCTTAGGTTCTTGTTTCCCTTCAAAATATGATAACCAGTAAGCTCCCAACCCATACTTATGCATTATGATATAAGGTCCAAGCCAATTGAAAGTAAACTTGCCCAACTTACTATTTTCCATATTGGTTACATGTTGATTTTCCTTCAAGATGAGGTCTCCGATATTGAATTCTCATTCTTTTAGATGCTTGTTATAGGCACACTTGATTAATTTTTGATAGACACAAAGATGGTTAAGCATAGATAAATGATGTTCATCAAGTAGCTCAAGTTAGGCTAAACATCCTTGATGATAGTCACCCTCAGAAATGATATTTTAGAGGGATCTACAAATAGAGGAAATTTGGACTTTGAGAGGCAATACAACCTTAGCCCCAAATACAAGAGAGAAAGGGGTAGCACCTATGGGGGTTCAAATGCTAGTACAATATGCCCATAAGGTGAAGGGAATGTGTAAGTGCCAATCTTGACTAGATGTATTAACCATTTTAGTTAGCATGTTATTAAGGTTTTGTTAGAAGATTCAACCTATCCTTTAGCTTGTGGATGATAAGGCGATGAGAAACTTAAATTAATACCAAATGCATCAAAAATACCTTATAATTTTTTATTTTTTAAATATTTACCATTATTGGTGATAATTTTATGAGGAAGACTAAAATGACAAATAGTGTGATGGTTAATGAAATCGACATTTTTTTTAGCTTTTGGTGAAATGAGGAGAATAGATTCCACCCAATTGGTGAAATATTTTGTCACAGTGATGATAGAATGATGTTGCTATGAAGAATGAGGGTTAATTTCACCAATGAGATCTAATCCCCACTATGATAATGGCTAAAAATATTTAGAGACTTGAAGACTATGACTAGGCATATGATGTAAATTGGTATGCTGCTGACATTTGACACACTTCTTTACATAATAACAATAGTATTGGTTAAGGGTAGGCCAATAATACCCAAGGTAAAAGAGACATTTAGTGACAACTAGACCACTAAAATTCCCCCAACAAATCCCATCATGCATTTCCTTGATAGCGTGAGAGATTTCATGTCTATGTAGGCATCTAAGGAGGAGACCATCAATGCCTTGTTTATAAAGAATTCCCCCTACTATGGTGTAATGAGAGGTACTATATATATATGATCTTCAACCATTTTTAGAAAGATCAGAAGGAACAATGGATAGGTTTATATTGTCAAAGATTTACTTATACCAAATGTCAGATTGGGCCTCTTCCATGCTACAGTTGGAAGGAAGGTCTAAGTTAGTGTAAGAAGGTTTGGTTAGGTAATGGATAGTGACAAATAACTTAGATTCAAAAGGAAAATATAGGATTTGGAAGGCAAGAGAAGCCATCATATTGATAAACTTGTTCATAGATCATGAAGTGGCTTGGATAAGGTAATGTTCAAATGACATCAATAATACATCTACTAGTTATTTGTACTATTGTAAAACATCATTTTTACATTGGTAAGATCCATTCATTTGATTGAACACAAATTGGGAGTCATCGAAGATACTGATTGTTTTGACTTTCAAGGCTAAAATGGTTTGGAGACATATAACTAGGGCTTCATACTCAGCCATGTTGTTGGTATAATCAAAATCAAACATAAAGGATAAGGCAAGAGGCTCACTATTAAGGGGAATAAGGATTATACAGGCTCTCCCACCATGTTGACACTTTGATCCATTGAAAAACTTGGTCATTTGATAAGTGATGTCCTCTTGAGAAAGAGTTGCAATAAACTCATCAGGAAACTCAAGAGGAGAAGGTTGGTTGTATGCTAAGGTTACCTCAGCCAATTGGTTGGTAATGACTTACCTTTTAATTGACTTTTTCTAGAGGAATTTAAGATCAAACTCAATTAAGAGCATGAGCCACTTAGCCATACACTAATTTTGGTATGGCTTAGAATGTATATACTTGAGTGGGTCAGTGTTAGTTATGACATAGGTTTTGTGGTTAAAAAGTTATTGGAAGATTTTGGAGGCCACAAAGTCCAAAGTGAGGTATAATTTCTCAGTATGGGTATACTAATTTTCATACTCTATAAGTGTTAGATTTATATACTAGATGGTTTAATCTTGGTGATGATGATCTTAATGTGTAAGCATTGCCCCTAAGGAATGGTTGATGATGGAAATTTGAAGGTACAAAGGTTGGTTCTCTTTTGGAGGAACAAAAAATGGTGGAGAAGAAGATACTCTATAAGTGAGTCAAAAGATTTTTTACAATCTTTATTCCATTTAAATAAGATATCCTTCTTAAGAAGGTGATGGAAAGGTTGGAATATATTAGATAGATGAGAGAGGAAGTGGAAAATGGATTGGAGATTCCCCTACAAGCTGCAAATTTGCTTGAGGTTAGTTAGAGGAGGCATGTTAAGAATTTATTTGACTTTAGTGGGATCAAATTTGATTCCACGGAGAGAGACAATAAAGATAAGAAGATTTCCTAAAAATACCCCAAATATGTACTTCTTAGGGTTAAGGCAAACATGGAAGTGGATAAGATGCTTGAATATAACCTTAAGAATGACCAAATTATCCTTACGATATTTAGACTTTCCAAGGAGTTCATCGACGTAGTCCTCTATAATTTTATGAATAAGATCATGAAAGATATAGGTCATGGCACATTGGTAGGTTACACCAGCATTCTTCATACCAAAAGGCATGACCGTATAATAGAAATTTCCCCATAGGGTGATAAATATAGTTTTATGTTGATATTTGGGGTAATCAAAATCTGGTTATAGCTCGAGAACCCATCCATTAGAGATAGCATTTCATGGTTGACTGTAAGATCAATAAGCTGGTCAATGCTTGGCAAAGGGAAGTCATATTTTAGGCAAGTGAGGTTAATATTTTGAAAGTTTATGTAAATCTAAAATACCTTATTACTTGGTGATAAGGATAAAGTTTGAGACCCATTGGGGATAGTCAATGGGTTGGATGAAATTGACGGATAAGAGGTGTTGGAGCTCTTCTTTAATAAGAAGTACTATGTGAGGGTACATCCTATGAATATTTCACCTAATAGCCTTAGAATCAAGGGTGGTAATGATGTTGTGTATGACTATAGCAGGGTCAATTCTTGGCATGTCATTGTAAGACCAAGCAAATTCTATGCTATGGTCTTACAAAAAGGAAGAGAAGTCCTTATGCTCTAGGGAATCCAAGGATTGATCAATTTTGATAATGCATGGGCTATCCTAAGTGCCTAAGTTGACATCCATAGTGGATTCATTCAACATGGTTTAAGTCTTAGGAGGAAGGGATTTATGAATGGAAGAATATTCTATACGAAGATAGGTGAGAAGGGAGTCATCATCTTGACACTAAATAATATGAATGGTAGGAGAATCATCTCCTACCATCTCAAGATGAGTCAGAGGAAGGGTAATGGTCTCCTCATCCTTTTGATTAGTTAAGGGTCCCAAAATAATCATGTTGATGAGAAAAAAGTTAGAGGGAATGATATCAAGATCCTTAGATTTCAATGAAGAGTGGGTTAGCAAGGACATGATTTCTTCCTCAATAATGATGATAGGGGATGGGTTGGTTGTTTCTTCTAGTGGAATGAATTTGAGACCAAATCATTCATAAGGTTTTTGGGTTTTTCATGTTAGAAACTCATGTGGTCCATACTCATATTATCCTAGACTGAATCCTTTCCAAACACACCTATGGATGTATGTCTTGGAAAACTCTAGTTTATCCAAGTAGGAGAAATCAGAGGTGAATGGTTTAAGATAAGAAGAGGTAGTAGAGGCAGAGAGTAGTTGGTCAAGTCCCCCATAAAAAATATTAATTTGGAAATTGGGAGGCCTAAAGGGAATAATGGTTCAAATATTGGAATCATAGCTAGGGATTTGGTCAAGGTTCCCATACTCTTATGGAGTAAGAAAGGCATCTAATGTTAAGAGGTGATACTCACCAAGTGAGAGACATTGGGATGTTGATTACAAGTGATCCTTAATGGGGATTTAGGTGGAAGGTATGGATGAGTTGGTAGAATATTGGTTGATGGAAGAAGAAGAAGATTCATCCTTGGTTGATGGAAGGAGGAGAATGTCATTAGGTTGGTAAGTCATATTACATGATGTAAAACAACTTGGGTTGGCCATTATGGTATGAACTTGACACTTGTACTCAAACTTGATGCACTAATGTAAGGTGGATGGCACACAACCCATGGAATGGATCCAAGGGCATCCAAGCAAAGTGTTATATTATAACTCACATTCTACCACATAGAAGAGATTAGGAAGAGTGCAAGGTCCTAAATGAATATGAAGGATAAATGTCCCTAAAGTTTTAGCCATCGTATCATTAAAAGATCAAAGCATTTCTATAGTTTATGACATGATATTCTCTGGTAGTTTTAATTGGTCATATGCATGAGAAGAAACAATGTTAATGTTAGATCCCCCATCAATCATCACCCTCTTGATGTGGGTTTGTTGATGTAGGTGGTAATGAAAAGGGGAGAATATAGATCATCTGGATGAATAGGGGGTATCTCTTAATCCTTGAAGGTGATAAGGGTGGAAAGTCAAAGGGCTTTGATGAAGGTTACTAGAGGTTGTGGATCTTTAGGTTAAACCTTTATGGACTATAAGGCCTCCATCATTGCCTAATAGTGATGGGGTGAGGTATTGATTAGATCATATAAGGTCATATTCACTAGTGTTTGGTGAAGTTGCTTTAGAACTACTCTTTGGATTAATTTAGAGGGGTTGGATTAAGATACACTCAAGATGGAAACCTTAGGTTTAGGTGAAGGTGTTTGGGCTTGGTTGGGTTATTTGGTGGTGGAATAAGGGTATGTCCATAGAATGGACACCTTTGATTTCCCTTCATCATTTATTGGGCTTGTGATTCAATGACCACATGAATGGTATGGATTTGAGGAGGAAGTGGGCTAGTGGACTGCTTCAGTTCCTCCTCACTCTTATATGAGAGTGTGGGGGTAGGTAGGTGTGGGGTGGTTGCTTGTGGTTCTTGACTTGGTGGTGGGCTCATGAGATGTTCTTATGTCAATAAGTCATCCTCATCACATAGTTTGTGGACTATGACTTAGAGAGATTTTCAGTTATTTATATCATGTCCTAGTGTCCTATGGTATGTGAAAATTAGATTATCATTAAACTAAAATGGATTAGGACTACAGTGATCAAATAGTTTGATAGGAGGTAAGACCAAGTAAGAATCTTGGAGAAACCATTCTAATATGGTAGAATATGAATCTTACAAAGGTGGCAAGGGAGTGGAGGTTTTAGCTTTGATAGATGGTATAGAAGCTTTTTAGGGGTAGGCTTGTTAATGGAAGCTTTGGGTGATGGAATATTCTTGGTGGGTGGTTTTGGGGTATATGTTTTGGAATTTAATGGTTGGGAAGTAGAAGGCTTGGTTGTAGATGGTTTGGAAGTAGGAAGCTTGGTAATTAATGGTTTAGAGGATGGTTTGGAGGTAGAGGGCATGTAAATAATATGTAGAGGTGTAGCTAGAAGTGAAGGTTGGGTTTGAGTTTTCTTTGGGAGACTAAGTTTCTTAATCAACGTAGAAGGGTGAGGTCCTCATATGGAGGAAGGATGTAGTACTAAAATGGAAGGCAAAGTGGAAATAGGTGGTAATTTTTTGGGTTTTGGATTCCTAGATGGTTCTACTTTCTTAGTTGGTTTGACATGTGGTTTCTTAGGTGGGTTTGGTGGTGTCAATCGAAATTCAATGGAGGATGGGAAAGATTTTGAGTGGGGATTACACCTCAGTTCTTAATGGGATTTATAGGGATAATGGGATGTATTTTGGTTACTTTGGAGGGGGTTGGGTTAGATGATTCATTTATGGTTTGGGAAGTGGAGGCTTTAGTTGGGGTGATGGTAGTTTCACCCAAGGGAAGTTGAAGGTTGGGTAGAAAAGGGGGAGGTTGATGATTCCTTATTATTTGGATAAGGGATCCCAAGGTGATTTTGGTAGCCTGATGAAGGTTGGGTTAGGATAGGAACTCCAAGTTTTGAACCAACCTAGAGAATGACTTATAGATTGGCTTAGTTCCTTCAGTGTTGGACTCAAAAGTTAAACCAAGTGGTTGAGAAAGGGGGTTGGTTTCCTTTGCCTTTTCCTCTATCAAAGGTTTCAAGGTCTTGGAAGATAATTTTTATATGATAGGGGGGGTAGGTAATGTAACCTATTCCTTGGGAATTCTTTCCAAAGGAAGAGTAGAAAGATCTATCATGGAAGAAAAGGGAAGGGAAGTAAAGGCTTCCTCCTTTGCTATGATTTCCAAAGGAGAAGGAACAGTGGTTTCCAGTACCTTAATAAGTGGAGAAGGGACAATAATGTATTCCTTTGTTTTGTTTTGTAAGGGATTGGAAGGTAACTCCACTAACTCAATAAGTGGAAAGGAAGAGGTGGTTTGGGATGTGGTTTCTTCAACTATGAGTTCACTAAGAATGACATTGATTGTGTGAACTTCACGCTTGTGATAGGATTCTACATTATTACTTTTGTTATTTGTGAAAGGTGTATGGTTGGGGAATGGTTGTATAAAAATGTCAAGTGACTAATTTGGGGGTGCATTGGGATTATCTAGCACAAGTTTCTCCTTGTCAATCAATCCTTGGACAATTCTTTTCAAGGTATTACATCTACTAACATCATGTCTAATGACATGGCGAAAGGCACATAATTAATTTTCCTTATACCAATTAGGTGTAAGAAGAGAGGAATTGAATTTTTATGGAGGTTTTATTGGAGGAAGTTGTATGATATTTTCTTTCAACAAATTTTCCAAGACTGAAGTGTATGACTCCCCTAGTGGAGTATATTGATTTTGGTTATAACAGCTTTCATTTTTGGTATTTTGGTTGGAAGAATTGGGTTGGTTGACAACTGATGGTGGAGCCATTTTAAGCATAATTGAATTTTTATTTCCCTTGGATTTGGTTTTGGTGTTGGTATGGTTGTTGGTTTTAGGGGAAGATGCTTCATTTGACTTGAAACTAGAATTATTGTTCATCAATTTAAGCTTTCCCTTGTCAATAGCTCTAATCTCCAATTTGTGTGCCATGGTGAAAGCCTCATCAAAGGTTTTAAAAGTATAAAACTGTAAGGTTGAGGAAATATTATTTTCACAAGCCCAAAAAAAATCTCAATCAACTCAGGTTGGGGCAAAGAGAAGGAGAGTTAGTTGATCAAACCTCTCCAACAGGCCATAAAGTTGACAATTGACTCATCTTCAAATTGCCTAATGGAGTAGAGGTTAGTGATAGAAACCTTCTTGGATATATTTATAAATAAATTATCTAAGAATGTTTTGGATAATTAGGCAAAATAGAATAGGGAGTGCTTGGTAATATCACTATTCCAATCCAATGCTGGACCGACTAAGGACATAGGGAAAGTGTGAAGGATAAGAGCATCATCATAAGCAATCAAGTAACATGAATTCCTAAACACTCTAAGATGATATTGGGGATATTATTTACTTTAAAATTTGGAAAATTTTGGAAGCTCCCATTATGGAGGGTATGGTTGGATTGGAATGGATGGGTGAATTGGCTCATTGCAAATTTGATTGTATGACAAGAGGTTATGGGCACCAAAAACATATGACTTTAGATTAATCATTTTTTTCATTAACATATTGATTAGATAATTTTGAAATTATACACCCACATAATTTTAAGGTATATTTTGTTGGGGTTGTGAAGGTGCCACATATGGGTAGCTAGCAAAAGGTTGGGAGGATGTCACGTATTGGTAAGTTGGCATAAAAGGTTGAGAAGATACCATATATGGGTAAGTGGGCATGGGAGGTTAGGAAGAAGGTAGAGGCATGCACCCTTGTGGGGTTAGGCATACTATAGGTTTGGTGCAATGGGAACTTGTTGGGGAATAGACATTAGTTGGGTAGATGACATGGTTGGGTTGATGGGTTGAAGGTGGGCAGTAACCTTAGTGATAATAGGTGGAAGGGTAGAAGGTATGGAGACTACCAAATTTTGAAAAGGGGTGGAAGATGGTGGATTGGAAATGGCAAGTGGAAGGGTAGAAACACTAGTGGAAGGTACTCTAATAGTAACTTGTGTATTCATTACTAAAGGTTGGGTTGATCCTACATTGGAAGGGTTATTGGTTGGGGTAGAAGATGTTTAGGTGTTGATTGGTGGAAGGGATTGGTTTTGGATGGTGTTGTTGGAAGGGTTGTTTGTGGAGGAAGAGGCTTGGATCACCAAAGGTTGGGTGGAGATAGTGGCAATAGAGTTGCTAACCATAAGGTGGGGTGGCATGCCATATGGTGGCTCAATGGTAGGAACTAAAATAGAGGTACGGTTAGCCATAGTTGTAAGGTAGTGTCAGAGAGCTATGAGATTGTTATCAATAAGGGTGGTGAAATCCATATCTATTTGGGAAATTGTCCAAGGTATACTAGGACTTCTAGAGTGATGGGATGAACTTTTTACATCTAAGACGTACTCCATGGATGATGAATAAGAGGAAGATGGGTGGTTGGGAGGTGGCTATTGGTCTGCTTAGTTTAAAAGTTGTCTTTCAAAACCATGCAAAGAAAGATAAAATAAATGTGAAAGTGATCTCAAACACTCAAAATATAAGCAATACAAATAAAAGATTCAAAGAAAACAAGCATACACTAAGAGTATGTTTAACTCCTACAATAAATTTTTATCTCTCTTTGGCTTGTGTCTCAATTTAAGAAGTTATGAGACTCAACTTGGGCTTGTAGAATTGGAACTAGAGAAGGCAGTCTTAGGGTGTTAAAGGATCTCAAAATTTGTGTTAGAATTTGGTTTATGGCTTGATATTGGGGCCTACCCCCTCAATTCACACACCATAGCAATAAGGATATCAGGTGCTTAGTCAAAATATACCAAATGCTAGAGATTATACTCAGCCATCAAACTGAGTCTTGGTTTCTCCCCTTGGTAGTGAAGTCTAAGTGAGATAGCAAAAGGAAAAGGGTTTACCACTAGGTGATGAAATCCTAGTTGGGCCTTATGTCATTGTTTTGATGTTTGATTGAAAATGTGGTTTGGTATTTGTGCTTGTGATAATAAGTGAGACTATGATTGATTTTATTGATTAAATTAAGCTATGTGAGCTAAGAAATGCAAGCAAATAATGTATGCAAGTTATTTTTAGATCCAAAATAAAATTTTGGTTTCTTTTCAAATGAATACAAGAATAACTAAGATGCAACTAAATGCGGTATGAAGATGTAAGTCCTAATCCAAGGAAAAGTACTTTTGCCTTTTAGAAATGAAAGAAAATGACAATTAAAACCTTTTTCTAAAGATGCAAAAGAGACTAAAACTTGCCTTTTGGAAAATAAGAAATGAAGTAAGGAATGTTTAATTTCAAAAAATGAAATTTGCAAATGGATGAAAATTTTACTAATGCAACTAAATGTCTTAAACAACTATGCACCCAAGAAAAACTCAAGGGTCCCACCAGATGTGCTAGAATATTTATCTATTTTTCTCATTTATTTTATTTTTAGAAGATAAAAAGAAACTTTAAAGAAGGGTGTGGTAGAATAACCTAATTTTGTTGTGCACGAGTGAATCCTGTCAATTGTAGATAATCCTCTTTATCTAGGGAGGATGACTTGCAGATAAGAAAGACACTAGAAAATGGTTGATTAGTGAGATAGTTAGGTAGACTACTTAGCATGATCTAGATCCAAGAAGCACTAAGCTTCCTTGGAGGCTGTCAATCCACACTTTAAGATAGTTAAGTTCTAAAAACTAAAAGTAGATGCTTTCATAAAATAATAGAAGGTACTAAAACTTTAATGCAAGAAATGCTTTTGAATAGGAATGAAGTGATTTTACTAAAATAGAAATAAATTGATAAAGAAAAATGCTAAAATGTTCAAACCTGATTCAAAAAATAACTTAAACCTTTGTGATGCAACAAAAACTTAAGAATTGAAATTTGGGTATGGTGTGATAGGTGAAAATTACTCGCTATTTTTAAGAAAATGAAACACACAGTGACCATTAGCGGTCACTATGAAACCACTGGTGGTTAAAACAACCATCATTAGTTGAGGAATGATCATTAGTGGTCAGATATGACCACCAATGGTTTTTGTAAGTTCTAGTTTGGTCAAGAATGGTTGTTGGGGTGAGTTACAAAAGGGTTCTAAAGGTGGTTTCTGGGTTGGATGTTGGTTGTGAGAGCAAAATAAATTATCAAAATTACTTGGTTTAGAGATTGGGTATTCAGGTAGGTAAGAATGGTCTATAGGTAGTTTGGGGTAGAAGGTGAAGTGCCTAGAGTTGCAGAACTCCAACTCAAGGAATGAGATGAAGAGAAATGGGAATGGATACAAGCAATGAAACTAATAAAACCATCTACTAAACTTGATGAAAAGTGAAAATACTTAGCTTTACATTTTATAGCCTAAAGAGTGATGAGATTTAGTGGTAAGCTACAAGGGATCTTGGAGCAATGTTGGCAAAGTAACATTACTTAGGCTCTTTGTGGTGAGTTACTGAAGTAGTTGATGTCTCTGGTTTGGTTCCTAGTTCTCCTGGGAGATTTGATTCACTTGAGAGTAAGAGTATCTCACATAAAATATAATTTTCAATGTCTCTCAAGTAAGGTTGTTGGGTTACATTAAGTAACCATCGATGGTCATAGTCAATCGGTGCCGATCAGGGGGTGACCATTGACACTCAAGAAGAAAAGTTCAAAAATGACTAAAATTAGCCATTTGCACCAATGATTGGTTTTTAAGAGGTTAATAAATGGTATAAGGTTAATAAAGAGCTTATTGGGATGTATGAAAAAGAAGTATTAGGAATTTAAGGTGATAAATGCCAAGGTATAAATGGTCTTTAGGCTAGGTGTCAATTAGTTTGCCATTAATTTGGGTAGGTGGGGTGTAAATAAGCCTTAATTAATTTAATTAATTTTATCCAAAGGGGTAAATGGGTGTGTTGGAGGATTTTTAAAAATTAATCCTAACACAAGGTGCTAAGGGATTCTTGATGATGACTAGAACCGTATGTGTCTATAGGTCCAATAACTCAGTCCTTACAAACCAAAGCATTGTTTAGTCCTAGTTCAGTTATTCTTCATTTTTGGTCATGTATTCGATACTTCCATATTTTTTCTAGAGCTTGATCATCTATAGTTAAAGAGTTCATATAATTTACATAAGGATAAAAGGAGCTAGCATATTGAGGATTCTTTTATAAACATACTACACACATTCCAATTGATTTATGCCTTGGTCAGGTTGGAGTTTATTTTGATTTTCAATATTTATTTAATTTATTAGATTAGATTATTTATTTATTTTTGAAATATATTAATTTCTTTATTCATAAAAGAACAAATCTAATAGGGAGAGAAGCTTTTTTCTTTTCATTGTCTTTGCTACCAAAAAAGAAAAAGTAGTTAGCTTTGGTTGTGTTTGCCTTCAAATAGATTTATTTTTTCTCAATTAAAAAAATACCTCATAAAAAAATCATAGATAGATATTAGTTAACTTTAAAAACATTTCCAACCAACATAACATTTCATTTTCAAAGTCAAAATAAGTTCTCTTGCATTCAAAACAACCAACTAGACAACCACAAGAGTTTAGACAATCTTAGGCACACAAAAAGAGTTAGCATATTTTTGTTTTTTTTGTTTTGGTGAATCAAAAGTGTTTTTGTTCCCTCTTGAAAATTTAAAATCAAAATTTTTATTTCTTGTCTCTCTTTTAGAAAATCATTTGAAAAATCTTGTTTACAACAAACTAGGAAAGCTGAAAGGCTAGTTTAGCTTGTTCGTAGACAAAAAAAGTTTGAAAAAAAGGTTGTGACATTGTTGTTTTAGAATAGATTTAATTTTTAATTTATTTGAATATTTATAAGACATAATTTTCATACTTAATCCATTCCAAATAGATAAAAAAAAAACTACAAAAACATCGCCACCTAGCTTGCATCTATACAAGTTAAGAAAAATCAGCGCCTTGCATAATAGTATAGGTTTTTTTTCTATCTACTTTGCATGCATTGTGAATTATTGGAAAAGGATAAAAATAAGTTTTGTTTTAATTTAATTTAAGTTTCATAATTTATTTTATTTCATCAAATAATAATTTTACTTTCATAGACTCAAGAAAACCTAAAAATAAGCCAAAAACAAGTCAAAAATAAAAAAACTCAAATAAAATAGCATCAAGAGGCCTTGAAAACACACACAAGCATCTATATTTCACTAAAATCCTTTCTAACACATGAAAACATGCAATATCCATACAATCCTCACCTATTCATGTAAGCATCCCATACAAATCATTGCTTCAACATCACAACAAGCATACACAATAAACCATTATCTAAAGAAGCTCATACACTTCTAACTTGGATTTTTCCTAACTTCATTTGGATGATCCTTCCTAAGACACTAAGTCTTGTCTTCCATGGTTTATTACCTAGGGTTAGATAAATCTATCCTAGAATTGACATATAGTATAATATTAATACCGAGCTAAGATGTGAGGTTTTTTATTCTACCCCGATTCCTCATCTTATTGTTAACTCCTTGACTGCTTTGGATGAATAATAAATAATTTATGATCCACCCATCATTGTCCTTCCTCATAACATAGGTTATCATTATAACATTATCCAAACCTAGTTTCCCATTCATACCTCTTTTTTTTCCTCAAGTTTAGCCTCATCTTATATCATTCACATTTTTTAGTTGACATTGATCAGGCATAGCCACCCTAACAGAGTAGATCTTTTCTCATGAGTCATTTAACTTGATCCCCCTATTTCCATAGTCTTAGAATCACCTAGGATATTTACCTTATTTTGATCTTAGCAACTAAAGTACATTAGAGCTCTATTTTGACACAACTTGATGTTCTTATTGAGAACTGTGATACTGCTAAGGTATTTTGGTTTCATCATAAGAACATGTTGCCACCACCCATTATAAATCTCATTCTACTTAATGACCAACCCAATCCATAGCCCATACATTATTTCGGCTACCTTGACCTAACTTTGGGGAGTCGATTATACATTTTAGCACCTATTATTCATATGTACACAAATTTGTGAACATGACATAAAAGACTTAATCTTTGGCATATCCATCTCATCCTTTTTTCCTTTCCCTTATCCATATCCCCTCCTCCTTAGGTTTATTCTATGGGTATTCATATAGCCCCAAAATATGTCTAGATAAGACACAGGTGGATCTCTTGGCCTATAAGACTATAAGAGAATCCAACTCAATTCTAGTGAGCCTTCCTTGATGAGTTGAAATAATTCAACATTTGACACCAATATGGACTACCAATTCTATGATTACTCTCATACTAACACTCAAACTAAGAGTGAGGTCTCCATTCAAGAAATATGAGACATATCTAAAATTGTGAATAAGCACCTTGACTAAAATGCTATGACCCTTACTAGGGGAGGAACAACCACTCCTCATATGGCCATGAGGCCATCCATTAACTTAAAAAGACCATACATATAAAACATAGATAAATATGATCATAGGAAGGATTCATCACTTAGAGGATGAGGTCAACCATATATAAAAGACTGTACATCATCTTAGTAGGAGTCAAGATGCTTCCAACCCACTGATACAAGCCAAAAAAACTATCCTTAGGGAACCCACCTCCAACAAACCTCTTCATACTATCCCATCTCATGCCTCTACCCCTCCTATATAGGTATTGCTTAGGCCTAACACCAACACTGACCCAAACCAACTCATCAATACCCTAGTGGGTTGCATTCATGACCTAGAAAATAACCAACAAGTTTTGGGTCAGGGAATAAGCTCAAGTTATCCTACACCATCTCATACCTGTCTTTCTCTCATATAAATGACAACTCATCCAAGGCCACAACAATAAGCCTATATGTTTCCACTATAATTTAAACTTAAACCCTCGCTAAATCATGTCTCTCACCAACCCCTTGGGGATATCCTCACTCACGGGGTCCCTAATATTAACACCTTTAAATACTATTCATATCACCAAGCACCTATTCAAACCCCAATAAGAGATGTATACACTTATGATCCACCTTTTTAAAATGATGTGATAACTAATAATCCAATTTTTTTATGCCTCTAAGTTATGTATCTCCCACATACACTCCCCATCTATAGACAAGTCATGTCCCACCTTATGTGGAATTAGATTACGTATAAACCACACACACACACCACCATAATGAACATCCACACCACCTAAATTTAATGATATTCCCCTTTACTTTATATGTATTCAAAATCCACTCAATCAAACAACTATTTTTTTGGCATACTTCATTTTGCTTTATCAGGGTTTTTATATTCTTTCTATTGGTTACTAAACCAACCTCAATGTGACTTCACATTTTCATTCAATTCCCACTATGATGATAATGAACTTTAACATGGGGACATATCTCGAGTACCTTAAATAACCTCTTGATGCCAACACACGGGGGTTATTCTCCCATGTTCCCTACCAAACCTTCCTAAATTCAAAGAGGAGGGGGATCCCAATGTGCATGCCAATGCTTACATGATGGTCATTAGGGAACTCCTACCCTAGGATGGGGTTGTTACAAAAATATTCCTCAAAAACCTAGAAGGGATAACGCTTGATTAGTATTACCACATCCACAAGGGGTCTATACATTCTTTCTGCCAACTCAACTCAAAGCTTTTGATATGAACAAACTTTTGAATATTGGCATACATGAATTATTGCACATGAAGTAAGAACACAATGAGTATGATACCCATTTCATTAAGAGATGGTAGTAGCTCATATATTTCTCTACCAACATACCTAATATGGATCAAGAAGAATGTGCAATCTCTTCTTCCATTCCCTTAACAAGGAGATGAGGGAGGATATCCAAAAGTTCCCATATCGATTGTATGAGGAAGCCTTTGAGAGTGCCTTGAAGATTTACTAGGAAACTATTAATAGTGTTTTACAAACATATGGGATGAATGGGTGTACTATCACCACAAGATAAAAGAATGGGGTGTTTCAAAGTGTGAGTCCAAACAATACCAATAACCAAGTTCCCATGGTCCTAAATAAAAATAGGAATGCCACTACCAATGACATCATTGATTAGAAAAAGAAGCCAAACCCTATGAATAACAACCAATATCAACCTACAAATAACACCAACATCACTAATAATGTAGGTGATCAAAACCAAAATCCCCTCTTATCATGCATGCGGTCAACTTTAACTAACTACCACCATGCAACATGTAACACTAGAACCATAATCAAAACCAATACCATCCAGTTAAATAGTACCCCCAATTTGACAACCAAACCTATTACCAATTAAATAATCAACATGAATTTAGGAAACAAGGGTAGAACATGAGACCTAGGTACTACGATCCCAATTTTTATTACCTCTTCTATCAAGTTATTAGTTATGACACTTAGAACTGTAGATAATATAATAAATTTATACAAAGACTCCCTAAATATTAAAGATAAACATTCATAGATATGTTCATAGGGAATGCTAACATAAGCTCCTAGGTATCTTCAAATGGCCATGTTTCCCCTCAAAATTAAAATATCTAAATCTATCATAACTTATTCCCCAAACACCATACATGCATTACCCAAAGTGAACAATAGGGTGGCACACAAAACCACCCTATTCAACATAATCAACCCATGATAGTGCGTACTCATGATGTCAAAGTCTCCACCTCTAGTATTGTGAACACTGATGTAACTCCTCAATTGGGAGTGCAAGGCAAAACTAGAATGATAAGGGTTTTATAACTATAAGTTTAAGAGGAGGTAAACACCATCACTGGCACTATAGACTATTAGCCTATGGACCTCCATCCCTCAAACACTAGAACCATAGTTTGCTCCCAAACTCATGGGGAACTATGACTTAATCTCTAATTTAACCAAAACATTCTTTCACATTTCATTCTTAGACTTTATCAAGAAATCCCTTACTCATCTATCAACCTTAATCAATTCCTTAGGACTGGGGCATTTATTTAGTATTACTCCTCTTTCACAAGGTTAGATCAACCACATTGATCTTGATATGTTTTTACTTAGTCAAGAATCATGGGACACTAGTTATTCTTCATTTTACTAAGCCTTCCTCATTGAGATGGTATGGAGGGAAGATTCGACCTTATTTCTATAGGTATGGATTTATAACAATTGTGTGAAAATAACTATTGTTGATGATGGAGTGATAGTCAACATCATCCCTTTTTCCTTCCTACAAAAACTTAATTATGGGTAAACCAATTATCTACAATGCATAACACCCTATGAGGCTATAACAACCTCAAATCTACTTCCATAGGGACCATTATGTTCCTAATAACTTTGGGGCCCAAGATGGTACTAATCAATTTTTATGCCATAGATAAAGACACCAATTACAATATGATCTTAGAAAGGTCTTAGATACATAGGATGAAGGGTATCCCATCAACCTTATTTCAACAAATATGATTCTTGCACCTAGGAAAGGTCTTCATTACCTAGAGGGATCTTAACTCCTTCGACACGTTATAAGAAACCATGCATAAACAACCTAGATTACACATCAATTACCATATACCTACCAATGGGACCACGAAACCCCCAAAATTGTCAATGTTACTGGGTATACAAAATCTAAAGTGGTCATCCTAAAGAAGGGTGTAAAAAAACCCCAAGCCTTGTTAAAGGTTAAATTAGAAGAAAAGGACATAATAGTAGCTGGAAAGATCACTAACCCATAACCAGTCACTAGTTAGACAATCTCCACTATGTCTACAATGAAAATTATCAACCTATTAGAAAAAGACACTCCATGCATCCTCCCATTTGACCCATGAGGGGTGGGGACCTACAATTTATCTAGACCTCAAGGCTATCATCCCCAAGAGGGTTTGGATAGCCTACCAAACCTTTACATAATAGAAGTGTCTAGGAATGATGAATTCCCCCTTTGCAACAACCATCCCAATGATTATCAATACTACCTCCCAAAGTTCATCCATGTAGAGGCGAACTACCTTCCACATTCCACCCTTATCCCTTTTGAACCACTTTAAAGTATACTCATGGATTACACTATGATAAGTCCATATTGGTTTTTTAGAGTCCCTAATCCATTGTGTCTACTACCTCCAAAGATTTTGGTTGTTCTACTTTGCTCTATACCTAGTTGTGTTTACCATCACACTCCAAGTTTGCATTTAAGCAACCAATCCATTACCTCTCTCCTATCTGTATTGGTAATTGGGAGAAGGTTCATACTATGATGGTAGATATGATAGAGATTAATGTCAGAACCCACAATCACCCATGAATTCCTAAAGGGTATCCCTTTTTTTGATCACAATAAAGAAGACCCTATAAAATTACTCACTGGATTCTTGTAGGCTTTCCCACATATAACAGTATGATAAATAATACTATCCATGCCCTACCAATAATATTGTAAGCTACATAACTATGCCCACATGCCTCTTGCACTTAAAAGAGATCCTAATTATTTTGGTATACTCCCCATGCCAAAACACAACCCTATCTATGATGGCATACTTTTTACCCCAAAGAAAAGATCAACTAAACAACCTTTTGAATTGATGATGAAGGCACTTACCTACCTTGACCAAGACCTTAAAAATAACATTTTGATTTCCTAGAAGTTCTTCCCTTACTTCATCCATAACATAAATCTGAATCATTTGTACCTCCATAAGCCCTTCCATTTTCCCTGTAAAGGGGTGGGATCATTATCTTCTCAAGCACTAAGACCATGAACCCCAAGAGGGATTACCTAATATTTTTGATATCCATGTTGTTGAGATATCAAAATATTTAGAAACTTAACTTAATGATTATCCCCCTTCTACACATAATCAATGGCTTCTTTACTATGTAGATCTTAGTGACACCTAGGCACTAAGACATGAGTCATTCTCATCTTTCCTTAAGGGTGAGTCATGCCTTTTATATTCAAGTTAAAATTTGAATGTACGAATAATGGGGCTAAGTATAAGGCCTTATTTTTTGGCATGTTAATTGAAAAATTTCCAACCATTCAAAACTTAATAATCCAAGGTGACTCAATTGGTTATGAATGAAGTTTATGAAGTCTATTAGACTAAATCCAAACACCTTAAGTTGTAAAATACCATTGTATGTGAGATTGCTAAGGATATTCATTTCTATAAAAGTAGTCCCAAGGGAAAATAACTAGTTTGATGATTCCCTGGTTGCCTCATATTCACACTTTATCCCCCATCCAATAATACCAAAATTTGATTTCATAGTCTCAATCATGATGAAACCTCTTGTGGGTAAGACTCCTAATGACCAAATAGTCAACCACATCAAAAAGGATGATGATCCCCTAGTCCTCAATCTAGTTGAGAAATATGAGGCCATTCTTGAGTTTTTACGAGCCTATGATGACCTCCCATCATTCCACCATAAGAGGGGCTTCTCATTTACTCATTATCCTACCTTGACCTTTGGAACTAAATGTTATTATTCTTAATATCACGTTGAGGATAACCTATCTTATAATGATGAACATGATGTATTCAATATGGAGGGTGAATATCATAGTCTTCCCTATCCCATTACATGTTTTAATAGAGAAACTCCTCCCTCATTAAAGAAAAAATTGACATTAACATCAGGATAGAAGACAATCCCAAACTTCTCAAGCTAAGGTCTTCACTCTCCAAATAGGAGGTGGAAGGCCATAAAAGCTCCTCAGAGAGCTCTCCAATGCTTTCACTTTCTCCTAAATTTATATAGTAGGAATCAACCCCAATGTAGTTGTCCAAAACCTAGTTACAATTCCTAACGCAAAACCTATCAAGCAAAAACTTAGGCCCATCAAGCCTATAATCGTATTGATGGAAAAATTAGAATTCATCATACTTTTAAAAGTTAGATTTATTAAGTTAGTAGACTACTCCAAATGGATGTCCAACATTTTCCCCATCCTCAAGAAGGATGGTAAAATCAAAATCTGTATAGACTTTCAAGACATTAATAAAGCATGTCCAAAGGATGATTTCCCTGTCCTGTCCATTGATGTCATTGCGAATGCTACTGTAGGGTATGCATTGTTATCACTCATGGATGGTTTTTTAGGGTACAACCAAATTTTCATTTATGATGAGGACCAAAATAAGACCTAATTTACTACACCTTAGGGGACATTTTATTATGTTGTGATACCTTTCAATCTCAAAAACACATGGGCAACATATTAAAGGGCCATGGCCCACATATTCCAAAATATCATTCATAAGATAATCGAGGTCAATGTAGATTATCTTTTATGAAAAAATAAGATGATGTGTAGACCATTTAGAGGTATTACACATAATCTTAACACAATTAAATACGGTGTCACTCTCAAATTAGAAAAATGTGTATTTATAGTCACCAATGAAAAACTCCTAGGGTACATCATCTCCCAACATGAGATTGATATTGGCCTTACTAAAATCTGATCAATCTTATAAATACTCCCTCTCATAGATGAATTAGGCATCTAGACTTTCTTAGGTAAATTAGGTGCTAGCCATTTGACAATTCATTCTTTATCTTATGTATGTCATTCATCCCATCAAAAACTTACTCAAAAAGACAAGCAACCTAACTTAGATAAATGATTGGTAGGAGGCATTCAATGTAGTAAAGTGCTTTATTATGTCTCCCCATACACTCATGACACCCAAGATATATAATCTCTTGATATTTTATATTAGAGTGACCAAGGTATCCTTCACCTACATGTTAGCTCAAAAGGATGACACTGATAAGGAACATATCATCTATTTCATTAGTTGAACCCTCATCGATTATGAGATGTGATATACTCAATTGGATAAGGAATGATTATCAATAGTGTTTGTGACCAAACGATTATGAAACTACATGCTCAATCAGGATACAATAGTTATCATGAGATCTCAATCCCTATAAACTTTCCTAGCCCATCTTAATCTCTCTAGGAAATTTAGGCACTTCATTACACTCCTAATCAAGTTTGATTTAATGTATGTCAACCAAAAGTGTATTAAGGGACATATCATTGCTGATTGGTTGGATAATTCACCCCTAGAAGTTAATGGCCTTATCGATATTGACTTCCTCGATGAGCTAACATGCTATGTAGAAAAGCCTACTATTAGCTCATCTCCTTGGTACTTAGGTATCATCAATTACTTGATTGACCACACTTATGCCAAAGGCACCAACTCATAATAGAAAATACATCTTTGCATAATCACATCCAAATATGTTATTTTAGATACGGTCCTTTATTATAAGGACTTTGAGGACATGTTACTCCAATGTGTTAATCAGGAAGAGTCATAAAGAATCCTCTTTAATTATGATAGTAGTATTTATGGTGGATACTTTGGTGGCCATGCAACCTCTTGAAAAACCCATAAGATGGGATATTTTGGCCCACTCTAAACCATGATTCTATCAAATATGTATGTAAATGTAATAAATGTCAACATTTTTTGCATGAGATACATATTACCATGAGGGCAATACAACCCATCATCACCCCATGTCCCTTTTTCACTTGGGGCTTGGATTTAGTAGGTAAGCTCTCCCCTAGCTCTTTGGATGGTCATCAATTCATTATCACGATAACTGGATATTTCACCATGTGGATAGAAGAAATGTCATTAATAACTATCACCAGCTTAGTAATCATAAAGTTTATCCTAAATAAAATCATATACCGATTAGGGTTTACATAGGTCATCATTATTGACAATGAATCCCCTTTAAAAAATATTAAAATTCATGAAATATGTAATAAATTCACTATATCACACCATTCAGCCTTCCTGTATTATACATAAGCCAATGGTCAAGTTGAAGTTACTAATAATACCCTTAAGTCAATTTTAGTCAAAACTATTAGAGATTCTAAATGAGATTGGAATCAACAACTCTATCCAATACTATGGGCTTCTAGAACAACTACTAAGACATTGATGGGGGCAACTCTATATTCCCTCATGTTTGGATATGAAGCCATTCTACCCTTAGAAGTAGAAATACCTAGCCTCTGCATTTCCCTCTAGGGCCTTCTTAATCAAGAAGAGTATAGAAAGGCATGGTTGGCCCAGTTATAACTCTTAGATGAACATCAAATTACTGCCACAAATAATCACATTGATTATGCTAATTGTATGGGTAGAGAACACAAAAAAAAATTCCATGAACACCCAATCCATGTAGGAGACCTTGTTCTTAGGCTCAACAGTTGAATTGACAAGAAGAAAGGAGAAGGTTAGAAGTTTAGACCTAACTAGTTAGGACCCTACCTAATGACATAAGACTTCAACAATAGTGCCTATGTTATGCACTCTAGAGGGTAAGGAGTTAGGTAATTCTGTGAACTCTTTTCACTTAAAACACTTTATATATATATATATATATATATATATATATAGTACTTGTATATCATGTTTTTCTCACTTGCATTACATTTTCATAACTTGCATGTTCACCTACATATCAGATCTGTTATTCAGTAATTATTTGGTCATTAGTTCACACAATGTAGAAAATTTCAAAATGTAACATATCACATCACCCCACTCTCACATTACCCTATCACCCCATAGAAAGCATTATCAAAATCAAAATTTTACATTGGTATTTTCCTTAGTTATTATGAGAAAAATACACCTCTTTTTCCTATGTATTCTTACACAACTTATAAAAATGTTATCCTACAATTCAGTCTAGAGGTTTGTCTATGATAGAGTCTCCCCTTACGGTGCCTTATAAAAATAAATAATTATCATGCTTACAAATAGGTAACTTTACTCACCTGTTTTGGTCCTTGGTGATGAGCCCTTGCATATTAATAGTTGTATGGGGCCAAGATGTGGGGGTAAAGGCCTTACAGATAAAAAAAGTAGACACTCCTATGAAAATCAAAATGTTTACAAAAATATAAAACTCCAATTTCACATCTCTGACCTGTTGTCTCCTAAAAATATGTTTCATTTTTAGGACAACATTGAAAATATTTTGGTCTTACAGACCAAAATCGTATCTTCCATTTTCAAAATTTGTCTTAGATATTCAGATTTCTCATTTTCAAAGTTTCTTAGAAAATCTACAGACTTTGTATCTTCAGATTCTACAAGCAGGTTCATTTATAGAGATTCAAAGATTATTTGCAGGCGGTTTCAGTAAAAAAGAATTGGTTTTCAAACACTTAGTCATTTTTTGAGATTGTTTCAATGCCTTGGTTCGAATAGAAATATCCATCGGCAAACACTAGCAACAAGTTCAACATCTTTGGCAAGAGTTAAGCGCTTCATCAAGGTTAAAAGTTCAATCACTTTAATTGGTTCATCGGCTTCCAAACATTAAACCAAATCAAGGTGGCTTGAACTATTGAACCATTGAACCATTTTGGTTCAAAGGTTCAACAGGTTCAAGGTTCAATGGCAGGTTCAACCAAAAGAATAGTTCAATGGTTTAGTTCAACCAAGTAGTTTAACGCTTTATTTCATTCAGTTGGTTCATTCTTTCAGTTCATCTTTTGGTTCAACGTTTATAGGTTCAACAACAGGGGCTCAACGCGCTTCATTGAACCATTGAACCGGTTCAATGGATTGGTTCGATCAAATGGTTCAACTATTGGTTCAAAGGCAAGTTTAACATCTTGGTTCAATGCTTAGTTTATCAGCTTATTTTATTCATTGAACCATTGGCTTGAACCATTTTGGTTCAAAGCCTTGGTTCAACCAATTGGTTCAACGTCCAAGTTCATTGGCTTTTGGTTCAAAAGGACTTGGCATGCTTCATTGAACCATTGAACTGATTCAACTAATGGTTCATTGCCTAAGTTCAAAGGGGTGGTTCAATGCAAAAGAAGACTTTTCGAAGGGCAGGTGCCCTTGCGGAGGGCACTTAATCAAGAAAAGCACCTTTCTGGAGGTTCATTTTTCTAAGAAGCTGAAAGGTAATTCTTTTAGATTTGTTTAAGGCATTTAAATTTTCAAAGAAACAAAGCTGGGAAAAATCCGAAGACTTATTCAAATAATTTTGTAGACTTTTTGTTTGCAGGAATTTTCCGCAGAACAAATGTCCGTTGAATTACCCGCAGGAAGCTTTCAAATCAAATACCCGAGAATAATCCCTAGGGAAACATCCACGAGGAACATTTACCTGAAGGATTTGTCCACGGGGACTACCAAAGTGCAAAGGGTTGCCGAAGGACCCTGAAGGGCAGGTGCCCTTGCGGGGGACTCTTGGCGGCCAAAATAAAGGATTATTCAAACACAATTCATTTCTCAAAATTTGAAAGGGTAAGTTTACGCTGACTGGGTAAGGCCGAAAGTTAAAGGAAGACCAAGGGGTGATGCCCACAAAGACATCAAATTTAGCATAGCTGACTACCCATTGGAAGCATATTGACAGGCATGTAAACATCAATTTTAAAGGCAATGAAATAGCCGTTAATCCTTTGATCCACATACCTAAATGCATTTCCAGAATTCAAGACAAAAACCAGTTGAAAGCGAGGAAAGACAAAATAATGGATGAATCCAAGACCTGATTCAATCAATCTGGAAAGGAGGAATGATGAAGATAAGATCAGACCAATAGCTAGACATTGAAAGTTGTAATCTTTCAATTGCGTAGCTTGTTCATCTATATTGAAAAGATCAAATGGGTAAAAGGCCCCAATGTTCCAGCTTGTCTTCCTAACATTTCCCAATGCATCATGATGTATTACTATTCCTGAGTCCTTCTCGAAGTGGCTATATAAGGGACTTAATTTCATTGTAAAATCATCATCTTTTTGACAAACTGAATGAAACTCTGCCGAAATTGAGAGGCGTCATTGAGAATTTGTGCTCATTCTGTTAATGAAAACAAGGGACTTTTTCAGACTTTGTGCTGTGATATATTTTCTATTTCATTAATTTAATAAGTGGGATTATTAAATTAGTCAAGAAGGCATCCTGAAGAATCAACTATGGAGCGACTTTGTGCCCCCATAGCTACCTTCAGTGTGTTTGCTTTTTCATTGCTGTGTAAAGGACTTTGAAAAGACTTTGAGCTTTCATTGCCCTTCGTATATTACTCTTGAACATTTCATGATAGAGACTTTATGTTCTATTTTTGATTTGTTGGTTATCATACTTCAGTTATATTCTACTTTTATTTTTAGGGATATTCTGGTGGCTGACTGAATAGTTTTTTCTGAAAGAAGAGGAGATATGTCTGTCATTCCCTAAGTTTTTCTTTTGTTTTAGATACATCATCTCTGAAAAAAGAGAGATGGATGCCTGGTCCTACCCTTGAGTATTATTTTTTGTTTATACATATATATAGCATATCCACAGGGAACCTCCCCTTGATGAGAGGAGAGAGTAGTCTCCTTCTAATGAGATAAACTTACACATTAGGATGACTAATCTTCTTGCTTTGGCTGATAAGACCTATTTTGTTTACCAGTACGCTGATAGACAAAATATTCAACCAACAGTTTTTGGCGACTCCACTGGGAAATTACCCATTATCCATTTATAGTCTATCCATTCCATTCACTTTCACACCATAGGAAAAGAACGCACAGTTTAAAGCCTCAAGCTTTAACTAAAGCAAAGTCAAATCTTTTCCATTTTTGTTTTACAATCTGGCAGATTCAAGGTATACACAAAGCCAAAGGGCTAAAGGTGTCATTGATCCTGTGTTCGAGTTGGTATAACAAAGTGATTTTGATCTGTTTCCTTCACCATCTCATCTCCAACGAACCAAGAGCTTCCTTCCTACTAAAGCCAGATCTCTATTACCAGATGAAGTATATACTTTTGCTATTGATAAAGCTGTGCGTATAATTACCCCATTGAGATTTGTTATCCCTCCTTTTATAATGGCAGTTCAAGGCCTCTGGGGTAATGCTTTTAGCCCTCTCAATCTTACTCCTCTGCATGAGCTTCCACATAGTTCTAGGAAGAATTTCCCTAAATTCTACGGTGATGGCAAAGTTCATCCTGATGAACACATTGCAACATTCTGTATAGCTTGTGGAGTAATTAGAGTGGAGTTTGAAGATGTAGCAGTCAGAATTTTTGTTGAAACACTACAAGGTCTTGCTGTACATTGGTTTTACCATCTACAGGCTCGATCTGTGACTGATTGGAATACTTTGAAAGCTAAGTTTGAAGCTAGATTCAAACCTGTAGAGGATGCACATACACTTCTAGCTCAACTTACACAAATGAAAAAAGAGCCGCATGAGCCTATGAGAGACTTCATAGCTAAATTTGACAAGTTGAGAAATAGAATTCCTATGATTGCCAGACCTACAACTAAAAATCTTAAATGCTTTTTCATTAATTCTCAGCTATCTGAAGTCAATTTCCTCTTGAGACGTGCTGGCCAAATAGATCTCACTGCAGCTCAACTTTTGGCCACTAAAATAGAAGATGATCTCATCTTAGTAGGGAAAATAAGAAGAGATCCCAATAAAAATAGAGCTTCATCATCTTCTGAATTTGCATCTACAAGCACCACATATCCAATGGTGCAGAAATTAGCAAATGAACTCCTTTCCCTCAAAAAGCAAATGGCTCAAGGAATGTCTTCTACTCCTACATACAAAAGGACATTCCCAAATCAGTCATATCAGAGCAATATTGCCAAAAACCAAGGGCAACAAAATCACCTTCCTCCTCTACAAGAAAAACTTGCTTTGGAAGCTCCTCCAACTAATTCAACAATGGGATATCTTGAGACAGAATTAGAATTTTCTTATCAGCCTGAATTAAATCAAGAAAATGATGCTGATATCATTGAAGATAATCAAGAAGAATTAGTTGGCGACTCCCATATTGGTTTCCTAAATTATCAGGATGAACCCAAAAGCAAAGGAGAAGCTTCATATGGATCATATGCAGTGTTTTCCAAGTCTAAGAATCAATCAGCCTAGCAGGCTGATAAAAAAAAGATAGAAAAACAACCACAGCCAGTAGTCACAATTGCCAAGCATGGGACAGTTTTGCCCTTTGAACCATAAGATCCGATCATTACTCAAAAGGTAAATGTATCTGCTACGCCTTCCCCTTCTACTTCTAATTTGAAAACCAGCCCACCTCCCATCCTTTTAAAAACTCAGAAAGCTAAAGTACCTCTCTCTGTACCTAGCTCGATTCAGCCATTTGATATAATTGACCATGTTAAAAAGAGAAAAATGTAGATGTCTAAATTTGAGTACTTGAAGTCCAATCTAGATCAACTGAACAAGTTGGTCCAATATGTTAAAAATTAGATCATCCCTGCAGGACAAAAGGCCAAAAAAGTAACCTTTGATTCTTCAATGAATACGCCTATTCCAAATAATCTGATTATTACTCCTCCAACTACTCCTAGAAAAATAGAACCCTTTTATGTTTCCCTATTAATCAATGGCCACAAGCTGAGTAACTGTAGAATAGACTTAGGTGCATCTAACAATGTTATGCCTACCAAAGTCGCTGAGTCTCTTAGTCTCACATTGACTAAGACATTTGGCAAATGTTTCTCCATGGAGAACAAGCAAGTGCCATTGCTGGGGCAAATCAAAGATGCCTAATTTGCATTCGTAGCCTTTCTAGATAAGAGGATTAAAATGACTATATTAGTGGCTGACGTCCCAACATCTTATGGCATTTTACTTGGATGAAATTTATGTAAGGACGTGGAAGGAGAACTGAAAATAGATCTATCTGAGGCAAGGATCCCTGTCCAAGGCGTGATGAGGAAATTACTTTCTGAAAAGGAAGCAAAGTATGTAGTTACCAAGACGTCAACTCTTGAAGCTCAAATCCTCTTTGAATCCATAGGTATGGGTAATTACTTTTTATATATGGATCATGAAGAAAGACCCTCCCTCTCTGATGAGGGAAAATCTGAAGTAAAGATAGTGTCTGATGAGATTTGGACTCTAGAATTTGATGATAGTTGTTCCTCTACTGGTTCTGGAGCCAAAATTGTCTTGATATCTCCTCAAGGAGATATGTTCCCTTCATCCTATAAGTTACAATTCAGCAACACAAATAATAGAACTGAATATGAATCGCTGTTGTTGGACATGAAGGCTGCTCAAGAAAGAGGCATCAAGTTTCTTCATGCTAAAGGGGATGCTGAATTAGTAGTCTACCAAGTGAGAAATTCATATCAAACTAAAAATGAAAGGTTGCGCCATTACCATAATCTTGTTTGGGACCAAATTGAAAGCTTTGATGATTTCAACATTTCTTCCATACCAAGAGAATCCAATGATAGAGCTGATACACTTAATGTTTCAGGAACTCTTTTAATTCCTCATTCTAATTTTAAAGAAGCCAAATATACCATTGAGCTGGTCTATAGGCCGAGTGTTCCTGATAATGCTGATCATTGGTAAATTTTCAATGATGATAATCAGATCATTGCTTTCTTAGAAAGAAAAGACAATTTTGAACAACTGTATTTTGAAGACAGCAAATCTCAGAAGTTTGAATTTGTTTCTGAATCTAGTTTAGATGTAAATGAAGAGTTTCTACAGCTGAAAGGAAACAAAATTCTTAAAGGCCTAGTTTCTCTTGAAAAGTTGTTCGACAAGCATGATAGATTCATCAAGCAATAGCAGACATTTGAATTTCTCTCAAGGATTTGACCAAGTGAATCTGACCAATAAAGAAAATCTAAAAATGGTCAACTTTGGTAAGCGCTGTACCCCTGAAGAAAGATTCAAATTCACTTCTTTGCTCTGTCAATACATTGATGTCTTGGCATATTCATATGAAGATCCGAAGTCTCTCAGACCTGATGAAATCTACCATCATATTCCTCTCAAGGCTGATTTAATGCCTTACAAGCAGAAATCTAGACAATACAATTCAAAAATTTTAGGTACAATTATGTCTGAGATTTAGAAAATGTTAAATGCTAGAATTATTTTTCCAATCCATCATTCTACATGAATTGCAAACATAGTTTTGATAAGGAAGAAAAATGGTGAAATCTGCATTTGTGTAGATTTCTAGAATCTGAACCAGTCATCTCTGAAAGACAATTATCCTTTGCCAATCATGGACCAAGTACTTCAAACAGTAACAGGATCAAAAATGTTATCAATGCTGGATGGCTTTTCAAGCTATAACCAAGTTGAAGTTGTTGAAGTTGACCAATACAAGACTGCGTTCATCACGCCTTAGGGCACATTTGCATACAAAAAAATGCCTTTTGGTTTAATAAAATTTAGTGCTACCTTTCAGAGAGCTATGGACATGGATTTCAAAGATGAAATTGGCAAATTCATAGTTGTATATATTGATAATTTAACTGTCTTTTCAAAACATCAATCTGATCATGTATGCCACTTGCAACAAGTGCTGAAGCGCTGCCGACATAATGGTATTTCTTTGAATCCTAAAAAGTCTATTTTTGGAGTGATAGAAGGGAAACTCCTTGGACACATTGTGTCCAAAGAAGGCATAATGATTGACTCAAATAGAGTTAAGTCTATTCAAGAGCTGAATTTGCCTACAAGTAAGAATGCTGTTCACTCTTTCTTTAGAAAAATGAATTTCTTACAAAGATTCATCCTCAAATTTGCTGAGAAGACAAGACACATTGTAAACATGATGAAAGGAAAGACTACCTTCAGCTAGACCAAAGAAGGCAAAGCAACATTTCAAGATATCAAGGTCGCTATTGCTCACGCCCTTACCTTAGTCTGCCTAGATTACCACAGAGATTTCATTATATACAGCTATGCGTCTGAGCATACTCTTTCAGTGATTTTTGTCCAATAAGACAAAGAAGGTATGAAATCCCCCATCTCTTTCATGATCTGCCCTCTGAAAACTCATGAAATAAAGTATTTGAATATAGAGAAGCATGCCTATGCCTTGGTAAAAGCAGTCAAACACGTTCGCTTCTATATTCTGAATTCACATACTACTGCCTTAGTTCTTGATAGTACAATCAAATCTATATTAACTCAGCAGGAGTTTGGCACAAAGAGAGGTAATTGGATTTCAAAAATCCAAGAATTTGATATGGATATCAAGCCAACAAAGCTGGTCAGAGGTAAAGGCCTTTGTCAATTAATGGCTGACAATAAGCCAAAAGATATACAGCGTGAAGAAGCTAAAGTAGACAATAAGCCAACAGTCCTTTTTGTTTCTACTACCAATGAATGGTATTCAGATATTGCCTATTTTTTGACTTATGGAGAGTGTCCTGCTCATTTGTCTTACAAAGAGAGGAGAACTATTAGATTAAAAGCTGCCAATTTTGTACTTTTGGACAATGGCCTGTACAAAAGAAGTATAGATGGAGTTTTCTTTTGTTGTGTGGATAAAAAACAACAGACCTAGCTCTTGAAATATTTTCACAATTTAGCATGTGGAGGACATTTTTCTGCCCCTATGACTACTCACAAAATTCTGTGAGCCAGGTATTATTGGCTGACTCTTTTCCAAGATGCACATAAGTGGGTAAGGAAATGTGAACTTTGCCAACAATTTTTTGAAAAACCCAAGTTGGCTGCTCTACCTCTCAAGCCAGTAATCATAGAGGAACCTTTCCAGTAGTGGAGACTCAATTTTATTGGGACAATAAATTTATCTTCAAGTGCTGGACATGATTATGTCCTTACAGCGACTGGTTATTTCACTAAGTGGGTGGAAGCAATCTCGACAAAGCATGCTACTTCAAAAGTTGTATGCAACTTCCTGAAAGAGAATATCACATCCAAATTTGGAGTCCCACTCAAAATTGTTACTGATAATGTAGTTTGTTTCACCTCTCAAAAAATCACACAATTGTATTTTTATTATGGAATTACGATTTCTCATTCTTCTGATTATTTTCTACAAGGAAATGGACAAGCTGAGTCCAACAATAAAAATTTGGTAACTATTATCAAGAAGCTTGCAGATGAGAATCAAAAGATGTGGCATAAAGCATTGGTGGACGCTCTGTGGGCTAACAGGATCACACCAAAAAGGGCAATTGGTATGTCTCCTTTTCAACTTCTCTACAGGATTAACACAGAGATACCAATCACCTTAGAGTTACCAACATTGAAATTGGTGAAGGCCATTGAAGATTAGACATATGAGAGATATCTTGACAAAATAATCATGTGTCTGACTCAGCTGGAAGAACAGAGAACTATGGTGGTGGACAAAATTACTGTTCATCAAAATTTGATAAAGAAACTTTTTCATCAGAAGGCCAGAAATCATGATTTCTAGATTGGGGATAAAGTTTTGCTATGGGACAAAAAAAGAGAGCCAAAAGGGATGCATGGAAAGTTTGAATCCCTTTGGAGAGGCCCATTCATAATTCATCAACAATTGGGTGAAAATAGCTTTTTGTTAAAATACCAAGATGGCACGCTCTTTTCTCTATCCCATAATGGGTAGCATCTGAAACACTTCAATTCTTGAAGTATCAAATCATTGCCTCTGTATATATGTATATTTGTACAATTTTAAATTCTATTTTGTTTTGTTTGTTTTCATTTTTGATGTCTTTCATTTCTAGAAAACATGACTCCGCAACCCAATGGCATACTTGAAGACACTGGAGATTCTGAATTCTACTCCTTTCAATTCATTTTGCAATTGACAAAAGTTCCCCAACTGGAGCCAGCTATTGTCTCTTAAAAATAGCTTTCATTTTTAGGACAACATTCAAAATATTTTGGTCTTACAGACCAAAATTATATCTTCCATTTTCAAAATTTGTCTTAGATATTCAGATTTTTCATTTTCAAAGTTTCTCAAAAAATCTACAGACTTTGTATCTTTAGATTCTATAGGCAAGTTCATTTATATAGATTCAAAGATTATTTGCGGGCAGTTTTAGTCAAAAAGAATCGGTTTTCAAACACTTAGTCATTTTTCAAGATTGTTTCAATGCCTTGGTTTGAACAAAAATCTCCATCAGAAAACACCAGCAGCAATTTCAACATCTTTGGCAAGAGTTAAGTGCTTCATCAAGGTTCAAAGTTCAATCACTTCAATTGGTTCATCAGCTTCCAAACATTGAACCAAATCAAGGTGGCTTGAACTATTGAACCATTGAACCATTTTGGTTCAAAGGTTCAATGGTAGGTTCAACCAAAAGAACAATTCAATGGTTCAGTTCAACCAAGTAGTTCAACACTTTATTTCATTTATTTGGTTCATTCTTTTAGTTCATCTTTTGGTTTAACGTCTACAGGTTCAACAACAGGGGCTCGACGCACTTCATTGAACCATTGACCGGTTCAATGGATTGGTTCGATCAAATGGTTCAACTATTGGTTCAAAGGCAAGTTCAACATCTTGGTTCAATGCTTAGTTTGTCGACTTATTTTATTCATTGAACCATTGGCTTGAACCATTTTGGTTCAAAGCCTTGGTTCAACCGATTGGTTCAACGTCCAAGTTCATTGGATGGTTCATTGGCTTTTGGTTCAAAAGGACTTGGCACACTTCATTGAACCGTTGAAACGGTTCAACTAATGGTTCATTTTCCAAGTTCAAAGGGGTAGTTCAATGCAAAAGAAGACTTTCTGAAGGGCAGGTGCCCTTGCAGAGGGCACTTAATCAAGAAAAGCACCTTTCAGGAGGATCATTTTTCTAAGAAGCCGAAAGGTAATTCTTTCAGATTTGTTTAAGGCATTTAATTTTTTTTTAAGACTTAATTCTTTCAAACTTTTGTCTGAAGGAATTCCTTCAGAGAAAAAGTCCGAAAGAATTCCAAATGGCCAAGGACCCCAAAGAAATTTTCAAAGAAACAAATGCCAGGCAAAATCTGAAGACTTATTCAAATAATTCTGCTAACTTTTTGTCCGCAAGAATTTTCCCCAGACTTTTTGTCTGTGAGAATTTTACGTGAAACAAATGTCTGTAGAATTACCTTCAGGAAGATTTCAAATCAAATACCCAGGAATAATCCCTAGGGAAACATCCACGGGGAACATTTACCCGAAGTATTTGTTCGCAAGGACTGCCGAAGGACCCTGAAGGGCAGGTGCCCTTGCGGGGGACTCTTGGTAGCCAAAATAAAGGATTATTCAAACATAGGTCATTTCTCAAAATATGAAAGGGTAAGTTCAAGCCGACTGGGTAAGGCTGAAATTCAAAAGAAGACCAAGGGGTGACGCCCACAAAGACATCAAATTCAACATAGCCGACTAGCCATTGGAAGCATATTGACGGGCTTGTAAACGTCAATTTTAAAGGTAGTGAAATAGCCGTTGATCCTTTGATCCATAGACCCGAATGCATTTCTAGAATTCAAGACAAAAACCAGCTGAAAGTGAGGAAAGACAAAATAATGGATGAATCAAATACTCGATTCAATCAATCTGGAAAGGAGGAATGATGAAGATAAGATCAGACCAATAGCTGGACATTGAAAGTTGTAATCTTTCAATTGCGTAGCTTGTTCATCTATATTGAAAAGATCAAATGGGTAAAAGGCCCCAATGTTCTAGCTTGTCTTCCTAACATTTCCCAATGCATCATGATGTATTACTGTTCCTGAGTCCTTCTCGAAGTGTCTATATAAGGGACTTACTTTCATTGTAAAATCATCATCTTTTTGACAAACTGAACGAAACTCTGCTGAATTTGAGAGGCATCATTGAGACTTTGTGCTTATTCTGTTGATCATATTCTATTAATGAAAACAAGGGACTTTTTTAGACTTTGTGCTGTGATATCTTTTCTGTTTCATTAATTTAATAAGTGGGATTAGTAAATTAGTCAAGAAGGCATCCTGAAGAATCAACTGTGGAATGACTTTGTGCCCCCATAGCTACCTTCAATGTGTTTGCTTTTTCATTGCTATGTAAAGGACTTTGAAAAGACTTTGAGATTTCATTGCCCTTCGTATGTTACTCTTGAGCATTTCATGATAGAGACTTTGTGTTCTATTTTAGATTTGCTGGTTATCATACTTCAGTTACATTCTACTTTTATTTCCAGGGATATTTTGGTGGCTGACTGAATAGTTTTTCTTGAAAGAAGAGGAGATCTGTTTGTCATTCCCTAAGTTTTTCCTTTGTTTTATATACATCATCTCTGAAAAAAGAGAGATGGATGCCTGGTCCTACCCTTGAGTATTATTTTATGTTTATACATATATATAGCATATCCACAGGGAACCTCCCCTTGATGAGAGGAGAGAGCAGTCTCCTTTTGATGTGATAAACTTACACATTAGGATGACTAATCTTCTTGCTTTGGCTGATAAGACCTATTTTGTTTACCAGTACGCTGGTAGACAAAATATTCAACCAACATGACCCTTTTTCTAACATTTTATGGTAAACCCTCTCATCTTATGGGTTGTGTAGGGTTAGCATTAGGGAGAAATTCCCATTACTCACCTACATATAGCCTTTAGTGATGAGCCCATGTGTCTTCTTGGTCACATGAGGCTAAGTGTAGGGGGTTATAAGAATAGGTAGAATCCAAATGTAGAAGCATTATCAAAAAAAAAAGATGGTGTCCAAAGATAAATTTCTTCAAAAATCTTTCCTATATGCCTATGTTTAAAGAGGGTAACATTTTCCCATTCACTAGTTTGTTTAGGGCTAGTTAGCTTTAGATGAAGCCAATAACGTTAGTGTTTATAAATCTAACAAGAACTACATTTTACCCATTTAATCATAATGATTAGGTCATTTTCCTTTTTTTTGTAAAATTTTGATATATGGATTTCATTCTTTATCCCCTCAAATTTATCATATTTCCCCTTTCATTACTTACTACAAATTTAAAATCATATGTTATGTAAATAAAATAATTAGGTAGTCACCTGCAAAATAAATGCTAGCACCATTATAGTTACATATATCTATCCATCACACTACATCATTTGCATACATTCTATTTCAACATATACATAAAAATTTCCCATAACAACATATTAAAAATAAAGAGATACATATACATATACATCATCACATGCCTGGTCATATAGAGTACATGAACTAAAAATCAAAGCATGAAAGTTAAAGTCACATCACATGAATGAAAAATTGATAAGAGGTAAGCCCAAACATCTCTATATATCATAATATATATTTAGGTTGTATAAAAAGGATTTCTAATATAAGCTCGCCTGTGGAGGGCCAATGTGTCTCATGGCATCTCAAAAAAATTCAACATATACATTGGAATAGTAAAAAGATTTGCAACATATCTTAGGAGCTTGTCTATATCCTGTGAGAGGGTCTTGCTATATAAGAATATTATGGACTCTCACTATAGTGGTGTCTCCTACTAGATATTCCCTTAGAAGTTACCTGACCGTCTCCAATCTAAAGGCCAACATGATGACCCCTATTGGTGCCTCTCTCTGAAGTTGTCTTCTGTATCCTATGGCTAGAGGAGATACTATCTCCCCCACCCACCATAGTATCTACCAAGGCCTCCACCCTCCTCATTCTAAATAGTAGGGTGATTTTATTCATCCTTAGTGTTATCACCATCATATAATCATGGTATGTTGGGGTGACGACATTTGTGTGGTGACCAATCCCTATAGGGAGTATATGATCGACTAAAATATGGTCTCTAGTCAAATTATTGTTTAGCTAAAAAAGATTGATTAGGGGGTCCCTAATCATCTACCTCAAACCACCCATAATATTTGTGATCATAAAGTAAAAAAGTCAACAACAGATCCAACCAATGAAAAATCTAATACACATAAAATCAACTAAACAAATAAAATAATCAAAGTATAGGCTATAATCCTAAATATGTAAATAAATTCTTTACTTGGGTCTCTCTCATGCCACTTAGGATCAGAATAATCCTCTAAAGGCTCCTTCTCATCTATATCTAGATCCCCCTCTATTTCAACCTACACATGAGCTTCAACATTGTCATCTCCTAGGTGTTATTATTATGTAGGGTCCTCTTGAGTGGGGTTTAGCAATTGTGGTGGTGAAATCAATGGCGATGGGACCATATGATGTTTCCCTACTAATCCATAGACTCCTAATCATGTATCTGAATATAGGGGAGGTCCCTATACCACTCCTAGCTGAGCTAGTTAGGTGATTAACACCCCTCTCACAAGTGGGTGCCATGCTAACCATCCCAACCTCAATGCTCTCAACTCTCTTATGCCCCTATAAATAACCCTAGTGATGGGAAGGTTGCCTACATAGGGCATGATTAACTACTAAGTTACCATATCCATAGGGTGTACGTCAATCTATAAATGCTAGCCCTAAATCTAAGTGGCCCTGACATCTATTGCAAGGTAGGACCCCTCATTATCCCATTACCCAACCATGTCCTAGTAGGGTAGGGGAATCAGGGCAACCACTATCAAATTTCCCATTACTCAAAGCAAAGCATGAAATAGTAACACACCTATCCATCTAATAGCCTTGATATCCATAGGTACTCCAATTGGTACTCCCCCCTAGGTAAGGGATGTGTTTCTATGCAAAATTGCTTTCTACATTCAAAGAAGAAATAAGAAACTAAAAGATGGTCAAGGCTAGAAGTACCTGATAAAGTCGTGCGCACCGAAATCAGACGTTGAAAGATTCTCCTCTTTTGCTGTGGAGGAATGACACCTGTGAAGAAAAGGCTAAAACACGGAAAAATGTTAGTCAAAGATATGGTGGGCTGTCAGGCGAACGCCCGATCCCGGAAGTACGAAGACTCCCTAGAAGGATATCAACCCACTGATAAAAAAGTAGAATATTGGACGAAAGTAGATAAATAATGACAGAAATAAATGACATAAAAATAAAAGTGCGTACCTGATATGCAGCACTGTTCTGCACAGTCACCGGCGTCGGTCTCTGTGGTGCCGGCGTCGGTTAGGGAAGGTGCCGACGTCGGTTAAGGTGCCGTCGTCGGTCGGGGTAATGACCGGCGTCGGTAGGGGCAGGTTCTGGGAAAAGTCTGAACAGGTTCGGGACAGGGTCTGGGAGAGTCGGGACAGGGTCTGGGATGTAAACGAGGGATGCTGGGTCTGAACAGAGTCGGGACAGGGTCTGAGAGAGTCGGGATAGGGTATGAGAGAGTCTGGGGGTTTGAAGAATCGGGATGACAGAACTGATAAATAATAACTAAGAAAGAAATAAAATAAACAGAATAAATACTTACCTGCCAGAAGACGCGATGAAAGCCATAGTGTCAGTTGTCTATGCAGATTAGTTGATGCCGAGAGTGTTGATGTCGTAGTGTTGATGTCAGAGTGTTGATGATTGCTCGGGGTTCGATTGATCAGCATTTCGAATGGCGTTCAGGGATTAGCATTCGGGGATCTGGTCTCGAATGGTTGGCGGAGGTTGATGAAGGCGGGGGACGGTTCCAGAGATGGTTCGTCAACCGTTTTGGGAAACCGAATGGTAACTGATAACGGATAACGGGAAGGTGACCGACGTCAGCAGGATTGCCGACGTCGGCCGATAGGTGACCGACGTCGGTGACATCGGCCAGGTAAAGACCGTCGTCGGCATATGTATAATGGGGATAGAGTCTAGCTTTAGCTCTGTGCTCATTTTTACATGCTGCCAGGGTCAAGGTTGGTGGAACAAGTGATCGGCAAGGGTTAAATAGGCGAAGAAGAATAAGACGAGGAATGACCAGGGGAGTCGACACGTTTTCGGTGTCTACATTTGCCCCTTTTTGTCTTGTTGGTTGTTCTGGACGAACTGCAAGACAAAAATAGGAGTGAGTGCCCCAGGTGAGGGATAAGGTTGATTTCGTCTTGTTGGTTGTTCGAATGAACTGCAAGACAAAAACAGAAGGGATTGCCCCAGGTGAGGGATAAGGTTGATTTCATCTTGTTGGTTGTTCGAATGAACTGCAAGACAAAAATAGGAAGCGAAATGCCCCGAGTATGGATAAGGTATTCCCCCTCAAAGCAGGAGTCGAGGGAAGGGAACTGGGAATCGGGTGCTGGTTTGACAAAGAGTGGATGAAAAAGGGGTGAGGGTGAACGCTGCAAAAGTCGTGATTGCGCGTATACCACTACACGAGATGGTCAGGTCAAAAGTGTCGCAGGTCAAGGGTCGAAGAGTGCCAAAATTGAAGTAACCGGGCCCCAGCATTTAGTCGTCTGTTGATCGGGTCACTCAATCTAAGCTGAAGCTCCAAATGGTCGTCGTGTCCCAGGTATCCAGGGCTCAGGAAGTGCTCCCAGAAACACGAAAAAGCCACAAGTAGTAGGGATCAACTGGCTCGCGATCCTATACTTGTGAAGGGTCAAAAATAGTCTGCGCACAATTTTGCTAACCAGTCATGAGGTAGCATACATGCAAAAACAACCAAGGCAACAATGTCTTGGAAGTGGTCGAGGTCGGAGGAGATGGGCATGATCTCCAATGGTTGGTGGTCGATGGATGGATGAATGGATGAAAGGATGAAAGGATGCGGCCGAGCTAACCCCAGAAGACCCCATGTCAACTGAGTGCTGCCTACATAGCCCTAGTGATAGGGCCTCAGGCCGATGTAGTTCTCCCTAGAAGGGAGGAAGGGTCAAAGGGATGGTGAGGAAAAAAAGATGTTGCAGCCTTTTCCAAATGGTGTATTCTGCAACATTGGTTGAGGGGTTTTTCATCCCTAGCAATATTCCATATGCGTGATGGATGTATGCTAAAAATGAATTGAGGTCTATTTATGCTTCAGCAAGTAGTGGTTTATGCTGAACATAAATTGTGGCGAGTCGATAGTTTCCATGTGTATTGGTGTCCATAGAAACTAGGGTGAACAGGATAGGTCATGTTGATGGTCTGAAAAGAGAGTTGAGCGAAGTCGATTGACAAGTGATGAGGGTGAATGTGACCAAAGTGCAGAAGAAGTGAAAAGCATATTGCTCTTTCATTGACAAGGACCAAAAAGATAGCATAGATAGGGGTTATGAGAACCAAAAGCCCCATTCATGCGTGACGTCGTTGACCATAGTTATGTTAGAGCGGTAATCGAATCACTTAGACATTAAAGTGAGCTCGAAGTCTCTTGAGCAGGTGATAGGAGGAGGAAAGAGGGTAACCCATTTTAAGAGCAGAGATAACTTTGCCCCTTTTTATAGGAGACCCTGAGACAACTACAAGCCAAGTCCATGACCCGTGTTCTTTTTTTTTTTTTTTTTGGGCGCAGATTGATCAATGCGGGAAGCCTGCATAGAGATGTCATTTGCTTGGTGGTCAGGTTGTGAAGCTGATCAATGCGGGAAGCTTCTAAAATAATGCTGTTTATTGCCAGATTAGTCATAGCCATCCTTCGAGGGAGTGGTCTAGATTTTTGTTTAATATAAAGGCTTTTGAATAGCTGTCCTTCGAGGGAGCAGTCTATTTATTACAGCAATGATAGTACAGCTGTCCTTCGAGGGAGCAGTCTGTTTTTTTTTTTTTTTTTTGATATTGATATAGTGACCATGGATATGTTTTGACATCTTGATTTGTTTTGTATAGAAATGTGAGTCATGGACAAGATTGTAGAAGGTCAAGGGCTCCCTTTTATTAGGACAAAGCATCCATACATCATAAAAGGGTTATAGGAATTGTTAAGAGGAATAGGGTTGAAAGGAAGTAGGACGAAGAGGACGGGGATTGCTCAAGGGACGAGCTCAAGTTAAGTGTCAAGTGGACGAATACTCGACTAGCAGTAGAAATGGTCGAAGACGCAACGCATAAAAGGGCTCAGGGTCTGATAAGTCCCTGGTGTATACTTGTGCATGATAAGGTCCGAGTCAATTAGGAGCAAACTTGCCCCAATTTGCCTCTTTCCAGATTGGTCAGGTGTTGATTGATGAGTGGATGTGAAGTTGGTTGATATGGTTGTTGATTGATTGAAAAAAGTTGAATGTTTTGATAAAAAGATTGGTCAATGTTTGGTTGAGATTTGGTCATTTGATAATTGGTCAATGGTAGGTTGAGGGTTGATTGGTTGGTATTTGGTCTTTGGTTGGGTCGAATGTTTGGTTGAGGTCGGGTTAAATGTTTGGTTGCTAGTCTGGTTGAGGTTAAGTTGACAGAGTGATTGATATGTGGTCGAGACTGTGTTGAAAAATTGGTCAAAGTTTGGATGAAGGTTGAATTCCCCCAGCGGCTAGGGAGAATGTTTGACGGATTAGTTAAGTTCGATTGAGGTTTAGTGGTCAGATGGACTGTGTTGATGTTGAATAAAGGGGTTAAAGGCAGCGAAGGGACCCTAGCCTGGCGTGGAGATCCCGATTTAGATGACGAGGTTGGAGAGGTATGGGTTGGTGTTGATAATTTGTCAAAGGGGTGGTCAAGAGGATCCTTGATAAGAAAGGAATCCTTTTTCCGGTGGTGACGAATGACAGCTTTAAGAGCGCAACAACGCTCGGTGTCATGTCCCGGAGTGTGATGATAATGACAGAATTTAGATTTGTCGAACCAAGATGGCCTTGATCTGAGAGTTGATGAGTGGGGTGGTGTTGAAGGTGTGTTGATAACGTGGTCGAGAAGAGAGGTGTCATTCCCCAGACATTGGTGAACGACGACCTTGAGGGCATGACAATGCTCCGTGTCGTGCCCAGGCGTGCGATGATACGCACAAATGTAAGTGTCATCGAACCATGGTGGTTTTGGTCCGAGAGAGTGATATGGTCTAAGAGGCGGGAGATTGAGGCGAGAGGACTGCAACAATCACCGTAACAGCAAGGCGTAAGAACCTGCTAACGGGTCGGGATGTTTTATTGCAGAGAGGGTTGGTGACATTGGTTTGGGAGGTGAAGGAGGCGTTGGTCGATGGTTTGAAGGAGGTATAAGTCTGACGGGTTGATAGAATAATGGAGGTGACTTACCTCTATGAAGTATGGGAGTGAGAAGCACTCCGAGTAAAGTAGACGGATGCGGGCCTAAGATTGAAGGTAATGACGAAGATAGGGGAGGAGGCCTCCGGTGTGGTTTAGTAGCCTTCTTTGGTTTGGGTTGAGGGCCACCTTTATGCGAGGCAAGATTAGATGTGGGGCAAACACCAAGAGGTTTAATCTCTTTGGGCATGATGGATGCCTGCGCGGGTTTGGACTTAGATGTGGACGGTTTTTCTCTCAATGGAGAAGGGATTAAGGGTGTGGGCTCTTTAAGAGGAAAGAGCACCGGAGTAGTCATGGCTTCTGTGTGTGGTTGGGGAGTCAAAAAGGTATGATTGTCTACGGATGATAAAGGCGAGGCAGCTGGTGTTGATGTGGTCAAAGCGTCCTCCAATATGGGAGAAGTCGCTGAAGGACAAGTAGGAGAAGAAAGTTCTTCGCCATGTGGAGGAGGTATAGGGGAAGAAAGGTCTTCCACCTGTTAAAAAGGTTGGTCAGGGATAAGAGAAAAGATAGTGTCGACCGTGTGTATATCATGGTCTTGAGGGTCATTGATCATGGTTTGGACGTTGTCTTGAGTAGGCGGGTGATTAGGAAAGGGTTGCTTGAAGATGTCAAGGTTTTGGTTGGGCGGTGCGTTCGGGTTATCCAAGATGAGATCCCCCTTGTCTAGCATGTCCTGGACGATGTTTTTGAAAGTTTGACAGTGATCCATGTCATGGCCTTTGACACGGTGATAGTTGCAAAAGTGATTCTCCCTGTACCATGCAAGGATAGGTGTTGAGGGGTCGAATTGATGTGGTCGGATTGGAGGGAGGTTGAGGACCCCCTGCTTGACGAGTTTATCCAAGACAGAGGCATATGACTCTCCAATTGGAGTGAATTGACACTGTATGGATTGACGTTGAAAATGTTTATTGATGTAGTCTAATGTTGAAGATGATGATCGGTTGGTTATTGTTGAAGATGATGGTCTAAAGATGACAGTGTTTGCCGACCCCTTGGATTGGGAGTGGGCAGAAGAAGGTCTGGAAGAAGAATGGTCATTGGTTCTTGTGTTAGTGTTACACAATTTGACCTTATCTTCTTCAATGGCGCGGAGTTCAAGCTTTCGGGCCATAGTGAAGGCCTCGTCAAAAGTGTGGAATGTTTGAACCCGCAAGGTGGACGAGATATGACTGGCACATGCTCGAGAAAAGAGCTCAATGAGCTCGGGTTGAGGCAAGGAGAAGGAGAGATGATTAATCAAGCTTCTCCAATGGGCGACAAAATTGGTGATGGATTCGTCGTCAAATTGCCTGATGGAGTAAAGGTCTGTGATCGAAACTTGTTTAGTGATATTGATAGAAAAATGGTCAATGAATAGTTGGGCAAGTTGGATGAATGAAAAGATAGAATGTCTGGCAAGAGAGCTATACCAGTCAAGGGCAGGGCCAGAAAGCAACATAGGAAACGTGCGTAAAAGCAACGCATCGTCATGGGCGATAAGATAACAGGCATGTCTGAATGCCCATAGATGTTGTTGTGGGTCTTCCTTACTCTGAAAGTGAGTAAATTTAGGAAGCTCCCAATGGTTGGGGTATGGTCGGATAGGGACGGAAGGGTGGATGGGCTCGTTGTAAATCTGGTCATATGAAGAGATATTACTTGAACCGGAGATAGAAGCTTCAAGACGGGACATTTTATCCATCAGCATCTTGATAAGATCTGCTGACGGATTGGCGGGTTGAGCGCCCCCTAGGTTGTAAGGTGCTTGGAAGAGGCTAGAGGAGGCGTGCGACATAGCCGGTTGTACAATGTACGGATGACTAGTCGCAGGGGCAGAAGTAGAGGCTAAAGGTGATTGCATTATGAAGGTAGAAGGTATAAGCTAACTAGATACCGCCAAAGGAGGTTGTGTGACGGCATTGACAAAGGGCGAGGTAGGCACTCCTGCATATATGGGCGCAAGAGTGTGTGGGGTCGAGACAATCAAGTTCTGGTATGATGTAGAACTTGGTTGAATTGCAGGTGGTTGAGGGGGTAACGAAACCCCGGTGGAGGTTGGTCTAAAAATAGACGAGGAGGCCAAACTTTGCGTATAGGCCATGGTCGGGTTAATGGTTGAGGCGAAAGGTTGAGTCGTAAAAGGTTGGGTGGCGAACGGTGTTGATGTCGTCGCCACGTCGCCTGAAAGGTCCCGCATTGGTTTTCTTGCGAGATAGTTTTGGAGGGCTGCAGTATTGAGGTCCAAGAATCTCGCAAAATCCTGGTCCCCTTATGGAATGATAGGCGTCTGGGTTGGAGATAGTCTAGTAGGAATTCTTTCGGTCTTTGAGTAGAACTCCATTATAGGGTTGGTTGTAGGCAGGGTAGGCGAAAGTGATTGATGGCTAGTGTGGTCAAGAAGAGCCTTGGTTTGACTACGTGTCAGAACCATTCAAGGCAAGAAAGAGCGTCCTCACAAGCTCAAACAAGCAGATAAGAACTAAAAAGAAGATGAAGACACAAGCAGATCCTAAAACCCTAGAAGTAAATTTTTAGGATTATAGTGGCTTATGCCTTAGAATGTGTGTAGTGGAAGGTTGGCTTTGCGAGTCAGGTCCTAGAAGAAGCAGTCTATGGATGGTTTCGAGTTTTGTTATGGTGCTGAAGAAGTCTGTGTTAGGGTCTGGTACGCGGCCTGGTGTTAAGGAGCAAGCTCCCCTCACTTCATGATTCCAGTGGTTAGCTGGTCTCGCTTAGCCAAGATATACCTCCCCCTTGGTGATGAAATCCAAGTAGGGTCACCGGGACGGGTAAGGTATCCGCTGGGGGATGAAATCCCAGTCGGGCCTTGTCTTAGGTAAGTTTTATGTTTGTTTTGTGCAGGTGGTCTGGTCGTGTAACATCAAGTGATCTAGATTAATTCAATATGTGGTTTAATTACTATGTGTGGTCTAAAAGATGCAGGCAAACAGAAATGAATGCAAAGTGTTTTAATGTCCAAGTCAAAATGTTTGTTCGTATGAAGACGAATGGAGAAAGAGTCGAAGAATATGACTTTTAGCTAGTCTAGAAATGCAAGAAAGAAAGAAATGTTCGTTTTAGTTCTGCTTATGATGTCGTTTAAGAAGAGACGAAAGGAGGCGAAAAGGAAGAAACCTAATGCACCTAAATGAACGAAAGAAAGAAAGAACCCAAGGAGGACCTAGGGTCCCATCGGGCGTGCCAGAATGTTTCTATGCAAAATTGCTTTCTACATTCAAAGAAGAAATAAGAAACTAAAAGATGGTCAAGGCTAGAAGTACCTGATAAAGTCGTGCGCACCAAAATCAGACGTTGAAAGATTCTCCTCTTTTGCTGTGGAGGAATGACACCTGTGAAGAAAAGGCTAAAACACGGAAAAATGTTAGTCAAAGATATGGTGGGCTGTCAGGCGAACGCCCGATCCCGGAAGTACGAAGACTCCCTAGAAGGATATCAACCCACTGATAAAAAAGTAGAATATTGGATGAAAGTAGATAAATAATGACAAAAAAATAAAAGTGCGTACCTGATATGCAGCACTGTTCTGCACAGTCGCCGGCGTCGGTCTCTGTGGTGCTGGCGTCGGTTAGGGAAGGTGCCGACGTCGGTTAAGGTGCCGTCATCGGTCGGGGTAATGACTGGCGTCGGTAGGGGCAGGTTCTGGGAAAAGTCTGAACAGGTTCGGGACAGGGTCTGGGAGAGTCGGGACAGGGTCTGGGATGTAAACGAGGGATGCTGGGTCTGAACAGAGTCGGGACAGGGTCTGAGAGAGTCGGGACAGGGTATGAGAGAGTCTGGGGGTTTGAAGAATTGGGATGACAGAACTGATAAATAATAACTAAGAAAGAAATAAAATAAACAGAATAAATACTTACCTGCCAGAAGACGTGATGAAAGCCATAGTGTCAGTTGTCTGTGCAGATTAGTTGATGCCGAGAGTGTTGATGTCGTAGTGTTGATGTCGGAGTGTTGATGATTGCTCGGGGTTTGATTGATCAGCGTTTCGAATGGCGTTCGGGGATTAGCGTTCGGGGATCTGGTCTCGAATGGTTGGCGGAGGTTGATGAAGGCGGGGGACGGTTCCAGAGACGGTTCGTCAACCATTTTGGGAAACCGAATGGTAACTGATAACGGATAACGGGAAGGTGACCGACGTCGGCAGGATTGCCGACGTCGGCCGATAGGTGATCGACGTCGGCGACATCGGCCGGGTAAAGACCATCGTCGGCATATGTATAATGGGGATAGAGTCTAGCTTTAGCTCTGTGCTCATTTTTACATGCTGCCAGGGTCAAGGTTGGTGGAACAAGTGATCGGCAAGGGTTAAATAGGCGAAGAAGAATAAGATGAGGAATGACCAGGGGAGTCGACACGTTTTCGGTGTCTACAGGATGATCTATTTCTAGATCCAACCCATAGTAATAATCAAGTGGTTGATCGAGAGGGCCCCCTGACAGGCCATGCAGTAAAGATACCTATAGTTATGAGCTAATATCTCATGGATTTAGGATTAATATTCCCCTCTCTCCTTAATATTCCAAATAATTAATGACCAACTAAATAACAATATATTAGTACTCTTGTCTCCCACTAGTCATGAGGCAAGGATACCAATAATAACTTTTCATAGGTTTGGGATTAGTAATCCCTCTACCTAGGATAGCCTCACAGCATAATTCACACCCACATTAGGTGCATCAACATATCTAAGGTACTCATCCCAACTCTAGGCCTCATGGTCATTATTGATAGCTTGGATAGAAACTACCTGACCCATTGTGGGAAGGCCTATAATTTGGTTGCTATCAATGAGAGTGATAATACACTTCTTAAAGGCCTAGGGGAACATAAACATGTTCTATTTAGGGTCCTAATAGGTTAGAATATCACATAACATTTTACTCGATGTTGAAATGATCCTCATCTGTGCTATTTATAAAATCCTAGCACAATCAAGAATGGGTAACTCATCTACTATCAAGAGTGAAAAAATTTGAGGGATACACTCCTACCCATGAGCTCTACTCTAACATATTAATCCCCTTTTAATAGAAAAATAAACCCTAAGTCAGCTTAAGGACCAAACCTACCCTTCAAAATCTCTAATTTCCCTATTTCCCCCCATTATAAAGGGATGAATCTATACCTTCTATAGGTGATGGTTATGTAACCACTATAGATGGTTACACAACCACCATAATTGATTATGAAACCACTATATATGGTTACAAAACCACCATAGATGATTATGAAACCACCATAAGCAATTACATAACCATCATAGGTGATTACATAACCATTTTTAAGTAGTGGTTATCGAACTTCCTATTTTTTAAATCATGGTGGTTTCATAACCATCATGGTGGTGGCATAACCACTAATCTACAAAGACCAATTGGTTCATGACTAAGTGGTGGTCTTATTCACCATTTGTTTAACATCCTAAAACCCATAAAAAAATCCATAAAACTCACCCTAATTAACAAAAAATATACACATTCCTAGTTTATCCCCCCTAACAACCATTTCAAAACTAAAATTTCTCAATTTCATTGGATTTTAGCTAAGTTTTAAGTGAAATTTAAAATTTGGGGTAAAATAGAAAAGCACAAAATAACCTACATGGTCTTACCCAATCACTCCTACCACTGGTAGATTTTTCATCCCCTCACTCTCCTCTTCCCATTGACTGCTTCCTTGCTCAATTTGGTCATGGGTAATCCATAGCTCAGAAATCATAAATTAATAAATGCATAAATGAGTTAATTTTTGGTAAGTTTTCAAATATATTAACTCCCAAACTAGTCATTTTAAATTAAAAGATTTCCAAATTAGGCATGTTTCTATGTTTTTATTACATTCTTTAAGTTACATACTATATTCTTGAAATTTGTATTTTAAAACTAACGAATTATCAAGTCTTCTAGTTTTATTGTAGAACATCTTACAATTTTACTGGTACATAATGACTTAGAGCTGATTTCAGTTCCCCAATTGGGTGATTCAAGTACTATGATTTTACCCACACATATAATATGTACTATTATCCATAGTCTAATTACATAGTTCAATTTTCAATTTTTCATTCATTGTACTTGATTCTTGTCCTCTTCTTGTAGGTTGTATGAAGTCGTGGCTAGTTTTGTTCTACCACTAAGGTATGTAAGTATTCAAAACCTCTTGTTTGCTTTCCACATACATTTACCAGGCATTCTCCTAAAGGGGAAATATGTATGCATCTAAATTTTACATAGTACGACACTCCTAATACAAATTCAATGATGATGTAATGATCTCTTATTTTGTGCTCCACAAGGAATTATTTAACTCCTTTCCTTATTTTAATTCCTTATTCCTCCCATTAAACCCTTTTAGTCCCCTTTATTTAACTTTTGTAGCTTCTATTAGCTTGTTTTAAAAACTTGCCATGTAGGATAAAACCACCACTCTAGGTGACAAAACTGCCCCCTTTATTATAAAACCACCCCTTTAATTACACAACTGCTGTGGTGGTTTTGTAATATAATCAATGGTTCTATCTTAAGGAGGTAGTTTCAAATTAAAATAGGGGTGGTTATGAAAATTTAGGTGGTAGTTTTATCACCCAAAGTGGTGGTTTTGAAACCAACTTGCATAAAGTGGTGCTTTTATCCCCTTATAATTATCTTCCAAAATTAGCACCCAAGAATCATTCTTTGACACATTTTTCATGCTTTTTGTGGCATTTATTGTTTACTCCATCCTAAGTTTGCCTTCAATTAATACTAGCTCACTGCCTCTTTTATTTTCAATAATTTTAGATTTCTTCCAAGTTTAACTCCTAGTTGAACTCAATTAAACCCCCTCATGCAAGCATCCAAATATTTATACAAAAAGGCCATTTTTGGCCTAATTTTTGTAAAAAACTATTACACCAAAAGCCTAGACTGTTAGTAAATCCACCCACCAGGATATCAACACCCCACCATGATTCTAACAATCTTATCCTTGGATGGTTGTGCATCTCTAAATGTATATGAGGGTCCCATATGAACACTACCATACTAATGTTACCACTCGAGACCTAAGACTCAAACACAGGTAAACGCTCTGATACCACATGTAATGAACCATTACACTAAAAGCCTAGATTGTTAGTGAATCTTCCCATCAATATCTTAACAATTTTAGATCTAAAAATTGCCATTAGAAGTTATTTTGAATCTTTTCCAACCATAATCCAAATATAATTTCTTGAAGGTCCAAACTTTATAGTTTTCATGTCAACTACATTGTTACAGTTGGAGAAGTGTTATTGGCCCAATAATTCAGTCTTTACAAACTAGGGCATTGGTCAACCCTAATTCAACTTCTCTCCATTTGTGGTTGTATCTCCTCTCCTTCCGCATTTTTTTTTATAGAGAATGGTCATCCTCTAGTTCGAGACTTCCCAAATTTCACACAAGGATAAAAGGATCTGACATACTTAGGATTCTTTTATCAACATACTACATGCATTCCAACTGATCTATGACTTAGTCAAGTTGGATTTTATTTTTATTTTTAGTATTTATTTCATTTATTAGATTAATATAATTATTTTTTCATTAGATTAATTTCATTATTTATAAAAGAGCAAATCTGATAGGGAGAGAAGCTTATTTCTTTTCATTATCTTTGTTACCAAAAAAAAAAAGTAGTTAGCTTTGATTATGCTTGCATTCAAATAGATTTATTTTCTCTCAATTAATAAACTAACTCATAAATAATTCATAGGGAGTTCATAGTGAACTTTCAAAACATTTACAACCAACATAACATTTCATTGTCAAAGTCAAAACAAGTTATCTTACATTTAGAACAACCAACTAGACAACCACAAGAGTTTCGATAATCTTAGGCACATACAAGGAGCTAGCATACCTTTGATTTTGTTTGTTTTAGTGAATAAAGGTGTTTTTTTTCCATCTTGAATACAAAAAATTAGAATTTGTATTTCTTGTTTCTCTTTTAGCAAATCATTTGAAAAATATTATTTACAACAAATTAAGAAAGTTGAAAGGTTGGTTTATCTTATTTGTAGACAAAGAAAGTAAAAAAAAGGGTTCTGACATTGTTGTTTTAGATTAGATTTCTTTTCATTGATTTGCATATTTATAAGACATAATTTTCATAATTAATCCATTCCACCTAGATGAAACAAAAACTAGAAAAAATTGCCACCTAGCTTGCATCTATATAAAATCAAGAAAAATCAACACTTTGCATAATAGTATATGTTTTCTTCCTCTTTCCTTTGCATGGATTATGAATTATTAGAAAAGTATAAAAATAAGTCTTGTTTTCATTTACTTTTAATTTTGTCATTTATTTGCTTTCAACACTTTAATTTTAGCAAACAAGCATTTTACTTTCATAGACTCAAGAAAACCCAAAAACAAGCAAAAAATAACAAAAAATAAAAAAATTAGTGTCAAGAAGCCTTGCCAACACATGCAAGAATATATATTTCATTAGAAACATTACCAACACATGAAATCATCCACACTCCATCCAAGCCTACATATTCATGTAAGCATACCATACAAAGCCTTGCTTTAACATCACAACAAACATACACAATAAGCCATTATCTAAATAAGCTCATATGATTCTAACTTTGCCTTTACCTAAATTCCTTTGGATGACCCTTCCTCAGACATCAGGTCTTATCTACCATAATTTTTCCCCTAAGGTTAAAGCATCAGGTCCCATAGTTGGCATACAATACAATATTAATATCGAGCTAAGACATGAGGTTTTCTATTTCACCTTGATTCCATATCTTACTGTTGACTCCTTGGCTACTTTAGACGATTAAGAAAAAAATCATATTCCACCCATCATTGTCCTTCCTTAGAATAGAGGCCATCACTATAATGCTATCTAGGCCTAGTTTTCCATTCATACCTCCTTCTTCTCCTTGGGTCTAGCCTCGTATTGTGTTACTCACATTTTATCGATGACATTGACTGAGCATAACCAACCTAACATGGTATATATTTTATCATGAGTTATTTAACCTAATATCTCCCCTTTCCCTAGTCCTAACATTGACCAAGAGCTTCAAATTCTTGTGATTATAAAAATTGAAGGACCTTGGAGCTCTATTTTGGTGCATCTTGACACTCTTAATAAACATAATGACACTACTAAGGTATTTTGGTTATATCATGAGAACTCATTGCCACTACCCATTCCACTTAACAAAAAACTCAATCTATATCCCATCCATTACATTAGCTACTTCAGCTTGACCTTGAGGAGTCGAGTGCATAGTTTAGTGTGTGTTATTCATGTGTACACATTGTCTAGGGAAAGCAATATTGTTTAGAAATATTCTCAAATTCTACCTCTAATCCTGAATAGTCATAGTCTTATTTTATATTTATTTTCACTATTAAACATTAGAAATAATCAATCAAAAATTTGGATCTAATATAAGTTATTTTCTTTCTAATAGTTTCTAAAAATAACATGTTTATATATTTATCAAGTTATAATCAGACTTGTTGATAATTGTATATTCTCAAAATTTTGATCTTTCAAAATTTTATATTTATCTGCATAAAAATTCATTTTAAAATAGGGTAAAACATATTGGTGAACTTGTTTGTTACTTCAACATTGCTTCATTTTTTTAATTTTTGTTATAGGGTTTTAATTTAATTCATGATTCCCATGCATTAAAGATAAAATTTTATCATCATATTGGATTTGATCGATTGTTTCTCTAGGATTTCTCTCTGACCCAAGGATTAAAAATTGAATTCCTAATTTTTATTCACAAATTTTTTTTATCAAATTTCAATTTCTTGTCCTTGTTTTCTAGAACTATGGTCCACTAGTTGTAAAATTCATAGGAATCATTTTTCTAGGCAAATCAATATTTACTTTGACCTAAGCCATGGTGTGAGGGGTATTTATACAACACTATATATAGACTTTAGTTTTTACATACCTCATGGTATATCAGAAACACACATGGTTTTATTTTTTAGTAATAGAAAGCCTTTCATCCATTTGAATTTATACTACATTGGTAATGGTTAAAAACATGATATTTTGGTTACAAGATAGTGGAATTATTTGTAGTTAGTGCCTTTTAGGCCTTGTTCACTAGTGATTGATATATTTGAGAGCATGTAAATCAAATACACATTGTCTAGTTAAACCCATTATATCTTGGCTTTTAAAAATTTACATGATTTCCACATATTCCACTCAATAAGGTTAACTCCCATATTCCTCTAAGTCATAGTGCTAGATTAAGTGGAATCCATTTAGAGCATATTCATATTCCTTTGATATCTTCTCAAATGGATAATATAGATATCTTTGATCAATATGATAATTTAACTATTAAAAATTATTTGCAATTCTAAGATGATGTTAATGATGATCATGATAATAAAAATAATGAAATTGAATATGATAATCAATTTAATCTCAAAAGTTCTAATAGAATTGATTTGAATAAGCTTAATGGGGTATATATTAAGTAAGTCAAAGAATTATCGTATTTCCTTCAAAGACTTCTTCAATGTCCCAAATAGGTGGGTAAGGTCATCCAACTTCTCCTAGCATCCAAGATTGCACATCAAGCTAAGATTGCATCATCTTAAGCACAACAAAAAGAGGTACCATTTCAAGTTATCAATACTCCCACTTCAAGTGTTTTAATTTATACTATTGCTTCAATTCCTAGATTAAAACCTTTAGTTACATATGTTATATCATCCCAAGGTATGGGGGCACCACAAGGTTTCCAATTAATTAACATGCCTATTTATACACATGCATCATACACACCTCCTTTGATTACTATTCATGGTCCATTACCAACCTCACCTGATGCACACTCTCTTGTAATAATTATTATAGAACTACATGCTAAGGTGTTTCAGTTAGAGCAAGGTGTATGTAAAGAGAGTCATTCAATGGAATCTCATACTTTGTTTCATAATCATTTGGCACCTGTGATAATATATTACCTATTACCAAAAAGTTTTGTATCTCCTAAGCTACCAATATATGAAGATAAAAGTGATCCTGAATAGCATCTTTGATCATTCCATGCTGCATGCTTGGATTACACTTACAATGATAAATTATTAACCAAGATATTTCTAAGAAGCTTTAAAGACTATACTTTGTGATAGTTCTATGATCTTCCACTCCAATTAGTTAAAGAATTAAACCCTTTAGCAAATTAATTTCTAGCACACTTCTCTATCAACATCAATGAAAAAATATCTTATGCATAAGATACTAAACTCAAGCAAGGGTCAAATGAGACAATCAATGAATATGTTCTTCAATAAAAATCTATTTTAGATAATATGAAAATTTCTATGGGAGATAATGAGTTATAAGATATATTCACATAAATTTTTTTAACACCACTACATGAGTCTTTCATGTTCCATAAATTCAAATGTTTTTATGAATTATTCCCTAAAATCAAATAATGTGAATCAAGCTCATAAATTTGAACAAGCTCAAGTATACATCAAATGATTTGTAGACATTAATCACTAATTTTAAAAGTAAACCAAGCTACAAGGTCAAACTAATGAAAGAAAGGATGAATCAAAAGTAATAATCGATGCGGTATCACAACTAATGAATAAGCTTCAATTGATAGCTCCAATAAGGAGGAAATTTTCAAGGTTATTTCAACCTCCTAATGTCTTGTTAAAAAATTACTTGTTCAAAATCTCATATCTATCCTTCCACCATTAGAGGTTGATATTACCAATCCACAAAATAAATTATTCGACAATAACACATATTGTGACTACCACAAATGTATTAGACATTGTAAAAACAAATGTTATAGGATACTTCATAAAATATAAGATCTTATCAATGATAACATTATTGACCTAAGCATACCCACTAAGGAGGCTTCATGATAATAAAATGACAATGCAAAGTTTAACATCTTAAGTAATCCATTTCTAAATCATGGCATAAAATAAAATATAGATAATTTATTTAGAGGTACATCATGATTACAATGCACATCTTCATCCTTTTGCATATGACATCCATTAAATTATATTATTGATATACTAATAATTAGATCAAAACCAAGTCATGTGATCACATTTAATGATAACAAGATTGTTGATGATGATTGAGATAAACATGCACTCTTTATTAAGGCTTATATTAACAACCAACCCATACTTAATGTTATGATTGATAATGGGTCAAGTGAAAACACCTATACAATGATACTTATTCACACTCTTGGGTGCACTGAGCATGATATATAAACTACATCATCAAGGATAATCAAAGCATTTAGTGGACATACATAGAATACTCTTGGAAATATAGTGATGCCTCTTCAAGTTGGTTCAGAAATAATGGCCACTCCATTCTTAGTCTTACCAATCTCAGGGGTATTTGATCTATTACTATGATAGCCTTGGATATAGAAGCTCCACCAAGTGTCATCTATGAAACATCAATGTATAAAATATATACATTACAATTAGGAAGTGAAAGATTCAAGCATTTGATATGATTACCTTATATTTTCAATGGTATCTCCTCTTCCTCCCCCACTACCACTATAGTTTATTTTTGTACCTATTAAAGAGCATAAAACATGGACAATTATTACATATATTCCAGAGTGCAATACAAAGACAATTATTGCACCTATTTAAGAGCATAGTACATGAATATTTGTTGCACCTATTTAAGAACACAATATAAACATAGTTGTTAAACCTATAAAATATCTTTCCATACAATAAATTAAAGGGAGAGTGGTACACCATCCTATAAAACAATTTTAATATAAAAGAGTTATTCAAAGTTCAAAGAGATATTCATCTTCTACAATGCATCCTAAGGTAGTACCTCAAATAGTTCAATGTGTTCCACAATGAACATATGCAGTGAGACCTTATCCTATTATACAAAAGAATACATCAAGTCCTATACCCTCTCAATTTTATTATGTACCTAGGGATATGTGTTTTATCAAAATTAAGATAAATAGATATTAAATCCTAATTATGACAATCTGCTTTATAAAATTAGAATACATAAAATATGCAATAAATCACATAAACTAATTTAGAAGTTACTAAATATATAAATATGATAAAGGGGGAAATACCAAAGAGGAATAACTTATATGGAAATAAAATATGTAAGACTATGACTATGATACTTAAATTGAGTATTTGTATGTATGAGGTCACTATGAATCAGAAATATGGCTTCAAATTTTCTTAGGACAAGGTTGCGTTATCTAGATGAAGTCAACCTTTATTAGTGTATATAAGATGCACCAACATCTGATGGGGTTTGAATCTCTATATAAATAATATCACTCTACCTTCGCCTAGGGGTCTTGTGTGTATGATTTGATTTGATATGTGTATTTTTGTGTGGAAGTTATTGTATACCTTCTTATTCACTTGAAACACTAGTTTAATAGATCATGATGAATACATGGAATAAATGGGAAAAGGGGGTTAGTGGATAAATTTTTGATTTACATCAACACCCATATTTTAAGAATTGATACATACCAAGACTCTAAAGAAGGATCAAACTCCATGTAGTTTTATCATGCTACAATGGTGTGTGTGAAAAATAGTGTAATGATAGATGCCAGTGTAATCCTAGTGTAATTATGTGCTTCAACAATGACTTGTGCCATTCAAGGTGTATTCAAACTTAGATCAGGGCTACTAGGGTAGTGTGGACATATAATTGGGAAGAATAGATGCTTCCCTCTTAATGTGAGTTAGATGTTCTAGTGTTTTTTTAAGATATCAACCTCCAGTGAGTAAATGATTAGAAAATGTGGCTTTATCATGATATTTTGGGAAATTCCTCAAATAGGACTTAAAAAACATGTAGTTTGATTTGTTAAGTGAATTTTAATTTAAAAAATTAGCTATTGTTTGAAGAGAGGATGCAATTGGTGGATTTAGACACTACCACTAAGTGAGATATTCTTAAAGGAACAACCTTATCTGAGGAGCAAGGACAACTAAACTACAAGTGTGGATCAATCTGATAGTGAATTTAGGCTACTTGGAATGAGAAACATGAATGTTATATATCAAAGTTTCTAAATGGTAAGGGTAATTTGCATAGAAGTAGAGGAATAATGGCATAGAGCTTTAGATTTGAGCATGAGATAAGTGTGTAAAAGGATTGGTCTCAAGTGTATTGTTTTAGTAATAAATATTGAATTATGTGTCTACATTTACCCCTTTTATTATAGTAATATATCAAAGTGAAATAATAGAGTAAAAGAAAGAGAGTTATACCTAAAATTACCTATGTTGAGTAGGCTTGGACATAGGCCACATGTTAAACTATGCTTCATGAAAAACCCTACAATGAAACATATATAAATAAGTCCTTACTTAGGATAAAAATTCGAAATTAAATACAAGAAATTTATAGATCAAATAATAAGGAATAAGTACATTTGATTGAGTACATGAATTGTTGTGTGGTGTAAAGTTTGTGACTATAGAGGGTAGGGTTCTTAGAGATTTTCTTCTTCACTAAAACACTTGGATTGGACTATTCATGCCCCAATCCTCATTGAAAGAGAGTGTGCTTAAGAACTCAAGGTGTGCTTGACTCTATCATTACATACCCAAGGTATTTGAGTAGCTTGGAATCCTTGTATAAAATTTGATAGATCATTATAGTACAAAATTGGTACAAAAAGTAAATCAATAGTTACAGATAGAATAAGATTCATTTATTATGCAAAACTAGTGTAAAAATGGTGAAAAATACTATGATATGAGTCTGGTGTATATAACATAGAGAATGGTATGAGTTACCATTCATTATGTGGAAACTAGTGTAAAAATGAGTGTGAAGGTGGTCATATGCCACACACATGCCCCCAATATTATATCTAGGTATATATAGATTATAGAATTGAATAATGTCTAGTGATTTTATGGTTTTGTTTTTAATAACCAGGAACACATGTCATGCATGATGCCCCTAATTCGAGTCAAATCTTGGACAAATTGAACATAAATCTAGGAAACTATTTCTGAACTATACTAAAATTGATATGTCGACTGAGTGTAATTTTAAGAAACCTAATTTTTTTTGTTTTTGACTACTAAGATGACAATGCACTGTTATGGACACAACTGACCTACACCCTTGTCTAAATGGAGTGTTATTGTTTGAAACTACTTATTGTGTAGAAACTAAGTATGAATTGTGATGAGTTGAGGAAATTTTATCTTTAATTATTTTTGCATTGGGTTTTTGTAGTTAGTATCTAAGAAAAACAAATGTTTATACCCCCTCTTTTGAGGTGATTTATGAAGCTTACACAATAAGTTAGATTAAAAAAATAAAGTTATGTGAATGATGTTATATAAAAGATTAAAATCTAGAGTAATAATGATAACATTAGAGATCATGGCATCATCACAAATAAATTTTGTAATATAGTAATGTAAAATACATGTAGAACCAAACATACATAGATGTCATGTCAAGATAGATATTAGAAATTAAGCATGTAATGAATAATGATTATATATTGAATATTTGAAAATTATATAGATCCATTCAGGGAGGATGTATGATATCCATCATGGCATCAAAAATATAGGAAGATGCATGATGCCCTTCATAGCATTGAAAAACTAATCAAACCAAGCAAACAAGAGTCATGACAATGATGCATACAAAAGAACACATGCAAAATCACATAAACAAGTAAGGAGGCCAAGGGCCACATGCAAGGGACATGTTCAAATTTCACTCACACACATAAAAGCATATAATAAGGCCTAGATCCGCAAATAATGTCACACTCAAATGTCCATAATCTAAATAAAAAATATGCACAAAGCATGAAACAAATAAGTAAAACATGATAAGAATGCATGGATATGTGATATTGATCTACATAATCAATTGATCCATCAATATATTCAGCTACTTAGGCATCAAGTAATACATCAATGTGAAAGTAAATGAGCAATAATGATACATTTAAAATGATGTATTGAATTGAAGTATGAACAATAGGGATAATCATACAATAATAAAACATGTGTAACAAGATGCCCCTAGTGAAATTTCTGAGATGTAAACAAGATGTAGAAGGCCTGTGATTGGTTTCAATTTTAAAAGGTAGAGCCTATATTTATTGGGACAAGTTTATTGTCATTAGACAAGAATGCAATGCATTACTGTCTAAAACAGAGTAGTTTTGTTTGTGTAAAGTTTTTGGGTCTAATATAGTATCACCATATAAAAATACATATAAAAGTGACAACTTGTATGTTTTAAAACTCACTCAAGTACACTTGTGAAGTACATTTGATATAAACTAGAATTGGAGAAATACTGTAAGCACAAATCAAATAATTTAAATAAATTACACATATCATGCATAGTCCCAATTTTGAATTTTTTGAGAATATTTTATTTTTTTATATTTTTTAAATATATGAAACATGATAGTCAAAAAATAAATTAAAACACCCAAGGGATGTGGATAATCAAATGATTGGTCTAGTGGAAGATTATTGACTTTTGGATACCAAATCTTATCAAATCAAAAAATAAAATAACACACCCAAGGGATGTGGATAATCAAACGATTGGTCTAGTGGGAGATTATTGACTTTTGGATATTGAATCTTATCAAATTATATCTTGATGTGACATTTTAAAGCTTTTATGATACATGCTATGATTTTATGATCTAATCATGATATTATAACATGTTATCCTCATATTTTATATGCTTACATATTTATATATAACAATTTACATATAACTATTTTCTTTTGAGATAAGTAATTTTTAGGCTACATCCCACACCTCAAAAAGGGGACGTACTAGTAGGTTTGTCATAAATATTTAAGCCTCCATACACATATAATTCAGATTTTAAGACAAATTATGTGATTTATATGGTTTAGATTGGGTTAGATTATTAGAATGGTTCCAATTATGAGACATATATACATAGATTGAGATAAATTTGGGGGTATATGCAATACATATGCAGATATTTTACAGGTGCATGAGTGATATGTTATAAATATCACATGGAAATTATTATCATATTGCATGGATTGGATGAAAATTTTTATCATATTTATTAAATTGTAGGTAGATTGAAATATATATTTATGGAATTCTATACCAGATTGGAATAATTAAAGTATATTATGAGGCATAGATGTTGTTCATGCATATACTTTTCTATTTTCATAATGGTGACAAAGGTACCATTCTGAATCTAAATTTATCTTGCAATATTTGATTCAATCTATTAATATTTACATATAAGCCTATTATGGGGTTCCAAATCTATATATGATCCTAGTATGAGACTCCACATTTGTATTAAAAAATAGTATAGGGTTTCACCTTTTTCATATTGAACCTATCATAGGTTCTTGATCAATTAAATGAGCAATGTGGTTGAGGTTTATGCATCCATCAACTTTATAAGCACTTATAAATAATCATGAGGGTTGGGGCATTTATCTTCCTAGCCCATGGTTTTACATAGGGGCACTCCCGATGGGGCATAATCACCCTAGTGTCAAATACTTCAAAGGGCAGCTCATTTCACATTCTTACAAGTGTATTTGTTCTTTACTTTTCAAATTTGAAATATTTCATTGATTTAATTTACTTCATATTTTATATCATATACGGACATTGATTGTTGCATGTTTCATTGCAAGTTTACATGGATCAAGTTGGATACTCAAATCTTTCTCCTAAAGATAAAGTACATTTTATCTTTTTACTCTAACATTATCAATACTATAATAAAAGGGGGCTCATTTGTAGACACAAAAATATGGTACCATGAACTTGAAACTATTAGTCTTGAGCTATCTTTACCATACATGACTTGTGCATACATATATGATTCTTATCCTTATGTTAGAACTTGTTCCAAAGTCTTAACATTAGGTTAGATTTTTTGGTAGGTTAAATAAATAATTATTGTTAATGGGGCATGCATATTTTAATAAAGACACCCCATAAAATAAATTTACTTAGTTTTAGTTTTAGGTAGTTTTTATGTTTTGAGTTAATTAATTTGAACTACCTTACGGGTTGATTTCTCGTAAAGAGTTGGTTATAGGATTAGTTGGTTTTACCAGTCATGGGTAAAATCTATAAAATCAATGTTTGCAATGTAAAAAGGTTAATAGAGTAAAGGTACCCTTATGTACTTGGTTTTTTGAAAATTAATAAAATACTTGTGCACTCGCACTAAGCGGGGACAAGGTTCAAATTATTTGATCAAGGAGTTATCAGTTGTATCAGAGCTTGGTTTTGTCCAGCATGGTGAATTTTGGGAGCTTAGTGAATTTGAAAGAAGGCAAGGTGAAAATTTAAATTAATGAGAAATAAAATGGCATAAAATAAGGTATGCCATATCAAGCAAATATTTCATTGGTTTAAATGTAATGTCAAAAGTTTGAAAAATTATTAAATTATTTTAATTTTTCAAATATTTTTTGCATTTAAGCTTGTGTATTTCTCTTATACGACCATCTGGTCATTTTGGCCATTCATGCTCCATTAAATTGTATTCAAACTCCTCATCTGACATTAAAAATTAATTTTTTAGCATTTAAATGTTATTAAATTCATTAATTTTTGGCAAAAATAAACTTGTACGGCTTGTTTGCATATTGAAAACCTCTGTAATTTTCATCCATGGCTGCCATTGTTGATTGCATTCATTCTCAGCCCTTTTGAATCGAAAAAAACTTGAAAGTTTGGTTAAAACCCTTGTTTTAAATCCTCAAAGGAAAATTTGGCATTTTTTTTGATTTATACGGCCAATGGTATGGCCTTCCAATGCCCTGGCTGAAATTTGAAACCATTTCCAGCAAAAAATACCTCAACAAATTTGTTAAACTCAACCAAAACTAGTTTTATACTGCCTATACAGATTTGTATGGCCTTAGGGAGTGAGAGAAGGTGCAGAGAGAGGTTTCAGGAGCTGCCATGGCATCCTAGGCAAAAATGGTGTAGGAATAAACTCAGGCAAATATTTTTTTTATGTTTCTAAAGCTTTGTTATAAAAAAATTGTCTTAGATGGGTCCCATGTGAGAAGTTTGGCTGAGAAGGTTAAAAAAAGGGAAAAAGCTTGGATTTATTTACATACATGTAATTTCCCCCCCCCCCCCCCCCCCCCCTCATAGACAAAATCCAGCATAAGTGTGTATTATATTTTAAAAGTGCTCTTAGAGCAATTGGTTAAAGTTATTTTGTAAGAAGCTTGCAAGGAGGAGGTCAAGGGTTCAAATCCCTTCTTTTTTGAAGAAATTACTTTAGAATATAATTTTTATAAAAGGAATATTCCCTTTCAATTTGCTTTTTGTATGCCTTGAATTGTGAAAAGCATACTTATTGTATTGTGTTGTTTTAAAAATTAAAAAAGGGGAATTAAATTCTATTTCTTTTACATTGTTGTGGTGACATAAGGGTGTAATTAGTGGAATAAGGAAGTAATTTGGTGAAATAAGGGTATAATCAATTGATTTTTGGTGAGTTTAAGTGCAAAACCCATCAAAAATTATTATTTTTTTTGCTCTACGTAGAGGTTAAGTGAAAAACCCCATAGAAGCAATGTCTTGTGCAGTGAGTGTGACATTTGTTTCATCTCTTTTGCATTTTATCACACTTTTCTCTATTGAACTTGCTTTTATTTAAAGATTCCAAAGATTCAAAACTTGCTTTCAGATGATGATAGATTAACAATTTCCAATTAATCTGATTGGAAACAATTGATGGAGGCTTCACTAGTTTTTAATGAGTTATGGGATATTGTCAAGAATGAAAATCCCACATTACCAATAGAACAGGCTAAATTAGATGCATTCAATTTGCATGATTCTAAGGCCTTATATTTCATTAAATGTTATTGTACTCATGATACTTATGTTCATATTGAAAATTCTCCTCATAGTTACACTGCATGGAAAACATTGTCGGATTTGTATGATAAGAAACCTAAGCATAAGAAGATAGATATTCATATGTAGTTATTTACTTTGTCATTAGATAAGTATGGGAGAATATATGTCTAAATTGAAAAATATCACTACTGAGTACACTAAGGCTGGGTTTGGAAAACTAGATGATGACCTCATAGTCACTGCTGCTTTGAAAGGACTACCTGGGTCCTATAGGAATTTTGTTGAAATGTTACATGTCTCTGACAAGATCACAGGCATCACCTTTGATAATTTGGATGAGTTTCTCATCCAACATGATCTCTCTCTACCTAAGAAATCTAAGAAAACCAAAGAAGCCCATGTTTTAGAGTCAAAGCCTAGTTAATCTTCCTTTGGGCATCAAAATAATAGAGGAAACAATTATAGAGGGGTTTGAGGTTACAGAGGAGGCAAATATCAAAATAGAGGTAGGAGTTATTCAAATAACCAACAATCTAACCAATCACATGAAATAAATGATGAAGGATGTGGTCATAACTCATATAGGGGCAGAGGTCGAGGTAGATCAAACATTCAATGTCATAGATGTGGAAAATTTGGTCACATTGCCTCACAATGTAGGATTCCTTTTGATAAAATTTAGAGGCAAAAAAAAGTGACTAAGTCTAACTCTGATCAGTATGATAATCATGACTATGATGAGTCCAGTAATGTTGCCCATGAATTTGCATTCACTACTTTGGGGCACATTAATTATATTGAATATCAGGCTAGAGATGAGCTCACAGATGTATGGGTTTTAGACACAGGAGCAACCAAACATATGACATTTAGGAGAGATTTCTTTTGGTCTTTCAAGGAAGCTTCTCTCTCTCTATAGTTGCCTTGATAGATAAGTCTATGCATACACCAATATAACTTGGATCTATTCATATTCTTCTTCCTAATGGGTCTATAAAATACTTGGAGGATGTTTGGTATGTTTCCACATTAAAGAAGCACTTAATTTTTTGGTAACTATTCGAAAGAAAAGTTATCAAATTGTGCTTGAAAATGGGCTCATTTACATAAATTTAGTAATGATTATAAAATAATGTATATAGGATATGAAGATGGAAACTTGGTTAGATTGCATTGTAAAATACTTCCTCCCACTATAGAACTTATGGTAGTTGTTGACACAGGTACAGGTACTATGTCTACACAACGGTTATGGCATCTTCGCTATGGACATTTTAATATCCACTCTTTAGTGGATTTTTAGAGATATGGTATAGTGAGTGGGTTGCCCACATTTTGAAAAGATAGTATTGTTTGTGAGTCATGTATTTTGGGCAAACACAATCGGTAAAAATTTCCTAAACAGTCATCTTAGAGAGCTAGCAGGTGTTTGCATTTAGTTCATAATGATGTATATGACATGAAAAAGTCATCCATTGGTGGGTATAGATACTTTATCTTGTTTATTGATGACTTTTATTGGATGACTTGGGTATTTTTTATGAAAAAAAAATATGAAGTTTTCACTAAGTTTGTTGATTGGTTACACTTAGTCAAAAAAGAAACAGGTTCACATTTGGTCACTCTTCATTTAGATATTGGAGGTGAGTATACCTAAAATGAATTTTTAGATTATTGTTGAGAACATGGCATTCATCGACAATATAGTAATGCTTATACTCTAGAATAAAATGGAGTATCTAAATAGATGAATAGAACTTTAGAGGGCACAACTCGTGACATGTTGCACTATAAACAACTTGATGATAAGTTTTGGGCAAAAACCATTGGTACTATAGTGTATTTGAGAAATATGTCCCCCACAGTTGCACTTTTGGGATAAACTCTACATGAGGCATGGTATGAGTTTAAACCAAAAGTTAAACACTTGAAAGTGTTTGGATGTCTTTGTTTTGCTTTGGGTCCTATTAAACACATAACTAAGTTGGAACCATGAAGTCAAAAATGCATCTTTCTTAGTTATTTTGAAGATAAAAAGGGGTTTCATTTGCTTGCACAGGATACAAGCAAATTCATAGTGAGTTGAGATGTACTATTTGATGAGTTTGGGACTATGAACACTACAAATATTTATTCTCAACTTGATAGATTAGAGAGTAAAAATATAAAAAGAGATAAGGGTTTGAATAATGGGGATAACTCTTCAAAGTTGTGGTATGAGACTAAAATTCCTTCACTTTCCTCTCCATCTACAAGTTCACAGGTTGATGACTTAGAAATTGTTGAAAATTCTCTAAGTCCCTCTTTTAATGATGCACATGATGAGAATTCTAGAGTCCTTGATTTGAATAATTTGACTAAGTATCCAAAATGGGCTCAAAATACTTTTTTTGACTTGAAAGCAGATGAAGTTGGTTTAACAGGGCCCAGGAATTCTCAAAAATAGGTAAACTATGCTATGGTTTATACTACTTCTTCCTCTAAGCCATCCACTTTTGAGGAGGCATCTCCTGAACATGTTTGGCAACATGCAATGAAAAGTGAGTATGATGCCATACTTAGCAATAATACATGGGTTTTAGTTGATCCTTATCCACATATTAAACCCATAGGATGTAAATGGGTTTATTGGACTATGTATAAATCAGATGGATCCATTGATAAACATAAGGCAAGACTTGTTGCAAAAGGATATGTGCAATAAGAAGGTATTGACTATAAGGAAACATTTGCACCAACTACCAAATGGCACACTATTCATATGGTACTTGCCTTAGCAACACAAAATGGTTGGAAAGTACATCAATTGGATGTTAAAAGTGCTTTTTTAATTGGTGATTTACAAGAAGAAGTATATATGAAACAACCTCTAGGTTTTAAACAGGTGGGTGCCAAACACAAAGTGTGTAAATTGACAAAAGCTTTGTATGAGCTTAAATAGGCACCCAGGGCTTGGTATGATAAAATGGATTCATACTTAAAATCCATTGGTTTTCATCATAGTGAATCTGATGATACTCTCTATTTTCGAGTGCAGGGTAAGAAAATGGTGATACCTGTTCTTTATGTCGATGACTTGTTTATCATCGGTAATGATGAAAACCATAACAAATCTGTGAAGAAGGAATTAAAAGATGGGTTTGAGATGACAGATCTTGGACTTATTCACTACTATCTAGGCATAGAGGTAACTTAGAAAGAGCATAGTATTTTCATTTCACAAACTAAGTATATTTTTGAGTTATTAGATAGGTTTGGAATGAATGATTGCAAATCTACCCTCACTCCCATGGAAATTAACTTGAAATTGTCAAAGGATGATAGCAATGCCTTTTTTGATGGCACCACATATAGATAATTGGTGGGAGGTTTGATATACTTGATGATTACCAGGCTTGATATTTCATTTTTAGTTGGAATTTTATCTAGGTTTATGCATGAGCCTAGAGAAATTCATTGGCATGCTACAAAATGAGTACTTCATTACCTTCAGGGAATGAAAACATATGGCCTTAAATACCACCGCAACAAGAACTTCAAACTTGTTGGATATTGTGATGCATATTTTGTTGGATGTGTGGATGATAGAGTGTCAACCATAGGATACACTATGCATATGGGTTAAACTACCATTGCTTGGTGTTGTAAGTAGAAAGATATAGTGGCAAATTCATCAACAAAATTAGAGTATATTGTAGCATGGGATGATTCCAGAGAAATTGTTTACCTATGTCATATTCTTGAAGATCTTCAGGTTTCTCAAATTGTTCTTACATAGTTATACATTGATAATCAAAGTGCAATCAAGATGTCCAAGAATCTTGTGCTTCATGCCAAAAAAAAACATATTGATGCCAAATACCATTATCTACAAATGCTGGTGGCAAAGAACACTCTTGATCCAATATATTGCCCAACTACCGATCAGACAACTGACATCTTCACAAAACCCCTTGACATAATCAAATTTGAAAAGATTATAAAAGTGCTTGGTATGTGTCTAAAGACCTGACTTTGGATCATAGGGGGGTTTTTTAGGACTTGTTCCAAAGTCTTAACATTAGGTTAGATTTTTTGGTAGGTTAAATAAATAATTATTATTAATGGGGCATGCATCTTTTAATAAAGACACCCCCATAAAATAAATTTACTTAGTTTAAAATTTAGGTAGTTTTTATGTTTTGAGATAATTAACTAGAACTACCTTATGGGTTGATTTCCCATTAAGAGTTGGTTATAGGATTAGTTGGTTTTACCAGTCATGGGTAAAATCTATAAAATCAATGTTTGCAATGTAAATGGGTTAACGGAGTAAAGGCACCCTTATGTACTTATTTTTTTGAAAATTAAAAAAATACTTATGCACTCACACTAAGCAGGGACAAGGTTCAAGTTATTTGATCAAGGAGTTATCACCTTATAATTTCCCCATCATTCACCTTTTTATGGGCTTGACCTTCCATATTTTATATTAACAACTTACATGAATTCCTTAGTTTGTGCCTAATTCACATATTATACTAATCATCTTGTCTCTTTATTGTTAGATCATTGTTCATGTTTATCACATGCCTCTAGTTAGAATCAGATTAATCTAGATACCAAATTCATCCACCTATGTTGGATCTATTTGCACATCTTGTAATGGTCATTTTACTAAATTATCTTTCCTATGGGTTGATCCATAGGTTTCACAAGTCAGTACTAAAACAAGTTACCTAAAGAGTTAGTTATTTATACAAAGCTAGCCTAAGCCTGGTACCATTTGACACCCATCTAGAAAACACATATCTAAATGACATCTAGTACTTTCTTATTGAGAGTAACAACCCTAAAGATTCCAAACCAAAAACCCTCAAAAAACTCATCCCTAGCCAAGTCTGAAGCACCTAATCAAAGTTAAATTTACATATTTTAAGTTTTAAAATATAAATTATAGGTTGCATATATAGTCATGGACAATGCATCATGTATATACCTACGTGGGAGAACTACATATTATTTGAGCCTTGTTTGGAGTATTGGAATGTAGGTAGTGCTCAACCACTTAGTGGAGAGTGGTTGGGGCCAACTCATCCCATATCATTCAACCCCTTTATAGGAAAACCAAGCATTGAAATGGATCCAGGGTTTCAAGGTGAAGCAGATAAGATATTACATATACACATAGGAGCAAAGATTTGATATTACACAAGAACAATCCTAATAAGTAGGTGTAATGACCTATAATAAAACAAGTTTGTTATCATAAAAATGATATTTTTGGTACACAGTAGACAGATTAGCTATATTATGTGCCTATGCTATACCATAGGCATCCCAACTTGTGAAAATAAGCTCCCAAATTCTAACAACTTCAAATCTAGTTTTAGCCATTTTTGACAACTATACATAGGTTCTAATCATACCAAAATAGAACTAAACTAAGTACCCTAATATTCTTAGTCATTTATATATATATAAAAGTGTAATTAAACATCAAATTCTTATGTTAAATTATGTGTAATATATATATGATTTATTCAATCTAAATATTCATAGTTTTATACTTCTATAGATCACTAATCCAAAATAAGGTAAAATAATATGATACAAGAGTTTGGTAAAAATATGAGTTTTCTTGTTTGCCATCATTGATATTTCCCTCTATTCCATGTATAACTAGTTTTTTTTGGTTTTATTTTGGGGTAATATCTTCTAAGTTAACATATGGTTGTTTATCCTTTTATCCTTGAAGATTTTATGCTGATTAATGTCCCAAGTTACTGCGTTGTTTTTTTCTAGAAAGACATTTTTATTTCTCCTATATAAATTATGTATTTATTATTATTTATTTAGAATATTTGTGTTTTTTTCCTAATAATTATAGTGAATCCATTATAAATCATAATGGGAGCCACTATTGTTGTACACGAGGGATTTAGATCAACTAACTACCTATTCAGGAAAATAATTTTCAAGTGCCCCTACTCATGACAAGGGAAACACCTATATGAAATTATTTCATAATCCAAGCTTTATTCATGAGTACAACCATAATATTTGAGGGCAATGGACTTTTTTTTATGAATTTCCATGACCAATTCTACACATATGCATGTATAGGTGGCTAATCATACAACTTTGTTATAACTTAAATAACCAATAACTTACCCAAATTATGTATAATTATAAACATATACATGAAAAGGTGGATAATAAAACAAACTTTTTTATATCTTAAATAACCATTAAATTACCCAAATTTATACCAATCTTTATAAGGATTCCTCTAATTAGTACTCATATGTTAGATATGGTAGTCTAACCCATACTTGGACTTTTGGGGAGATACTTGATGGGTTGGTACCCAAATACCAAGGTTTGATATATAGAGTAGTGTTTCCATAATGTACACATCCTAATTTTGTCAAGCAACACAAGTATTATGTCTTTTGTAGCTCTTTCACATGAAGTTGTTAATAATGAATGAAGGTCTTGTTTGCATGGTCATTTTGGTCTTTTAGCCTTTATTATGACTTTTTCCCTACTTGTTGCAACTCATTGGTCTTATGTCATACCAATCCCAGTCATAGGGGCCCTTGGTCTATTTGATTCAACCACAACCTAGTTTTTTGCCTACATGACAATAGTGTAGCCTTAGATAGTAACGTACCATGATAGTTTCACCACCACACTATTGTCCAACGGTCACATTTTTAGTGTGTGTTTGGTCCTTAACCTTAATTTGAATATCTTATTATTATTTTATCTTTATTTTCACCTTGTTATCCTAATAAAAAGTGTCTTTCATTCAAATTAAAGTTCCTTCTACATGAAGAGCCTCACAAGGCATTATACATCTAGCACTTACTACTTTGGCACATAATTACATAAAAATTAGTCAATAGTATAGCTCAACACTCTAAATATTACTTATCATCACACCTAGGTGAGCACACTTGATCAGAGAAAGTCCTGAGTAAAAGTCATTCTAGTATATTGTGCATATTGATTATACACATTCCCTAAGGGAGAACTACATGTGATCTGAGACCCCTATCATTGGGGTTAATATAGGTAACATTTAGAACAATAACGGTTCTACATTGTATGATCGTAATATACCACAACCCATATTTTCCCTTCCTTTTGTGTTTGATTCCATTATTTTTTCATGTATACATATATTCACTAGGGTTTTAAAGGAAAATTAGTGAAATAGTGACACAAAAGGATGATAAGAAGCTCCTTAGCATATCTACAAAACCCTAAAGTTCCTTTACAACATCCCTAGAAGTATTAGGACCCCTATCTACAAAAGGACACTATCGTGGTGATTTAGACACTAACACAGTGCACTACTATCCCTCTGGACATGCTAATGTCCTAAAGTAGCAAAATCTCTAGTGACAAAAATAAAAGGGCTCCAGGCTATTTTCTTGACTTGTTTCAACATCATTAACATCTAGTGATGTAGGTTTTACTCTAAATAAGTCAATCTTCTCCTTACACACATTATTTTTGGCAAATATATTTAATTAGATATTTATAATATATATCTATATTTATCCTCTATACTTAGTCCTTTAATAATTTAGGACTTACATCTATTAATTACTTAAAAGTCAAACCATTTGATGAACCTGACTTACTTTAAATATTGCTTAACAACCCTAGTTCCATACTAGGTGTTTAATTTTTTTCATTTTAATGTATTAAATTAGGGTTTCTAAAATTTTGGTTTTTTCTTAATTTTTGCACATCCTAACTGATCCATATCGATTCTCTATAAGGTTTTATTAATTTAATATATTTTAAATTTTGTCTAAAAACCCTTCAAACCTTAGATCCAAACATTAGTCACTAGGGTTTCAAATCAATTTTTGTTTTTCCTATACTTTGGGCTAAATATATATCATATTTTTATACATATCTATGTTAGATTATCTTTACCCCATTGTTTTCATATTGTTCATTTTTTACATTCTCTTTTGTGGCAATTTTAAAATGACTTCTCAGGAGCCTCTTACCCCTCACCCAATTGACCTATTTCTAATTTTTTTGCATAATTATACAATTAAATGGACCAATTTTCAAAATTGTACATTAATGCATGATAATGAACATGATTTCATTTATAATGATGATGATTATTGTTGTAAAAAGGGATATGATGATTACTATGAGCATGAGGATAAATTAGATTCATCTTCTTCATGTTTTCTAATTCAATTTAAAAAAATAAGTACAAATGATGTTATATAAAGCAGATGATATTATTTTGTTACCTTCTTTTACATTTCAAGCTCAACATAGAGATTTCATGTCAATTATAGATAATTCAAATCTCTCTAACTCTTCGATTACATGTCATAATATGCCAAATGAAAACATGATTGATACTTCTTCTACCCTTAACCCCATTATTGAACATACAAATAACATATGCATTCCACTAATAGCTAGTGAAGATACACATTGCATTTCACTACATATGATGCCATGTTACATAATTGTAAAAATTTAAAATCTTCTTCTACTCCTCTTTTTGTGCATGAAAATGATAGTTCTTATACTCTTACCTCTACAAGTGAAATAAATTCTGATTTTGATGAAACTTGGAATAATAAGGATTACTATGACTTTAGTGAAGAAGAAATTGTGCCTAGTCCTCTCTCTACTTGACTCATATCTCATGTAGAAATTGATTTCTTATTAAATGATAATTCAATTAATAATATGTCTTCAGATCAAAGTGCATGAAATTATACTCATGTTCATAGTTTACATGGTTTATATTTAAATGATAAAAATGTGTCTTCTATTCCATCAGTATGTGATACTTCTTTACCAATTAAAAATATAAGAGATACCAAAGAATCTCCCCCACCCCTCCTTACTACAAAAGAACCCATTTCTCATACTAATCCCCACAAGGGTGATAATCAATTTCCCTCTCACTAGGTCCAAGTTATCACCCCTCCAAAGTTTATGTTGAACAAACCCACTATCTATACCAATGTTCTTCAATGTAGTGTGCCAATGGCTAATATTAATAATAAGATTCAAGGTTTAAACAAACTTCTTGATGATGTTAGCATACCTTCACAAGAGGTAATCTCCTTGATGTATGCTATGGGTAATTTATAACAAAAATTACACAAGCTAACCATAGAAAGTAAAGCATACTACTCCTGGGTTGATGATAATGCTATTCATGCTAATACTATTCCATATAGAATCTTCAATACAAAATTACCAAAGCAATTTTAGATACCAAAATTACCAAAGTTCAATGGACATGGAGACCCATACTTACACCTCAAAGCTTATAGAAAGGATATGAGACATATCAATCATAGTTTGATTCTCTTATAGTTATTTACACAAACTCTATAGGGTGAGGCCTTAAATTGGTTCCATAATTCAATCTGCAATGGATCATTACATACATATAATGAGTTAAAATAAGTCTTTATCATGCATTATATTCAAAATAAGGGACCTCAAGTCACATATGAGAGGTTGCCTTAACTACACTAGGGTAAGTCAAAAATAGTAAATTATTACATCTTATGGTTCAAATATTGTATGAAATAGTTGATCTACTAGCTGGCATATTTAGAGATATAATATATCTTTACTAGAGGCCTCATTTTCCATCTTAAAGATAAATTATTATATAAGACATCCAAATCATTTTGGAATTTATGTTACATAGCTTTGGCACTAAAGAAAAAGTTGGGACTAGTTGAGACACATTCAAAGTTAGATTCAATTTTGATCTCTCACAAACATAGTCCTCTAATATGGTACAAGCACCTGATCCACCCATGATCAATGAAAAAGTGAAATAGAAACAACCAATCAAGATACTCAATAAAGGAAAAAAGCCACTTCAGAGAGCATCTCCTATAGTGAGTAGAGCACAAGATACCAACAAAGGGGATATACAAATTTGAGATAGAGATAGGCCTCATGACATATTATTTACATTATTAGATAGGGGGATGATCACACTTCCTCCTAATAATCACCATCCAACACATCAGTTGAATATAATAAGGAATAAATTATATTGCAATTATCATCAAATCAATGGACATTAAAATAATCATTATTATGCATTTAATGTTCATATTGACCACTATATCAATAGAGGTAATATATATTCATGTAGGGATCAACGAGATCTCCTGATTTACACTCTCCTAGATCATATTCCTCTATGAGATTGTTATCCTAAGATGTTCCTCTCAAGGAGAAATTAGTTACTCGTTGTATGAACCATGTGGTTTTTAGGACACCTACTTATGTAGGATCTCATGCACCATAGATTTAATATATATGGCAACCCATTCACAAAAATAAGCCTACTTATAATAACAAGGTAATAAAATGGAAAACAACCCAACCACTAGTCTCAATATGTCAACAAATTAAGATATTTTTTAGAGATCATATAAATTAGAACATAGTCTCAGTACGAAAACCAATTAATATATTTTCTAGAGATCATAGAGATCATAACACTATTTTAATATGCCAGTTGATTAAGCTATTTACTACAAAGTCTATACATCTAGTTACCAATAGTGCACCATGAGTAGTATCGGTTCTAGAGTCCACTTATACACCTACATAATATGAGTAGTATGGTCACTTATTTACTACACCATCAAGATTCAAATAGTTCATATCATAGTCACATGATCTGTACTTACATATAGTACAACACTCCTATGTGATCAATAATAATAAATAACACTCTTAGTTTAATATACATATCTACTCAAACATTTATATATAATAAAAATCAATTACCATTATATGGTTACATAATAAATTTATATATCAATACATAAATAATGAATAATAATAGGTCCATATATATAACTCAGAAACAAGTTCAAAATAATGATATATAGTCACTCAATAATTGGATATTGGTCACCAGGACTAGCCTCATCACCTTCATTCTCAGATGCATACACACTAGAGCTATATTCTCATGCATCCCCCTTAGATCTAGACCAAGATAAATCTCTATGACTATGTTCCCTCTCTCATAGCACTGCTACCTCAGCCACCATCTCTACATGCTCCCACTATAGATGAATATATTCATCCATGATCCTACCACCTGGCCCACCTACAACATTGGGTGGGGGTATAACTTGCCTCTATAATTGAAATGCGCCTCATCTTTATCCAAAGCTACCCACCTATATGTTGTAACAATAATGGTCACTTGATCAAATAGGTGGGAATGAATGTCTGTAACTCCTATAGGCGTCTTCCATGACATCATTAGGGATGTGCCATGTTAGATCTCATAAAATATCCTCAATGATGGTCTCGTAATACTCATCATCTCTTGTAACTACAAACACCAATATAATATATTAGAATAAATTAAACAAAACAATAAGACAATACTAAATAAATAAAACATGAAAAAAATTACAAATGATAATGTAAGCTCAACTACCCTAATGGGCACTAGATCCAATACATACTTAATAAAAACTCCATCCCCTATAAATAGTGGTGGCCATGTATGCCATACCCATCATAACAAGAAAGCATTGATATCCCCCACATCATATACATCAGGTATCTCTATCATAGGATCTCACTCTGTCACTAGAATAGGAGCTAACTTAGTTGGTGTGGATCTTGACCTACTACCTAGCCTCATTAGGGACCAACTACTCCTCTTACACACCAGTAGGAGGCTCATCCTAAACCATACCAAAATACCATGTCACACAATCATATTAGAACCTCTAAAAAATTATGGTCCATTGATCATGCAACCAATAACTCACTCGAATTGTCTCAATTGTATCTTATCCTTGGGCCATCCCTAAAATCCATTATAGGGTCTCTAAATAATGTGTCTAAGTGTCATCTATCTAATACCCATTGATAGTGAATCATGCTCCTCGATTGCATGAGATCTGTGCCAGTCCATCTCTTTGCAAATACTTATGGGTGTGCCCAATCTACACATATAAACCCTTTAGGCCTAAAACTATAAGGTGATCATACAATTAATAATGTAATAATGCCAAGGATTAAATCCCATCACCACACAACTCTTTATTAAAATAATACAAATCTTGATACAAGTGGGCTAGCATAGTGTGACCCCATAAGTATATGGTTTTATGATACTCTATGTCTTGCATAATCCCATGCATCCTATATGAAATGGATACTCTACTACCATCCATAATAATAAATGAAGCTAGTAACACTGCCAAAAGATTTTAAAACCACAAAACATTAACTATAATAATCACATATAATAATATATCACTATTATTCCCTTGACAATGGGTCCCCATAGGTATAGCCATAAAGTAACTCGATGCTGAGTCTATATCTATATCTTTAGCTGCCTCCTATAATACAACCCACTAACCATTAATGGGAAATCTCAATATCCTATACACATCCTCCAGGGTAATAGTAATCTCCCTAGTAGGTAGCCAAAAATACACGTATCAACATTCCACCACTCATAAAATGCAATCATCATATGGCAATCCCAAGGCATTAGTACAAGTGATGCCACATAATCTAAACCAACCCTATCTATAACTACTCTCTCATCATCTATTAGGGGTAGCCTATATAAACACTCCATCATCTAACCACTATATAACTCCCTCATATGTACATCCACTTACAAATCGCATAAGATTAGACATTAGCATCTCCAAATGACAAATATACATGCTAGATAAATTATTAAATGTAATTCAAAATCAAAATTTACAATTTTCATTCTATAATACATTAATGTTATAGATATGACACTAGCATTGGATGTTAGTGTTGTCCATATATGGTAGTATGATAACCTAGGACACTAGAATGATCCTTAGGATACTACCATGACCCTCTCAATAAGGGCCCTAATCTAGATCTATAATGGTAAAAATGATAAAAAATAAAAAATTCAAACACATGAAAAATGAGGGGATCTTTACCAGAGTGACCTCTTCATCCACTTAGATGAGTGCCTCTACCTCCTCATAGTAGGTGATATTCACTCCTCATCTCCTCGACATGTTTTTGGGCTCAGAGCAAAAATTATCTCAAAATCAAAAGGTTTAAATGATTTTTAAAATCAATTAACCAACCTATTTAAAACATGTTTTAAAAATTCCACCTACCTAAAGTTGACCTCACATGTAAAGTTATCCAACTATTACCCAAATCTTCCAATCATGATATCTCAATAATCATAGCTATGATTTTTTATAAATTTACTATGTGTGGGACTTGATAATGATATTTCCCATACTGTACTAGGCACACTTCTATCCCACTCAATTTAACTTTGAAAATGATATAACTCATATTTATTTAGCAAACCCACTATAGACCATGGGTATATATTAGTCCCAATTTACAAATGATTCCTCTATGATTACCAAAATATCAATTTTGTAATCCTATTATCGACACTAACTACTAATAATAGGTCAATTGGTACAAATTTTTGCTTAATACCCTTGCCCCAATTTCAACTCTCTACCAAAAGGGGGCATATATACACTATTCACACCAGTATAGTTGACTCAAATTTTATGATTTAGATACACATACATTTAGATATTCAAATACATAGATTTGTTCAGATAGATAGATTGGCTTAGATATTCAGATACATAGATTGGATCAGATACATAGATTGGCTTAGATATTTAGATACATAGATTAGCTTAGATATATAGATTGAATCAGATATTTAGATACATAGATTGAATCATATATTCAAACACATAGATTGACTTAGATTTATAATGTTTTATGACACTAGTTTAGATTTTTAGATTTTACATAGATTTTGACACAAATCTAGACTCAAATTATGTCTATGGGGGCACATACATAGTACACCATTCCTATACATACATACAATCATATACACATGATACACAACTACATTACTTAGATATCAAGTTTGGGGGCATGATGTAGGGCACATGCCCTTGATCCCATAGGATTTCATCATGTTATATAAATGGAATGGAAAAATTTCTAGATTACACTTAGATCATCACAAAGATGTCACCAGGATTTCACCAAACTGGGTCATATGGTCATCTATAACGATTGATCTATAGTTTCACACTAGACCCAGATTACATAATTTATGTAGAATGTAGGTTGAGTAATAGTTTTGACCTTTGAGAATATCTACTTCTCAAACTTAGTTACATACCATAGTGGGGGAAAGTAGGGATTGTTGCTCCAAGTTACATATTACTTCTCAGACTTAGTTACATTTCAGAGCGGGGAACAATAGGGCTTATTTCTCCAAAGTTATAGATTACTTCTTAGACTCAGATATATAATAGGGTGGGGAAAAATAAGGCTATATTTCTCATAATCTACCCAGTTACTTAGATTCAATAGAGGAGACACCCACATTATGGATTTCCTCTTGACAACCAACATTATAAATGCCTATTCACTTCTCTAGTTAAGAAGTGGCCTGGGTCTAGAATACATCCATACAGGTATGTAAAGGTACAAATTTTATTTTAATTTTAATCTATTAAATTCATTTCCATTTCATTACTAGATTAAAAGAGGGGCAAATGTACACACCCTAATTTGGTCAAGCAACATAAGTACTATGTCTTCTGTAGCTCTTTCATATGAAGTTCTTAATAATGAACTAAGGTCTTGTTTACATGGTAATTTTAGTATTTTAGCCTATATTATGACTTATTTTCCATACTTATTACACCTCTAGTGGTCTTATGTCATGCCAATCCTAGTCATAGGGGCCCCTAGCCTATTTGATTCAACCACAACCTAGTTTTTTTGCCTATAGGACAATAGTGTGACCATGGATAGTAGAACACCATGCTAGTGTCCACCACTATGTTATTATCTAATGGTCATATTTTTAGTGTGTGTTGGGTCCTTACCCTTTATTTTAATCTCTTCTTATGATTTTATGTTTCTTTTCACCTTGTTGGCCTGGGAATAAACATCTTGCATTCAAATTGAAGTTCCTTCTATATAAAGAGCCTACCAAGGCATTCTACATTTAACACTTACTACTTTGGCACATAATTACATAAAAACAAGTCAATACTATAACTCAACACTCTGTATATTACTCAACATCACACCCGAGCTTACATGCTTGATCAAAGAAGGGCCAAAGGAAAATTCATTCTAGCATACCATGCATGTTGATTATGCATGTTTCTTAAGGGAGAACTACATGGAATTTGAGACCCTTATCATTGGGGTTAATGTAGTAAATGGTTAGAATAATAGGGGCTTTATATCATGTAATCATAATATCCCACAACTCACATTTTCCCTTCATTTTATATTTGATTCCATTATTTTTTCGTGTGTGTAGGTATTCACTAAGGTTTTGAAGGAAAATTAGCCAAACAATAACACAAAAGGATGATCAAAATCTCTTAAGCACACCTAAATAATGATAAATCTCCCTCACAATAGTCTCAAAAGTTTTAGGACCCTTATCCATAAAAGAACACTACTGTGGTGATTTTGACATTATCACAGTGCATTGCTGTCCCTCTAGTCATGCTAATGTCCTAAAGTAAAAAAATCTCCAGTTCTAGAAACAAAAGGGATCTAGGCTATCTTCTTGACCTATTTCAGCTTCATTACCATCTAATGATGCAAGTTTTACTCTAGATAAGTCAATATTCTCCTTACACACATTATTTGGGTAAATAAATTTAATTAAATATTTAAATTATATATTTATATTTACCCTCTATACTCAACCCTTTAACAATATATGATTTACACATATAAAGTACTTAAAATTTAAACCATATAACATAAAATGTCTGTGTATTGAAGAAAACTATCCAAGCGAGTATTGAATAAAACTAGGAAGAACACTTTTCAAAATAAATAATAATTCATAAATTAAATTTCCCCTAGATGGCTTACAACCAAGTCTCTAGTTATGACATGGTTGGTCGATAACTGATATGTTAATAAATTTCAAAATGTATTTCAAAATTTTAATTTGTCATAGAGTTTGAGATCCATCAAATTTTGTTTTCATTTTTGCCTTCATTTTTAGAATACATCATTTCTATCTTGTTGCATATTGAGCACCCGTCATTGCCATTTTATTAATAAATTTATTTATTTATTTTATTAATCTTACTAATTATTATTTTTAATATGTTATTTAGGTGTTCCTATTGTTTTTCATTTGGGTTTTATATATCCACCCCATTTCTTAGTAGGATTGACATTATTTCATGCCCCTTTAAAATATGAAAACTATATCCCTATACCTTGCTTGCTTGTGATATCCTCAATTCCAACTTCCTAATGAGTTGGTTATAGCCTTACTAACAAAACATGAGAGTAATACTCCCATAATTTTTTATGAAAAAATATGTATCTCTAAAGTTTATCCTTAAGACATTTAGACAAACAATTTTTTGTAATGTCTTGAAGGTTAATCTAGCTCAAAGATATCCATTGGTTCCTACTACAAATCATACCCAAGAAGTTAAGTAAAATATCTATACCTTATTTTTTTACAAAAAGTCAACTCAATTTCCTTAATTTTTCCATTTTTAAAACCTTTAGTATAAAATTGCATTTGCATTACAAATTTAAGTTATCAAATATTTATCTCACAAGTATATTGTCAAACACCACTTCACTTGAAATCTCAAAACAATCTAAACATTCAATTCCTCGTATACATTGAGATATTTCACTCATAGGTGAAGTAGATACCCTATTATCACCCTAATCAATAACACTAAGTAGCTGACTATACTATTTAATCTAATCCCTACTTGAATACTCCCTCAAAAAATACCTTCTATAAAATGAGACCCACCTTCTTGAAATCCTCCTTCAAGATCTAGAAATGTTTCTGGATGGAAAGGTTTGACATGGATGCATGTGAAGTTCCTTAATATTAAAATACAATTATGCCATTCATACCATTTTCTCTCTCAAAAAAATACTTGGTCAATGGTAGAGAGTCTAAAGGGTATAACTATTTGTTGAATATGTTTTCCATGGTAGTTGTGTGGCTATGGTGGTTAATTATTTAAATGTATCTCAATGCCTCTTTAAGCTACTATTTTTTAATCCAAAATATATTTAAATTTTTTATCTTACACTATTTTTTGAATCCTTACTAATGCCCAATTACTATGTGCTCTCTCCTAAAACAATGAATGCTGATGTTTATTCGAAGCATTTTAACTCTCTAATTATTTTTATGTTTCATATATGTTTATTACTATATTATTTTATCTATAACATATTTGTCTTATGTAACCTATTTTATTGGTTTAATGTATTTTTTTTAAGATTGTAATCCCATTTATGCACTTTCCATCAAAACATTTTGGTGAACCCATTCTTTCTTGCACCCAACCTTGGGATTTCATCTTTTGGTAGAAATTGCTACTTGACTTGCTAATGAATTACTAAATAATTGATTTGTTGTTTTCAATATTTTATATCATGGAGGGGAATAAGAAATATAAATATAATTTGATTATTCTATAGTGTAATGCATTCCCAAAGACACATTTTTTTTGATTTTTGATTTTGCAAGTATTATTTCCCAATTAAGGCAAAAAGAATATTTTTTATTTTATAGGTGATCGAAGTGAAGATACAAAATAATGAGCGAGCTTTTAAAATTCCATAACCAAGTGAGTGTATTTGTTAAAAAAATTCACAAATGTCTATAATTTTTCCACATCATTTGTATGGTTCATACACTATGTAAGGCATTTGTATGGTCCAAACTACATTGTTTGTTTAGTATAATTTTTTTATTTTAGCGCTATCTTACTTCTAAATTCAAATTTACATTATCAAAATTTTATGACTAAAATCATATCTCACGATATCAAAAATATATATCTAAATCTTTTGTGTCATTCCCTTTTTCTAATTTTTAAAATTAATTAGCTAGGGTAAAATTATTTTGTGCATGTTCCTTAGCCTGGTTAAAAATTTATAGGTATTTATGTTACAATTCAATTGAAATTCCTTTATCCATATCATTATTCAGTGAACCCACATTTTATTTCATGCTCTTTACCCCTATAAGGTTAGATCCTACTTTTATGTTGTGATAAATGTGAATTCACTTAGGGTTAATTGTTGTCTCTTCTCCCCCAATACTACATCTTGCTTCACATAGTGTTAATTGGATTTTATGTAATTATTCTTAGGTTTATTTCATTTAATGATTTAATATCTAGTATTCCTTTATCCCATTGTGTCATATTTTCTTTGTTCCAAGTCTTATGTTCTTCCAAATATCTAACAAATTTGTATTTAAACTATAACATGTTTTATCTAAATTTGGATAAATAGATGAATTAGCCTTAATAATGATAAATTGAATAGAATATAACACAGTGTTGTAAATGGTATTTTAAGAATAAAAATGAAAGCAAATAACTGAATTCAATAAGGTAAAAATGATTATAAACAAGCTAAATATGCAAGTGAAATACAAACTTAGTTGTTACTATGTGATGGTTGACTATGTTAATTGCTACAATTGGAAATAGGAAAATAATGTATGTATCTACAAATTCCCAGAATCTATATCTAAGACTATAAGAGGATAGGAATGACAGAGAGGGATAATATCTAATCTTATAGTAGTCCTTTTTTTGGGATTCTATCTTTTTATAGAAAACTATAAATTAAGGTAGATCACTTGTGGCAATTGGATTTAGGTCTATCTATGTTGATTTGAGATTCATAAGTGTGAAAAAGACTTATAAATAATATTTCAAAGTTTGAAACCCTAATAGGGCTTAAAATGATTGAAAAAATTGAAAATATAAAAATGTAAAGTTTAATTGGGTTGAGATGACCCCAATCATCCCTATGATGACTGAACATTACCTACATATCTGATACTTGAAGGAGGGAAATTAAACCCATGTAGTTCTTCCACCTAGAGTACTTTATGTAATTGTGCTCATTTAACTATATGAATGCATATATAATCAACTTAAATTCTTGATCATGCTTCAATTAGGGTTAAAAGAGGCTTGTGACTTGTTTAAGGATTGCTTGGAATGTATAAAATCCAAATTGTCAAGAATATAGAACTTTTGCTCAATGTGCACTTGTGTAAATAAGCCTATATATTTAAACTACTAATTGAAGTAATAAGTGAATTGAGTGTGCCTTTAAAGTAATTCAAAAGTTGTAACCACATGTTAGGAAGCCTAAAAACATGGAAGACAAGTTAAGGGAGGGGTTAATTTGAAAAAGTGACCATTTCCAGGAAAAAACAACATTCTATAGGGATAAGAATGCCTCCCACTATTATCCATATTGGACATTATTGTCCCTTAGGGATAAGTCTTAACCTTTGGATCTTGGTTTGTCCATACATAGGCATTAGGGGGTTTTTAGTAATAAAAACATTTTTGTATGTTATGGATGATGGTTTGAAATATAAATAAGTATTTACATGTGCTTAAGATAGGGTGAAGTGGAAAAATGGGTACTAATTAAGTGGACATATTAATTAAAGATAAAAATGAAAAAAACTGGCATGATCAAGTATTCATGACTATCCCCCCCCTGATTTATTTTAGAAATGAAATTTATAGATTAAAGGAAAGATATAACTTAGTGTGTAAGACACACTTTCTCTTTAAGCTAGTACTCTAATCGTGTAAGGCACCATACTCTTTAGGAAACCATGAAACACATGTGTAGTAGTTACTTTGTTATTTTGAATATGTTTAAATCTAAAATACAAATTAAGGAATCTAGGGTTAAATGAGATAGAGATAACCTAAGGCACAAGATGATAAACTATCTCTATAGTAGGCTAATTAATTTTCAAACTCAGATAAATAGTTTTTTGGCTTTAAATATTGAGTTATGATAAAAATAGTAAATAATATAGATGATTAATATTTTAGTAAATGGAAAATAATGGTACTTAGTGATGAAAAAAATTTAACCACCACGTAAACTAATGTAGACCAATATCTATACGTATAACCTTATCAATCAATAAATCAACCACTTGGTTTATGAACTCCACTACCTAGAGTGTGTTAAGCTTGACAAGGTGTCAACACTGCATGTGTAACACTAGTCTGTTTTAGAGGTTGGGGTCCTAGTCATTATGTAATTGAAAAACACTTATAGAAGGGAAATGAAAAGAATTGAAAACACACTTTTATAAAAATGAAATTTAATGAAATGGAAATTAGAACTATTTGGAATGGAAATACAAATGATGTGTTGGAAATTTCCCAAAACTAATGGATTAAATGTACATAATGAAATGTGCATATATAGAAAATCACACAAGAAATCAAATCATGCACATAAAAAATTTCAGTAGAAGATAATAAATACATACAAATAATGAATAAATAAATTAAACTAATAGGCAAGGAATCGATCTACCAAACTATGCAAGTGGGCCCAACCTTGATTGGATTATATTTTGACTTTTCTCCTTATTAAGATAGATGAATTACTACAACTTGAATTTATTCTAGTAATAAGTTTGCTATAGTAGAATTACAAAATTATTATGCTCACACTTTCTAACCTTCCAACTATTCTATTGAATAAATTATTAATTAAATCTTGACTAACTCTACAATCTAAGCTTCTCCATTTATATAGGAGAGATAGGTGCCTTATTTAGAAGATACAAAATCTAGGATGTTGTAACTAAAAATATATGGTTGTACCCAAATATCATAAATAAAAATAGTAGTTATGATTATAAAAAAATAATACATATGAGAATAATTCATCTAATAAGATAAGGATTTAGTTTAGTGAATCATTACTCCATAGATTCAAGGCACTGTAATTGCTCCATAAATCATGGAGGTGATCTTGCTCTAAACTATAAATTTGTTACCAATGAAAAATAATGGTTACAAGAAATATGTGTATATTCTATGGAATATAACAAATGCTACAAGAACATATGCTATAGTAACATAACATATGCTATAGGATACAATAAAATATATGCTACATGATGCAATATAATAGATGCTATAAGATCTAGATAGATGCTATAGGCTGCATGCTTTTTTAATGGTTTTCTTTCATTTGCAAACCTAAAATTATCTTATTAATTATAAATTTTAGCAAGTAAATCCACATAAAAAAATCATTACGTCATACTCATTTATTTAGAAATCATAGACTAATTATCACAACAATAAATATATGCAACAAGGCTATAAATAGGGATGAAAGCATGGTATAACAATGGCTGAAATAGAAGAGTTTATGGATAATAATATGTTAGACGAGTGCCATTTATTGAACTCATTAATTAATTATATTATTGTGTGTATTCATATCTAATATGGAATAGGCTAGAAATAGACTGGATCTAGATTTTGGATCAGTCATAATATTCTATAAATTTGACCTCTATGACCTCAAGAACTTGCATTGACCTCAAATGGTTACATCAATGATTCTGTCTAACTTGAGCACATGTGTCTTATATATAATAATTTATATATTTATATGTGCCCACTTAGTATCTTATGGGTTCTATGTCACCTTTTATTTAATGTGCTTAGATCTAGATCATGGATTGCCATTCCTTGTCAAATAGCTAAAACCCTAGTTCTTCATCTTCATAGTGACTATAGAAAAAATGGGTTAGAGGGATCATCATATTTAACTAACCCCAAAGATACCTATATTATAGCTTATACCTAAATATATAATAATATGAATAGGGACTCATGATTATGTATTTATCCCCTAATGTGTTGGCTTGTGTGTGCAAAAGGGTACAATATATGGAAATCAAGTACAATAGTGACTTAGCTTGTAACTTGAAAAATAGGACTCATAGCATGCTCTTTCAATACTTCAGATCTATAGATGTGTCATCATTATGATTGACATGGAAATAGGAGAAAATAGGTAAGTTTTTCTCATGTGAATGATTTTGGTACTTTGCCTTGTGAGAGGTAAGAAGTTACTAGGTTTGTGCTAGGTGAGGAATGAATGGGGATTGATAATGAATATATACCAATAATGTTGGATAATGTCTTGAATTAAAGCATCTAGGACAACCATAGGGATACATTTAATTTGAAAATAAGGTGATTTTAAGGCACTAGACACTTATGTTGGAATAAGACACTAGCATCAACGTAGGCATCTAGATAGGACATAGGTGTCCAAGAAGCAAGAAAACATGTACATGTAAAAAACTTGTGGAGATATAATATAAGCATGTTTATAGAGTTTTGAGTGTGATATAAGGTTTGAGTCATCATAATAACATTGGTCAGACTAAGAGATAAGTAATGAGCACAAAGAGATAACAGATATGGGACTTTGGTAGCAAGGAAAAGTCTAGAATTGAGAGGAATAACCAAGATCTATATTTTCCAAGTGTATAATACTAAGGTGCTATATAATTTATAAATAGTATCTACATTTCACCCCCTTTAATCTAGTAATGAAATTACTATTTTAAAGGAAAATAAATGCATACTTAGGTGTGTATAACACACCTTGCCTTTGTATGAGTCCAACTTGAGTGTTTTGATGGTGACTAGCCTATAACTAAGAGCATAATATATAATTAGTGCATATGATTTTAAATCAAAAGCATTGAAATTATGAAAATATAAAGAGTAAGGTTTAGGAGTACACCTGTGCATTCTTGCAACTACCTTTCCTTTTGGCAATTTGATTTGAAACGATGTATCATTGTGAATCATTAGGGATAAGATTAGGATAAATATAAACATATAAAGTGCATAAATATATAAATATTAAAGGAAAAAAACTTACCCCCAACCTTGGATAAAGGTGAGTTTCTACTTGGAAGTTGAGATTAACTCAACTATGCAACCCTATCATACTTATAACCTATTGAGCATGAGTGAACTAAGTCAACCCACACTATAAATATAGTAAATATGGATGATTTGATCAAGTATAACTTATAAACTTGGTAATATTGAGTGATTTGATCATCTCAACCTTGTTAAAAATTAAACTGACTATTGTAGTAGATTGGCTCAATACAAGCTGTAATAATCTAACCTAGTGTGCTAAAGTCCATAGAAGTGTTTGAAATCTAAAATCTGATTTGATTTTGTAATTCAGGTGACCTTTTTCATATCATATTTATCTTATACATGTCTCATGTTAAAACTTGGATACAACATGATTCCAATATATATAATTCTACCATAATTATGTATCTAAATCATATAACTATGAATTTGGGCCAATTTGAAAACTATGCGTGGAAAACATCTTTCCATAACATACCCCCACTATAATTTGAAAATGAAAACTAGTATAAGTGTGGAGAACATGTTTCCAAAACATTGCCCCACTGTATATCTAAAACTGTGACAAATGTGGAGAACATGTTTCCAAAACATGCCCCCACTATAATCTGTATTTGTGAATAATGTGGAAGCCATGCATCTATGGTATGTCCCCACTAATATGCCACCCATTTTAAGGTGAGGGGAAGTAGAAAATAGTAGTTAGCTTACCTCAAAAAGATAAGATAACCATGTAAACTATGATGTATCATGTATCATATATGAAAAACATGTCTAGGTAGATATATAATTGAAGCATGCAAAATGTGGTCACATCAAAGCCTAAAATGCATGGTATAGATCATGAAAACATCTAGAGAGTAAAAATATAAGCTTAAACAGTAATCAAGAACACATGCAAGGGCACTCAATAGCAAATCAAAAGATAATGGTCCAAGGAGACTAAAAATAAGGGGCATTTTCAAATGGCACACAATCAAAGGGACATGACTTAGTAGAATGTCCACAAAATCAAGCATGACATATTTAAATGTCCATATAACAAGTAATGGCATATTCAAATGTTAAAGAGGCAAACAAAGAAACATGCTACAAATAATGGAGCATATTCAAATATTAAAACAAGCAAGATAATAACAAAGAAAAAGACTCAAGGAAGTGCTTAAATGAAATCATAAATGTAACCAATATAAACATAGCACACTAACCCATGGATCATGTGTTAGCAAAAATGTTAAGTACATAGCATATCAAGAACTTTGAAAGATATAAGCATGGATAAAGGCATGTGTAAGTACATAAACACAAACATAATGATGTAAAGTGATCATAGAATAATATAACTTAGATGTATCATGATCAAAGAAGTGAATGGACCCAATGTCGACATGACATGAGTAGAGGGAAGTCCCAACTTATGAAAATGCATAGATCATGTATTTATGTATGCTTGTATCACACTCGAGATGCATGAAACATATGTTGTAATGTCCCCTTATCCAAATTAAATAAATTAGAGGACCAAAAGCATATCTTTATTTTCCATTGGGTAAGGGGATTTAATGAGGGAAATAATTTAATAATAATTCATTTAAGTTATCGTAAGTTAATTTATGCTATAACACAAAAAAAGGACACTTAAGTGTTATTATTATTATTAAGTAGGCCAAAAAGAATTTGTTATTCATGATTGAAATTAGAATTGATTTAACTTCTTTTAAAGACTTAAACCATCCATTAAAAACATGTTTGAAGATGAAAAACCTCCTACCTTAAAAGGTGACTCCATCCAGGGGTTGTATTTACATAGTTAAATAAGAGATTTTTATATTTGTGTTTCTTGAAAGTGGTTGGTAATTTTCAAAATTTACAGGAAGGGTTTCAAATTATTATAACATGGTATTCCACTATCTAGGGTTGGGTGTACCACTTATAGGCATTAATAATACTATCATACCATCCATGCTATATTTATTACTATCATATTCTTATACCTACATTTTGACCATTGTACCTACCTTCTAACAGCTAGGTGTTAAATTTTGGGGGTATTTCATTAAATTTTGTAGGTTGTTTGTTAATTTTTAAGGCTTAGAAAACCTACCAAAAGCCTAACTTACTAGTTAGGGAGAAATTCAGTTAGGGTTTCAAGGAAAAATTTATTCTTTCTACTTTTTCATGATGTTTCAGGTTAGGGTTTGGTGGGTTTTTGGGCAAAAATCAAATTTGGTGCTTTATCCAGTTATTTATACCTCCATGTATTAAAGAAAATTATTTTTAGAAAAATTATATATAACCAACTAATTGAAATAAATAAAATAATTATGGGTTTTTCATTATTTCATGTTGCTTGTGTTGTTTGGGTATTTAACTATGATTTTTTAGAACAAGTATAAATTTTAGAAATCAAGGTTTTTTTTCCTAAAAGGGATATTATAGTGGTATCAGAGCTATGATCTTTCTAGCTTGTGAATCATGAGGACAGTGTAAAAATCCATGTTAGTGATGTTCCAAGCTATGCAAGAATATTGAAAGGATCTAAAGTCATGGATAAAAATAAAGAATATGGAAAATTTAAAATCCAAGCCTCAAAAATATATAAAGAATAAAAAATAATTCAACATGCAAGTCAAAGGTAAGGAGAGATTATATGAAAATAAAGCATAGAATGTGGTTGAAAAGAAACTAGCCACATTATAGACAAGCATAAAGGATGTAATGAAGACCTAAAAAAGGTGTGATGAATGGATAAGAAGAGTTAAGGAAGCTAAGTTGATAGCCACTTGAGAAAAATAACACCTAAAAAAAATTAAGGGAAACAATTCTCCAATTATAATGGTGGAGAATGAAGAAAAACCAGAGTCACAAAAAATTGCCTGGAAAGAGACTAATGAAGAGTAGCATGATTCTGACGTATAAATAAAAGCTATAATTAATCTACAAGGAAACACTACAGATCAAAATAAAATTTTGGAGAAGGTATAATTTGGATTCAGTAATATTTATGCTACAAATTTAGGTCACATGGATATGATCACAATCAACCAATGTCATGAGGTTGAAATGACATGCATAGAAGTAATTGAAGAAATAACCAAGACTTCAAAATCATTAACTCTTAATGAAAAAAATGATTTATATGATGATCAAATCAAAGTAGTGTAACATAAGTAGAATGAAGATATTATTCTCTAATAAAAAAGTTTCCAATAAAGCTAAAAGTTGTAGATACAAATTTGGGCACAATTGAGAAAGTTTTACAGGAAATTAAAGATCAACAATAAAAGAAACTGCATGTGCTCACATTTGGATGGGAATAAAAAGGAATGATTTGGGATCCAAGTATTATATAGATGATCAAATTGGGTGATTCAAATTAATTGAGCTTGTAATTGTTTGAGGGAAAGGAATTCTAGGAAGGGCATACTGTAATGTCCCCTTTTCCAAATTAAATAAATTAGATGACTATAAGCATATATTTACTTCTTGTTGGTTTAGAAGAATTTATTTATTTCTTGTTATCTAAGGGAATTTAATGAGGGGAATAATTTAATAATAATTCATTTAAGTTTTCTTAAGTTACTTTATGTTATAATGCATAAAAATGACTTGGTGTTATTATTATTAAGTGGGGCCAAAAATAATTCATTATCGATTATTCATTTTTTCACTTTTCATTATTCACTATTGAAATAAGAATTAATTCAACTTATACTTTTAAGGATGGAAACCCTTCATTGAAAACATTTTGAAGATGAAATCCCTCCTACCTTTAGAGGGGACTCCATCCAGGGGTTGTAATTACGTAGTTAAACATGAGATTTTCAGATTTGTGATGGTTGAAAGTGGTTGATAATTTTTAGAATTTATGAGAAGGATTTCAAAGCATCAAAATAGGGTTTTCCACTATCTAGGTCTGGGTATCTCACTTTTGGGCTTTGATATTATTGTCATACCATCCAAGCTTGATATTTATTGCTATCATACTGTTGTACCTATGTTTTGATTGATGTACCTACCTTCTAACAAATGGGTGTTAAATTTTGGGGGTAACTCATTGACTTTTATAGGTTGTTTGATAATATTTAAGGCTTATATCATACCCACCAAAACCCTACCATACTAGTCAAGGATAAATTTAACTAGGGTTTCAAGGAAAAATTAAGTCTTTCTACTTTTTCATGTTATGGTTTTGTGGTTTTTTTAGGAAAAACTTAATAACTATGATTTATTCAATTATTTGTACCTCCAAGTATTAAATTAAATTATTTTTAGAATAAATATGTAATTGAATGATTGAAATAAATAAAATAATTATGGGTTTTCAATATTCCATGCTGCATGTGTTGTTTAGGTATTTGACTATGAATTTTTAGAACAAATAAAATTTTTAGAATTCAAGTTTTTTTCCTAAAAGGGATATTACATATGTGTATATAGAAATAAATTATATGTTATTAATTAACATGAAATTAATAACATAGATTCCAAGGAGCTAATATAACATGTAGATGCCAATTTTTTTTGAATTTTTTGAACTTTTTTTTGGTATTTTTGGAATATTTAGAAGGATAAGCAAGGAATACATGTACAAGGAAAAGTGATACTAGGAGCCAATGTACTCATCAAGGAGATGTTTAAGTGAAGGCTTTGTTTCATGTGTGTCATATTCATATGTTGCATAATCAATATCATCAGGATCATACCAATATCCTATATTAATAAGATCATAATCATCAATGTAATTATTATTATAGGATAAATGTAACCTCTTAGGTTGTTCTTGAACATGTGATATACCGTTTTGAGCATCCATGTATGAAAAACCAACTACACCATAAATTGGAGTTTTTTATTGAAGGTTTATTTTGATTGAACATTAGGAAAATATGTAATTCGTGCCTTGACTTCTTTATTGGATGGAATTATAGACTTTTTAATATTACACTTAATTGTTTGTTCTTCTATGCATGAAGTAAACATAGTGTTTGGATCCTTATAAACCATATTCATATCATTTGATTTTTTACGCATGTCTTTCTTATCTTGAATTTGATTTTGTAACTTTTGTTTTAGCTCTTTTTGTAACATTATCTTTGGAATATTTTTTTCTTTAATTTTTGCATTTACAAGTGTTTTTGTTTTGAATTATCATTTGGTACCCGTATTTTCTATTTTATCACCTGTGCTTTAGGAGAGGCACTCATAATGTGAGTGGTTTGATTGAGTGATGTATCGATAATAGGATCACCAATATCTTTGAGAATTTATATTTTGACTTCTAATACCCAAAGACAATTTGTATTATGCCCATGGATTCTATGATATTAACAATAGTATTTATATTTCCTAATAGGAGGTAGAGGAGGTAATTTGATCACTTTGTCTTAAATCATTTATCTTAGGGTTTCACTTAAACTCTTAGTATTATTTTGGTTAGTTTTTGAATCACTCATTTTAGATATGTTTTGTTTTAGCTTTGTATTAGGATAGGAAACCTTATTTGGTATAACATTGGTAGATTAGGAGGTAAACACATGATTGACACTACCATGTGTTAGATTTTGTAAGTATGTAGTTTGAATTTACAATGATGTGATCTTTGAAATGAAATTATTTTCCACTCTTATATTTACTTGATTATAAGGATGATTATTTATTTTGAGGCTTCACAAACATAAAACCTAGGTACCTTAGATTGAATATGCATACATGGACCATCTACCTTACCCCTTGAAGTAATGATATCATGGACCTGGTTAGAGGGATAATATCTATCACCCTCCATAGGGTTAGTAAGAAGAGGCTCAATAATATTACAATAAAAATTGTAAAGTGGGCTTAAATTCTAATTTTGTTTTGAAAATCTCTCATTATATTGATCAAGTTGGTTACTCTTTATAATTGATTTCATCATATGAGAAATATAACAAGTAAAAACTATCATGATGTAATGTAAAATGAAGTATATTAGAGATATATCCATATTAAACATGATTGTAGAAGATAAGAAAATATCTTTTAAAATTTGAACACTTTGAAATCAACATTCAGAAAATAATAAATCAAGAATCCCTAAGTCAACTAGTATTTTGAGACTAAAGTTCAAGGTCACCACAATGTGAAAAATGAAGAGAAAGTAATATAAAGTAATCATATGATTTTTTTTGGGATATGAAATATAATTTTTAGGAAAATTAAGAAATGAGAAAAACCCAAAAAATAGGGAAACAAAAGTATAGTGTACGCCATGTATGTCTAAATTTACTAAAAATAGTAAAATACAAGATTTAAAACATCTATACAATATTTGAAAAAACAAAAAGAGGTTTTTTTATACCAACCATATTATGAAAAGTTTTTGAGGAATTTAAAAATAAATATATTATGAATTAGAAATAGGTCAAACAATATGGAATGCTTTACAAGCAAAACCATATAATATTCCAAATAAATAATCAACAATATTGATAAAACCAAAATCTATTTCATATATATGTGAGAGGTTTTTGAATAAAATATTATTTTTTATACAACCCATAAATTAATTAGAAAATAAGTACACCATTCACCTTGTATATCAATATTTACTAAAAATAGTAAATTGAAAAAATTGAAAAATCCATATAGAATTTGGGCAAATACAAAGAGGTTATTAAGTATACAAACATGAAAAGAAAATAACTTTTAATAATTTTAAAATGGATATTTTTAGAGGCTGAAATGTGTCAATAAATGAGGATAAAATTGCAAGCATATGCACATGAAACCTCTACAACTAGATGAGTGTAAAACCCTAGGGTAATGTTTCAGATATGAAAATCCATCACATCAAGCTAAAACCCTTGTTGATAATTTAGCCTCATAGGCAAAATATCAACCCATACAATCAAAAACTTTTCATGAAGCCCATACAAGCTTGTACATGGTGGTCTAGAGTTTGTATGGTCTTTTATAATACCCCTTGAAAGTCCTTTAACATTGATTAAGGTGTCACAGTATGTACTAGACATCACTTATAGAGATCATCATATGTCATAACTATTTTGGGTCTTTAGATGGTGAAATTTTTTATCATTATGGTATTTGGGTGAGTGGAGGGGTGTCAAGTTTTTTTTGAGGTCTAGAGAATGACCTAAACATTGTTTGATAAAGTTAAGGTTTCTTAGCAAAAATTAAGGTATTAATAGAGTTTAAGGTTGCTAGTTCTCATTGCATTTAGGTTTGTTTTAAGACATTTATTAAGGAGAGACATTGTGATAAAAAACTTAGAAGTTTTGGTTGAAAAATATTTCAAGAACACAAAAATAACATAGTAACAATAAATTCTCTGAGAAGAGATGTTTTATTCCTCAAGATCATAATACAACTATATGCTTATCTCTAGGAAGAGATGTCTGATTTTCATTTTGGGTTGCATATTAATTTATACACATTTTGAAAGTATGGGGAGTATATGTAAGGTCACCAATATTTAGGGAGATTAAGTGGTTTGACTTTCATGATTTAAAATAATACATAATTTGAGAAATTACTATTTTTAGATTGCACTACTAAAATTGAAATTTGGGGCACTTCCATTGGGTTTTCAAGGGTAAAAATACATTAATCAGAGATATATGACATCTAAATATGTTTTCCTCATTCTTATATTTCTAACGGTTCAAACGGTGAGTCAATTGGAGCTACAGTGCAAAAGTTATGGCTCTCAGAAGTTCTATCATCAATTGGGGTGGAACCATCACTTGAATTGTCACCTAAAAACATTACTTATAGATATCATCATATGTCATAACTATTTTGGGTCTTTATATGGTGAAAAAATTTATCATTATAGTCTTTGGGTGAGTGGAGGGGTGTCAAGTTTTTTTTGAGGTCTAGAGAATGACCTAAACATTGTTTGATAAAGTTAAGGTTTCTTAGCAAAAATTAAGGTATTAAGAGAGTTTAAGGTTGCTAGTTCTCATTGAATTTAGGTTTGTTTTAAGAAATTTATTAAGGAGAGACATTGATAGTATGAAATATGGGTGTCAAAGTCTCATTTGAGTCATATCATGAGGTCTAATAATGTATCTAAGGTTGTATTCCATGGTATGCTTATTCAAACATATTTCAAGTTTTAATAAACCCAAAAGGTCATCAAATGATTGTCAAACTCCCATTGAGTCACCTTAATGTTATAATTTTTTTGAAAAGGGCACATTTTTAATTTCAAATTTTATTATGGGGTCTTACAAGGGTTTCATTTCCATCCTATTATCATAACAAGGTGTTCATATGTATAAAAGGTCTCGTTTAGAAGCCAAACCCATCTTTTATTCACCAAATGGGCCCCACACATTAAAAATGACTCTCTAAATTCATTCCAACCATACCATATATTTAAAACTTATATTTTGATCTTATTTACCCTCCCTCTTCCCTTCAATGGCTTATCAAAGCTTCAGACCTAAACAAATGTAGAAAATATGGTGTTTTATAGGTGTTTACAGGCTTGTACATATCTATAAGGTCATGCCCATAAAAAATGAGGTTAAGAAATTCATGAGGGTTCATGGTAGGTATCTCCAATAAGTTTCACATCCAAAATATTCAAACAAGCCAAATTTTTTTCCCTTTCTCCATCGAGCTCTTTGGCAGCCTTGGACAACCAGTCAGGTTCTTACTCAATACAAATAAGAGAGAGAAGATGGTGACTTGAGATATTGTCCAAAGGAATGGGGTATAATAGAATTAAAATAATAGGGATTGGTTTCTAGATCTATCCCCTATGATTTATGAATAAAAATTAAGAACCCAAGCAGCCAAATTTGCATTTTTCATTTGTGCATGGTTTAACTTTATAATGGTTTTAGTGCATTATTGGAATGGTTGTACAAATTAGTGATTGTATGTGTCTTCCATAGGTTTAAATAGTCCATTTAAACCATTATACACTACTAGTTCACACGTGTGAGCCCTTGATATCAAGGAAACCTCTATGATATCACATTTGTCATGTTTCCTCAGGTGCAGAGCCTTTAGTTCATAAAAATGGAAGTGTGTGGTGGTTCTAAGTTAGATAGTGAGTTACTTAGAGTCTACTTAAAGTATTTATTGTCTTCCCTAAGAACTAAATTGATCCATTAGACCAAACAACTCCTTTAAAGTCCTATTTCCAAGGTGACTATCATTCATGTAATGTGATCTCCTTTGCAAAGTGAAAATAGGGTAGTTATAGAGAGTCATTAGGTTGTTTTAAAGGAAACCATGTAATTAAAATATTAGTAATGTTATTTTATGTTGACCTTATGCCCATAATTAACCTATACTAAAAAACCATTCTTATGCTCAGCCCTAGGAGGATAAATTCTCACAGTCATAACGGGCCTATTATAAAAACTAAACACACGAATTGTTGACTATTAAGATGGGTGTTGAAGGAATTGAGGAGTATTAAAGAGTCATATGAGCATATAAATAAGTATTTATATAGATAAAATAAGGTCTAATAAAGACCAATATCATCAACTCATCTTAAAGCCCTTCAAAATAGCCTCAGTCAAGCCTTCAATGTAAATAGTACTGTGGCTATAGGTTTAGAGAGACACTGATGGTGTGGTGAGAATAAGAAAGATTAAAGGGTCAAAAGGAGAAATAATAAGATGCCAAAATATTAAGGGAATCCATGGGAATAATGGAACATCAAATCCCACCTCTCAAATAAATCACTCGTAGTAAAAAATGCCTAGAATCACCACCTATAGGCCTGACTATAAAAATAGATCAAGTTGAGCATGAGAGCCCATTCCAAGGAGATTTTAATGTGTATGGATGAAATGGGGTTTATAGTAAATAGTATAGATGATATATGTTGATAAGTTTATATGAAATTTTCATGAAGAGGAGTCTTACCTCCCTACATATAGTCAAGATCAAGCTGCCATACACAGGCTAGTCATGAGGAAATAGGGAGGCTAAGTAAAAGGTGCCATTGAAAAGAGATACAAAAGGCATATTCCAATGAAGCAACCCATTAATTATGTTTCCATTAGTCATGTGAGATAAATGTAATATCAATATAATAATTTCACACTCATTGTCTCAGGTAGATCTCATTTGAATGCCTATAGGTAGAATGCCAAAGGAACAACTAAAGTATATTTAACCCTGCATATAAGTGAAATATGAGTGAGTAAAATAGGGGAATAAGAATTTTTATCTTAAATATATAAATATAAATTCAGTTCTTTGGTTATTTTAGATAAACAAGGAGAGCTTAATAGCCTAATTAGGCCTACAATTAACATGTATAGGCCTGTTCATAGAAACTGAAGGTATTTGCATGTTTTGAGGTTGTTTGAGAGTTGGAAACATATAAGGGGGAAGTAATAAAGGCATAAAAATGGTTTCCAAGATGATGGGAACCTCAATTGGAGGAAATAAGGTACTAAACCAAGCATTAGGGCTATACATGCATAACTATTCATAAACCCTAGGTAGGAATGTGAGAAGTATACAAGCAACTCAATCCATGGAGGGATAGTTGAAAGAGTGTTATCAAAATATTAAGGCATGTAACACAATTTTATAACCCCATCAAAATTATATAAGTAGAGAAGATCCTACTCTAGGTTTCTAACTCTAATTGGTTCAAACACTTGGCATGAACAATGATAGACATGGTAGGCTTACATGAGAGAGGGACATAGATAATGGTCTTAAAAGATGAGGGAAAGTGAAATATATGGAAATTAGGTATATAATATATGGAAAAATGTTTTGGATTTGAGGCCTATACTTTATGAATCATCGTTATTATAGTAGGCCACTAAAACCCTACATAAACCCTAATATAGACCCAATTGAATAAAAATTTATATATTTTCAATAAAATTAATTGAATTAGTCTTAAATACAATTTAATCACATGATGAAATCTAAGGATGTCCCATACATGGAATTGGTTTGTATAAATAATTGTATGGACCCCCTATAAACACTATTTATACAAGGTTTAGTGATGTTTTTAGGGTAAAAATCTTGGTGAAATATTAAAAATAATTGGGGAAGGTAATAAGAGGTGTATTATAACTTATCAAGCCATAATATGTTTATAATTATTCCTATAAAATCCCTTACAAGTCTACACCAAACATGTCGTCGTGTTAGTGGGAGGTGACCTAGTCACCTAAATGAGCAAAGTTGCATGGTGTGAATTATTTGTATGGAACATATCATGATTTAATATGATGGACCAGACATGAAACATACTTATTCATTGATGTTGAAGGTTCTATTCAGGTCTTAAGATCATCCAAGCAACAAACACCAAGTTACTAGGCCTGGTTGCCTAATAGGCCTATTTTAGCAATAAGAAAATATGTTTGTTGGCATAAGAGGCTATTGAGTAGGTAAATTTAGGTCATAAACAACCATATAACTACATCATGAAGTTGAGAAGGAAAAATTATCATCACCATAATTAAGGATAGTGCATTTTTCCAAGCCTAATCAACATGCACAAAGGGAAGGTGGTCTGCTTAGTGACTCATAGAGGCTAATTAGAGCATAATGCACCTTTATAACTTCCAAGAGAGGGAGTGATTGAATAAATTGGCATGGATATTATTTTAATGGAGTCAATTTTTTTTAATAAACCTCTAATACTCCATCTCTATTCCATACTCATTGAAGGACATCCACAAGCAAAATCAACACATGGAAGGAACATGGAGCTATTAATGATGCATGTAACTGATGATAGAGTGAATGAGTGTCATTCATTACCTTTACATGCCTTATAACATAATATTTTCCTCTCTTAATTTTTTAATGTTCTATAAATTGAGGCTTGAAAGCCATTGTATCCATCCCTCTACTAGGTATGAAGAGATTCTGGCCAAATTTGTACTTTGTCACCTCTTGAGCTCATACAAAGACTATTTTAGATTTTTCATGTTAGTCTCTAGTGTGTTATATGATTATTTGATATGCATAAGTGGTAATTTTTTCACCTTTATAGGTCCTTGCCTCACCTAGATGCTATTAGATGTTCTATGTAGGTCACATAGTGTGTAAAAGTGTTGGTGATTGAGCTTGGAGTGGAATCTTACTGGTAAGTGTCTTGGATTAGGCATTCATTTCATGGCCCTCATGTTATATCCACATAGAACAACTTCTTTGTGAAACACTAGTGCTTATAAATCCTAGGAGATAGTGATTTAGTTACTTTCATGGTTCATTAGTGTTGTTAAAAGGTCAAATAAAATAGATAAACTATATTGGTACATCACCTCCAGTAGTATAGGTTTTAATTTTATGCATTTCTCTATCCCTTTTCACCCCAACAAGTTATTAGGTTTATAATTTGAGCCCAATTTATGCACTAAGGGATATAGCCCCATAAATTAGAGGTTTAGCCCATCCATAAGTCACCCATAGCCTTGGGATAATCCTATGCTACCCCAAACTTGGATAGGTCTAAACAATCCTCTCATAAGGGTGCAATTTGGAGAGTCAATAGTTTTGTCACACCTAGTGTGACTAGATTCAAGAAGTTTTGAGCACATTCCATCATCATTCAGTGATTTCAACTAGATGTAAGCATTGAAGAAGTAGATTTATAGTCAAAATTTCATGCCAAAGTGGTCATCAAAAGATCTTCATCTAAGGGTAAGGATAATTTATTATTAATAGTACACTTGGTTCTTTATTTACCTCATGATGTCTAATGGATTGGTATGAAGATGCTTATTATTTTATACCCTCTTATCTACCATATAATGAGCCTCATCAGTCATAATATGAACCATATCAACCCTCTGATCCTTATCACCAACATGTTAACCCTGACCAGTCTTATGTTGAACCTCTTCAACTTGATTATCGGTTCTATATTACACTCCCCACCCTAAGTCCACCTCCTTGGTAGCCTACCTATCCTCCTAATTAGTCTTGGAAACATCATGATGCTCCTAGTCAACCTAACCATGTTCAAATAATTCTATTTCAAGCCTTAAGTAAACCCTCTTAGGTTATAAGGAATACATGGTTGGGATTGATACACAAAGGGGTTATGGCAAAGAGGTCCCTAGACACCTAATTAGGAGTAGCCTAATTACATAAAGTCAAGATAGAATGAGCATCTATTATGAAGGTGAATCAATCAAGGATAAAAAGTGATATGTTAGACACAGGTGGTCTGGTTATAAGCATAAAAGAGAGGTTATTGGTCCATGAGGGACAACAAGTCCAATATTACCAGCCTCATGTGCCCTTCCCTAATCCACATTAGTCCTCTATTAAACAACCCATCCTTCCTTAAAAGAATAAAACAAGTGAGTTTCAAAACTTTTAAAGTCCCTCACAAGTTCCTCTAGCCTTTCCTACTTAGAGTTCTATCTAAGAGAGTGTGAAAAAAAGGGAAGAAGTGTGTATTGAGAGGACTAAATGTCATGGTTTAGATCAGACTTGGCAGGGCCATTCCCTTCCTAATTAACCTAAGGAGATATATGATCAATTGAGGCTTAATTTTAAAACTAATATATTTAGAGAAATTAAATTTGCAAATGAGCATGTATCTTAGTCAATGGTAACAACAAGAGTAATGTATTCTCAGGAAAAGGTGCCTTTATTCATTCCATAACTTGTAGCACATGCAATAGAAGGAGCTCTGAAATCCAAGGTTCTAACTTGAAAACAAGTAGTGTAGTCATGGGGAAAGGGAGGTGAGTCAAGCTTAAACCAAGATGTTAAAGTTAAAAGAGAAATTTGAAACTATTCAATCCCCATCCCTTATTTAAGATCCCAAAGCATTCCCATCATGGAGGTCCTTTTAAGATAATATGAAAAAGGAAAATACAGTGATGGTTGTCATAAGTGAGTAACTTAATGAGAAGAATGAAGTACCCATAACTCACTAAATTTGACCTCTCTTCTAAAATTCTTCCAAGGATCTTCCATCCCACTTCTTGAAAAGGAGCCTAATCTTGGGAGACAAGTGAAGAGGGTCAAGCTATGGTGGCAGTTGATGAGGTGATTTGAGTTAAGTTGAGGAATAAATTGTTATTGGGACTCATCTTGGTGAGGATAAATGTAAATTAGCCTTAAAGAATGCATAATATGGTGAACTTCAAGAAGATCAAGGTAAGCAAGATGAACCCCAAGAAGAATGCATACCCATTGTCCAAGGAGAAGATGACTTTGAGGATATTATTGATGACATGGTAGTTAATATATTTTATGATAGTCTTAGAGAGTATGGAAATGAGGCATTTGAACAACTTATAGTAACTGAAAAATAAGGAGATAACCCTCAAGATATTTTAGTGGGTCAAAAAGATGCAAAACAACCTGTCAAGAACTTCATTAAGGTAACCTTGATGTTAGACAAACTGATCAAGTTGATGTGATAGATGAGAGAACTTCTAATGATCTATCAGGGGTGGTATAAAGCTACTTATAGTCCCATGAGCATGGCTAATAAGGTATAATTTCTAGTTCCTTCTCAAGTTGTGTTACACATACCCCTACATCAGCTCCTATGAAATAAGAAAAACTAATTAGACTAGAACCATATGAGTATCAATCAAAATACTTGTTTAACATCATAAGATCAAGGTACTCTCTTATTGAAGCATGTCATGATCCCATTCAGATTGAAAGAGATATTTTTAAATAAGAGGAAGACAAACCTCCAACCATGCTATCCTACAAGGTTGTCTCATTTAAAGGTGACTTATTTGAGGTCTTCAAACAAAGATATCAACCACTTATTCCATTTCCATATGTATCTCCACTCTTGGAGAATGGAATTTAACTTTTTTGGCCTCAATATTTTATGAATCAAGACTCATATCTCTTGGAAGTCAACACTATAAGCATGTTATAAGAGTGACTTCAAAATGTTCATCTTGATCAGGAGTAGCCTATGGGTGAGGTAGAATTGAGATTGTTCATGCATAGTAGACAAGTATGGGATGAATATGACTGGGTAGTTGATTCATATAGCCAGCCTATGCACCAAAAAATGGATAAAGAAGGTCAAATTGATAGTACAAGAGGCTATGAATATGTTAACATCTCTAGATGCAAGTGGAAGTTCTCATCTCATGAATAATCCTTGATTGAACTCCACTCAACACATGATAATATGACCTCATGGTGCCATGGTGATCAAAAGAGATTACCATTTGATCCTAGAGGATAAATAAGTTGTGTGTAGGTTAGTTGTTTGTAATAGGTTGTTGTCTTATTTCTAATAAGTGTGTCAACACAAGTGTAGTGTGTTTGCCTTAATTGCTTTATTGTCTTGTCTTGTTATTTTCTTAGGTTTTAGGTGTTGCTTCCTTGTTGTGTGTCTTTATTTATTACTATGTTTTATGAGTTTTTATAGTATTTAAGGTCTGAAAATTTAGTCATGAAGTGTCAAATTAGTCAAAAAAGTCTCTCATTTGAACCATAACTACCATGCGTGAGATAGTGGGTTCCCTTAACCAACAGGCTGGTCAACCACTGTGAGTTACCAAAGATGTTGATAATTTCACCTCACATACAATACAAAAATTTTCATGAATCCCCTCCAATATTATACATGGTGGTATAGAGCTTGTCATGGTCTTCTAAATAACCCTTGAAAGCCCTTTAACACTAATTAAGGTGTCACAATATGTACTATACATTACTTACCGAGATCATCATATATAATAACTACTATTTTGGGTCTTTAGATAGTGTAGTAAGTTATCATGATGGTACTTGGGTGAGTGGAGGGGTGTCAAGTGATTTTTGTGGTCTAGATAATGACCCAAACATTGTTTGATAAAGTTAAAGTTTCTTAGTAGAAATTAAGGTATTTGGAGAGTTTAAGGTTACTAGTTCTCATTGCATTTAGAACTGTTTTAAGACATTTCTTAAGGAAAGACCTTAATTGTATGATATATGGGTGTCTAAGACTCATTTGAGTCATATCATGAGGTATAAGAATGTATCTAAGGTTTTATTCCATGGTATACTTATTCAAACATGTTTCAAGATTTAATAAAACCCTAAGGTCACCAAATGATTGTCAAACTCCCATATGAGTCACCTTCATGTTATAAACATTTATAAAAGGGCACATTTAATATGTCAAATTGTAGTAGAGGGTCTTAAAATGGTTTCATTTCCATCTTATTGTCATGATAAGGTGTTCATATGCATAAAAGGTCTCCTTTGAGAAGCCAAACCCATCTTTCATTCACCAAATGGGCCCCACACATTTAAAATGACTCTCCAACTTCCCTCCACCCATACCATCTATTTTAAACTCCTATTTTCCCTCCCTATATCCTTTAATGGCTTCTCAAAGCTTTACATCTAAAAAAATGTAGAGAATAAGGTGTTTGTAGACTTGTACATATATATATGGTCAGGTCCATATAAAGGGAGTTATAAAACTTCATGAGAGATAATGTCAGGTATATAAGACAATTTTCACATCCAAAATATGAAAAAAATACAAAAACCATTTCCCTTTCTCCATCGAGATCTTTGGTAGGCTTGGATAACTAGTCAGGTTCTTGATAAGTATGGAAAAGAGAGAGAATATTGTGACTTAAGCTCTTGTATAGAGTAAGGGGGTCTAATGGCCTTCCAATCCTAGGCATTAGTTTATAGATTGATCCCTTATGCTTTATGAACAAACATTAATAACTCAAGTAACCAGATTTGCATTATTCATCTATGCAAGGGTCAACTTTACAATGGTTTTAGTGTATTCTTGGAATGGTTTTAAAAATTGGTGATTGTATGTATATTATAGAGGTTTACAAAGTACATATCCACCATTTTAAATTACTAGTTCACATGTGTGAGACCTAGAGAGTAAGGAACGTCCATGACGTCACATTTATAGGTTGTAGGTAGTGTTTCCTTAAGTTGTAGAGCCTTTAGTGCATAAAAATGGAAGTGTGTGGTGGTTTAAAGTTATATGGTGAGTTCATTGGAGTCAACTTAAAGTATTCATTATTTTCCCTAAGTACTTACTTAAGCCATCATACCAAACAACTCCTTAAAAGTCCTATTTCTAAGGTAACTATCATTCATGTAATGTGATCTCCTTTGCAAAGTAAAAATAGGGTAGTTATAGAGAGTCATTAGGTTATTTTAAAGTAATACACATGCTTAAAATATTATTCATGTTCTATGGGTTTTACCTAATTCCCACCATTTCCCTATACTAAAATACCATTCTCATCCTCAGCCCTAAGAAGACAAACTATCAGAGGCACAACAAACCTATTATACAAACTAAACACATGGAGTGTTGACTATTAAGATGGGTGTTAAAGAAATTGAGGAGTATTTTAGAATAATATTAACCTATAAATAATTATGGGATGGATAAAATACGTTTAAATAAATATTGATATCATCAACTCATCCTAAAGCCCTTGAAGACAGGCTTAGTCAAGCCTTCAATACAAATAATACTATGGTTGTAGGTTTGGAGAGAAATTGATGGTGTGATGAGAATAAAAAGGTTTAGAGGGTGAAAATAATAAATTATAGGCTAAAAAAATTCTAAGGGCACACATAATAATTTAACATCAAATCCCACCTCTCAAATGAAGCACTCATAGTAAAAAAGGCTTAGAATCACCACCTACATGCCTGACTATAGAAACAAATCAAGTTGAGCATGAGAACCCATTCCAAGGAAATTTTAAGATGTATGAATGCAATAGGGTTGAAACTCCATATCAAATATTAAATATGATTATAAATGGAGAGGAAATTGTAATGAAGAGAAGGCTGACCTCCTTACATAATCAAGACCAAACTGCCATATATTGGCTAGTCATAAGGAAATAGAGAGGCTAAGTGAAAGATGACGTTGATAAGAGATTGAAAAGGTTTATGATAGTGAAATATCCCCTGCATTATTTTTTCATTAGTCATGTGATCTCAAGGTGCTATCAAGAGAATAATTTCACACTCATTGTCTTAGGCAGACCTCATTTAAATGCCTACAAGTAGAATGCCAAAAGAAGAGCTAAAGTATGTTCAACCCTAAATAAAAGTGAATTTTGAGTGAGTAAAATAGGGGTCTAGGAATTTTTATCTTAAATATCTTTGTCTACATTCAATGCTTTGGTACTTTGAGATAAGCAAGGAGAGCTTAATGGCCTAATTAGGCCTCAAATTGACATGTATAGGCATGTTCATAGAAACTACAGGTATTTGCATGTTTTAAGGTTGTTTGAGAGTTTAAAACATCTGATGGGGAAGTAAGAAAGGAATATAAGTGGTTTTATATATGACAAGAACCTCAAGTAGATGAAAGAAGGCACTAAACCAAGCATTAGGGTTACATAAGCCTAACTATTCATAAACCCTAAGTAAGAATGTGAGAAGTATATATGTAGTAGAATCCATGGAGTTCTAATTAAAAGGGAATTATCATAATATTAAGACATGTAACACAATTTTCCAACCCCATCAACATTATATAAGGAGAGAAGATCCTACTCTAGGTCTCTAACTCTAACTGGTTCAAACACTTGGCATGAACAATGATGAACATGGTAGGCTTACATGAGAGAGGGATAAAGATAATGGTATAGGAATATGAGGGAAAGTGAAAGAGATGGAAATTATGTAGATAATAATTCTATGGTGATATTTATATCATAAAATACACCTATAGGTGGCTTAAGATTTTAAAACCCAGTCTGCATTTATAAGGCCTAAATCCACCCTTAACCCTCAAGAACCCATATTCATCTCAATGGTAGTTATAAAACATAAAATAGGCTTAAAAACATGATAAAATGTTTGATGTTGATATAAGTCCTTAAGGATGTGTTTGTAATAGAGGAATATAAGGAAATAGTCAAATTTGGTCTTAATACCACTTTGTAACTACACTACCCTAGTCTACCATTTCAAGTCACCAACTCCAATGCTCATTTATTACATGGCATAATTACTTAGGCCTAATTATATTAGGGGGAGTTTGGGACCCCTATGAAATCACTATACATAGAGGAAAGGGTGGGATTTAGGAACCCAATTCTATGAAAAATCTCTAAGATTGGCATCCTGCACATAATGTTTAGCAAGGAATCAAGGTATGCCAACTTTAACTCACATATCATCATAAAATTTTCATGGGAGAAATATATCTTCAAGATATTTGAGTTGGTTTATGGACTAAACATCAATGGAAAAAGGTTTTGCATTTGAGGCTTGTACTTTATGAACTATCATTAAAATGGTATGCCATTAAAATCATACATAAACCTTAATACATAACCAATTGAATAAAACTTGTATATTTACACTCAAATTCCATGGATTGTTAAAAAATACACTTTAATCACATGATGCACTCTGAGGAGGTCTCATCCATGGAACTGGTTTGTACGGATAATTGCATGAACCCCCCAAAAACACTATTTTGGTAAGGTTTAGTGATGTATTTAGGGTATAGATCTTGGTAAAAGATTTAAGATAATTGGGGAAGGTATTAGGAGGTTTATTATAACTTGTTAAGCCATAAAATTTTCATAATACTGCATGGAAAGGCTCTTATAGGTCTACACCAAATAAGCAGTCTAGATGTGTTAGTGGGAAGTGACCTAGTCACCTAGATGAGCAAAGTTGCATGGCATGAATTATTGAAATGGAAAATATAATGATTTAATATGATATAATAGACATGAAAAATACTTATTATCCTATTCTAAAGGTTTTATTCAGGTTTTAATATCATCTAAGCAACAAACACTAAGTTACTAGACCTAGTTACATATTAAGCCTATTTTAGCAATAAAAAAGATGTTTATTTGCATAAGAGGCTAATGATTAGATCAGTTAAGGTCATAAAAAATCATGTAAATAACTCATGAAGGTGATAAATCACAATTATCATCACCATAATGAAGGATAGGGTAGTTTTCCAAGCCTAATCAACATGTGAAAGGGAAGGTGGGTTACTTAGTGACTCATGGAGGTTACTTAGAACATAATGCACCTTTGTAACTACCAAAAGAGGGAGTGATTGAAAAAATTGGTGTGGATATTATTTTAATGGGTTCAACCAATTTTTAATTAGCCTTTACCACTCTATCTCCATGCCATACTCGTTGAAGGACATTCACTAGCAAAATTAACTCATGAAGGGATCATGAAACTACTATTGATTCTTGTAATTGATGATAGGGTGAATAAGGGTCATTCATAACCTCTCAATACCTTATACATGCCATATTTACATCTTTTACTTTTATTATGTTATATAAATTGAGGTTTGAAAGCCATTGTATCCATCCTTCTACTACGTATGAAGAGTATCTACCCAAATTTGTTCGTTATCACCTCTTGAGCGAACAAGGACTGTTTTAACTTCTTCATGTTAGTATCTAGTATGTTATATGATTTTTTATATGAAAAATTGGAATTTTTATCCCTTTTTATGTTCTTGCCTCACCTAGATTCTAGTAGATGCTCTATGTAGGTCACACATTATGCAAAAATGTTGGTGATTAAGCTTGGAGTGGAATCTGACTGGTAAGTGTCTTGAATTAGGCCTTCCTTTCATGGACCTCATGTTATATCCACCTATCACAACCTTTATGTGAAACACTAGTGCTTATAAGTCTTAGGAGATAGTGATTTAGTTGTTGCCTAGTTTATTAGTGTTGTTAAAAGGTCAAATAGATGGACAAACTATATTGGTGCATCACGTCTAATACTATATGTTTCAATTTCATGAATTTATCTATCCATTTTCACCCCATCAAGTTAGTAGGTTTAATATTTGAGCTCAATTGATGCACTAGGGGAGTTATCCCCATAAACTAGAGGTTTAGCCCATCCACAAGTCACCCACAGCCTTGGGCTAATCCCATGTTAACCCAAACTTGAAGAGGTCTAAACAATCCTCTCATAAGGGTGCCTTTCCTGGATAAAAACATTAGGAATTAGAATAAATTGCATTAACATGAATTGATTCACCAAATGTTTAACCCTAAAATATATATTACATAATCTTAGTTTAAAGGGGATAGAGATAACTTAGGGCACAAGGGTGATCAACTATCTCTATAGAAGGCTAATTTATTTGAAATCTTAGATAAACCATATTATGAATTTAAATACTGAGATATGTTAAAAAAAAAGTAAAACTAATAATTGATATTGAAATAAATAGAAAATAATGGTAATCATCTTGATTACTATGTAGAATTAGATTTGATATGAAACATATAAAAAATAGATTGATCTAGATTTTGGATCAGTCATTAGATTATAGAAATTTTACCTTTGTAGCCTCATACACTTACATTGACCTCAGATGGTTACATCGACACTTTTATATAAATTGAAAATAGGTGTCTTATACAAAATACCTATTAGATCTAGATGTGGCCACTTGGGATATTCTTGGTTCTATGTCACTTTCACTCTGGTGTGTTAATATCTATATCCTAGGTTGTCAGTCCTTGTCAAATAGCCAAAACCCTAGTTCTTCATATTCATAATGATTGTGAGAAAAATAGGTTAGTGGCCTCATAGTGTTGAGCTAACCCTAAAAACACCTATGTTAATAAGTGCTGCCTACATAGCCCCTACTATGAAGATGGCCTCAAACTTATGTAGTTATCCCCTAATGTGTTGGCTTGTATGTGCACAAGGGTAAAATATGTGGAAAGTAAGTATAATAGTGACCTAAATTTCAACTTGGTAAATAGGATTCATGACATGATCCTTCAGTACTTCAGACTCATAGATGTGTCATCCTTATGACTAATATATAAATAAGAGAAAATAGGGAAGTTTTGCTCACTTGAATACATGATTGAATACTTTTGGTACTTTGCCTTGTGAGAGGTAAGAAGTTAATAGGTTTTTGCTAGGTTATAAATGAATGAGGAATTATCACAAATATAATAATTATTTTGAAAAATATCTCACATTAAATAACTTAGGATGACCATAAGGATATGTTTCATTTGTAAATTGAGTGACTTTAGGGCACTGAACACTTATGTCAGAATAGGAAATTAGCATCAACATATGCATCTAGATGAGATGCAAGCATCTAGGAAGCAAAAAAGGAGGTACATGTCCAAAACTTGAAAAGATAGAAGATAAGTAGGTTTAGATCATTATGAGTATGATAGAAGGTCTTAGTTATCATAATAACATTCATCAGACTAAGAGATAAGCAATGATCACAAAGAGATAACAGATACAAGCCTTTCAATAGAAAGAAATGTATATAATTGAGAGGAACAACCAAGGTATATATTTTCCAAGTATACATGACTGAGGTGATATATAATTCAAAAATAATTTCTACATAATATTAAATTTAAAAAAGCTTGAATTTGAATTTTTCAAAATATTGAATTTAAAAAAAATGAATCTTTGAATTTGAAAATGAATGCAAGGTAGGAAGACATCATGTATGTGTGAAAATAATTTTGATTTTTTGACATTAATTGGAGATTATGCTTCTTTGAAGCATTGAAAAATTAGTGGATCTCATGAAACATTTGGAGAAGATGGTTCCTTAGTTAAACCATTGGATAAAATTGGGGGGGATTAAACACAAATTTAATTTACACTTGTAGATTATAAATAACACCCATTGAGAGATGTTAAAATATTAATTTATATCTTCTAATGTTTATAAACAATATGTGAAATGGATTTAAATCCAAAATGGATTCACACACAATGCTATAGGGCACTGAACCTATAAGTTAAGCACTATGCACTTACATTGAATTAACCATTATAGATTGCTTGTAGATTCAATTGAAACTTTGTTCTTAAGTGCATAATCATAAGATAATGGATTGCACCCATTCTCCTACCATGTCTAGAACTATAAATATATAATTGAGAAGTATGACATGAATTTGTATCATACCCCCATTGTAACTATAAAATTTGAAATTGTATGTAGATGCTCATTGTATTTGTTTTTTTGAAACTATGTGAATTTGTAATTTGATCCTAAAATATGAGTACATATACATGACATATGACCCTATGATTTATACCAATAACTAAATTTTGAACCATTTTGCACCTTTTGAAACTGTATTTATGCCAACACATATTTTTTACCTTGAAAAGGCTTATCTCATTCCTAAAAAGGCCACTTAAATGACCCCATTTTGAGGTGAGAGAATTGATCCTAAAATTAACTCATTTAAAAATAAAATTTTACTTGAAACATACGTAGTAAAGATGGTCTTCATTGAAAAACTTAGCATATGTAAAAATGTGTTATCATAGTAAGATTTGAAATTTGTATGTAACTCATGAGGTAAGGCCTATAGAATGTATCAATGAAGCTCATATAATAATAATGTAGAATTAATATATTATTTTAGTAGTACATGATATGGACCATGGAACTTACCAAAATCAACAAGCTCAATAAACACACTCATTACATACAAAAAGTCATTCAACAAGGCCAAGGACTGCACACAAAGGACATATTTGAATGCCATCAAATTATAGATTGCACACACAATAAACATGAATAATTTAAAAAATAAGGGGCATGTTCAAATTTATCACACAACATGGGGCCAAGGTAAAATATCAAATAAAATGTTTAAATGTCACACATAATTTAGTAAAATATCATATATATGTTCAAACAAGTTTTCACAATGGGGATGAGGGCCACACATAATAGATAAACAAGATTTAATATACTATGTACAAATACAAACATCGATGGAACTTATAATTATAAATTTATTATAAACTATGCATATATAATTTGATCATATCCTTGAAAATAACATATTCATGTACACTATGCATCTATTAGCAAGACATTTGTGAATAGTATAGAGTTTAATTGTATAGGAGTCATGAAATTATAAACCCTATAAATTTGTAACCTATGGATAAGATGCCCCTAGATTATTAATGCTATTATGTAGAGGCAAGTAAAACACCTTGATCTTTGTAATGTTTGTATGTCCTACACATCACTCATGAATACCAATGAAATGCATATGTGATATTAAAAAAAAAAATGCTATCTACTAATCATGAGATAAATGAATATTACAAATGTAATCTAGATTGGTAATCATGCTCAGGTCTTGATTTTGGACTTCTTAGAATATTTTTAATGTTTTTTCATTTTGAAATATATATTTTTTATTTTTGAAATATTAAAACCAAAATAAGTAGAACTAGTGTAAAATAAGGTGTCAAAAGTAGAATAACTTAGAAATATCTAAATAATTTATGACATGTGTCAATGTTAATAATACACTATAAAATATTGTATGGACATGTGTGAGTAAGATTACCCTATTGAATGTGAATTGAAACTTTTAGAAATCTATAAAAGATTGAAAAATGTATGTAGAGGATTGATTGTACATATTCATTTCATCAAATGTACACTTGTCAAATTATGTCACATGTATGAATAATTTATCTCTAAAAAAAATATTTTGTATGGAAAATAGTGACTTAAATATTGAAATTAGGTGAAAAATATGAAAATTGGAAGTATTAAGGCTCTCTGTACTAAAATTGTGATTTCTAGGTAAAAACTAGCATAGGATATGATTAACCAATTAGGATAGTAATGGAAGTCATTTTTGTCTTGTACCAGTCGATGTTGTCCTTGAGGGAAAATGATAATTTATTAGTGTAAATTTTGAAAATAAAGAGATAAATATCATATTATGGAAAAAATGATCACTATTTTGGATTGTTTACATTTGGAATGTGAAAAAAGAACTAAGAGGTCAAAAAGTCAATAAGATCCAAGGGTTTAGAATAATTGATTAATCAATCAAATGTGCAAGAAAATAGAATAATATGATGAAAAAATCAATAAGTTATGTAAAATGAGATTTTGATACTAAAAATAAAAATATAAAATCAAGGGGATGCCTCTATGTAGGTCTTGTATCATGTGTGTAGTAACCTTCAATTATATTTCCATATTAATCCTACATATTAGTCATGTCATTATAATAATATTATAAAAAATCATTATCATGGTCATAATAATCCTTTTGATCCTAAAATTGTGGTGTGCCACTCTTATCCTCTTTTATATCTATATATGTAAAATTAACTAGACCATACCATGGAACTAGCTTATTATATTTTTGTTCCTTTTGAATATGATCATCATTGTTAAAAAAATGCATGTCATGCTGAATTAAAGAAGAATCATGTATCACTACTTAAACACTAAGAAGATAATTAATTTGTGTGTTGACTTATTTACTTGAAGAAGTAACCATATATTTTTTAGTTTTAAAATTATCTTGTTCCCCTATGCATGAAATAGATATGATGTTTGAATACTGGCAATCATATGTGTATCAATAAATTTTTTAGGAATGTTTTGCTTTAAAAATTCATTCATGAGAAACCTTTTTACAAATGTAATTTTTTTCATGCCTTGAATTTGTTCTTGTAATTTTTATTTTGGTAATTGATCTTTTAATAACTTCTCTTGATGCAACTTGTGAAAGATCGCTTGTTTTGAATTTGTCTTTTGAATCTTTCCTTCTAATTTTTCTATTTGAATATTTCCTTGTTCTAAATTATCCTTTTGTATCCATACTTGATATTTTTGTTCATTTAGCACTAGATCTTGAGGAGATACATTCATGATGTGAGTGCATTTATTGATTGATGTATTTATTATACAATCACCACTATCAGTTATATTTTGTATTTTGTTCTTTAAATCCTAATAACTATTTGTATGATGCACATGCATTTCATTATATGAAAAATAATATTTCTATCTTATTATAGGATGTATATGAGGTAACTTTATCAAGTTGTTTTGAAGCATTTCTCTTAAAATATCACTTGAACTTTGATTAACCTTTTGCATACTTTTTGAATAATTATGTATAGATTTATATTATACACACACAATATTTTTAAACTTTGTCATTTACTGTCACTTTATCTTATAGAAACTACTCAAGTTTAAATCTCTCCAAGTTCACACCTTAAAGGGTGCATCGAGAAAGGGGTTAGCAGAATGATGGTGCTTCACAAGAGACAATGTTGTTTATTTATTATCCCCATATCTATTATAGCTTCCCCAGATTTGATCTCCTAAGCTATATGCTTCCATATGTTATTATTTAACTATGTCAAGACCTATATTTTCTAACTATGTTGACCCATTCTATGTATTTATAACCACTATCCACCCTATCCCAACTACATCAATTAGATTGATGTAGTTTCAAATGTTTTGGCACATGTTTCACAACTAAATCAACTTAATCAACCTAGTTTGAGGTTAGTCTACCCATTTAAAACTAAATTGAGTTGGCTTATATTACTAGTTAAATATTTTTGAGGGTTTAGGGTCACTCGTTATTATAAATAAAAGTCACCATTTCAATCTAATAGAGAGGAATATTCATTTTTAATTTCTATTGCTTGTACTTCTACCCTAAGTCTACATTTTGTAGGAGTTATTGTTTAGATCTTATCTTGGAGGAAAAACATTATCTTGTGGAATATTGGATGTAATATTATTATTATTTTTAGTGTATATCTTGATTAATCTATTGAGATATTTAAAACCACAACAATCTCTTACAAAAGTCTATTGGCCAAGGGAGAGATTGAGGCTCGATGGGTCTTGTTCAAGGTAAGTATTTTATAACTCTAGCTCTTTCCTTTTGATAGATATAAGTTACATATTTAATTGTTTAATTAATAAATATATCCTTATTTTAATTCTCTCTACACTTAAACTTAGTGTGGCCATATGATTATTCAAACTTGCCATTTATACACCTTAGGGATCCTAGGTCCCAATTTGCCTACCATGACTCCTTGCCCATTTTAAATATGTTTCTGATCCATCCCATTATTAAATTACTTGATTGTAATATTTTATTACCTTTATAATTACACACCTATTCAAGGCTATTGCATTATGTTGATTTCTTAGAGGCTTTAGAACCCTTTCTCTTGACATTGTGTTGTATGTTTTCATCTTGCTAGGTTTAGTAGATCCATTTGTCATATCATAATTTTAGTAATTATCAACAAGATATATTTAATTTACCTTATTTGAGTCTAGATATTTTGATAGGATAGTTATAGGTCAGTCCTATCTCATTGCATACATATATTTATTTGGTTTCCAATCCTGATATGAAGTCTTGTTAGGCACAATATTACTAGATGAAGATATAAATACATGATTAACATTAACATACTCTAGATTATTTATATATTTAGTATTATTTTCTTAAGATGTGATATTTTAAATAAAATAATCATTTTTATTTTAAAATTATTCTATTAAATTTCTTACAATAATGATTTAGTCTTTAAGGGCTTCACTAGCACAAACCCTAGGTACTTCTGATTAAATATGCATAATAATACCATGAAGAGGACATGCCGGAGGTGGATGGGTTTGAGGAAGGACTTGTAAGAATTAATATTATAAAGTAGGCCTTATATCATCTTGAATATATGATTACTCTACTTTCCATGTCATGTTTGACTTGATATAATTTTTAATTAATGAAGCTCATGTAAAATGTTAGACAATTATCTTAGCGTAATCATCAAAAGTATATATATCATCCATGAGAAGGATATTGTAAACAATAAATAAAAATAAAATTCTTAATTTTTTTTAGGTTTATGGGGATTAGTAAATTCTTAGTAAATTCAAGGTTAAAATAAGATACTTCCAATGTCATATATCAGATTTGAAGTCAAAATAAGATGTTTTTAGTGTCAACAATTATATACGAGGTCAAAAAAAGTTCTTTCAGTGTCAAATCTAGATCCAAGTTGAAAGGAAAATATTTTAGTGTAAAATATTTAGGAATTTATCTAAAACCCTAGGATAATTTGTTTAAACCCTAAAAAGTTAGAACCCTAATGGAAATTGAGGGTTTGCAATACTTAATCAATAAATGGGCTAACTAATAAAGGTGCACGACCATCTGAGGTTCACTAATATGTTTTAGCATGTAAGTGGGATTTCATACATGGGCTGAAATTTTTCAAGATAAAAGAATAATTTTTTGCAAAAATATAATTTTAAAAGTTACAAAATGGTTCAAAATTTAGTTATTGGCACAAATCATGGGGATATATTTGATGCGTATGAACCCATATTTCAAAGTACAATTCATAAAATTTCAATTTTTCAAACAAAATTTACAATGAACATATACATAAAATTTAAAATTTTACATTTATAATATTGGAGTGATACATATTCATGCCATAATTTTCAATTATATTGTTATATTTATGGACATGGTAGGGGTATGTGTGTACTCCATTCTCTTTTAGTCATGCATTTAGGAACAAAATTGCAATTTAATCTAAAAGACACATGCAATGGTTTATTTAGTTTAGTTGCATAGTGCATTACTTAGAGGTTCATTTCCCTCTAAAATTATGTGTGTGAATCCATTTTGGATTTCAACTTATTTCATGTCAGGTTCACTAATAAGTTGTATCTAATTTTAGATTAATAGGAAAATTAACCCTATTCTTATAAATTGAATAGAATATAACAAAGTGTTGTAAATGTTATTTTGACAAGCAAAATGAAAGTAAATAATTGAATTAAATAAGGTAAAAATGATTGTAAATAAGTTAACTATGTAAATGAAATACAAACTTAGTTTTTACTATTTGATGGTTGACTATGTTGACTAACAAAGAGTGAAAATAGGAAAACAATGTATGTATCTACAAATTCTTAGAAGATGGATCTAGGATTGTAAGAGGACAAGAATGACAGAGAGGGATAAGATAAACTCCCTTTATTATCCCTATTAGAAGATTTTACCTTTTTATAGAAAACTAGAAATAAGGGCATGATAACTTGTGACAATTAGATTTAGGTATGTATGCATTGATTTGACCTTCAAAAGTGTGTATAATACTTGCAACCAAAATTTGAAATGTTGAAACCATAATAGATCTTGAAATTATTGAAAGACATAAATAGGAAGGGGAGTGTAATTGGGCTGAGCTAACCCCAATCATCTCCACCATGACTAAGCACTACCCATGTATTCAATACTCTAAGGAGGGAAAATAAGCCCATGTAGTTCTCCCATGTAGAGTGCTTTATGAAATTGTGATCCTTTGAATATTTGAATGTATATAAAATTAACTTGAATACTTGATCATGCTTTAATTCGGTCTAAATAAAACATGTTTGTGACTTGGCTAAGTCTGTTTTAAATGCAAGAAATATGAATTGGGAAGAATAGGAAACTCTTACTAAGTGTACACTTATGTATATAAGCCTCTATATTGAAATTGTTGAGTGAATTAATAAGCTAATTGAGTGTGCCTTTATATCAAGTAAAAAGGGGTAACCACATGCTAGTAAGACTAAAAACATGTAAGACAAGCTACATAGGGGTTCATTTTAAAAAATGATAGTTAGTGGTAAAAATAGAGCAACATCTCATAGGGACAAGAACACATCCCACTATTTTCCCTATTTAATGTTCTTTTCCCCTAGGGACAAGTGATAATAAATAGATATGGGTTTATCCATACAAATACTTAAGGGCATTTTTAACAATCAAATATTTCTGTATGTGATAGATGATGATTTAAAATAGAAATATGTCTTCACATATGCTTAGGTAGGGCAATGTGAAAAATAGGTACTAATTAAGTTCAAAAGTAAATTAATCATAAAAATGGGTAAAATTTACATGATCAAGTATTCATGACCCAATTTATGTTAATAATCATTTGCTAAAATTATGATTGCTTATGTGCCTACTCTTAGGGTTTCATTTAAAGTTATATTCTTCAAACCATAGTAATTATTTATATAAATTATTGTTAAATCTTTGTCTACATATGAAATACAACTCTTTTTATGGATATGAATATTATTTTATTCATTAGAGATATTAGATGCGATTATATTATATCATGTTTTCAAATATATAATTGATATTGCATAATTTTAACATATGAATTTAGTTGTTTAACATATTATTATTAATGTAAAAATAGTATTAATGTTCAAGAATATATATTCAATACAAAATGGTAAAACTATTAGATATATTATAAGACATGTTAGTGTTTCATGGGCACCCAAACCAACCATGTGGCAGAGGCACATGTGGCCCTGTGAGGAATCTGATTGGCAACACAACTAAATTTTCAAAATTTGATTATAGAAGGGGACTCTCTAAACATTATAAGGTTTATTTTAGGATAGTACCACCATTATTGGACCATATTAAAATAAATTAGATATGATATAAATTTTCTTAATCAATTCTAACAACTTTAGATTAAGCACAAATATATGAAATGTAACGAGTGTGCTGACATAATGACCAACTTAGGTGTGGGGATCAATTATTTTAAAATTTGGTTCTTAATGGAAAAAATACCATTCTAACTAACTACTAAGGTTGGGGGACAAAGCAAATGGTATTCATAACTAATACAAAATCCCTTGATAAGTCTATGTTTTTTATTAATGAGATGTTTTTCCCCATCTCATGGGAAGATTAACTCCTAATGAGTGCATCATAAAATATCAATTTTGGGCTATAATTCACATTCATGGGAATAAATATGTCATAATTGAGAGTATCCAGTCCATTATTAAGGTGAATTATAGTTTTCAAATCATTTTTAATTCTAAATTTATTGATACCCATAGAATAAGAGAGTTGTATATATCCATTCCCATTAGAGATCATAGAGCCAAGAGAATGGGGGATGAACCAGACATGATTAAACCCATTTTGTGAATCAATGTTAAAAGTAATCTCATATGTAAAATTCTACGTAGTGACAATTTTATGGTGTATATGAAAATAATTATAGGTCATAATCCCAAGATTTCTAAGGACTTTGCTAGAGCCTAAAGAGATAGGGTGGTCAGGATGAGAGGGATGGCAATAAATGTTTTATAAGAGAGAATTATTGTGGATACTTGTATGTACCCAATGGAGTTAAGGTATTTAATGACAAGAAACATAAGGTTGAGGTAATAATTTTTTATAAGGATGAGGCTCTTGATAAGAAGGTGAAAAATGGATTTTTGAGGGAAAAACTCCCATTTCCTTGATTAGAAATATGTCTAAAAATAACGAGATGTCTAAATCTTTATGGGAAGAAAAGGCTTGTTCACTCTCACCATTTCCTCTTTCTCAATAATTTTAAAATTAATTACATATTTAGTATACCATTTTATTTACTAATGTATCTTAAATTTTTAATGGAGGCTTACCAAAATGAAATTATAGATGGAATCATCCATCAGGCCTTAATCCTATTGCTCATGAGGGATGCTAATCCATTTATAGATAATATTATGGTGGGTGAAGAGGATGTTGGCCCCAAGGATTGTAATAAGGCCAAAACTAGGGATACAGATGAGGATCCATGAAGGGCCTTGAGGAATATAAGTAGATGTTTGGTTAATCCCTTCACAACATAAAGGTGAAGGGCCTCACCTAAGACTCAAAGGAGAATGGTCATGTTAGATGATGTGGAAGATCTCAAACTGATCAACTTACAAGCCAAAACCCTATTAGATCTAGAAAGTGATCACCTAGACTTGATAATTCTCATTTCTAAGGAGAATGGATATCCAACATGGGTGGAGGTAGGAGGGGTTAGGACCCTTGAGTCTCATATAAAAAAATAAGGTAGGAATGAGTATGCATAAGGTGAGGGATTGGTCAAGGAGGAGGGTCCTGGTTTGAACCTAAAGTTCAAGCTAAAATATTTAGAAGATATACTAAAAGGGATGAGGAATGACATAAGAGGCATCAAAAAGGAGATCAAAATTTTCAAATAAGGGATCTAGGCTAGAGATAGAGTGGGTAAATAGGGATGGCGAGGTCTAGAATAATCTAGTGAGCATGGTTAACCCTGAGCTTGAGGTGGTGATCAAAGAGGAGTAAAAAAGGCAGAAATAATAAAAGGAAGAACAAAAGGGATACATAGAATAGGAAGAGGGAGAATGTGATGGATATTGATAAATATCTAGATAATCCACCTATTATTGAGGGGATAAGAAAGAGGGCTAGGGGAAACATGAAAAAGAAAGAGGTTAGAAATAAGGAAGTGATTAAAAAAAAATAACAAATACAAATTTACCATATAGGAGGAGCTAGAATACTAATAGGTGTTTCTTGTAGTTTTTTTTCTTTGTGTGCCTTTATCTAGTTTATCTAGGTTTTTTTTAGGTCCTAGGTAGGTTTTGTGGGGGACTCTAGTGGCTCTCGTGCAGGATGCTAGTCTTGGTTCACTCATGTGGGTGGTTTCATGTCTTAATTTGGAATTTTTATATAGGTTATGGGATTCCTTAAAACCCATTTGTTTACCTTATCTAAAAAAAGGTTAGTGTTTCATGCATTTGTGTTAACACTTTGTATACATCTCTCCCTTTGTCAATGATAAAAGAGCCCTAGTGCCTCATATAGACATGTATTGTTACAATTTAAATATGCTTCAATTTATGGCCTTATTATGAAATGCACCATATTATGTAAAATATACCAAGATATAATATTATAACAATCCCTCTTTACCCTCATCAATCCCAAGGAGGGATCAACCAAAACATCCCTCCTAATCTCCTTTAAGCTCCCAAACATAGGTTACATGTTGAAAAATATTATGATATTATGGATCAATTAAAAAATACTCAAGATAAGATATTTATCCTTGAATTACTTACCAAATACAATGTGTATAAGTATGTTATTTACAAAGCATTAGAGGACATAATGTTTCCAAGTGATACTCAACCATCTCAATTTGGTTATATTCTTAGATATTTGAAAATGAGTGAGAATGTAATTAATTTAAAAATGAAGTAACTTCAAAATATGTTATTGATCAACATTTAATTTATAATCATCATACCACTAATTATTTTTTGATCATGTAAGTAGTAAAAGCCAAAAAAGCATGAGCTCTCACTAAAAATAAGGCGATTTAGCCGCACCTTTGAGTACGATTACCTTATTATGACTTGACTTTGATCACTAGCCATGCCTTAAATACCTTCCTCATAGTTAAGATAATGAATTTAACCATGGATCACTTACCTATTCTAATAATTAGTATGTACAAGGTCCTAGATTTAATTCACTTATGTATGATTAATTGGTGATTACTTGTGATTCCTACTTAACAAATACAAGTTGTAGTTTGTGATCAAAATTAAGGGTTGGTTTTTTTGTTACCTTACCCTTGCATGGGTATGACCCTTTATCTTTGAAATTACAACACGTGTGTCACCATGACATAAGGGGCATGACGCATTGACTTCATCCTCAAATTACTTTGGTTAAACACTAAACATATGGATAAAAAGAGTGCTTGTTGAAAGTGGTTCAAAATCAAGTATTTGGAGCGAAACCTTTTTTTTACTGCTAAGAATTGGTACAAAATCACTCTATAATTCAAATCTAGCTATAAATGGCTTTGACAACTAAGAAATAATATTTTTTGAATCAATTACATTTAACTTGACACTTGAACCAAAAACAATAGCAATAAAATCTTAAGTTACACCTAATGATGTGTGCTATAATATTGTACTTGGGAGACCTTAGATTCATGGCATGGGTGTTATCCCCTCTAGTTTATGTAAATGTATAAATTTCATACATGAGGGACTTATTTTTACATGTATCATATATGATGTGCCTTTTAGATTTTTTAAAATGATTGAACCTCAAAATAACATATTAAGTGCCTCAATTGAATAATAATCAACCAATTATATTAACACCATAATAAATCATTCTAGTGGAAAAAGTGACATATTTGAAATTGGTGAATGTAGTAATATTAAGGAATATAATGACAATAGTGATTACCAAGTTGACAACGTAGATGAGAATTTATCCAAGATAAGTTTTACACCAACATGCACTAACAAATATAGAGATTATATGAATGTATTTTATATTAATGTTCTTTATATAACTACCCAATATTATGGAACATCAACCCAAAAAAATATTAATTAGTAAAGTATAATAAATTTATGTTAAGGATGAAATTAATAGGGTAGATGATTATTAGAATGTAATCAAACAAATCGAAGTTGCTAGTATGGTCAAAACACCTTAAAAAAATTGGGGTTGGACTCAAATGAGCACAAAAGATGGGTTATTAGTCAAGGATTAGGAAAGAGTGAAAAACACATAATAAAACCTAATCTTCCAACTATACATCTAAATAAGAAAGGAATTGGATACAATAATGATGAGTCAAAGGATCAATAATATTTAATAATTCAAGTAATACCTTTTGATATGGATAATGGATATTTAAGAGCTAAAAATCATGATAACTTTACCAAGGAATCAATAAAGTATCTTCATGATCAATTTAATAAGTCCATAGTGAATTATTCTTATGAGATGTAAAACATTTTGAATATCATTGATCGTGTGTTTAAAATATATTATGGAATTAGAAATAAAAAGGAACTAAAAGTTACATCTTCTACATTAATTGATCATGCCACACAATATGAGATACCATCTCTTGATACCTTTTATAATGATGAGTCCATAGACAAATATTTGGGAACTAATATGTATTTGCCTACATAGTATCACAAGAATATATTCCATTTTAATTTGAGCAAGCATGTTTATATTGGTTAAGGAGAGACCTCACATAGAGATTGATAGCTTAGACACTTTACCTACTACACCTTATGTGGAGTATAAATCAAATTTATTGAATGAGGATACATTTTGATGTAATCAAGGTTAGGGGATCCAGTTAAGGACAACCTTGTCCTTGTTTTATATAGATAAATTTGGTATTAGACCCTTTGATAACAAAAAATTTGACATACTTGGATAATGCACATACATTTGAATCTTAAACACACTTCCCCCTATCTATCTACCCATATATTATCTTGGCCACCTATACTCTCTAGATACACCTATTCAAGATTAACTTAGTTTATATAGGAACATCTTAGAATCCTAGATAGACCTTTTCCATCTCTTAGATCATTATTTTATAGTTCTTGGCCACTATTGGTAACTCTAGACAATGCTGGTTACTGTAAGGGTCTACCTCAGTTGACACCATCCAAGTATACTAAAATAATATTTTTTAAATTGGGAAGTCCTCATTAGCTTATCTTAGACACATTTCATGGGTCAGACATAACGGGGATTAAAAAAAAACCATATATAAATATAAAACATTCCTAAGGTTATACTCACTTGGATATCATCTTGAGAATCACTTGGAAACTTAAGGAATTAGTTAACACTCTCTTGATACATTATCAAAAATGCATACATATATCAAAACATTAAAGGAGTAGTCCATAAATCTAATTTTTAATAGACAAAGTGAAAGTTTTATGGTGCCAAGAATTGAATATCAAAACATTGAATTGCATTATATATTATCCATGATGTTTCAAAAACACATGTAAATGAGAGAAATACATATGGAGTGAACCCTTTTAAGAGTATTAGAACATAAGAAACACTTAAAAATTAAGTGGGGAGTGGTTAGGGTTGTCCAACCCAAAATAATAAACCCTTTTAAAGGGAATCTTGGGGTTAAAAGCACAATTAGGGTTTGGATGAAAAATAAGGAAAATAAACATTATCACACAAGACCAAAGGAATGTTTACACATAATAACCATTTATAGGTGCAGATGTAGGGGTATTTGGAGTTACAAACTCACATAATGCATAGGGATAATGGTGATAAACTTTGGACATTTTTGGATATTATAGGTGTTAGGCTCTATCAAAAACATCTAGAGAGGACTTTAACATTTGTTTCAAGTCTGAACAATTGATGAAGCAATTAGAGAACATTTTCTAGGTACTAAGACACCTTTTGCAAGCAAAGGAAAATCAAAATCAGCTAAGTATATTTATTTTTGGCTTGATTTATTAATTCTAAATCAAAATAGTGCAATATGTATTTATCCATTTCAATTTAGATCAGTGCATTTATTGCTATATTTTAAATAATCTAATTAGTGCATAGTTTCCATTATTTTATATCTCTTAGGTGTAAAAAAAGTAAAATATTTTTTTGAACTTGATCATTGATTTTAGCACTAAAAACCCTAGGTTTATTCCTAAATTAAGGCTTTACATTTATTTCCTATTAGGTTTTAACTTTTATATTAAATTTCATATTTCCCTTTGTCACATGCACAAATCTAATTTTTCTCCTTTGCACTAAGTTTTATTTATACTTTTGTGCTTACTTTATGTGCCTTCTAAAAAGGTTAGGCCTTCTTTACTAATATTCCAAAGTTATAAATTAAATGGTACTTCAGTTGATCATATTCATATTCCTTTGAATCATTCCTTGTTTGTGTGCTAACTAAAATGGTGAAAATTAATGAGTTACATGTTCCTTATTTTGATACAAACATTAGTAAGGAACACATTGATGTAAACAACCATATTATTAATGATGTTATACTTGATTTTTAAAATAATTATGCATATAATATTGAATAAAATGTTGAGTATCATGGTAACATACATCCTAATGAGATAAATAGTGTAGATCCTAAATAGGTATAAACACTTTTTAATTTCTGAAAAATAATTAGTAAGAAAGGTAAATACATGGATACTATATTGAATTTTATCTTAGAGGTTAAACATGCAAATATTGATAATAAAACCACATTTTATTAACAAAATTATGAGATTTTGAATGATATTAGTCCACCTTTTAGAGGCTTAGCTCATATACTAGGTGTTCAGACAACTATTCATACTATTTCCATTCATGTGTCTACACATATGGATACATAAGTGATATTTACACCTAATATACACACTCTGGTGGTAACATAGTTTAATCCTTAGATATATATGGTTATAATTATGTAGTATAATTTTATTGCACCACCTATTTCTAATCAATCTAATATGGTTACTAATCAAGCACATGTACAAGAAATTTTTGATCTTCAAGCTAAGGTTTATCAAATGGAACAAGGTTATCATAGAACAGGTCATTTGAAAAACTCTTAAACATTATAGAACAAACCTTTGCCCCCAAATATTTCCAATTATACCTTTTCTATAAGATTTTTTTGACCTAATCTTACACCATTCGATGGTAAAGGTGATCCATAGCAACATCTTAGAGCCTTCTATGAAACACATTTAGAATACATGTCTAACAATAAGTTACTGATAAATATTTTTCCTAGGAGTCTTAAGGACTATTCCTTGTGATGGTTTAATACCTTCTTCTTCAATTGGTGCACATTTTTAATTCTTCATTTGACTAGTTCTTATCTTGTTTATCTATCAACATTAGTGAGAATGTTTTTTATGCTCATATTTCAAAACTCAAATAAGGACCTAATGATCCCATTAGGTAGTATGTGCTTCCTTATAATAATATGATTTTAGAAGTGAAAAAACAATATATATTTAAGTAATGCCTAATTTTGGCCATCCATGAGTCTATTATGTTCAAGCACTTTCATTATTTTGATGACATGTGTCATACGGTTAGACCATGAGGTTAAGCTTATCACCACAAACAAGTTAAAGTATGGGACATCCAAGTAATTACCTCATTTCCCCCTAAAATTATTCCTTTTAAGTGGATTTAAATGTGCATAATATAACTCCTTATTAATTTAAAATAGAAGATGAGTATTTTACCTTAGTTATTTTGTGCAAGTATTGTTACCCATTTAAACCACTTTCTTCTAACATTTGCATGGGAAAGGAACCAGTTTTTTATGTACATGTCATAATAATGTATTATAGTCAAGTATAGTGTTTTATGGTAACATAAGACTCTTGAAGACCAGTCCAGACCAACTCCAAAGATCACCAGTCTAACTCTAAATATCACTAGTTTGGATTTGAAGATGCCTAGTCTAGATCTGAATATACCCAAATTGGTTCTAAATAATTCTAGAAAGCTTGAAAAAGAACACCTGAGGATTGATAATTGATGAAATACATACATGCTTGATAAAAATTAGTCTAGTATATTTTTGGGAATAATTATAACATGTATATATAGACTTTCCAAAAATAGTAGTATCTATTTTTAGCCATGGTTTTTATAGAAGTTTTATTATGAACGACTCTAATTAATATGTTTTGATTTGGTAGTTGACTAAGACCAAATGGTTATAAATAATAAGGAAGTTACAAAAAATAACAAATCAAGAATCATGTAAAGAACTAAATCCAATGCTTTCCACTAGTTTTACTTAAAACGTGGAAATCATGTTGTTATGTTATTATTTTTAAATAAGACAAGATCTTATTTATTATATAATCTTACTATTTTATTTATCTATATTAAGACATATATTATAATACATGGTTATATATAAACACATCCTTTTGATGATAGAGGTAGTAGATGAATAGAGTATTAAGGATTGAATAGGTTGAGTATCACTATTTTTTAGCATTGTAAGCATTTTCTAGATGTAATGAGAAATTGATTTCATGAAGTTTATGAAAATTTAAGTGTTTTAATCTTATTCCAAGGGAGAGAAAGGGTCCACTCAACCAAAGAATAAGGATCTATTTTGGTATTTATATGTTTATTTAATATTTTTGTGTATTTTAAAGTTTGCCACCCATTCTTGCATGCAAAGTATTGTGATATGTGTTTTACCTATAGGATTGTGTGTTTCAAAAAATCTTACTTTCAACATTTCCTTTCCAAATAATTTCTCTTTCAAAACATTTCCATTTTCAATAAATAGTTTACCTGTTTGATTTCATTTCATGCAATTTACATTTATGAAAATAGACTAAAAGTGTATTTACTTTCATGCAATTCAAATTATAACAAGAGTGTTTCCATTTTAAGTACTTTAAATTTAGTATGTGTGTTTAATTTCACAAGTTAAATATTAGATTTAAATTCAATCAAGTAGATTAGAACTTAAAAGTAGATGATCAACCAAACATCCCAAATAAATAGTTGTTAGTCATCATTTGGCATAAATTACTATTGATTACTATTGGACACTAGTCAGATTGACATGACACATTTATTTAAATGAAGAGGAAAAAATGACCCTCATCATTTTTGGCACTATTTTTAAGGAATTTCTAAGTGTCAATAGGGTATAAAATCTTAAATTGATAATTGATTAATAAAAAAATTCACAAATAAAAGAAATTTATGAATAGACAAAGAGATTAAATGGAAAGATATATTTATAATAACCCTCAATAGATCACAAGTACTAGTAGGCCACAATAATAAAGTGTATCATAAGACATTCTAGGAAAATAACTTCAGACTATTGAGAAGGAACCGTTGATAGCCTCACATGAACTTTTGGAACATTCCATAGAGGTTGGTGCATCCTTCCAAAAGAAGCAATATAGATTAAAAAATATTGTAAACTAAAGTACTAAACATCAATTAAATATCATTCTATCTAGTTTTGATGATTCACCACCTCTCAGGATAACCCTTTACAACATTTATTGAAAAGAAATGTTAGACAACATTTGAAACATAGTAAATACACAAAATAGGGTTGAGTCAGGTAGAGCTCAACCAACAAGGATAACATTTTCCTATCCTATTGTCCTAGATCCATATGAAAATATTCTAATGAAAAACATATCCCAAATCTATATTTCCTACTTTTAGGGGAATGTTAATAAAAGATCTTGACTAATTATTTTTTGAACTCAAGGTGTTATGTCAAACTTATGACTATAAGTCTAAAATTTAAAAGTAAAAATTGTTTTCTTCAACACTCAAGGATTTATATATGAGGTAGTTTATGAGATTACAACTAGATTCCATTCACACAGGATAAAATGGAAAATAGATTTTTGGATAAATATTAAGATTATTGTAGGGTATGAGATAAAAAAGAATAATTATTCCATATAAAAAAAATAAGATGAAAACATGGAATACTATCTTGACTATTTCCTTTTTATCTTTAAAAGGTGTGGATATGAATTAGACGAGGAACTAAGAAAAATTATTTTATTGAAAGGGTTGGATGATGATGCTCATGAATCCTTAAACCTGATGGGAAGAGGATACATAAATAAGTTTGGTCTCAAAGTAAATGTTAAATTATGAAGGAACTACTCACGAACAAGGGATAGTATTAAGAGACTAAAAACAAGGAAAGTAAGTAATGATGTAGGATAACTCATGGAAAAAATTTCAAATATTAAAACAAACATTTTTGTTTAGTTGAATACCACATTAGATGGAATTCAATAAAAATATAACACCACTATTTGAACCTTTAACTATGTATTATCTAAAATGTAAGTTGAAACATGATCTCCAAGACTACTATCTTGACATGATATATATGTGTGGTATTTATTATGCAAATACCCATGAAATAAATAATTTCATCCTCCTTCCTTTACTTAATAATAAATTGAAATAGATTACCCAATAAATGAAATATTTTAGTTATATACAAAAACAAGGGAATAATTTATATTATAATAAAAACCCAAATCACTTTATTCATATAAATCCTTCCAATCCATGGATGATGCCATGGTATGGATAAATAAATCCAAAAACATGGTGACCACTAACTTGGTATCCCCAAGAATGGACATCATCAAAACCATGGGTAGCATAACAAACCCAAAAACCATGAATTACATAAATAAATTGGTAGTGGGAACCCCAAAAAATATTTTATCAACAAAAGAAGTTTCCACCCCAATAGGTGTTAATGCCTAATCCTACTAGCCAACCCTAAAAAATTGATCAAAAAAATCAACCTTAATGACTTTCACATCCAGTATCAAACTATAAGAATAGATAATTAACTCATGTGTATGGAAGATAAAAATAAGGAACTATGGGAGTAAAACCATATATTATAGTAATGTTAAACTACATTTATGAAAAATGTTGATTGGTCCTTTTCTATTCACCATCACAAAAACCCCCAATGAATAAGAAAAGTTTAAACCTTCCTAATGACTAATTAATAGAAAAAAATTACATTTAGGAGAAAGAAAAAACTTGAGAAATTATTTCTTCTTATGCTTCTTCACCAATTCCATTTCCATAAAGACTTAAATAAACAACAAATAAAAGTGAATCGAACTTAGTCCAAGAACTAAGAAAACTAAACATAGAGATATCACTATTGTAAGACATCATAAACATCCCTAAGATTAATATAATAATTTATGATTTGTGTTTCAAAAATTTAGGGAAAATAAGATAATATCCCAAAACCATACAAGTATATGGTAAGCTTGTTAACCTCTTAATAGGGAAGTTGCTTTTGCTGAAATGTAGAGACCATGGAAGTTTAGTCATTACCATATCTATAAGAAAGAAGGAAATAACAAAAATATTAGTGTAATTAGGAATTGATATAAATATCATGACATAATACACATTGGAATAAATCTCTCTAATAGGGGTACAACCAACTACTACAATACTATAAATGGTTGACCAATCTATTTCCAAGCTAGAGGGGGTTATAGAAGATGTCTCAATAATGGTAGTCTTGGGGATAACATATATATTTTATGATACTCCAACCAAAGAGTCAAAGTTTGGGTTGTAAATTGATATTAGGAATGATGAGGCTACCACATTTTCAACACTCATCATTTTGAGATATGATGATCTTGAATGGATTGAAAGCAAAGAAAATCTCTTTATATCCACCTGAAAAACTATTTATAGATTCCTTATATCACTTGTGGGTAGATGAAATAGATTAAAATGGAAATAGTATTTATTATTTAAAAATGGTGGTAGTTAAAAATCATGTAAATGAGCTATAGAAAGAGTTAACACATTATATGGAAGAATACAATATGGCTCTAGAGATGCCTAGTTTGGCTCTAGAAATGTCAAGTCTAGATCCAAAGATGCCCAATGTGGATTTGATATCACCAAACCAAAACCATAAATTGAAAAAACATCTATATAAGGTTATTAAAGCCTCATTTGGGACATCATGATGAAATATATAATCACTTACCTCTCCAAAAAAGTGTTGTTAGCTGGGCACATGATAGACAAGAATCTTTTCTTTCAGCTTTCTATTGCCCATTAGCAAGTGTTATTTTAGAAAGAGAGTCATTATTCAAAGACATAACCACATTACACATGTTTAAACCTTAGAAAATTCTATTTAACTCTTTCATGAGTGATTTTAGATAATTTAATTCAATCTATCAAGGGATAAAACAAATTGAAACATAACTAAGCAAAATGCTAAACATAAATAGTTGGTTAACTGATACAAAAGAGACCGAGGTATTTTGTGTAATAAAGAGTCACACTAAAGCTTTTGCTTGGGAATATAGTGACATGAAATACATCCATCCAGGTATATTCACCCATAACATCTACACTAAAAACATCAAACTAATTAGATAACTCAAAAGAATAATAAATCTAACACTAAGAGACACGGTCAAAACTAAAATAGAAAAACTATTGTAAGTAGAATCCATATATCCAATATCATATAGTCAATGGGTCTCATCACTAGTAATAATACCTAAAACCATATAAAGTTGAGAATATGTATATATTACATGAAACTTAACAAAGCCAGTATGAAATACTATTTTCCCTTACCTTTCATAGAGCAGGTCTTAGACAATCTAGCCAGAAATAAGTATTTTTCATTATTAGATGGATTTAATGGGTATAATCAAATAAGAGTAGCTCTTGAAGACTAAGAAAAACCACTTTCACATGTCTTTGGGGGATGTTTGCATACAGAGTTTTACCTTTGGTTTATACAATGCACTATCCACCTTTTAGAGAGAAATCCTTACTATATTTTCTAATATTACAAATGAATGTGTTGAAGTATTCATGGATGATTTTATAGTACATGGGGACTCTTTTGATGAAGCCTTAACTGATTTAGATAATGTATTGACTAGGTGTGAACAACATCAGTTGTCCTTAAGTCATGAGAAGTGTTTGATGATAGTATATCAATGAATTATCTTAGGTAATTCTATCTAATCACAAGGAATATAGGTTGAACTTAAAAATATTGAAGTCATTTCACAAATTTTTAAACTCAAAAATATAAAAGATATCAAAATATTTCTAGGTCATATAGGATATTATAGGTGTTTATTGAGTATTTCAATAAGATTGTTGCACCTATGTTTTCCTTTATCACCATGGATAGTGAATTTATATGGATTAAAAAATGTCAATAGGATTTTGAGACAATAAAATAAACAATAATTTTTGCTCTAGCCTTGAGAGGTCCCAATTGCAAATAACCCTTTCACATATAAATAAATTCCTCTAACAATGTTATGGGGGAAGTTATTGGGAAAAAATATGAAGGGAAGATGTATACTATCTATTATATAAGTAAGAATTTAACTCCCATCAAGAGAAACTATATAACTACTAAAAAAGAGCTCTTTACTGTCATTTATTCTATGAACAAATTACATCACTACGTCATTAGATATAAATGATTTATTTATACAATTCATTCAACCATAATATATTAGATGAATAAACTAATGGTAGGGTGTAGGATCATTAGATGATTACTAATATTACATAAATTTAATATAATAATCATTTATAAGATAGAAAAAACTACTATAGTTACTGACATCTTGTCAAGATTAAATGTTTTAGGTGAAGATGAGCTAATGGAGGATAGTTTTCTAGATGAAAAACTAATCAAAATTTCGTCTCACTCTCTATGGTTTTATGATATGACTAATTATATATAAATAATGAAGTTTCATTATATTTTCACTCTTAAACAAAGGAAACATTTGATCATAAATAATGCTAATTATATATGGTTCAATGGTGTTTTATTTAAATGTGGACATGATTTGGTATTTTGTAGGTGTGTACAAGAAGATGAGATATATGACAACTTGATATCATGCCATGATGATCTAGGAAGAGATCATTATGTATCCAAAAGGAATATTCAAAATATCCTTGGGGTTAGACACTATTGGTCTTTACTTCATAGGAATGTGAAAAATTATTTTTGGCAATGTGATCCTTTCCAAAGGATACAAAAACCTACACTTTCTAATGAAATTCCCCTCTAACCTCAAGTGGTTTTAGGACCCATTGATAAATGAGGGTTATATTTCATTGGTCCCATTGATCCACCATTTTAAGAAAATGAGCACACCCTAGTATGTATTGATTGCATTACTAAATCGGAATAAGTTGAGTCCTTATCATTTGACTGTGAATACAAGGTTGTTGATTTATTATACTAAAATATAATGAAATGTTTTAAAATACCAAGAGAAATAGTTTTAGACCAATTCCCTCAATTTTCATCTAACATGATCAAAGCTTTCACATAACATTACTAGATCACCCATTAGAAGTCATCTCCTTACCATCCTCAAGCCAATGGTCAAGTGAAAGTCACCAATAGAGAATTAGAAAACATCTTGACCAAAATATTAGACACCAATAGAAAATATTAGGAAAATAAGCTATCATAATTAGTTTGGGCCTACAACATAACATGGAAATCCACCCCAAGATTTTATCCATATAAACTAATATATGTGAAAATCCATTACTTCCAATTGATTTTGAGTTATATACATTAAGAACAACAATGGAAGTAGGCATGGAATTGATAGAAGCACAAAAATAAATAATCATTTAATTAAATGAATTAAATGACATGAAATTTGAGAAATTACATCAGATAAAGCTTCTTCAATATCAAAAGAAGGCATGAAATGACCATCAAATCAAAGAAAATAAATTCAAAAAAGGATATTTGGACTTATCATTTGACTCAAAGTACCACCATTTCAAAGGTAAAATCCACACTAGATAGTTAGGTCCTTATCAAGTTGAAAATATTTTTGATAATGGATTTGTTTAGTTACTACCAATTTATGGAAATTGAAAAAAACTTTTGGTAAATGGTCACATATTTATGCTATATCATCAACCTCCTAGCAAGGAGGAGTTCTATAAGAAAATTCAATCTCAAAAAGTATTTGGTTATATGGAAGAACCTTATTTTTACATCATAACCAAATGATAATATTTTGAGTCTAATAAAAGAAGAGGATTGAAACCAATAAATGACAATCCTCTTCCAAAAAAAATGTTAAAAAAATAAAAAGCGGGGATGGGAGTTGAAAACCAGTAAATAGAACTTTTTAAGGGGATAGAACAATAATGATAGTACTCCTAATTGAATTGTATAGTACTTTGGATTGACATGTGTGTATTTCTCATCCCAGGACATGTGGTAGAACCAAGAACAAGGACAACCATATGTCACTCAAGGTATGTATATTTCATTATTCTATGAGTATGATTAATTTCGAGTTTAAAAATGGCATTTAAATATCCATTTTTCAAAAAGTATTCTTCCAAAAAGGGATATGTCAAAAAAGGGGACCTTATAGAAAAGAATCTCTAAAAAGAATAAAGTGTCATACCATTAAAACATCCAATCATACTATTAAAAAAATATTTTAAAAAGATAATGCATCATTATAAGGTCATGATGTCATCATGTTGATGCATTCAAAGGTATTCATAGAAAATGTACTTACAAGGATCATAATGACAAGGACCATTTATGGCACGAATAATGGGATATAATGGAAAAAAAAGGAAAGAGTGACAAAAGGACTGGTATGAGGAAGGAGTAATGAGATAGATTTAAGTCACCTTAAATATTAATAAATTCCATAATCATCATTTTATTTTACTAAAGATGTCTAATCTCATAACCAACTCAGTTCTAGGATATTTCAAGAGATAGAGAAATCATTACATAGTTTTAAAACTTACACCTTACTCCATTTCTCAAGATAATTATGTCTCTCTTGCTTGTTAATTACACTCTCAATTATTGCCTAAACCTTAATTTTAAACTCTCAATTATTGCTAAAACCCTACTAATCACACTATCAATTTTCTACCAATATTTTTTTATAGCCTTGAGGATCTTTGACACACTTTATAGATGGGGCAAAAAAAGAAGTCTAAACCAAAATAAATAAAGGTCTTACAAGATGAAGTTTTAACTAGGATGTTTGAATAATTAAGATGGTTATATTTTATTAATATATTTCATGGATATAATGAGAAACTAATAGAATATTTTGCGATAAACTTAAAATGGGAGCATTCCAAAGTGAAGGGAACCAAGATTCAAGTTAGGAACTTTATCAAGTAAGTTATTGAGATATAAATGAAAATATCAGGTAAATATTTGCTTAAAGACCTCATTCAAATATTTCATGAGGAAGGGGAGCTCATGCCTAAGTTACTCATCAGTCCATAGGGGGTCACTAAGGGAATTAAGAGAGAGAGTCTTCTAAAACCCTATAAGACTATAGTCTACTAGGTTATCAATTTTTTCACATGTGATGGAAAATATGGGTCATTAGGAGGATATGCCATGAAGATTGTGAATCATATTAGACATGGATGATAAAAACCTTAGTGGAGGGTATATTATTTATTTTATATATGGTACCATCCAGGTTATTGCATACATATATGTTTAGGGTGTAATATCTATTAGACACCATGGGTTAATAAAATTTATATGCCAAAACCATTTCTTAAAGAAGGTAGATAGAAAATATAAATTAGAGAAATTATTATAAGATAAGTTGAAGATAAAAATATAGGTAAAGAAAAAAGCATTATATTATTCCCTTACACCCAGATATGGGTTAAGAGAAGAAATTGCAAGTGAAGATCCATCTTTGGAACCAATAAAGAAAAGTAAGTAGAGAATAAGGACTTTTGAAACTATCTTTGAGGAATCTCTAGATCCCACTATTACAAGTATGCTATCATAGAGATACCAGATGATGAAGAAGACTCTCCAAAGATGTATCATCCTAGGATCTTGATAATGAGTGCAAGAAAGAAACATAGTCCAATTGAGGAGTCACCATTAGAAACTCTACATCAGAGAAGAAGAAGACTCATCCTTTTTGAAGAGAATGATCTTGATAAAATATAATGTGCTAAAAAAATCCTTGAATGCCTCAATCAGGATCAATTTTTTTAAGCTACGGAAGACTTGGAAGAGATTACATAAGAAGGGGTTATGGAGGAGCCATCCATTCGTATAGAGGAGATTTCATATATGGTGGAAGATTAAATATGAAGAAGCAATAGTAGATCTCTCTCAACCCTATTTATTTAAATTAATATTGGATAAATGAAAAGCTCCAATCATATAAAAGGAGTAGCCTTACAGTCATGATGATGAAGAGAATGTGTAACGAGCCATGGCATTTTGAAGAGCAGAAGCATCCATGAGATAATAAGAGGAGGAAATAACATTCCTAAAGTAAAAATTAAAAGGTAAGGAAGAACCTATTTTATATTTACAAAAGGAGTTAAAAGAAACTAAAAACTAGTCCCTTAGTAAAGATAGTGAAATAACTCATTTCAAATAAAATACACCAGCAACTATAGACCAAGTAGACCATGGTGCGTAGACCTGATTATCTTATAATGATATCATGGATACTTTGGAGAAAACCTATCAAACCCCAAGGGAGGTTAGGGTAAAAAATGAAAAGTTAAAGAGTGTTCTTGAGGAAGAGAGGAAATAATAAGAAAAGGTAGAATCCATACTGTAGACAACCTATGAACTAGGAGAGAAACTTCTTATTTTTAGAAGACCTGCCTTTAGGTATGGCCTTTTTATACAAGATTAATTTTACATATGGTGGTTGTTGATAATTTATGGATGCCTATTGGGATAGTATCTCTAAATAACTAAATATTTTATGTAAATTATATTTGTGTAACTTTCTCTTAAGACACATGTCCTCTTTCCTGATTATTTTTTTTATAGGAAAAGCTTAGCTTTTTAATTTCATGTCTACATTTCAAAATTAGATTACATGGAGGGATATTAAAAAAGAATATTTTATGAAAGTCAAAACTATTGGGCTCTACATAAGGCATGAATTCACTAATCCAGATAAGTTAACCAAAGTTTTCTAAATTATTTTATATTATCCAATAATTAGGGAATGACATCCAATTATCCTAATAAAATGCATTTTTGATTTTGAGGATTATGCTCAAAACCATTTCAGTACAACCCTTAATGCCTATGATCAAAGGTGGGATACATTGAGTGTCCCCTTGAAGATAATGGAGATCATTTCTCCCAACAATCTCAAATGGTGTTTTAGGAGAACCAAATATATTATATAACTAATAAAATGGGTTGGGTAAGCATATGGGAAAGAATGGATTGGCATGAGGTATAGGCCACAATTGATTCTTAGCCCTATGTCTTCATAGAATAATATAATAGATCAAGGAGAAGAATATTTTGAAAGGTGGAAAAATTGTTAGAGCATATAAAGCTTACATCAACCTAATATAATTGCACTGGGATATATATTATAACACTTATGACCTAAATAATAAACTATGAGATACTATGTCTATTAGGGAACAAACGAGACCTTAGCCTTCAAGAGGACTTGCAAGAAGTTAAGTGTGGGGAAATTATGAGCCCATAAAATGGATCATTATATCCAAGTAATTACCTCCCCCTAAATGTATTCCTTTTAAGTGGATTAATCATATAACTCTTTATTAATTTAAAATATAAAATGAGTATTTTGCCTTAAATATTTTGTGCAAGTTGACTTAACCTTTTAGGGTTTTACCAATGTAAATACTAAGTTAGACTAAAGGGCTTAGTTATCTAAATTAGTGAAATAATATGCAATAAATAACCACTAATTTGTTATAGATTATGACTTATTCTATATTTATAAAAATATTAACAAATATATGCAAATAGAGACTTATCTAAAAAAAAATATCATGGAAGATCTAAGTACTAAAAATTGGGTTATGGATAGGTCTGAGTGTCATCAATAGGGTCCTTGAGTCTAATTCTTAAATGGATAGTAACACCCCACCTAGATATTAGTGCCATGTGGATCTAGTGTCCTCAAAATGGAACTAGTGTCCTCAAAATGGAATTAGTGTCCTCTTTATAGGACTATTCCTATTTCTTGGGAGCACTTGCACATGTGTTTCTAGGTTTTATTCCCATGCACGTGAAATTTGGAACTTTGTATTATGCAAACCCTAATCCTCCTTATAGGTATGGCATGAGTTAAAAAATGCGTGTTCATTAATAGAATAGGCTGGACATCCTCAACACCCCATTGTGAAGAGAGTTGCATGCATACCAATATTCTAAGGAGGGATCAAGCTTGATGTATTTTTACCACTTAGTGTTTGGTGCAAGTGTAAGTGAATGCTAGAATGATAGTGGTCTTGAATTCTTTGAGTGTGCTTGATATTTGAAATATGGGATTAGGTAAAATTTAGATGGTAGTATGTAGAAGTAGGGTAGAATTGGGATTACTAATCTTGGTTTCAATTACTTGTTTCTTATTTGAATAAGTTTTTTTCATCTATTTTCCATCTAGGGGATAAAGGTCTAATATTCTTGTATTTTTAAAGATTAATAACTTGTGTAGCTAATAAAATGTGCTTAGACCAACCTTAAGAGGGGCATACATTTGAAAACATATCCATTCAAAAGAGCTAGGGAAAGGGACACTAGTGAAAAGTTGGGGACACTAACACCATGTGGCTCTAGTGCCCTTAATGTGGGACTAGTGTCCAACTAGTAGGCTGAAAGGCATAATGGGTTAAGATCTAAGAATGTTGTTTTGGGACTATGTTTGAGATGACCAGAGATGTCTTTGGTGTTCACAATGGTTAAAAAAGTGTGATAAAGGCTCTAGGATAGGTCTAGGGATAAGCTAGGAATAGGTTATCTCAAGCAACACTCTTAACATCCAAATACAAATTTTAGGTGATTACATTTTCCCCCCTTTCTACTAGAAATGCAACAAAGTGAAATGACTAGTATAAAGGAAAAATAAGCATACTTAGACTTACCTCAGAAGTGAAGCCCATGTAGCTAAGTTTGATTATGTGAAGCTAGGTCTGCATATGTGAATCATGATCCAAAGCATGACCTACAATGAAACATGCAAAAATAAGTCCTTACTTAAGATATTATCAAAAACAAAAGACTATGTTGAATACAGTAACTGAGTAAAGTTAAGTAAAGAGATAGGAAAGAGGAAAGGAATGGATACACCTTGTTGGGTACATGAACCTAGTGATAACCTATGTGTGTGAGTGTACATAGTAATAAAATCATTGAATAACATGGACTAAGTTGATAGGTTGCTCAATCTTCATATGTGGGTGGATCAAGAACTCAACCCAGTTTTGAATCCATCATTACCCACCCCTGCTTGGTGGATCATGACCTATTAATAGCTTGGATTAGACTGAAAGTGTGTTTAACCCTCTCATGTGGGTGGCTCAAGAAATCAATTAGGCTATGACTCCATCATTACCTACCCATGTGTAGTATATGTATCTAAAATTGAATTACACAAAGTGTTGAAATTATCTAACTAGGTATATCTAATTGTGTATGTTGGCTCCATAGTCACTCAGGTACATTAGGTAGCTTTAGGACACTTAGGAATGCCAACCACTATATATGGAGTAAGGCATGAAATTAGTGACAACCTAATATATGATATCAAGTGTATACAACATAGATAACGACATGAAACTTGCCATTCCATATGATCAACCTATGTGTAACTTAGTATATGAAAACTATGTGCCATGCACATGCCCCCAATCTGATATCTAAGTATACTGATTCTAGATTATGTAATAACTATATATGTAAAAATTTGTACTAAATATGGAGTGATCATGCCACAAATTATGCCCCCAATATAAGTAACTAGTATGAATCTAAATTGGAATGAGTGTATCTAAGAAAAATTTGAACATAACCATCAAACTTGTGACTATATCTATGTAAATTTGTACTTTACCTAGTGTACTATTCTAGACAATCTAGACTATCCTAAATCTAGGGCTACTAGATAGAGCACCATATAGTGGATAATAGTGCCCTATGGTTCTAGTGTCCCAATCTAGGTGATTGAACTATTTTTTGAGTCCTTATTTTTTCTTGTGTCTAATCTATATCTGATTTTGAAACTGAGCCTATGTGCTAAAAATAATATGTGAATAGCAATGTAGGATCTTGATGTTTGTGACAAACCCCTGTGAATGCATCCTATTTTGAGAGTAGTTGTTAACCTATGCAAGAACTATCCTCAAAAGAAAATATATCTATAAAATGTGTTAGCTAGATCATATATGATAACTATGTGATATTCCAATACAATGTGCAAAACATAACATTAGAATGTAAAAAAATCTGAGCATAATTATGTAATGTAATTTTATGTTATAATCTAGAATTGCACAAGGGTGACAAGATATATGTAATTAATGTGTATAATAGTAAATCTAAGTAGTTACCTAGGGGGAAGGGGCATGATGTTGATCACAACACCCAAGTAGTAAGTGTAGATACATGATATCCCTCATGATATCAAAAAAGGATGTGTTTAATAAGCAAATACAAGTGTCATGGTGAAGATGCATATAATAAATCATACATATAAAACACATGAGGCATACAAAAGTAGGCCAAGTAGCCATAATACAAGGGACATGGGCACATATCACTAAATATAAGAATAAAAGACATACATAGACATATTCAAATGTTCAAATATGAAAGCAATAAGTAATTTGGATTAGATCCACATAAAATTTCATATTCAAATGGTTACATATATAATCAATAAAGCACACAAAGTGAAATGGGCACATGCCCAAGGCATATATGAATAGAATTGGAATAAATCCAAATAATAATGGCATATTCAAATGTTCTCAAATAGAATAAGAATAAGAAACACAATCAAATATAAACTATGAAGGTAGAAATGAAAGCATGTATAACTATGTAGTAAAAATCAAAGTAAATGCTAGGATGCACATATACTGAGTCCAACTAGTGATATTCAACAAAAAATTTGAGCAGTGAGTAGTAATGATCAATGTCAATAGATATCAATGTATAAACTAAAATGTATAGAATGTAAGGATGAAACCTAGTAGTATAAACTATGTATGTGATGCCCCCGACTGGGTAGATGTATAAAATGGATAAACCTGGATTAGTGTATATGCCCCTAGTGGGTAGATGATAGCAAGTCTAGATCAATGTAGTGGACCAGAGTCTTGTATGTAATTTGCAAGTGCTTGACAAGAAAAATTGAAGCATATATGTATGATAAAAATAAATATACTAGGATAGCTATTATATGTAATATCTATCAAATAAAATAAATGTAAACATAAAAATGTATGCAATCTATAAATTTTGTGTTTTCTGAGAAATATTTGAATGTTTTTATGTTTTGAGATGCTATATTATTTTTGTATTTTATGGATATAAGCTATGTATAATCAAATGAAAATCAATTATGTACAAGGAGTGAGAGAGAGAGAAGGAAGTATATACAAGGAGTAAGAACCATACTAACCAATGAGTCTCATGGGAGACTCACTATCACCATGACCTATGTCAAATAATGGAATTGTGATCATGAATACTATGTGAAAGAGATATTATGATCCTAAAATCTATTATGTAGAATAATATGTGTCTGAATTTGTCTATGTAGTGATGTTATGAAACTGTGGCACTGACTGTGATGCCATGTGAACTATAGGTGTCTTAGGAACCCATCTGGTAGAAGAAGAAGCTATAGATGATGTAAGTGACCTGTGCTAAGAACCCCTATAACCCAATAAAATTTATCTTGGCATAAATTGAGTAGAGGAAGGTCCCCTAGAATCTATAACATATTTATGACATAGGAGGATCTCTAATAATGGTCTCCATGGGAGAGCATGTTTACATGTTGATATCATAGGAGTAAACCTCACCTACACTAGTAGATTTTTTAAATGTTATGATATATGTGTTATCACATAGATTTTATACCTATTTATTAATGTAGTAGCTCATTGTATAAAAAATAATGATACAATGGAAACACTTCCAAGCTATAGGACCTTAGTAAATTGAGGTGAAACTTTAGATAAGGCTGACTTCCTTTCACTAATTTGGTGTAATTGATAAAATACCAATTTTTTTAAATTTTTGGTCCTTTAGTGTTCTCACTCCTAAACAAGGGTTTGACTTGGGTTTGGGAATGAAATTTGAAAAATTGAAAATGGTGATTACACTAAATATTTTATAGTGGATTGTAATGCTTGCTTGAATGAACACAACAAAATAGAGAATAGATTGAAATTTGTTTGAGCACAAACTCATGCAAATGGAAAATCAGAGGTAATATTTTGTTATTTTTCATAGAAGGGACAAAATTATTTTATTTTAATCAAAGAAACTTTTATAAGGGTATAAAATAAAAAAAATGAATTTTTGTGATTGAAATAAGAATTAAAACTTTTATAAATATTCAAATAACTTGGATACACTAGAATTTTTCAGACAAGAAAGGCAAATTTTCAATTATTTTTCATACTTTAGGTTACAAATTGTAGAAAATACATTCAAAATGTAGAATAATATTAATAATAACAAAAATATAGATTGGGATATAGGGTCATGCTAATATTTATCCAAAAGATTTCATAAATGAGATGTAGTTATCAGAAATTCCTATGCCTAGTAGAAGAATCATGCAAAAAGAGGCATGATATTTAGCTTATGGCATCCTTGGCTTGGTAAAATGGTTTGGAAGAGAGAACTTAAGAGCTAGGCATGATCCTCAACTTGGTATGGTGTGGATAGACTCAAAAAAACTTCATGTAATGCCTTGGTCCTATTCATGCAACTTCAAATGGATCTTCATACAAATGGGGCACCAAAATGAAACTCATTCATTAAACAAAAGATAACTAAGAAATAACTTAAGTTACTTTTCAAAACCCTAAGCCAATTTCCAAGTGAGGATTTTACAACTTGCTACAAGTCATACCACTTTGTCAAAACTAGAATTGCAATTTTCAATATGTGCTTTTACAACTTAAGCACATTGTCAAAATGAAAAGTGTAATTTGCAACCCTTCTTTTTACAATTTCTAACTTGTCAAAATAGAAAGTGTAAAATACACATGGGTCTTTCTCAAAAAGAGATATAAAAAGATTGTTGAAATTTACAAGATGCAACTTTACAATTATATGATAATGTTTTAACAAAAAGAATTAATCAATTTCTAATACTTCTTCTACCACTTTATCCTTATTAGCTTGTAGTTTCTAGACATATGCATCAAAATCCTTAAATATCTCCTAGATTCTATCCCCATATCGTCCAAATGAGTAGAAATTTGTGATCTCATAATATGCTGATGTATCAAAAAGTTCTCTTCTTAAAGCTCTATATGTTTGAATCTCTTTACCAATTTGATCCAACATGTTTTGATACCTGATGTAGTGGTGGATAGATTTCAAGGTAAAAATAGTGTCTCATGCAGATTCCTTTTCAACCACTTATTTGAATTTACTCTAAACCTCTTATACTGAAAGGAGGTTATCTTCATAACCTATTGGCCTACATGATAATTTATTCAACAAATCTTTCATGTCATACAACATGCCAATGGCCTAGTCATGGGAAATTTTAGCCTTATGGGTAGTGTTTATAAGTAATTTTATCCAAAACTGAGCTGATATATGTAATTCCTCTTTCTTTCCATCATTTTTCAATATTTTTTCCACAAGGAGGATGTCCATATCAATAAAGTCCATAGTTGTCAATTTGGGATAGTAAATATTCAAGGTTTGTACCTCTCCCTCATACTTATTTACTAGGCCTCTTAGGGTGATCCTTATTTCTCTCAAAACTTCATAATGATCCATTCTCATATTAATAATTTTGTTACCTTTGGAGATGAGTTCCTCTAACCATTATTTGGTATCCCTTCCCATGATTACAATTTTAGTCACCACATTAAGTGTTATCTGATCTATGATTTGGGTGACTGGTTATGCTAGTTCAGGTTATGCTGATGGACCAGTGGGTTCTATGAATTTAGTGTAGCTGTAAGCTATTTAACCTTATTTTTCAACTTGTACTTAGTGACCTTGTCACTATCCATTTTTTAAAAGAGGGATTTGATGCTGGATTTAACATCATGTTTCAAACCCTCCCTCTTAAGATGTCTAAGGTGAATCTTTGACACCTCATATTCCCCACCACTAGATATTCCTTTTTTTATCTAGTGGGGAGACTACAATCTCTACATATCTTTACCCTACTAAACTAAATAATATTATTGAGAAGGTCTAAGGATTAGTCTTGGATTTCTTTCATGCATCTAAAATACCAATATCCAATGTACTAGGGGAAATCATCTATTTATTTCCCACTATTTATGCTAACCAAGTAAGTGTAGCATTATATTATGTAGACACCATCACTTGAGAAACTATAGCTAACGTTATTAAACTGGTAGGCACAATGATAAGTATTGAATCCTAAAATGATGCAACCATTGATTTCTTAGTAGATGTCTGTATCATTTCATCTTCATCTATGGATTAAAGGTCTATATTTACATCAAGGACCTATTTCTCACCTATTCCATTAAAGGGGTTTGGGTAACTATAAAATTGGAAGAGGTGGGGATAATGGGTACATATGTATTTACTGGGGGTGTAGGATATGAAAGTGATATTAATGGGGGAGTAGACAAAGGGATTTAAAACTTGGGGACTGGTGGAAGTGTGGAGTCTAAAGCACCAAATGAGTCAATTAGAGTGGTAAGGACACTTAGGGGTGGTAAGGTAGGGAAGATAAAAGGGGATGAAGATGAATCAATACTTATCCCAAGAGTTAGGATGGCCAGTAAAACTAAAGTTAGAATGACTAAGTCCATGACTATATGCCATTGAATTGTGTTAGAAATCAATGGGGATGGAAAGGAGGGAATTATAGATGGAATGGAATGAGAGAGTGAAATTATGGGAAGGGAAAGTGGAGTGGAAAATTGAATATCCACTAACAAGAGACCTTGAGTGTCCACTCAAATTAATTTAACTAGTTGCAATGGACTTATTATTATGGGTAAAGTTGTGGCAATAGAGGATGGAATCACTTGGGGTGAAGGAGGAGTGGAGATAGGAGGTGGAGGTAGAGGTATTGGAGCTATAAGAACAATAGAAATAGTTATATGATGAACTATAAAAATAAAAGATATCACTATAATTGATATGGGGGTTGAAGCTATGGATTCTTCAACTACCGCTGTATCCTTAGATGAGATTATGATTGGTTGATTTAATACTACTCCATCTTTGCTAAATTTCCCCCTCTTGGCCTTATATTTGTTCTTTTTCTTATGAGAGATCACTAGCCTATGTGATTGCTCTCTTGTTGTACCACTAGGACCCTCTACTAATGGTGGAATCCCTTAGTCCATGATATTTAATGACTTATCAATAATACTCACCATATCCTTTATCACTTAGACCCCTTTGTTCCTAAACTAATTGAGTATTTTATTGATTATATGTGAAGTTCTATCTATCAAAGAGAAATATTTAGGAACTAACCACTTTACTATTGGAAGGGGTTGAGTAATGACATGCTTGTAGTAGTTCTTGTCCATTGAAGACTCATCATCCACCAAGTCCTCAAGGACTGGTACCAAATCAAAAGCTTTGACCTGATCTAAGGTAATTCTAGAGTGGTCCTTCAATATGACCTCTACTTTATCATCTAAATCCTCCCAATAATATTCAAAATATGGAACATGGGAATATGTGGAAATTCCCAATGTGCTGTTGATGTTACCATGAACATCATAGTATGGCCTTACCTCCAAATCCCTCAGTGTCATTTGTGTCATTTCTATATTATCACACTTGGCTTTGAGTAGGGAGGGGCATGTGTATCTACCTATACTAATTAGGAAGTGAATTCCTAACTTTTGTTTATTGGATAGTAGCTTGTGGGTCTCCACAAGTTATCTTATGAGCTCCATTAATGCCCACTTATCACTAACATATCTTGGGAGTGTGTAAGGACAACCACTGAATCCACATACCCTAATATAGGAATAGGTGGGGAACTGAATGAAGTAGGAATCCCACAAGGTGATTTTTATAGTTGTTACATAATAAAATATCTTTATTTTAAGCTCTTTATCAAACATTATTATGATTCAATACATGGATGCATTATTGACCCTCTTAAAGTGTTGTCTGTTGGTCTCCAGAATAAGGTTAGGATAATAGTTATACACCTTATTTGCTTCACTAACCACTATGTTGAGCCCTAAAAAATCTCTCCCTTTGGACAAAATGTACACTAAGTAGGAGGTCATGTAGAATTTCGCCATTTTTTTCACTTCCATCAATTGTTTATGGAGGGAGTCACTAATGAGTTTGGCCCTATGGATATATTGTTTATTTTCATGAATGGCCCAAATGTACTAGTACATCCACTCCAAGAAGCTCTTGGCATTAGGAGTACCATTAATGTTATGTAAAAATATTATTATGTCTCTCACCTCATCTTTGAAGTCAATTCTTTCCAGTGTCTTTAGCAATCTAGTGGAGGCAGCTTTTGGGGTCTTAAGCCATTGTTTGTTTATTATTTTCTAGCATCCCAAGTTATTTCTTGAAAGAATTATTGGGATGTTTGTGGATTTATGTCAAGATAAATATCAAAGTCTAGAATTACAAACACTGAATCAATGAAATCTAGGTCTAGATTTAAAATCCTTTCCCTTTTGTCATTTAGGGCCTCTCTTTTATCAAGATCATAGTGTTATACTAGTGTTAGCACTAGCTCAAGGATTTAAACTATCAAAGAGAAAGTTTCTACTTATGGTAATCTAGAGTCATAGATACTCTAGATCTAATCATTCTTGAACTCTACATATATTTTGGTCCAGAAGTCCCTTAGGTCAATATGACCTAGGTCTATATCTGTGATCTCAGTAGTGTTGGATTCTAGATTGAGAGTCACATGGGTCCTTTCAACTTTAACTTCATCTCCTTTCTAAACATGAATTCTACAGAAAATGCTTAGTGAGAACCAATTAGAAAAGATGGTGGGATTTGTAGGTGCTAAAAGTAGTTAAAATCTTGGATGGAGATTGGAGGTGCTCTATGTAAGCCTAAAGTCTAGTATAACTTAGATTTGTTTTGAGAAAGTGAAAACTCCATGGAACTAGGAAGTGTTCTGAGAAATAGGAATGTTTGACATAACTTAGAATTATTATAAGCTAGCAAAATCCCAGGGAGATTTGAGGTGCTTGAATCAATGGCAATTTCCATGAAGATGAGAGGTGTAATTCATAGATTGAAATCTTGTGGAAATGGGAGGTGCTTGAATCAATGGAGAATCCCATAGAGATGACAAGTGCATGTGGTAGGTCAAAAGTCCATAAGGACTTAGAAGGATTAAATAAGGAATATTCCCTAATTATGCAAATATACGTGGGTATATTCACCTAGTTTCTGAGATTGAAAAAAATCTTATGTTTAAAAAAAAAATATTTGAGAAAATTCCTAGGATCCTTAATTAATTTTGAAAATATAAACTCTAGGAAAACCCTAGATCTCAAATATTTAAAAACTTAAGAAAATAACAAACTTGATAGACAACCCCAAACTAGACAATGCCTATGCAATATAGATCCTAAAAATAATTGTAATCAAAATTTGTAGGGTATGAAAATATCTTAACAAGCTTCAATTTTTAGGAAATGATGGTAAAAACATAAGGAAGATTCCAATAATACTGTACAAGGGTAAATATGACATCATGGCATGAGGATCAAGGTGTGGTTTGTAGTCATTGAGGTCATTATTCATAAAGTCATGGTTTGAGGGTACACAGAGCTCTAAATATCACTTTAGTAATTTAATAATGAATTAAAAACCCCTAATTTCCAATACATCTTTGGCATGATTTAGTTTTTTAAACCATTGGAAATGCTATAGGGGATTTATTATTTGTGGATGAAGATACTTCAGATTATCACCATTCGACCTGCGCACACTTTTTGGTAGATTTGGATGTTTCTAAGGGCCTTCCTAAGGTGATTTGCCTGGAATCCCTAAGGGGTATCTAGACACAAATGTTAGATTTTGAGGGGATCCATTTTCGGTGCAGGAAGTGCCACCTGATGGGTCATATTGCTGCTCATTGTGCTGTTGGGAAATCCAAATCTAGACGACCACCTTCTTGGTGGTCTGAGGTTTCCTCTGAACATTACATTGTTAAACAACCCATGGAAGCTCTGATTGATTCCAATTTTGAGATTGAGGAAAGTATTCACTCTGAGCCAGTGGTTGAGGAAGATTCTTTGGTGAAACATTCTATTGAAGTTCCTGCAGAGGCTATGGTTAGTGATCTTTTTGAGCCAGTGGTGGAGGTGGCAGTGGTCTCTTCCCCTATTTCAAAGGATCCTCCAAAGAGCCAAACTTTGTCTGGTTCTCACAAGGAATTTGTTGCGGCATCTGTGCCCCCTGGGCTCCAAGGATCATTGTATTCTGAGGTATGGGTTGCTAAGGCATCAAAGTTAGAGGATGGATGGACAATAGTTAAGAGGAAGAAGTCTAAGCCTTTGGTCCCCCCTCTAGATATGAATCTTCAGTCATGTAAAAAGAAACCTCAATTCAAAAGGAATATCTAATGTTCCCTTTTGCTGTCTGGTTTTTTGGGGTTAGTAAACTGGTTGCTTTACTAGTTTGCTGGAACTGGTCTGGGAGATTGTTCAGGTTGCTGATCCAGTCTGTTAACTTTTAGATCAATGTTTTGACTGCAATTTTATCTGGTCATATCTGATGGTAATAGGTCCCTGTAAAACCTAGTTTAGTTATTTTACTGGTAACAGGTTCTTTTAAAAACTTGGTCGAGCTTAATGGTTTATCTTTCTCTTTATTGTATAGGGTTTCGGGGCCCCTTCAAAACTTGTTTTTACCTTAATCTAAAACATTTAGGTCATTGCTCATAAAGTCATGGTTTGAGGTCACACAGAGCTCCAAATATCACTTTAGTAATTTAATAATGAATTAGCAACCCCTAATTTCATTATATAATCCTTTTATAATTAATGCACTCATGGAGGTAGGTGGCAAAATTTCAAAGTCCATAAGCAATTTTGTAATTTTGTAAAATTGCAAATTGCATTTGGAGTTTTGGATTCTATAGACTTAGTTGTTGGAAGGATCTAGAACTTAGATTTTAATTTACAATTTTTCAAATTGAAAATTGCTCTCTGAGTTCTAAATTCTAGGTAGAGTACTTCATAAGAAGCAAAACTCTACTTGCAATTTGTAAAATTGCAAATTACAGTCTAAGTTTTGGATTCTATGGGGTGTTTGGTTTATAGGATCTTGAACTTTAATTGTAATTTGTAATTTTAAAAAATTTCAAATTATAAGTGGGGTTTCATATTCTAATAGTTAAAGCATTACGAGATTCAAAGCTGAGGCTATAATTTGCAATTTTGCAAATTGAAAATTACAGTCAGAACTCTAGATTCTACTAGTTAATGCATTACAAGATTTAGAGCTTAGGAAGTAATTTGAAATTTTGTAAATTATAAATTACAGGTAGAGTTCTGGATTCTGTAATATAAAGGAAATGTGTGATTTGGGTCATTTTAAGGCATTTTTCCAAGAAATTAGGGGGTCTCCATTAGAGTACTTGATGTTTTGATATTTTTGGGATTAAAATATCAATAATATGTGTAGGAGATATACTCTTAGTTGTAACTGATAACCATGCAATATCTAGTAATGGTGCTGGAACTATAATTGGTGATTGTGTTGGGACTATAACTAGAATTATGTGGGAAATACATATGGGATGGGTAGAGGATACTCATATGAGACACTCTCAACTTTAACCACCTGATTTTCATCTATGTACTTAAAACATTAGTTTACTATAGATGGGATGGATCAGAGCTGATGTAACCATGGCCTACCTAATAGTATATCAAATATACCTACACTAGGTACATATAGAAACCGAGTGGCTATGTGTGTTGGTACAACCTATAATGGAAGTAAAATCTCCCTATTGGAGGTTTGAATATGGTCACTAAAACCATTAATGATTGTATCTATGGGAAATATATCGTGTTCTATGTATCCTAAGTGATGTAAGAGTATTGTAGTACACATGCTTATGCTTGACCTATTGTAAACTATAACACTTGGGATAGGATGGTGTTCTATGTATGATTATATAAAGAGTACATGTAGATATATGTCATCATCCATAATATCATGCTCTGAGAATGTGATAAGTGGTCTAGGTGGCATTGTAGTATGGTACATGCTAATAATGTTATGCAATGATGTGCCTCCTTTGTAATTATATGATATGAAGATGGTGGTGGATGCACTTGAGATGTATAGTGAACACCTGATGTGTCCCATGCCTAATTCATTGTATTCTTTGGGAATAGATCTAAAAATATCTTTAGTGCCTTAGCCTCTACTTCTTGTGCTTTTGGTGCCTCTGTGGGTGTGCCAAAATCAATAATATTAGCCTCAATTAGATCTTGTCTATTTTACTTTAGGCTAATGCATTTGTTTGTTGTGGATCAGTTCCCTTTGATATTCACATAATGCATTAAAACCATAGTTCTTGTAAAGAGGTCATGTCATATCAACCTATTTAATGGGAGGGAGAAATATGACATTGCATTCCAAGAGTTGTTGTAAAACCCATGCTGGCAACTCTAGAAGGTAAGTGAAGACTTTGCACTAAAGAACATATAAAACCAATTTAGGATATGCCTTAGTAGTTACATTGACTATGGCCTTTTGATCACTTTTATTATTCTCAGTGACCCTTACATTGTATGGAGGTTTGTTTAAACTCTCAATAGTTGATTCTGATCCATTTATATACTTAAGTTTGCCCACTGATAAGAGCTTAACCTCTATTTCCCTGATTATGTGGCACAAATAATTAAATGTATGAAACTTATTAAACAATATAGCTTCATGTAATACTGGTAAGAGTCTTTGTTTAAATATATCCTAAAGCTCTCTATCTACCATGGGGCTAGTAAATTTGGCTAATATTATCTTGTGTCATAAGACAATCTATGATAGGCTCATTCAAATTTTGTTTTAACTATTTCACTTGTGCATATGATATCTTATCATTGTTGTTGATATATAAGTGTGCTAGAAACATGTTGGATAAAGGATTGAATGACATGATAAATTGATTTGGTAAATCATAGAACCATTGTAGGGCATAATCCTTGAGATTGTATGGACATAACTTCATAATAAGAAATTCATTGGGCACATAGTCCAAGTATGCTATGTGAAAATCTTTAAGATGATGCTTTGGGTCACCCTTGACATCATATAATGTAAGCTTACGTTCCACAAAATTGGATGGCAAGGGAGTTACCTATATGTGATGTACCAAAGGTGTATATAAGATAATGTTAAAATCTAAGACATGTAATGGCCTAGTGGTTCCCTTCTCAAGATGTAACACTTTGGATTGCAAAGTATGAATCTCATACATAAGGGATTATACATCTAGAGTAGAGAAACTAGCCAAAAATGGTGTAGCTATCATTGATGGTTGTGGAATTACAATTTTAGGTCTTGCTAGTTGAGTTGGCCCCACTAGAGGTGTAACAACATTATTAACTAGGGGAGTTGAAGATTGACCATTGTTTGTTTTTTAGATTTATTCTTGAAGAATATTGATGAAATCATCTTGTATATCTATATGTTTGGACACAATATCTTTTAATTATTTCTTATCAATTTCATCAAATCTATTGGTAAATTCTACCATTATAGTTTAGAAGGTAGGAAAATAGGTTTTCTATATTTTGAACCTTTTAAGAATGTTAATCTAAGAAAGATTGAAAAAATTAAATATGGCAGTAAATCTAATATTTTGGAAGAAAAATATGAGTATAAAATATAAAAGGATATAAATCCTAAGTGTGTCTAGGGTTAGGGTTGTTTGAATTTAGGGTTTCTTTGAAATTTTTTAAATTATATTTAAATAAATTAAAACCCTAATATGAAATTAATTTAATGAGCTAGGTTATGCCAAAAAATAATAAAAATGGAAGTATACAGTCTTAATTTAGTGCACAAAAATTTGGAGAATGCAAAATAGGGTTTGAAGTAATATTAAAAGTAAATCGGTTTCACTAAATGATTTAACCTTTTAGGGGTTTACCAATGTAAATATTAAGTTAGATTAAAGGGATGAGTTGTCTAAATCAGTGAAATAATATGCAATAAATAATCACTAATTTGTTATAGATTTTAACTTATTTTGAATTTCTAAAAATATTAATAAAGATGCATAAATAGAGACTTATCTAAAAAAATAACTTTTATGAAAGATCTAGGTGTTGAAAACTTGGTTACAAATAGGTCTAAGTATAGTCAATAGGGTCCCTAAGTCTGATTCTTCATTGGATAGTTGCACCCCACTTGGATAGTAGTGCCATGTGGCTCTAGTGTCCTCAAAATGGCTATAATGTCCTTTTTTCAAGATTGTTCCTATTTATTGGGAGTACTTACACCTATGTTTCTGGGTTCTATTCCTATGCACACAAAATCTAGAAATTTGTATTGTGACTAGAATATATGATTTAATATGCAAACCCTAATCCTTCTTGTAAGTATGGTATGAGATAAAAATGTGTGTTTATTAGTAAGATAGGTTGGACATCCTCAATACCCCACTATGAAGAGAGTTTTATACATACTAATACTTTAAGGAGGGATCAATCCTAATTTAGTTCTCCCCCTAGTGCTTGGTGTAAGTGCAAGTGAATGCTAGAATGATAGTGGTCTTGAATGCCTTGAGTGTGCTTGAGATTTGAAATCTTTAAAATCTAGGCTTAGGGAAGTTGTAGATGGTAGTATATAGATGTAGGGTAGAATAGGGATCAACATCCTTGATTTTGATCAAATTATTTCTTATTTGAAAAGGCTTTGTGCATCTATTTTCCATCTAGGGGATATAAGTATAATAGGCTTGTATTTATAGTGATCCATAGCTTGTGTAGATAATAAAATGTACTTATGCCAACCTTAATAAGGAAATACAATAAAAATATATCCTTTCTAAAGATCTAGGGTAAGGGAAAATATAACTTAGTTGGGGACACTAGCACCATGTGGTACTAGTGTCCTTAGTGTGGTGCTAGTGTCTAGCTAGCATGCAATTGGGCATAATGAATTAGAATCTGGGAATACATTTCTAGGACTGTGTTTGAGTTGATTAGAGATGTTTTTGGTTTACATAAATGATGGAAAAGTGTGATAAAGTCCCTAGGATAATTCTATGGATAATCTAGGAATAAGTTGTCTCAAAAAACACTCTTAGCATCCAAATACCAATTTTAGGGGACTAAATTTCAATTTAACCTTTTAGGGTTTTACCAATGTACATTCTAAGTTAGATTAAAGGGATGAGTTGTCTAAATCAATGAAATAATATGCAATAAATAACCACTGATTTGTTATAGATTTTGACTTATTTTAACTTTCTAAAGATAATAATAAATATGTGCAAATAGAGACTTATCTAAAAAATAACTATTTTAGAATATCTGGGTGTTGAAAATTGGGTTATAGACAGGTTGAGTGTCATCAATAATGCCCCTAAGTTTGATTATTCACTAGATAGTAGCACCCCACCTAAATAGTAGTTCCATGTGGCTCTAGTGTCATCAAAATGGTGCTAATGTCCTCTTTATAGGATTGTTTCTATTTTATAAGAGCACATACACCTATGTTTTTGGGTTTTATTCTTGTGCACACATAATCTAGAACTCTATATTATGCCTAGAGTATCCAATTTAGTATAGAAACCCTAATCCTCTTTGTAAGTATGACATGAGTTGAAAATATGTGTTCATTATTAGGATAGATTAGATATCCTCAACACCCCATTTTCAATAGAGTTTCCTACATACCAATACTCTGAGGAGAGATCAAGCCCGATGTAGTTCTTCCGCCTAGTGCTTGGTGCAAGTGAAAGTGAATTCTAAAATGATAGTGATATTGAATGCCTTGAGGTGATTGAGATTTTAAATAGTTGAAATTTGGGTTTATGGAAACTATATATGGTATTATGAAGCATTATGGTATAATGATGATTAATAACCTTGATTTTTATCAACTTGTTTCTTATTTGAATAGGCTTTTTGCATCTATTTTCCATCTAGGGGATAGAGGTCAAATAGCCTTATATTTATAGTGATTTATAGCTTGTGTAGATAATAAAATATGATTAGACCAACCTTATTATGGGTATACATTTGTAAATATATCCATTTATAAGAGCTAAGGCAAAGGACACTAATACCCAATTGGGGACACTAGCACCATGTTGCTCTAGTGTCCTTAATGTGGTGCTAGTGTCCAGTTGGCAGACTACTAGGCACAATGGCTTAGGATTTAGGAATTTAGTTATAGGATTGTGTTTAAGATGATTGAAGGTGTATATGGTATGAAAAATGGAAATAAAAGTGTGATAAAGTCTCTATGATAGGTCTATGGCTAAGTTAAGAATAGGCTATCTAACATTCTTATCATCTAAACACCATTTTAAGGTGATTACATAAGTATTTTTACTTGTCTAAATCAATTTATTCTAACATTTACATGGGAAAGAGACCAATTTATTATATAAAGGTCATAAAAATGTATAGAAGTTGAAGATAATGTTTTCTGGCAACAAAAGGCTCTTAAGTACCATTCTAGACTAGCTCCATAGATCACTAGTTTGGCTATAAAGATCACTAGTTTAGGTTCAAAGATGTCCAATATGGCTCTAAAGATTCCCAAATCAGTTATAAATAATTCCAAAAATTGTGGAAAAAAACATTCAAGGATTGGTAATTGATGTAATACATACATTCTTGATAATAAGCAATTTAGTATATTTTTCGGAACAATTCTAACATCCATATATAGACTTTCCAAAAATAGTAGTATCTATTTCCAGCCATGGTATTTATAGATTTTTTTTTATGAGTGACTATAAGTACTATTTTTTGATCTAATAGTTGATTGAGACCAAGTGGTTATAGTTGATAAGGAAGTTGCAAACAACAATAGATCAAGAATCATGCAAGGAACTGAATCTAATGCTTTCCACCAATTTTCCTTAAAACATGGAAAGGATATTGTTATGTTATTGTTATCTTAGTTAGAATATGATATTTTAAATTTATTTATTTAATTTAAGACATTATTTGTAAGACATTTTAATATATAAACACATTATTTTGATGATAGAGGTAGTATATGAATAGAGTATTAAGGATTGAATAGGTTGAGTATCACTATTTTCAACATTATAAGCATTTTTAGAAGTAATGAAAAATTGATTTCATGAAGTTTCTACAAATATAAGAGTGTTATAATCCCATTTTGAGGGATAAAAATGGCCCACTCAACCAAAAAAGTGGGATCTATTTTGGAATTTATATTTTTATTTCATACTATTATGTGTTTTAAATTTTGACATCCATTTTCTTATGCAAAGTATTGTGATATGTGTTTGACCTACAAGATTTTTTGTTAATGTGTGTATTTAAAGATAGATTAATTTCAAAATTTCCATTCCAAAGCATTTATCTTTTAAAGCATTTCCATTTCCAACAAATATATTAGCTATGTGTTTTCATTTCATGCAATTTACATTTATGCAAAATAGACTAAAAGTGTATTTAATTTCATGAAATTCCAATTACAATAAGAGTGTTTTCATTTAAATTAATTTCAATTCCATAAGTGTGTTTGATTTCACAAGTTATATATTAGATTTCAATTAAATCAAGTAGATTATAACTTATAAGTAGATGATCAACAAAATGCCCTAAACAAATAGTTATCGATCATCATTTGACATACCTTACTGATATCCATCATTGGACAACATCTAGATTAAAATGACACATTTATTTAAATGAAGAGGAAATAATGACCATGATTTGGACAAACCCTCCCATTAATTCTAATACTATGTTTCAAACCAAATCCCCTTTTAAATCTAACTAAGAATGAGACTAATATAATAGTTAATGTGGTTTCAAAACCTCCTCATAAGGCATTATAAAAGTTACTCAAGTAAAATATCATATATCTCCCTCCACCAATTGAGATTTATATTACAAATCCACAACCTAAGGGTTTGGACATTAATACACATTATGATTAAGCATAAATGCACATGAAATTCAATTGATAGATGCTTTGGTTTGAGACATAAGATATAAGACTTAATCAAGAACAACACTATTGAGATCAATGATGTTATCACACCTTTTAATAATGTAGTTGCACAACCTAATGAGAAGCTTAAGATATTTTATTATCCATTCCCAAAACATGTTGCACAAGAAACCAATACTAATCTTGAGGTACATATTACTTACCACATGCATCATCCTATAGTAACTATAAAGTTGAGGACGCTCATCCTATTGATGGACTTATTAATATACTTAAAAATAAAAAGTAAAATAACTTATGATCACATTAAAAGTCCCCATTATTAATGATGATTATACTAATGACTCTTTGTTCATACATGATTTCATTGACTCACATCCTATACAAAGTGTTAAGGTAGATTAGGGGTGAAGTATATAGAATTAGGGTAGAATAGGGATTAACAACCTTGATTTTGATCAAATTGTTTCTTATTTGAATAGGATTTTTGCATCTATTTTCCATAAAGGGGATATAAGTATAATAATCTTGTATTTATAGTGATCCATAGCTTGTGTAGATAATCAAATGTGCTTAGGCCAACCTTAAGAAGGGAATACAATTGAAAATATATCCTTTCAAAAGATCTAAGTCAAGGGACACTATAAATTAGTTAGGGACACTAGTGCCATGTGGTTCTAGTGTCCTTACTATGGTGCTAGTGTCTAGTTGGCATGCAACTGGGCATAATGAATTAGAATATGGGAATACAGTTCTAGGACTATGTTTGAGTTGATTGGAGATGTTCGTGGTTTACATAATGGATGGAAAATTGTGATAAAGGCCCTAGTATAGGTATATGGATAAGCTAGGAATAGGCTATCTCAAGAAAAATTCTTATCATCCAAATACCACTTTTAGGTGATTACATTTTAATTTAACCTTTTAGGATTTTACCAATGTAAATTCTAAGTTAGATTAAAGGGATGAGTTGTCTAAATCAATGAAATAATATGCAATAAATAACCACTGATTTGTTATAGATTTTGACTTATTTTAAGTTTCTAAAAATAATAATAAATATTTTTAAATTGAGACTTATCTAAAAAACAATTGTTTTAGAATATCTAAGTGTTGAAAATTGGGTTATAGATAGGTTGAGTGTCATCAATAGGGCCCCTAAGTTTGATATTCACTAGATAATAGCACCCCACATAGATAGTAGTTCCATGTGGCTCTAGGGTCCTCAAAATGGTGATAGTGTCCTCTTTGTAGGATTGTTTCTATTTCCTAAGAGCACCTACACCTGTGTTTCTGGGTTTTATTCCTATACACACATAATCTATAACTCTATATTGTGCTTGGAATATCCAATTTAGTATACAAACCCTAATCCTCTTTGTAAGTATGACATGGGTTGAAAATATGTGTTTATTATTAGGATAGGTTAGATATCCTCAACACCCCATTATAAAGAGAGTTTCCTACATACCAATACTCTGAGGAGGGATTAAGCCTGATGTAGTTCTGCCACCTAGTGTTTGGTGCAAGTGAAAGTGAATTCTAGAATGATAGTGATCTTGAATGCCTTTAGGTGATTGAGATTTGAAATATTTGAAATCTGGGCTTAGGGAAACTATAGATGGTATTATGAATAAGTATGGTATAATATGGATTAATAACCTTGATTTTGCTCAACTTGTTTCTTATTTGAATAGGCTTTTTGCATTTATTTTCCATCTAGGGGATAGAGGTCAAATAGCCTTGTATTTATAGTGATTTGTAGGTTGTGTAGATAATAAAATGTGCTTAGGACAACCTTAGTAGTGGCATACATTTGAAAATATATCCATTTATAAAAGCTAAGGCAAGGGACACTGGCACCATGTAACTCTAGTGTCTTTAAGGTGGTGCTAGTGTCTAGTTGGTAGGCTACTAGGCACAATGGCTTAGGATTTGGGAATGTAGTTATAGGATTGTGTTTGAGATTATTGAAGATGTCTATGGTATGCATAATGGATATAAAAGTGTGATAAAGGCTCTAGGATATGTCTATGGCTAAGCTAAGAATAGGCTATCTCAAGCAAAACTCTTATCATCCAAACACCACTTTTACATGATTAAATAATTATTGTAACTTATCTAAATAAATTTATTCTAACATTTACATGGGAAAGACACTAATTTATTATATACAGGTCATAAAAATATATAATAGTTGAAGATAATGTTTTTTGGCAATAAAAGACTCTTGAGTACCATTCTAGATCAGCTCCAAAGATCACTAGTCTAGCTCTAAAGATCACTAGTTTAGCTTCAAAGATGCCCAATCTAGCTCTAAAGATTCCCAAATTAGTTATAAATAATTCTAAAAATCTTGGAAAATAACACTCAAGGATTGGTAATTGATGAAATATATAAATTCTTGATAATAAGCAATCTAGTATATTTTTTAGAATAATTCTAACATCCATATATAGACTTTCTGAAAATAGTAGTATCTATTTCTAGCCATGGTATTTATAGAATTTTTTAATGAGCAATTGTAAATACTATTTTTTGATATAATAGTTGACTGAGACCAAATTGTTAAAGCTAATAAGGAAGTTACAAACAACAATAGATCAAGAATTATGTAAAGAACTGAATCTAATGCTTTCCACCAATTTTCCTTAAAACATGGAAAGGATGTTATTATGTTATTGTTTTAGAATAATATAGGATCTTAGTTAGAATATGATCTTGTTAATTTATTTCTTTAATTGAAGACATTAGTTGTAAGACATTTTAATGTATAAACACATTATTTTGATGATAGAGGTAGTATACGAATAGAGTATTAAGGATTGAATAGGTTGAGTATCACTATTTTCAACATTATAAGCATTTTTTAGAAGTAATAAAAAATTGATTTCATGAAGTTTCTAAAAATCTAAGAGTGTTATAATCTGATTCTTAGGAAGAGCAATGGCCCACTCAACCAAAAAAGTGGGATCTATTTTGGTATTTATATTTTTATTTCATACTATTGTGTGTTTTAAATTTTGACATCCATTTTCTTATGCAAAGTAATGTGATATGTGTTTGACCTATAATATTTTGTGTTAATGTGTGTATTTAAAGAAAGATTAATTTCAAAAATTCCATTCCAAAGCATTTCCATTTTTGACAAATATATTAGCTATGTGTTCTCATTTCATGCAATTTACATTTATGCAAAATAGACTAAAAGTGTATTTACTTTCATGCAATTCCAATTCCAATAAGAGTGTTTTCCTTTAAATTAATTTCAATTCCATAAGTGTGTTTGATTTCACAAGTTATATATTATATTTCAATTAAATCAAGTAGATTATAACTTATAAGTATATGATCAACAAAATGCCCAAAACAAATAGTTATCGATCATCATTTGACATGCCTTACTGATATCCATCATTGGACACCATCTAGATTGACATGACACATTTATTTAAATGAAGAGGACACAATGACCCTGATCTATACAAACCCTCCCATTTATTCTAATACTATATTTCAAACCAAATCCCCTTTTAAATCCAAGGCTAATGATACTAAGAATGAGACTAATATAACATTTAATGTGGTTTCAAAAGCTCTTCATAAGGCATTATAAAAGTTACTCAAGTACAATCTCATATCTCTCCCTCCACCTATTGAGGTTTATATTACAAATCCAAAACCTAAGGGTTTGGATATTAATACAAATTATGATTGGCATAAATGCATACGAAATTCAATTGATAGATGCTTTGGTTTGAGACATAATATATAAGACTTAATCAACAAAAACACTATTGAGATCAATGATGTTATCACACATTTTAATAATGTAGTTACACAACCTAATGAGAAGCTTAAGATATTTTATTATCCATTCCTAAAACATGTTGCACAAGAAACCAATACTAATCTTGAGGTACATATCACTTACCACATACATCATCCTATAGTAATTATAAAGTTGAGGAGGATCATCCTATTGATGGACTTATTAATATACTTACAAATAAAAAAGTACAATAACCTATGATCACATTCAATGATCCCATTATTAATGATTATTATACTAATGAATCTTTATTCATACATGTTTTTGTTGACTCACATCCTAACAAAGTATCAAGGTGGATAAGGGGTGAAGTTAAACATATGAATAATGACATTAATTACTAGTCTTGGTTACTGTAAAAACCTAAAATTAGTATTAGACACTTAAAAAAAAATCAAATTTGACACACTTTGACATATTTAGACATCATGCATACATGTGACTCTTGTGTACACCTTTACTGCATTTATCTACCCACTTGTTGTCATCACTAACCCTATTCTCTAGATATACCTATTCAAGATCAACCTAGTGTGTATAAGAACATTTCAAAATTCTAATCTAACATTCTCCATATCTTAGCTAACTAATTTTCTTTATTCATACATGTTTTTGTTGACTCACATCCTAACAAAGTATCAAGGTGGATAAGGGGTCAAGTTAAACATATGAATAATGACATTAATTACTAGTCTTGGTTACTGTAAACACCTAAAATTAGTATTAGACACTTTAAAAAAATTAGATTTGACATGCTTTGACATATTTAGACATTATGCATACATGTGACTCTTGTGTACACCTTTGCTGCATTTATCTACCCACTTGTTGTCATCACTAACCCTATTCTCTAGATATACCTATTCAAGATCAACCTAGTGTGTATAAGAACATTTCAAAATTCTAATCTAACATTATCCATATCTTAGCTAACTAATTTTAACTCCTAGGAAAGTATTAGTAATGGTTGGATAGTTATAGTTACCATAGGTGTTTACCTCTACTGGTAATATCCAATAACACTTAACAACTATTTATTAAATTGAGAAGTTTCCATTAAGTCAACCTAGATATGTTTCATGGTTTGATAATAGTATGAAATAATGAAGAGTTATATATAAATATAAATCAATCCTAAATTTATCACTCACTTGGTCACAAATTGATAACCTAAGCATCACATTGAGAATCACTTGAAAGCTTATAAATCAATTACCACTCTTTTGAGAAATTGTCATAAACACATACAAATATTAAAACCCCTCAAAGGATTAACCATAGATATAATCTTGAATACAAGGGAAAGTCAAAATCATTTAATTAATATATAGGCACTCTTCAATTAAAAAAAAGTTGCATAGTGCCAAGTGTCAAAATCCAAACATTACATTAGATTATAGATTTATCATGATGTTACATGCACAAACATAATTGGGAGAAATACATGGGATTTGAGCCCTCTTTATAGTATTGGAACATAATCCATGCTCAAACATTTAGCAAAGAGTGGTTGGGGTTATCCAACCCAAAATACTAACCCCTTTGTCAAGGGTCATCTTATCATCAAAAGCAAAACTAGGGTTGGAGAGAAGGAGATGGTAAAAATATATCAACACCAAGGATTGAACGAAAGTTAAAACAAAGGAATAATCTATAGGTGCAAGCACACAGTTCTTATGAGTTATAAACTTGCATATAATATAAGGACACTATCGATAGAACTTGGATAATACTAGTTAATGGTATTAGTATTATCAGTAAATTTAGGTAGGTTTTGAGCCATTATTTTATGATATGAGTAGTGAATAATCACATACATAACATTTTTAAACATAGGGGCACATTCTATGAGTGATGGAATATCAGAGCAAGTAAAGTACACTTCTACCCTCTTATTTTGCCAATTCTAAATATAGTAAGTGTAATATCCATCTATGCCTTTTCAATTTAGCTTTGTATGTTATTGTTATACTTTAGATAATATTAATTAGATATATTTTTACACTATTTTAAGACATTTCAATCCAATTTTTTTTTTGGGTGAACCTAATCATTGAATTAAATATGAAAAAACTTAGGTTTCCACCTATATTAGGGTTTTGATTTTCTTGGGGTTTTATATATACCATCTTTTAGATTTTGAATTTTAGATTTAATTTATAAATTCTCATTATCACATATGAAAATGTGAAAATTTCCCCTTTCCCCAAATCTTTCTTAGTACTTTTATGCATACATCATATGCCATCAAAGAAGGTTAGTCATCCTTCAACTACATGATAAAGTGCCACATTAAGTAGGATTGTAATTGATCATATTTACATTCCTTTTACTCAATACCATGTTTGTGTGCCAACTAAAATGGTGATAATAAATTTTATACCTTTTATTCTTATAGTGATACACACATTGATAATGAACACATAAATGTAGATGAACATGTTATCAGTGATGTTATACCTACTATTGAAAATGATTATGAAGATGATATGGAATATAATGATGAATATTATAATAAAATAGATCTTGATCTACTTAATGATGTATATATGTTGAACCCTAAATTGGCTAAGGGAAACCAAGACAAAGAGCACATATACATGTGATAGGTGAAGGTAGAGTCTAGTGTCAGTGATGAATATGATTAAAGTGTGGCATGCATAGACCTTACCATGTAAACATGTGTACCCAATTGAGATCACTAGAAATTCAAGCTTGAGATGATCAAGATCAAGTCCACATGAATAAACAAAAAAAATAAAAGGATTAAGATAAATAAAGTGCATGAATCCAAGAACCATATTAGAGATCACAAAGATAAATGGTAGGAGTTATAGTAGATAAGATGATCCTGATAGGTAATTGAGAATTAGAAATGAAGGATGAGGTAGATGACCTCAAATTGAGTAATGAAATAAATTCCAAGTGGAAATATGACACAATAACTAATAAGTAATGTAAGTTGAGCTATCAAGTGACACATTAGACATTTAAAATACTATAATAGGTAGGCATCTGAGAAGATGATGAGTTGACAAGTGATAAGGAATTGTTGAAGATTTTATAGGAGTTATTATACCTTAGAAAAATGTTATTAGGTTACATTCAATGTGACATATGAACTAGGGGATAATGTAGAGTATAAATAGGACTAGTAGTGGTAGGCATGTAGCATTGTAAGCACCTCAAATGATGTGTAATGTTGATTTGATAATTAATAAAATATGTTATTAACAATATGATTTTTATCTATCTTTATGAATGAAGATCATTATTATTATGTTTTAGAAAAGTTCCTTTATTATGTTTAATAATGTCTTGATAGTTGATTGAATATAGTTTCTATGTTGTGCTTCATTGGAATGACTATTTATTACCTTACTTTAAGAAAATAGTGCCAATTTTACTTTAGGTACTAACATGCATAATTAGTAGCACATGAGATAAGACAATGATCTAACCACCATTTCCAACTACCCCTAACCTACCCAATTACCCTCTCTACACTTAAGGTGAGCACACAAGGCTCCATTGAATGATATGATAATGTGAGAATGTGTATATATTAAAATTGAATATTTATAGAATCTCATTCTTGTACATTTGAAAAATATCAATAAGGGCTCTACCCTTCAGTTTTAGACGTCCTTATTACCAAAAGGATTGTATTTGACATCTCATTATGCCTAAATGATTATTGCTTATTCCAATCCATATCATATTGAATACCCTTGCACTATACATAAATATTAAAAATTGATAAACATTATTCATTATTAGTTTTAGATCCATATATATTTTTTAGCCTTCTAAACATTATCTACCATAGAGGGACACTACCGCTGATGGTAGTGTCCCGATCCTTATCCAGTGTCCAATTTCTAAAATTAATCAGAATTGAAAATATTTCAAAAACCATGAGTGGAACTATTTTTATTGTTTAACCCTACCGTGAGATATTTTCAAAAGGTGTGGTATAAATACAAGTCTAATCCTTCTCATTCTTCATTTATAAAATATAAAGAAAATTCTTACTAAAGCTAAATCAATCAACTATACAACCAATATATTATTCCTTATTTATCCATATCTTTATATCAAGTATAGAGGAAGTCATATTATAGGCCTGAAGCATTCAAAGAGTAACCCATGAGTGATATTTGTCAAATTACAAGTTAGATCACTGCATGCATCATCATATATTATGTTATACCCTTGTGTACACAAACTTTCCAAAAAATTGGGGTGAACTACATAAGTCTGAGGCCTTCTTTGAGTATCAGATATGTAGGAAACACCCATTGATATAAGGGTATTTTGGGTAGCTCAACACCATGAGACCACTAACCCATTTTTTAACAAACTCATTCCAAGGTGAAGAAGGGTGAAGAGTTAGGGTTTGATCGATCAATAAATAACTACCACTTGCATCCAAAATATGAATACATCAACAAAAAGGTGATTAAACACATACAATAATAAATTTTATCACATCTAGATCTAGTAATTATTCCATACTAGTCACCTATGTCATAGTCAGATACTAGCATTGATGGTAGTGTCTAGATCCAATGATAGTATTTGTAAATACAAAAGTATAATTTTTAGAATTTGATGACTAATTTAGAATACTAATATTGTATATTTTACACTTATTTCTAGTCTAGATCTTCCTACACATAATAAACCTAGTTAAGTATCATTTCTATTTATTATTGTAATCAATTGACCATCTTTCAAATCAATTACTTTTTATATTTAGTATATCTTAGTATTGTAATTTAAAATATTAATTTATCTGAGTTTTTTATTAATTGGCCTACTATAGATTGTTTTATCACCCTTGTGCTTTACCTAATTTTATATTAATAACCATATACCCTCCATATCTAAATTTAGAGTTAAACATTTAGTGAACTGACCTTTGGTCTCAAAACCTTAGTGTGTTAAAGGTTTTCTTGATTTTACTATTTTGCTAAATTCTGATAACTGATTTTAAAGTTTTCAAAATTAAAAAAGTAGAATTTATTTTCCTAAAATCATGTTCAATATAGATACATATATTAGTTACTTCATTATCTAGTACATAATGATAGTTATTATTTTTTATGTTAAATTGCATATAGATATAATCAAAAGGAATAAAAAAAACATTCAATACAACGAGAGTGTTTTAAAATAATATCAAACTTTAATATCTCTCTACATATATTTTTTTAACAATATAGATTAAATTTCATGATGCCAACATGCTTGCTCAAAACCCTTTATTCCCTTAAAAATTATTCAAGTGATAGCTACCATCCCAATCCCATTATTTTCCCATGGATTATATTAGATATTATAATCTATGTTGTTGAGACAAAAAAAGGTAAGGGTGCCCAACTTGTCTTTTCACTTGTTAATATACAATAGGTTCCTCCCCAGCCTAAATTAGTGATTAAAAGTAATGGATATGACCTTATTAACCAATTAAGGAATACACATGTTAATATTTCAATACTTGAGCTTCTAAAATAATCTACTATATACATATCTTATATGATGTATTATCTGAAACACAAGTATTGAGTGACATAAAACCCACTTAGTTTGTGGATATTATGCAAGATCTCAAAAATAATTCTAATCTCATTACCTTTGATCTAATAGATTTATCATCAAAAGATATTATAAATCAAGACTTGACTTTATTAATTAAAGTTTGTAAGCATAAATAAGGAATAAAAAGAATACTAGTTGACAATGGGTCTGGCCTAACATTTGTAACACATAATTCTTGAAAACAATGGGTATTAATACCATTATTCTCAAAAAATTAGATGCACATATCAAAGGGTTTGATAACTCATCCAGCCCTCAAATTGGTGAAATCACATTAGATGTGACATTAAGACCAAAAACAATATCAACTACATGCTAAGTAATGTCTCAATCATTTCATTATAACTTACTCTTGGGTAGACCTTGGATACACATGATATAAGTTATCTCATCTAAATTGAATCATTGTTTCAAATTCATACATGATGGGACATTATGGTCAATGCCTGATGACAATGAACCCTTCAATTTTTTCTAACTAATACATTCTGACACGATAGGAGTTTTTAAACTCATACCACCAAAACAATGTATTCTGATTAAAAGCATACCAACCTATGAGATAGGTGAATCAAGAAAAATAAATCATTTAACACAAGATGCTTATAAGGCATTATCTACTAAGGTTCACATGGATTCACACTTAGAGTAATAACCATTATAAAAGGAGCCAATAATACCAAAATAATAAAATCTAACATTTGAGCTTCCTTTATTGGTTAATATTAAACATCAAGATAAAAAAGTTTTAGATTAGTATGACAGTGATGATGAAATTAAACATATTATGATTGATGAAAAATTACAAAAAATAATTTTTAATACACTTGAGCATATTTCACATAACCTATTTATACCTATAGGTCCTAGTACATACAAGTTAAATTCATCACTAGAGGATACAAAATCACATTCAGATAAGGGCTAGACAAAATTAGTAGAGGAACATGTAAATGTTTGTTATTCAATCCATCCCTTAGCTACAAACATTGAGTCAACCTTACAAAGGACAAATGCAAATACATCATGTTAATAACATGGAATATTCACATAAGCCTCCAAAACATATTTTAAAAATCATAAAAAAATAAGATGATCTGCATATAATACTTTATATGTTACTTGAACATAAGATGATATCTTTACCTCCCAACAGACATAAGTTAGGGAACAAACTTATCCAAAAATAAGGATCAACATATTGCACTTATCATAGGATCACTAACTGTTTCTATATGATTTTCGATTTCACATTCAAAAAGGAAATGAGAAACTAAGATAAGATGGTCTAGGGCTTGTATGTACCTAGATGAAGTCTTGCGCACCAAATTCAGACGATGGAAGGAACTCCTCTTTGGTTGTGGAGGATGACACCTGTAGAAGAAAGAGACTAAAACATAGAAATTGTTAGATGGCTAGAAATTGGACTACCAAGCGAAAGCTTGGTCCTAGAAGTGCAAAGACTTCTTGGAGGATGACAACCCACTGATTGTTAAAAGAATGTCTGATAAAAGCATAATGATAAAAGACTGAAATGATAAAGATAAAATGAAAGAAATGAAAGCAAATGCGTACCTATTTGCAGCAATCTATTTTGCACAGTCATCGACGTTAGTTAGTCTGCCGACATCGGTTGTAAAAGTCTGTCGACGTCGGTGGAGGCAGTGGTCGATGTCAGTTAGGACAATGGTCCAGGATGGGGTCTGGATGAGTTTATGGTCTATGGACGGGTCTGAAAAAGGGTTTTGGATCTGTCAATGGGTCTAAGAATTTGTGCAAGGACAATGGACAGAGTGTGTGGTCTGAAAAGGGACTAGATGGAGTGGACAGAGGAAACGGGGAAAATAAGGATGAGAGAAGGCTTCCAAAGAACAAGTTGGGTCTGGGCTAGTGATATTACTTAGAAGCAATAACTGAAGACATAATGAAAACATAGAGGAAATACTTACCTGTGGTTTGTTGAGGAAAGAGTGTTGCAGACTGGTTATACCTATTGCTGATGATACTGGTGTGAAGGCCCTATTGCTAGTGGAGTGGCTGATGCAGAGTACCTATTGTTGTTGTAGCTTGCTATGTGTACTTGAGAGAGAGAGTGAGAGGTCTGATGATTGGAAGGATTGACTGCTTGGAAGAATGAAAGATCTAACTGTTGAAGGTTGAAAGGTCTGATTTGAGAGATTGGAAAAATGGATCCTGCATTCGGGTCAAGAACGCAGTTATGAAGGAAACCGATGCCAAAAAAATCACCGATGTCGATCGACAGTTGACCGACGTCAGCGGTTGGAAGGTAGGAAAAAGGCTAAAAATAGCCTTTCGTCCATTTTCCCAACTGCTGAGTCAGTAGTTCAGGGGAAGAAACAGTCAAAGGTGGCTTAATAGGCGTGGGAAATGAGTGGGATAATGGAAATGGGGTCTCAAATCATTTAAGACTTGGCAAGGGGTAGTGGAGGGGAAATTGGAATAGGTCATAAGGTGATAAATGAGGGTATCCAAGGGCAAAGAATCCAAGGAGAGGAGAGGTGGCATGGGTGTGGTGTCATGAGGGAGAGAGAGAATTATTATTTTAAAATAGATGATTATTTTAAATTAATAAGACATAGGTTAGGCATGGTTAGGAGTGGAAAGGGACCAAGGGGGAGTCGACCAAGGGAGTAGACACAATTTCGGTGTCTACATTTGCCCCTTTTTGTCTTGTTGGTTGTTCTTGACGAACTGCAAGACAAAAAAATAGGAGTTGATTGCCCTAGGTATGGGATGAGGTCACTTTCATCTTGTTGGTTGTTCAAGTGAACTGCAAGACAAAAATAGGAGGGTTGGTTGCACCATATGTGGGATCAGGTATTCCCCCTCAAAGCGGGAGTTGAGGGAAGGGAACCTGAAGTCGGGTGCCAATTTGACAGAGAGTGGATGAAAATGGTGAAGATGGAGTGAGAACACTGCAATAGTCATGATTGCATGTATACCACTTCACGAGATGGTCAGGTCAAATTATCGCAAGTCAAAGGTCAAGGAGTTCCAAAATTGAAATAATTGGGCCCCAACATTTGGTCGTAGCTGATCAAGTTATTCAAGCTAAGCTGAAGCTCCAATAATCATCATGTTCCAGGTATCCTAGGCTCAGGAAGTGCTCCTGGAAACACAAAAATGTCACAAGTAGTGGGGATCAACTGGCTTGCGATCCTATACTTGTGAAGGCCATAAATAGTCTGCGCATAATTTTGCTAACCATTCGTGAGGTAGCATACATGCAAAAACAACCAAGGCAATGTTTATCTTAGAAGTGGTCAGAGTCTAAGGAGATAGTTGTGATCTCCATGGTCATTGGTCGAGGTGGATGGATGGATGAAGGAATGTGGCTGAGCTAACCCTAGGAGATGTCGTGTCATCTGAGTGCTACCTACATAGCCCCTGTTGTTAGGGCCTTAGGCCTATGTAGTTCTCCCAAAAAGGGAGGAAGAGGGTTGAAGTTATGGATTGGTTTGGTCATGATCAAGTTATGGTCAAAGGTAAGATAGGTTGTCCATCAGGTAGACAAACAAACGGATGTGGTCGAGTTAACCTCAGAAGATGTCCTGTCATCTGAGTGCTACCTACATAGCCTTGGTTGTTAGGGCCTCAGACCAATGTAGTTCAGACAAAGAGACAAAATGGTTGATGATTGGTTTGGTCATGTGTTGAAATGATGAGGATAAGATGATGTTACAACGTTTTCCATATTGTGTGATGGTGTATTATGTAACATTGGTTGAGGGGTCTTTCATCCCTAGCAAGTTTCCATATTCGTGATGGATGTATGCTAAAAATGAATTGAGTCTATTTATGTGTCAACAAGTAATGGTTTATGCTTAACATAAATTGTGTCTGGTCAATAGTTTCCATGTGTATTGTTGTCCATAAAAACTATGTGAAATGGACTAGGATGATGTATGATGTCATGTTATTGGTCTGAAGATGTTGGGTTGAGTTGGTTTAACAAATGATGTAGTTGAATGTGACCAAAGTGTAGGCAGAAAGTGAAAGGCATAATCTCCCTTTCATTGACATGGACCAGAATGATAGCATAGATAGGGGTTGTTAGAACCGAGAGCCCCATTCATGCATTACGTCGTTGACCATGGGTTGTGTGAGAGAAGTAATCAAATCACTTTGACATTTAAGTGAGATCGAAGTCCCTTGAGCAAGTGATATGATATAAGAGGATAGGGTAAATCCTTTTGTAAGTAGGGATAACGTTTACCCCTTTTTATAGGAGACCCTGAGATAACTACAAGCCAAGTCCATGACCCTTTTTTTTTTTGGCGGACTGATCAATGTGGGAAGTCCACATAGAGATGTCATTTGCTTTGTGGTCATTTGTGAAGCTAATCGATGCGAGAAGCTTCTAAAAGAGTGCTATTTATAGCAAGATTTAGTCATAGCCATCCTTCGAGGGAGTGGTCTATATTTTTGCTTTATATATATATGAGGGCTTTGAATAGCTGTCATTCGAGGGAGCAGTCTATTAGCTATAGCAATGATAGTACAACTATCCTTCGAGGGAGCAGTCTGCCTTTAGAGTTTGTGACCTTGGATATTTTGACATCTTGATTTATTTTTTTGATAGAATTTTGAGTCATGGACAAGACTATAGAAGTGCAAGGGCTCCCTTTTATTAGGACAAAGCATCCATACTGTATAAAAGGGTTACAAAGGGTTTGTTAAGAGGAATAGGGTTGAAAGGAATGAAGATTAAGAGGATGGGGATTGCTCAAGGGATGAGCTCAAGTTAAATGTCAAGTGAATGAGTACTTGACTAACAGTAGAATGGTCACAGATGCAAGGCATTAAAGGGCTCAGGTTCTGATAAGTCCCTGGTCCATGCTTGTGCGTGATGATGTAAGGTCCGAGCCAATTAGGAGCAAACTTGCCCCATTAGCCTCTTCGAGGTGGGTCACATGTTGATTGATGCTTGGTTGGTTGATATGGTTGCTGATTGGTTGAGACTGGTTGAATGTTTGGTCGAGGGTCCGGTCGATGGATATTTGTCAATGATTGGTCAATGGTTGGGTTGAATGTTTGGTCGAGGTTTGGTCGAGATTGGTATTTGGTCAATGATTGGTCGAGATTGGGTCAATGGCTTGGTCAATTGATATTTGGTCAATGATTGGTCGATGTCATGATTAAAATATTAGTTGATGTTTGGTCAAGGTTTGGTTGAGGTTTGGTCGATGGTCTAGTCGAGGTCAGGTTGAATGTTTTGATGAAAAGGTTGGTTGATGTTTGGTCGAGACTGGTTGAGGTCATGATTAACAAGGTTGGTCGATGTTTGGTCAAGGTTTGGTTGAGGTTTGGTCGATGGTCTGATCGAGGTCATGATTAACAAGGTTGGTTGATGCTTGGTCGAGGTTGGGTTGAATGTTTGGTCGAGACTGGTTGATGTTTGATTGAGGCTTGGTCGAGGTTTAGGATTAAAAGAGTGATTAATATTTGGTCGAGACTGGGTTGAAAGGTTGGTCGAGGCTTGGATGAAGGTTAAATTCCCCCAGCAACTAGGGAGAATGTTTGACAGATTAGTTAAGGTCAGTTAAGGCTTGGTGGTCAGATTGACTATGTTGATGTCGAATAAGGGGGTTAAAGGTAGCAAAGGGACCATAGTCTGGCATGGAGATCCCGATTTAGGTGATGAGGTTTGAGAAGCATGGGTCAGTGTTGATGATTTGTCTAAGGGGTGGTCAAGAGGATCCTTGATGAGAAGGGTATCCTTTTTTTGGTGTTGACAAATGATAGCTTTAAGATCGCAACAACGCTCAGTGTCATGTCCCAGTTTGTGATGATAGTGACTAAATTTAGAGTTGTCAAACCAAGATGGTCTTGATCTAAGAGTTGATGAGTGGGGCGATGTTGAAGGTTTGTTGATAATATGGTCAAGAAGAAGGGTGTCTTTCTCCAAACATTGGTGAATGACAACCTTGAGGGCACAACAATGCTCGGTGTCGTACCTAGGTGTGTGATGATACACACAAATTTGAGTGTCATTGAACCAGGGCAGTTTTGGTTCGAGAGATTGGTATGGTTTAAGAGGCTGGAGACTGATGTGAGAAGACTGCAATAATTGCCATAACAGCAAGGCATAAGAACCTACTAATGGGTCTGTGTGTCTTATTGCAGTGGGGGTTGATGACTTTGGTTTGAGAGGCATAAGAGGCATTGGTCATACCATCATTTTTGTGGGTGGTGTAGCCACACGTGTAGATGGCACTTTGGTGGTGATAGGTGTTGGATGTTTTGGAGGAAATATATGTCTGATGGGTTGAGGGGATAATGGAGGCGACTTGCCCCTGTGAAGTATGGGAGTAGGAAGCACTCCTATCAAAGTGGATAGATGCAGGACCAAAATTGAAGGTAATGATGAAGGTGGGGGAAGAGTCCTTTGGTGTGGTTTAGTGGCCTTCTTTGGTTTGGGTTGAGGGCCACCATTGTGCGAGGCGAGGTTAGATACGGGTTTGGATTCAGATGTGGATGGAGATGGATGAGATGTAGCAAACTTAGGCAAAAGGTAAGAGGAAATCGTGACTGGGTCTTCCTCAGTCGAAATGGGTGAAGATACTAGTTCTTCTCTTGGTGGAGAAGAAATATGAGAATGTGGCTCCTCAAGCGGATAGATGGCAGGGATGATCGTGCCTTCTACTTGTAGTTGAGGAGTGGGCAAGGTAGGGTCTTCCATTGGTAGGAGGAAGGACGAAGGTGGGCTTAATGGTGTTGGTATGGTCAAGGCATCCCCCAATATAAGAGAGGTCAATGGAGGACTAACAAAAGAAGAGGATTCTTTTACCTGTGGAAGAGGTTGGTCAGGGATAAAAGGTGAGACAGTGTTGATTGTGTGTATGTCATGCTCTTGGGAGCTATCGGTCATGATTTGCACATGGTTTTGATTAAGAGGATGGTTAGGAAAGGGTTGTCTAAAGATGTCAATGTTTTGATTGGGCAGCGCGTTCAGGTTATCCAAGACAAGATCCCCCTTGTCTATCATGTCTTGGACAATGTTCTTGAAGGTTCAGAAGTTGTTGATGTCATGGCCTTAGACACGATGATAGTGACAGAAGTTGGCTTCCCTATACCATGTAGGGAGGGCTTTTGAAGGGTCAAATTGAGGTGGTTGGATTGGAGGGAGATTGAGGACCCCCTGTTTGACAAGTTTTTCCAAAATAGAAGCGTATGATTCTCCAAGTGGAGTGTATGAACACTGGATATACCATTGTTGGAATTGTTTGGTGATGCTTTGAGATGTTGAAAGTTGAGATTGATTAGTTGTTGTTGAGGATGGTGATCTAACGACCATAGTGTTGGCCACTCCTTTAGATTTGGAATTGGTAGAAGAAGGTCTGGAAGAAGAAGGGTCATTGGCTTTTGCGTTGGTATTACGCAATTTGACCTTATCCTCTTTAATGGCGCGGAGTTCGAGCTTTCGGGCCATGGTGAAAGCTTCGTTGAAAGTGTAGAATGTTTGAATCTGCAAGGTAGAAGAGATGTGCCTGGCACATGCTCGAGAAAAGAGCTCGATGAGCTTAGGTTGAGGCAAGGAGAAGGAGAGCTGGTTAATCAAGCCTCTCCAATGGGTGACAAAATCGACTATAGATTCATCATCAAATTGCCTGATAGAGTAGAGGTCTATGATTGAGACTTTTTTGGTGATATTGATTGAGAAATGGTCAAGGAATAATTGGGTGAGTTGAGTGAATGAAAACATGGAGTGACTGGTAAGAGAGCTGTACCAATCGAGGGTAGGGCTAGAAAGTGACATGGGGAACGTGCGTAGTAATAATGCATCATCATGGGCTATGAGATAACAAGCATGTCTAAATGCTCGTAGATGCTGTTGTGGGTCTTCTTTACTCTAGAAGTGAGTAAATTTAGGAAGCTCCACTGGTTGGGGTATGGCCTGATTGGGACAGAGGGATGGATGGCTTCATTGTAAATTTGCTCATAGGAGAGGGCATTGTGTGAACCAAAAATAGAAGCCTCAAGAATAGACATTTTGTCCATCAAAATTTTGATTATGTCAGCTAACAGATTGACAGGTGGAGCACCCCTAGGTTGTAGGGCGCTTGAAAGGTGCTAGAGGGGGCATACGACATAGTTGGTTACGCTTGTACAGGCACAACATTCTGATAACTAGTCGTTGGGATAGAAGTGGAGGCCAAGGGTGGTTGTGTCATGGAGGTAGAAGGCATAAGTTGACTAGATACCACCAAAGATGGTTGCATGGCGGCATTAGAAAAAAGGGAGGTAGACACTCCTACATTTATGGGTGCAAGAGTGAGTGTAGTCGAGATAATCAAGTTTTGGTATGATGTAGAACTTGGTTGAATTATGTATGGTTGAGGGGGTAATGAAACCCTGATGGAGGTCGGTCTAAAAATAGATGGGGAGGCCAAACTTTACGTATTGGCCATGGTTGGGTTAATGGTTGAGGCAATAGTTTGAGTCATAAAAGGTTGGGTAGCGGATGGTGTTGATGTCATCGCCACTTCACCCGAAAGGTCTCGCATTTGGTTTCTTGCGAGATAGTTTTGAAGGGCTTTGACATTGAGGTCCAAGAATCTTTCAAAATATTGGTCCCCTTCAGGGACAATGGGGGTCTGAGTTGGGGTCAGTTGAGTTGGAGTTCATTCAGTCTCTGAATGAAACTCCATTAGAGGACTGGTTATGGATGGTGAAGGCAGAAGTGGTTGTTGCCTCGCGTGGTCAAGAAGAGCCTTGGTTTGACTGCGTGTCAAAACCATTCAAGGCAAGAAAGGGTCAGGTTTCAGAAACTGTGTTTTTTTTTAGTCTCAAAAAAATAAAATGGTGTTGGATAGCAAGAAAGTTGGGATTTAAGCTTGTTGTTTAGGGAAAAAAGTTTTGGATAGTGATCGACGTCGGTTAAAAAAACCAATGTTGGTGAAATAGACTGTTGATGTTGGCCAGATGACTGATGCCGGCGAAGAAAAGTTACCGATGTCGGTGGTAAAATCGATGCTAGTTACTGTATTTTCTAGAAACTCAAAGAATTTGATAGTTTTTAGAAAAAAGGAAAAAAACGTCCTCACTAGCTCAAAAAAATAGATGGGAACAGAAAACATATGAAGATAGGCAAATCCTAAGCGTTAAATCCTAAGAATAAACTTTTAGAATCTTGTTGGCTTATGCCTTAGAATGTGTTGGGGAGGTTGGCTTGTAGAATGGGTACTAGAAGAGGTAGTCTAAAGATGGTTTTAGTTCAGTTTCGGTGCTCAAGAGTCTGTGTTAGGTTCTGTACATGGCCTAGTGCTGGGAGCTTGCTCCCCTCACTTCACGAACCCAGAGCCAAGCTGGGCCGCTTAGCCAAAATATACTTCCCCTAGAGATTATCCTCTGCCAGAGAACAGAGTGGGCTTTCCCCTTGGTAGTGAAGTCCAAGTTGGATTGCCGGGATGGGTAAGGTATCTACTGGGTGATGAAATCCCAGTCGGGCCTTGTCTCAAGTAAGTTTTGATGTTTGATTTGTGCAAGTGATTTGGTTGTGTAACATAAGTGATCTATGATTAATTCATGATGCAGTTATTAATTACTAGATATGGACTAAGTATGCAGTCAAGAAGTAATGAAATGCAACGTGTTTTAAGCCCAAGTTGAAATGTTAGTTCATATGAAGACAAGTGAGAAGAGGTTGAAGAGTATGACTTTTAACTAGTCTAAGATGCAAGAAAAGAAAGAAGAGTTCTTTTTAATCTTACTAATGGTGTCTTTTGGAAGAGATAGAAGAAAGAGGTGAAAAGGATAAACCTAATGCACCTATATGAAAAGAAAGAAAAGAACCCAAGGAAGACCCTAGGGTCCCACCGGGCGTGCCAGAATGTTTCTATATGATTTTCGCTTTCACATTCAAAAAGGAAATGAGAAACTAAGATAAGATGGTCTAGGGCTTGTATGTACCTGGATGAAGTCTTGCACACTAAATTTAGATGACGGAAGGAACTCCTCTTTGGTTTTGGAGGATGACACCTATAGAAGAAAGAGACTAAAACACAAAAGTTGTTAGATGGCTAGAAAGTGGACTGCCAAGCGAAAGCTTGGTCTTAGAAGTGCAAAGACTTCTTGGAGGATGATAGCCCACTAATTGTTAAAAGAATGTCTAATAAAAGTAGAATGATAAAAGACTAAAATGATAAAAATAGAATGAAAGAAATGAAAGCAAATGCGTACCTATTTGCAGCAATCTATTTTGCACAGTCGCTGACATCGGTTAGTCTACCGACATCGGTTGTAAAGGTCTGTCGACATCGGTTAGTCTGCCAACATTGGTGGAGGTAGTGGTCGATGTCGGTCAGGAAAATGGTCTGGGATGGGGTCTAGATGAGTTTATGGTCTGTGGATGGGTCTGAAAAAGGGTTTTGGATCTGTGAACGGGTCTAAGAATTTGTGCAAGGACAATGGACAGAGTGTGTGGTCTGAAAAGGGACCAGATGGAGTGGACAGAGGAAACGGGGAAAATAAGGATGAGAGAAGGCTCTCAAAGAATAGGTTGGGTCTGGGCTGGTGATATTACTTAGAAGCAATAACTGAAGACATAATGAAAACACAGAGGAAATACTTACCTATGGTTTGCTGAGGAAAGAGTGTTACAGACTGGTTGTACCTGTTGCTGATGCTGCTGGTGTGAAGGCCCTGTTGCTGGTGGAGTGGTTGATGCAGAGTACCTATTTTTGTAGCTTTTTGTGTGTACCTGAGAGAGAGAGAGTGAGAGGTATGATGATTGGAAGGATTGACTACTTGGAAGAATGAAAGATCTGACTGTTGAAGGTTGAAAGGTCTGATTTGAGAGATTGGAAAAATAGATCCTGCATTTGGGTCAAGAACGCAGTTATGAAGGAAATTGATGCCAAAAAAATCACTGACGTTGGTCGACAGTTGACTGACGTCGGTAGTTGGAAGGCAGGAAAAAGGCTAAAAATAGCCTTTCGTCCATTTTCCCAACTGCCAGGTCAACGGGTCTGGGGAAGAAACGGTCGAAGGTGGCTTAATAGGTGTGGGAAATGAGTGGGATAAGGGAAATGGGTTCTTAAATCATTTAAGACTTGGCAAGGGGTAGTGGAGGGGAAATTGGAATAGGTCATAAGGTGATAAATGAGGGTATCCAAGGGCAAAGAATCCAAGAAGAGGAGAGGTGGCATGGGTGAGGTGTCATGAGGGAGAGAGAGAATTATTAATTTAAAATAGATGATTATTTTAAATTAATAAGACATAGGTTAGGCATGGTTAGGAGTGGAAAGGGACCAAGGGGGAGTCGACCAAGGGAGTAGACACGATTTCAGTGTCTACACTAACCATGATAAAGATAATTATGGGGCATTAAAAATCCACATTCAAAATTACAAACATGATGGCCATACATAGTTTATACTTGATCAATAAAAAATAATTTAATTTCAGATATTTAAAAAGATAATGATAAAATGAGGTATGATTCAAAATATCCTAGATATTAATATTTAACTGTTACTATAAATATTGATGTAAATTATTGTCCACACATTAATATTCATACAAACAATCAAGAAACATTTTTTATAGTTGCATGTTTATGATAGTTGGGACATGATATACATGAGTTACAACATTTGTCACTTTTTCTATACTCCCTTAGGTACATTATGCTACCAATAACATTCATACCAAAAGTGGTTGATACACCAACATGGGTAATGAACTAGAGACCAAATTTAACTTTCTAATTTAGGAAACAATGGTTTTTGGATATGAAATAAATTCTCAATAAAATAAATATGTGCCTTCTCTACTAGTTTTAAAATAAACAAATCTGTATTTCACATGATATATTTAATGATAAACCCATAGCGACAATGCCAATAATAAATTACTAGATAACATTGAAAAATTGGAAATAAGAAAACATAATAGTTTTGGAAAGTAAAGGACCCATTTCATAATGCCTTAGTCCTTGAGCTAGAATATTTTCAAATCTAATCATAATTCAAAATTAAAACATTCTAAAAATAAAAATAAAATCTATTCTAAAAATATAAATAAATAAAATATAAAAAATACAAAAGCATTCAAATAATTCAAAAATAAAAAAATATCCTCTTTTCCCATGCTAGTTCCATGGTATGTATGTTGTTTGATTTATGTTAGTAGATATCATATCATTTCATTCCTATATACACATATTTTTCATGCATCTTTGAGTATGCTACAAACGTACCTAGACACATGATCTATGCATTTTCAGATGTTGGACCTCTCCTCTACCTACATCATATAGTACGTTGGGGGCATTTGATTTTTTGATCATGATTGAAATAGGTTATATATTATTTATGACCATTTCCACATTATCATGTTTGATCTTATATACTAATGCTTATACATTTATATAACCATGCTCTTATCTTTCATGGTGTACTTGATATGCTATACTACATAATGTTTTGATAACACATTTATGAAAGGACTAGTATAATATGCTTATGTTGGTTACTTATACTTCATCTATTTTTAAGTTCCTTAAGTGTATTATATTTCTTGTGGAACATTTGAATATGTTCCTTGCATATTGGCCTTTATGTCATTGTATGTTGATTGGACATCTTAATATGTCATTATATGTTGATTGGACATTTGAATATGTACTTATATGTCATTGATAATTTAAATATGCCATTCATTTTGATTGTGTGTAATTTAATCATTTCCCTTGTATGAAGTCTTCTTAGACCATTCTTTTGCATTAATTGATTACTCTTATGTGTGTGCTTGATTGTCTATTGGGCTTGTATTGTTTTTGATTAATTAAGGCAGCAAACCAGGGGCCGAACCCTATGCAGTCAAAAAAGATAGGAAGGTTGGCAAACAAAAGATGCCAGCACCGAACCAACGTCATAGCTGAGAAACATAGTTAGAAGCAAAACAAAACACTAGAAAGACTAGATTCAGAAAGGATGAAACTACATAACTATAAAATTAACAAGATCCTTAAGATTCTCATTGTCCACATTGTCAGCATTCCCTGGATTACCCACCGCTTCCAACATAGTCATATTCAGTAGAATGTTATTTCGAAGACCTTTGGTGAAGACCTTTTCCAGCTTTTGAATGCGGTCCTTCAAGGCCCCTATTTCTGCTTTCCAATCATTCTCATTCTCTGAACCCTCACTAGCTTCTTCTACATGCATCTTCTCCTTATTATTAGTAGTTCTCCTAGAATTAGCACCGTGCTCTTCAGTGACCTCAAAGACCCAAGAAGCCTATTTCCCACCAGTGTCCTCCAAAATTTCTTGATTTTTTGGCTCTTCATACTCTTCATCTTGGGTTTCATCATTAGAAGCACTTTCAGAATACTCAATCAACCTTATCTTTAGGGCTAGTTTTCCAGCGATCCACCCTGACCTACGCACTCCTAAAGGGAAACCATCCTTCCTAACTTTGGAGGGCCTGTGGGGTTTGCCACGTTAGCCCCCCGTGGCCCCATCTAGATTTTTGTGGGTCCCTTCCTTAGTCTCTTCAAAATTTCCTTTTTCTCCATCAACCTTCCTCTTCCTTCCCTTTTTGCTAGTAAGGGAGCTCAGATTATTAGCAGGGGTCATAACAGGGGTGGAGAGAGGGGCATCATTGGTCTTGGTAGGAGGAGGGGAAACCCAGGATTCATCAATTGCATTGCCAAAAATTGGGTTTGAGGGAATGTCTTCATTGACACCTCTGATATTCATGTTTGGCTCAAGGGAACGATGGAAATTGTAGAGATAAAAAATAAGCCCTTGGTGTAGGGGAATAGGTTTTAAGTCTGGCTTCTTGGCCAATTTGGCTCTCACCCTCAGGATAGAGTGTTCTAATGAGGACAGTAGGTAGAAAGGAAAGCTGATAATAGCATTGCGTCTAAAATGATTTAACAAAGGAAGGTGATAGTTATAAAACTTGGTATATCACCCCTCGAGAGTGAAGTATTTAATAAGAATGAAATAGACACCATCCCATGGCTCTGGCAATTTGGCATGCTTGAACCCTCCTTGATACAGGATGAGTTCTTCTCCTTCACCCAAAAATAGTTTGTGACTAGCCAAATCCATGATTTGGTTTTCCTTTGGAACTTAAAACCCTGCATGGTCATTCTCGTGGCCATTGAAATCACCTTTTCAGAGATTTCAAAGCTAATACCCCCCACAGTGACCCACCTATTCAACCAAGATCTTGTGAACTGCTCAGACAAATTTTTGTCATAACCATTCAACCTTCCCAAGTATGGGCTGATACCTCCTTTATAGTAATGCCAGACTAATGGGTTGTCCTTAAATTCATAGTAGGAGACCAGTTCAGTACAAATATGATCTCCCCCATTCTGTAATTACAGACCCAACTGATGAAATTCCCAATTACCATCTTGAGCTTCAAACAAGTAACAAGCCCTTGGTTTCATTTACACTGAATGCAGATGTGAAGGATTATTTTATAAAATGGCCCACCATGGTGATGCCTACTCCCATGCTTGAAAATAATTCCCCCTTGGTTTTCATGATGCGGCTCTCGCACCTCCACCTCATGATACAAAGAATTAATCATGACAATCAAGGAAGTACTAAGGTTATCATTTTCCATGATATGTAATGGCCTTCTCCACGTGGACCGCCTTTGAAAGATATCTTCATCATCAATGTGCATCATTCGTGCTTTATCATCTCCTTCTGAATGATCTCTCTAATGTTTAGGGGTATATGAGCCCCTTGTCACCATACCCTCCATCCTAAGAATTGCTGACCAAGGTTGGCACAAGCATCAGTGACCCAGTTACCTTCTCTATAGGTGTGGGTAATCTCAACTTCAAAAAACTTTTGTAAAAGAAACTAAATGTCTATAATGATGTCTTTTAGATGGATACCAATGTTAGATGCTTTATTAATAGCATCTATGACCAACTTAGAATCTCCTTGAATATTCAAATTTCTAATTCCAAGGGATATAACTAACTTTAATCCCCAAAGTAAAGCCATAGCTTTAGCATAGTTATTGATCTGGCAACCAATGCCACTAGCATAGAAAACAGACATCCCTCCTTTTTCATTCCTTATTATTCCTCCTCCACTAGCTTTACCACTCAACTTGGATGCCCCATCAAAATTGAGTTTCATCCAATTGGGTTTAGGTGGTATCCATTTAGTATGAAGTCTCTAAAGAATTTTGGAATTATCATGCCCAAGGATAGGGTTTAAAACCTTCCATTTGGTAGCAATTTGACTTTCAAATTGAGATAGGGGTTTCTCCACAACACTAATATGAGCTATTGTAACACTTTCCAAGATGGTCCTAGCAAAGGAGTTAAACACCTGAGCAACATTTCTAGCAGTGTCCCTAAAAATTTTGTGATTTTGCTCTTTCCATAAAGTCCAACTCAAGCATGGTAGAGATTGCTTCTATAATTCCTTAATCTAGGGATGTGTGAAGGTTGAGTTCCAGCTGAGAATTACTTCTTTAAGGTCAAAATTACAAACCCATTTAATGCCAAAGTTGTTAAGTATTGTGCCCCATAAATCCTGCGTAAATTCACAGTGTATGAATAGGTGTGAAACTAATTCCTCTCTAGAACCACATAGAAAACATCTGTTGAACAAAGTAAACCCCCTCTTTTAAAGGTTGTCTTGAGTAAGGATTTTGTTATGGGAAAAAACCCACCAAAACAAGTTAATCTTTGGAATGAGTTTATGATTCCAAACCTTTTTCCATACCTCCTTATTCTGAGCTTCAGGAGTAAGCAGACGATAGGCAAATTTGACAGAGAACGATCCATTCTTATCTGATCACTAGTATTTTTCATCCTCTTGAGGGAAGAGTAGGATTTTGATCTCCTGAACACATTGCTGGATCTCCTGAATTCTTGGGATAAGCTCAGGCCTGTGCACACAACAATCCAAAAGGTTTTTCCAGCTCCTTATCCCATTGTTATTTTCCATATAATCACTAACTCTATCACCAAAAAATTGAGTAGTCAGGTCTATAATTTCTCCATAGTTTCCTTGGGAGATGAGAGGCTTGTCACTTAACCAATTATCCTCCCAGAATCTAATTTGCTGGCCATTTCCAAGCTTCCACCTAATTCCCTATTTGAGAAGACTTCTACTTTTTAGCATTTTATTCCATATCACAGACCCCTAGGGTAATCTCACCTGTTGAAGAAAGTTGGAATCATCAATGATATGCATGTATTTGGCATACATTATTTCCCCCACTCACTATTATTGTGAATCAGATTCCAACTAACTTTTGAGAGGAGGGATTGATTCATTTTCTTGATGGATCTTATATTAAGTCCACCATGAGATTTTGGGAGACACACTTTTTCCCATCTGACTAAAGACATTCTCTATTTGTCTTCCACTCCTGTCTATAAAAATTTCCTTTGGATCTATTCCAGATTTTCAACAAAATACGTAAGAATTTTAAAAAGAGACATGAAGTAAGTAGGAATACCTTGCAAGGATGCTCGAAGAAGTTGTAGCTTACCAACACTACTGAGTAGTTTCCCCTTACACCCAAGAAGTTTCCTCTGTGTACATTCCACAATACCATTCCAAAAACTTAAAGATACCTCTTTGACCAAGAGTGGGAGACCTAGGTATGTAGCTGGTAGGCCAACCTCAACATAATCTAAGATATCAATGATTATATGTCTAAGTTCATTGCAAGTGTTGAAGAAGTACACATTACTTTTCTGAAAATTTATTCTTTGTCTCGAGTCTCTGGCATAATCATTAAGTATATTCTTCCATCTTCTAGCTTTGATCACCGATGAGATTCCAAATAAGATGGTATCATCCACAAACTACTATATAACCATAGGATGAAGAGAAGAGGCAGGTTTGATGCCTACTAGCTTTTTTGAAACTATATCAGCTTGTATGTATCTTCCCAGTGCCTCAGCCATAATGATGAATGAGTATAGGGAGAGAGGGTCTCCCTAATGAATTCATCTCGAGGAGGATAAAAACCCTCTAGGAACACCATTAACCAACACTGAGAATTTAGTAGAAGAGACCACATTCCATAATAAGAAAGACAATTTATTATTAAACCCAAATTTTCTAATCACTTGGAATAGAAAATTCCATGAGACTCTATCATAAGCTTTGGATATATCAAGCTTGAGGACCATCCCAGGGATTCTGTTCTTATCCATGGAGTGGATAGTCTCATGTGTGGTGATCACACCATCAAGAATCTATCTGCCTGGGATGAAACCTTTTTGAGCAGGAGAAATAATTTTGTCAAGCAAGGGTTGAATTCTCATAACCAGCAGTTTAGTACATATCTTATACATAGTGTTGCATAAGCTAATGGGTCTGAAATCAGCAAGGTGTAAAGGTTGAGATTTTTTAGGAACAAGTAAAATGAAGGTATGATTGACTTGTTTCAAAAGTTTTCCAGATCTAAAAAAATCATGAACTGTAGCCATGAGGTCTGCTCCAACAATCTCCCAATATTCCTAAAAGAATATAGGAGGAAAGCCATCAGGACCCAGGGCTTTAAAAGCACCCATGGAGAATAGAACATGTACTTCTTCATCGGATACTGGCTTTATTGTTACTCTCTAGACATTGTGATAATTTATATAATGCATCTTAGGACTTGATGTGATCACATACTACAATCTTAATTTATATATTTATTTTAACATGTTATCCCTATATGTTACATAAATCATACACAAACTATTTATCTACCTTATCCTTTTGAGGTAAGGTATATTCCAAATTCTATTTCCCTCACCTCAAAGGGGGCATATCAATGGGGGAATATTAGAGAAACATGACCTCCACATTTTCATAGTTTCCATATTTTAGTTGGGGAATGTAATATAAGCATGACATCCATAATTATATACCTTCTCAATATTTCCATATTTTAATAGGGGCATGTTATAAAAACATGACCTCCACACTTATACACCTTCTTAGTATTTCTAGATTTTAGTGGGGGCATGCCATAAAAATATGACCTCCACACTTAAAAATTTACTCATTATCTATATAATTTAGTGGGGGAATGTAATAAAGATATGATCCCCACACCTTCAGAATCTCCAATTCAATTTCATGGTTCAAATATACACTTGGGTCAAAATACTATACATTGCACTAATATTTGCATAGGTCTGAAATAGACTTTTTTAGAGTTATAACACACACAATCAAACTCATAAATATAAAAGGTGCGTATACCATATTATTGCACTAAAATTTTCAAAATTTACCAATTATACTACTCAACAAGACACACCAATTACACCAATATGTATTATTATCGAGCCTTTTATGCTACAACAATTGGTTCATTTTATAATTTCAAGTGTATAAATAATTTAACCTCATCATATTTATATATTTGAGTGATTAAATCATCTAATATCACCATATTTATAGGATGAGTTGATCAAGTCACTCATACTCACCATATTATATAATAACACTTGAGGTATGTGTTTGAGATATAATGATATCAATGGATATGTCAAAACTCATCCTTGAATAATATTTGGGGCATAATACCTTCCAAATATCCCTCTTAAAATATCTAATGTTGAGGTCCAAACCTCTTCTAGATCTAATTTTTCATAAGGAATCATTTTTACCAAGTCAAATCATCAAGAGGCAATATAGTTGTATCAACATGTGTACTTCTTCTTTGATATCTTTATTTTCAAGAATTTTAATTATTTTAAATATTATATTATATGCACTAAATTATATTATAACATGATATTTTTTACATGTCATGCACCAAAAAATCACTCAACATTGGCTCAGGAAAAGGTAAGGTGTGTTGTATACACCCAAGTACACATTTATTTCTTTTAACCTAGGAATTTCATCCTTATGCATTATTAGATTAAGGGGGAAATTGTAAATACTAAAACAAGATATTTATATCATCTTAGTCTTGTACATTTGACAAATATAAATTAGGGTTCTACCCTTCAGTTTTATACATCTCTACTACCAAAAGACTCCCATTCTCCATCTCATTATGCTTAAATGCTTATCTCTTAGTCTGACCCATATCATTATAATGACCTAGGTATCTTGAACTACATAAAAAAAATTAAAACTTGATAATCATCCTTCACTATTAGTTTCAAATCCATACGTATTTTCTATCTTTCTGGACACAATTGGCCATAAAGGGACACGACTACTGATAGTAGTGTCTCTACTCTTACTAGTGTCTAGTTTCTAAAAATCATCTAAATTGAAAATGATTCAAGACCTATGGGTTGGCTTATTTGTATTATTGAACCCTATCATGAGATATTTTCAAAAGGTGTGGTACAAATATAAGTATAATCCTTCTCATTATTCATCTATAAAATACCAAACAAATGCTTACTAAATCTAAATCAATCAACTATACATCTAATATTTTCTATCATATTCTTCCCTATTTTCATATCAATAATAGGAATAGTCATATTACAAATTTGAAGCATTCAAAGAGTAACCAATGATCGATATTTATTAAATTACAAACTAGATCACTACATGCATCATCATATAGTTTATTGTACCCTTATGCACACACACTTTCCTACACATAAAGGAAAATTACATGAATATGAGGTCCTCCTTAGATTATTGGATATGTAAGTAACACCCATTGATATAGTGTTTTTTGGGGTAAATTGATATTGTGAACCCATTAACCCATGTTTTAGAAAACTCATTCCAAGGGTGAAGAAGGGTGAAGAGCTAGGGTTTGATCAATCAACAAAAAGTGACCACCTACATCTAGATTTGAATACATCAATTAAAAGGTGATAGAAAAATTAAAACATTGAATTTGGTTACATATGGATCTAGTCATTACTTTGTACTAGAAATGTGAATCATAGTCAAACACTAGTGTCCAAATTTGATGGTAGTGTCCACTATTACAAAATTAAAATTTCCAAAATTTGATGAATGATCCAAAATATTGATCCTATATATTTTATACTTTTTTTTAGTCCAGATCTACCTACACACTATATCTTAGGAGTTTGAAGAGAAAACAAACATCGATTAGTTCTTTGTTAGTCTAAATGATAAAAAGGCAAGCATAACAATACACTAGAACTAAATACTCTTACTGTAGGGGAACATAACATAATGAACAAGATAGAAAAAAGAGATAAAAAAACCACAAGTAATTTACCTCCTTTATCAAATTTGATGTCCATTTGTTGTCATAAGGGTGTTCATGTTTTATCTATGATAATTAGAGTCTTCTAGTAATGATTCTCCATGGTGGTAGCACTTCTCCAATGATCTCTTTTGGCTTGGTGTGAAGCTTGTAATAAAATGGGCATTACAACACTAGTCTCAAAGGATTCTTGAAGGTATTCTAGTAGAATAAACTTACACATAAAATCTTATTTGCATATGGTCTGGGCACTTATATTTATAACACTAAGAATTAACTCTAACCCTAGGGAGGTTATGTTAAATTTTGAATTTAGTTGAGTCTAAAATAACCTAGGTTGAGTTAGGATAACTATGGGTTGGGTTAAAGCACTCATGAAATCTTGACACCTTAGTTTCATATATTTATGAGGCACAAAAACTCACTTTAGATATTTGAGAGGTTATGACTCATAATTTTGGAATATTTAGGAAATAATTAATCATTTTATTAGCTCCTTTAACCTTTGAATTCATATTTATCTAAAAATTCCTTTTTATAATAAACAAATATCACTAATATGATTTGGAATTTTTTCTTAGGAAATTTTAATTAAGATCTAAAATGTAATTCATCTTACTTAGTGATTTTTAGCTTTTGATAATTGTTTTAAAAGTTTTTAATTAATAGTTTGATAGGCTAAAAGTGCCAAATTACTAAGTCATAATTTGACTAAGGTTAAAACTAAACTAGTTTATTGGTGCATATAGGGTAATACACTAAATAAAATAACCTTGCCACATTTTTGATGAATCAAATCCCTTATGCGGTCAAATTTTGGCAATTCAGGTGATTTATAGGCTTAAATTGTGTTGTATACTAGAATTTGAATTGAATCCATGTTTAGGCATGAATGTGGATGAAATCAAGTGTCTATAATTTGCCCCTATTTTATAAGGCATTTCAAGACACAAACACAATAATGCATTTTCAAAGAATTCAATTTTTTTAAATTTGAATGGTTCATGCCCCAAAGGGTGGTCAATAAGCTCTTGATGCCCCTTGAGGGAGTGGAAAAAAAAATAGAATCATTGAATGTTCCCTTGAAATGAAGAAAATGACATGATCTAGTGGTAATGGGGGTGTAATTAATGGATTTACCAAATGTGATTATAAACATTAATGGTGATGGAGTCATTGATTTTCCCAAAGGTAGTTATAATTAGTAACAAAGGGTGTGACACTAGTTTGCCCAAAGGTAGTTATAAGTAGTGGCATGGATAGTTGCCCCTGTAGAGTAGTGAAATGGATACTAATTTTACCAAAGGGAATTATAATAAGGAACAAAATATGAAACAAATATTTACCCAAAGGTGGTTATAATATGAGACACAGGTAGTTGCCCTAGTAGGGTAGGTGGAGTGGGAAAAATAATGATTTTCCCAAAGGTGGTTATAATTAGTAGCATGGGATTCAAAAATAATGATTTGCCCACAAATAATTATAATTATTAAATTATTTGAACAAAAATAATTATTTGACCAAAGATGGTTATAATCATTTATGCATTTAAATCATGTGATTTAAAATGAGTTTGCCCCAGAAAGGTATAATATAGAATTTATCAATCAAAAAAAAAATTTGTTGCAACGGGGTAAATTGGTAAGGGTAGATTATGCAAAGAATCTATAAAATAGATTTATGATGAGTTGGAAAAGGATAACAACACATATCTAGCCTAAATTAAAGATGCATGTTTAAATGAACACAAGGTATAGGTAGAAAAATAGTGTTATTAAACGAGTCTAAGTAGATGCCAAAAAAGATGGTTTGATTATAATATGGTAAAAAATAAGGCATGTAGGATCAAACAGTGTGCAAAATAGACCACAAATGTAAAAGATACACTTCTTAGAGTGCACAGAATGAACTATAGGCCCCAGGGGTAAAATTCTTTTTTTTGGCTATATATTCACCCCTAGGGTGGAAAAAAATGTATTTTCATCCTAGCATATTGATATTTCTTAGTTATAATTTTCTAAGAAATGAGCTAAGAAAAATGGCCTACAAAGAAGCTCAACATCACATTTTTGAGTAGGTGAGAGAGCACATATGACCACCACAAAATGGGCCATGATAAGTAACTTTAAACTCATCATTAATGTCAAATTTATTACATTTATTTGTTATTTTAGGTCAAAAAATGATGGAGTCACTATTTACATCTTAGGGCAAATGGCATGGCTTTACCAAGGAAAATGATGGCTTCGTATGAAGTCACTGTTCCTAAAAATGATGATAATGCCAAAATAGGGTGGAAATCACTAAAATAGTGATTTCACCCATTGTTAAGCAAAGTCGCCATTTTCATTAAAATGAAAATGATGATAATGTCTAAAAATGTGCAATATCACCTAAATAGTGACTTCACCCTTAGGAAAATGGTATTTTCACCCTAAAATCCAAAAATAATTAATTTTGGGGCCTGACAGGGGTCTAACCTCTTGAGAGGGTCAATTAAGCCTAGTAGGCTAGACTTAGGCTTTGGTAGCTGCATATAGTTAGGTTGATGCTAATTTTTTTGTGTTTGTAAGAGTGACTAGTTATTCTGACATGTTAAGAGTGATGTTTGCACTATATATGGACCCCATATGTTTGGATAAAGGATATGATTACCTTTTTAAAAAAATGGATATTCTTGATGTGGCATAAATTCTAGTCATTTAGGGAGATCAAGCATATTTGAGCATGTTAGATGAGTGATAACATAACAAGACATTCACCTTCCACTTACCTAATGGAGAGGCTACTATGACACTTGAGTATGCCTAACATATCCTCAAGTTACCAATGCATAGATGGAGATTAATTTAGATTCCACCAACATAGTAGTAGGTATTTTTTGGTGATCTAGTCAATTATCTAGGCATCCCCATGTTTTATTGGAATTCCAATATATACCTCATTGAGACATATAAAAACATTCATCTAGATGATTTACAAGTTAAGGATCCATCACCACAAGTTCTTGTTGATCGATAGGTAGATATACTCATGTCCATTGTCAGTGGCATCCTACTACCTAAAAAGAGTGGCCTTTGCTTTCATATGGGCCTTGGAGGTATAGTGTGGAGTATGTTTGATGAGTCTAAATGTTTTACATAGGGGATATTTATCATATCACAACTCTAAAAATATTTGCATATGATAGCATATAATGGTGTATGGAGCATTAAAGATTACAATCTTCTGACGGTCTAGGGATGGGATCATATTTTTATTAAGTGACTAGAAGGGCAATGCTAATTATGAGACCTAGAGGAGCCATTAGCATATGATTAGGCATAAATAGGAGTAGGTAGGCACATGCATAGGGGTATATTTATTTCAATCATCAAATGTTTAATGACCTTACCCTAAATTTTTCATTTGGAGGACTTACTTCACATACTAGCTACAATGGTTTAGAGATTGGTGGTATATGGATTTCATGATGACTAGATGCCTTTTGAATGAGAGACAGTCCCATATTATCAAGGAGTATATCCCTAATCAAGTACATTGGTAATTTAAATTACTTAAGATATACTTCAGGGATTGAGATGGTTTGCTCATGTGATATAATAGATCAATTAGGATACTCTTATTATATAGAGAAACGAGGCTACTGTGAGCTATATCCATGTTCCTTGAGTTGTATTAGATTACACAAGAGGAGTTATAGATGTAGGGGTCACTTTGGCCTACATACGTTAGTGGGTAAATGTATGCCCTCTAAGGTTGGTAGTTCTTGTTCTAGTAGGGGATAAGTTCCCATGAATATTAAGGAGATGGAAGTTGAGACATCGAGTAGTAGTGGCAACATATAGTGGGATAAAGATGGTGAGTCTAATGATGATGATGGATTTGATGGAGGAGACAACAAGGGAGATGGAGATGGAGATGAAGGGGATGATGTCCCAAATTTAATGGTAATTGATCTGAGCATAGTAGTTATTACAATGGCATAAGTTGATCTAGGCTAGGTAGGGCCTTATGACACATAGGAGGATCCAGGATAGATAAGGCCTTCTAACATAACTACAAGAAGAAGAGATAAATAATTGTTAGAGTAAGAGATCATCACCTGAATATGTGAGAGTGTAGGATTATAACATTAGGTAACCAATTTATAGATAACTTTATCTATAAGGGATGAGAACATTACTCAAATATAGACAAATATCTCTTAGTTGAAGGTTGAGATAGACAGGATGGTACATGTTTAGGTCCAACAAAACATAGAGAGAGATCAAGACATTAGTGAGAGAGATCAAACATTGGCCACTATTTATAGTCTTAATTGAGAGTGAGATGAAGCTCAAAGAACTATTACACATGCTAGATTCTCATAGATTATTGGGGAGTGCCTTCAAATCAAGGATGATGCATCTTATTATTGATGAGCCTATGAGATGACTATGCCCAAAGACCAATAAGCTAATTTATTTGAAGTCTGGGATGCACAAAGGTAAGTTAGCAAATCTGATTGATCTCACACTAGGACTCATGTTATAGGTACCTTAGGTCATTCTGTGTATCAGCCATGGCCACCACCACTAGGACCTTAAGGGCCATTAAGGCCACCTCTAGCCATAAGTCCCATTTATACATAGAGCCAGAGTTGAGTGTAAGGATCTTGGAATTTTGGCATAGTTTTGTCTTTTTTTTGGCATATGACATTGTACTTATTGTATCAACATTTTGATGTATTTTGAGACACCATTGTGATATGTATATATCCTCTATGTCTATGACATTTTAGACACATTGACATTAAATTTTGGGTCCTTTGAGGTCAATATACATGTATATGATATTATTGATATATATGATGCTATGTTTGTGTTGTTTATCTCATGTTTATAATTGATTAGCATTATGAATGTTTAACATTGTTGATGTTTATACACATGTATGCTTTGTCATTTATTGTCTATACCATATTTATGAGATGTTCTATTGTTTATCATCTGATTATGTTTTATGACTCATGTATGATTTTTTAGAGATGCACATCTATATAAACACATAATAAATCATTTTTATTCTTGTTTATTACTCATATATTTAGGCATGCATTTGGGTACTTGGCTGGTTTTGATATATCAGAGAAGTACTACCATTGCATTGATATGATAGTCTTTGTATGCTTAGTTTTTTATTTATCTTGTGATATTATGCATTATAGTTATGAACAAATAAAATGATAATACATACCCTAACCATATAAAACTTAGTTTAAATGTAAATATAAACAACATAAGAATAAGATATGAACAATCAAATCTTAGATGTAAATATAACAAATAAACTAAGTGTAAGACTAAAAATAAACATTCACAATTGAATTACATGATATGGATAATCAAGAATTAAGTGTAAATAAAATGTAATAATCTTATGGCAAATGAGAAATAAAAAAACCAAAAAGGCAAAATAAAAACAAAATGAACAAATAATAATGAAATAAAACAAAAAGATAAAAACAAACAAATGAAAAAAAATCAAACTCATAAGGCTATACAAACAAATAGAATAAAAAAACAAACATAAACAACAAAAATAAAAACTAACGATACAAACTAACAAACACAAATGAGTTGTAAAAACAATATAACAAACAAGGTTATAAATAAAAAATAAGATGACAAACAAACAAAAAAAACTAAACAAAAAAATAACAAAACACCAATAAACAAACAAACAAACAAACAAATAAATGACACACTAATAAAAAAATAAATAAACACAAATAAAAATAATAAAAAAACACCAATAAACAAACACAACAACAAAACACACAAACAAAATACCAATAAATAAAAACAAACAAATAAATGTACTAAACAAAATAAACAAATAGACAATATAAGCAAGACTAAACAAAAAAACAAAGACAAATAAAAATAAACAAATGGACAAATAAAACAAAAAGAGAATGTCATAAATAGATAAAACAAAACAATCAAAATAACTAATCAATCCAAAGCAAAGAAAAGTGAAATAAGAAAACTATTCTAAAAACAAAGGAAAAAAACTGAGCTAAATAAACAACAATACACAAATAATGGTTAATCACAATGTTAGTATAAATACAATACAAATTGTTCATGCATGTGTAATAGAAGTGTTACTCTTGGTGACATGGTGACCCCTAAGCTAGGTAGCAATGACACAGGTAAAACAACACAAGAACAAAAGACACAAGATTTCCCCTAGGCTATAAGGAACAATGAAAAAGGGTATGATGACAAAGATAGATCCTAGGCTATAGGAGATAACAAAACAAACCAAACCAAATGAGGGGGAATAGAAGAAAAGGAAGGGGTAGCTAAGCTAACTCCAGATGCACTAGGAAAGTCAATGTTACCTACATATTTCCATGGATACAAGGTCTAACATGAATTTCAGGCCAAAATTAGTTCTCCCAAGATATGAGATTGAATAAAATGAATGATAAGAAAACATGATTGAATTACAGAATAAAATAGGAATGATCTTGCAAAACATCGAGTACATAAGAAAATATGGGGATGATGCTCATAGTCATGAAGGTGTCAACACAAACAAATCATACAAGTACGAGAGAATGGTTTAGGCTAAAACCATACTAAAAGACAAAAGATGAGCATCCAAAAATGAACTAAATTGGTAATTCATAGTTTTGATTACATCTAAGGCTTGGAATGAGAATGAGATCACAAAATGGCAAGAGTGTTAGCTAAGGTTACTCACAAAATGGTGAGAATTTTCAAATAGAAATTACTCATAAAATAGTGAGAGTGTAAGAATATCTAAGTGATCATTAGTGCATCAATGTCAAATACATAATGCTCATAACATCAACTCATAAAATGGTGAGAGTGTATGGATAATGCCAATAAGGATGGGGAAACTAAATAACAAGTGGTTACTCATGAAATAGTTAGGAGTCCCAAAATCATTAAGGTAAAGAAGTGGTAAAAAAATAAAGGAATGCGTGACCGAGCTAACCCTAGATACCCCATATATTTAAGTGTTGCCTATATAGTCCATGTAGACCTCAAGCTGATGTAGTTCTCCCATAAATGGGAAGAAAATACCAAGGTGGTATATAAATGAAGCTAGCTAGATTAGATGGCTCATCTAAGAAATTTTTGATGGCTTTATATTTCACATGGAAATTCTAAGCTAATTTTCATGATTTTATGATTTTTAAGATTTTCTTAGGTCTTTTACGAATGTTTAGAGATTTTTAAACAATTTCAAATGTTTTTACAATTTTATAGGCATCTCAACTCAATTAAGAATTATGATATACACAATGGTCTAACTCATAAAATGATGAGAGCATGGCTTAAACTTGCTCATAAAATGGAGAACATTCAAACTTAAATTGGTCATAAAATGATGAGATCATGGCAAAGGGGTGATTGAGTTGACCTAAATGTAAATCAAGTGCTTCCTAAATATTCCCATAAGACCTCAAGTTACTATAGTTTTTCCCACACAAAATACATCTGACTAAGTACCAACAAGTTCAGGTATGGGTAAATGGCAAGGTAAATGGAAATAGTAGTGGCAATGCATGATAAAGGCGTTGTTCTTATTTTGACCAAAGACAATTATAAGTAGGAAATAAAAACAAAGGGTTAGTGGTACTAATTTTACCATAGGAGGTTTTAATTAGTAGCTCGAGGTAGGAACATAACAACAAATGAAGGATGTAGTTGCTAGGACCACTATCATACTTATTTCATATACTACCATTCAAATGTTTAATATGAAACAAATATTGGAACTGAATATGTCATCAACCACTGAATGTGCCTAAAGTACAAAGTAATTAGAACCAAGGTCAAATTTGATAGGTAGGGTTAGGTAAAAATAACTAGCTGGTGAAGGGTTAATAACATGGTAGAATGGTGAAAGGGTATAATACAAGGAATGGGTATATTATGGCATAAATTAAATGATCCTTATAGATAATAATGATATTTCATCAAGACTAGAAATGTTTGGGGTGAATTATGTTCATTGGTTTGTCAATTTCATCTCCCTCTAGTGTGGCAAGCCTATATGCTCCAAAATTGTAGTTAGAAATAACTATATAGGTCCCTAACTAGTTTGATTAGAACTTTCCCTTTTTCTTTATTTTAGCATTGACATTCTTTTGATTCTCATTTAACACTAGGTCACCAAGCTTGAATTCATGATGATTAATGTGCCTATTATATTGGCCTTTTAATATATTATAATATTCTTGAAGATTATTCAAGGTGGCCATGCATTTTCCATCAAGTAAATCTAGCTCTTTCAAGTGAGATACTCTGTAGTCCTAATCATTAATGATGTACTATAAAAAAATTCAAAGAGAAGGCAACTCAACCTAGATAGGAAGAATGACACTAGTGCTATAAATAAATGAATAGGGTGTAGCTCCTATTGGAGTATAGAGGGTGATACAATATGCCTAGATGGAATTAACTATATGAAAGTTCCAATTATGAATAACATCATTGATAGTATTATTAAAACTATTGATAATGGATTTATTATAAGCTTTGGCTTGGTCATTGCCTTGCGAGTAGTAGGTAGTAGAGAAGTGTTGTTTGATTTAGTATTGGGTTAAAAATTATTTCACATATTTTTTTTTAAATGATCCACCATTATTAGATATAATGCTAGATGGGATACCATAATGATAGATGATATGGTTGAATATGAACTTGGATATCTACTTACCAATGATGTAAGTGAGGTGAATGGTTTACACCCACTAAGTGAAATACTCGGTAGTAGTTAGGATGTGTATATGGCCATCAAAGGATGTGGGATTGTCTTCCATATGAGGTTGAGTTCTCAAATTTAGAATGGCCATGGTGTCATTAATGGTTTGAGTGTTTTGGCTAGAACATGAATTAGATTGGCATGATTGTAGCATTTGACATACCTATTCACATATGCAATTATGTCTACTTCTATAGTCATCTAATAATAACTAGTATGTAGTAATTTTTTGGCTAAGATTACCTCTCTAGTGTGGGGTTTGCACACTCCTTTGTGAACTTCACTCAATTTTAGTCTAGATTATGTTGAAGGTAAATAATGAAGAGAATTCCATTATAGATTCTATGATACAAGGTTGGTCCAAGTAAGGTATAACTAGAGGCTTTATGGGTGAATGATTTTTGTTTCTTATGTGATAAATTAAGAGGTATAGTTTGTTATTGAAGATAGGCATATATGTTTGAGTACTAGGGAGACATGGGACTAACAATGTCATAGATCATCTCGATGGTTGATTATTCATGTGTTTGTGCTAAGATATGTTACAATAAGAAATTGATAATCCCTTGCTTTATTTATAATCTGAATCATGGATCTAATACTGGCCATAACATAAGTTGTTCTATTATTTTCTCAAGGTATTCTTTCAAATTAGATGTTGTCAATTTGTTACTTGAAAGTATCAACCATATATTTATAGGGTACCAAACTTTTTGTCTTTGGTTTGATACTGGTATGTAACATGTTTAATGATTAGCTAAGAATTACCATAAACTAATAAATTTTGGATGTTACACTATACTACTTGATGAAACCCTATAATGAGTGCTTTATACTCGACCATGTTATTGGCATAGAGAAATCCAATACAAAAGGACTTGGGAATGAGATCCCCTTATGGTGTAATAAATGGCCTTATCTAGAAATCAAAATGTAGGAGGTTGAGTATCTTGAAGAGGATACTATATAAGATGATATGTGAGTACTTGTCCCTTAATGGCCTTTTGTATTACATATCTAATTTCAAACTCACTCAATAACATGATCCATTTTGCCATGCGGCCTTCTAGAGTTGATTTGGAAAGTAGATACTTGAGTGGATCTACTTTGGTAATAACAATGGTCTTATTATTCAAAATATAATGACATAAAATTTGGGCTATGAAAACCATTTCTAAACAAGATTTTTTAATCGATGTATAATTTTGCTCATATGTGACTAATGTTTTTTTAGTTAATACATGGTATACTCTTTACCTTGTTTGTCATGTTGTGCCAAAAGTGCCCCCATGGAATTCTCAGTTATAGATAGGTAAAGTAGTAATGGATTATTTGGCATGGGTTATAGTAAAATAGGTGGGTTGGAAAAATGTTCCTTAAGATGATAAAATGCTTTTTGGCACTCTTTATTTTAATAAAACATAATTACTTTCTTTAGCAAGTGCATAAATGGATAGCATTTTTAATCCAACTGTGATATGAAGCATTTGATTGATTGGATCTTTCCCTAAAAAATGTGGAGCTACTTCAGGGTAGATGGTGATGATATTTATGTAATTACACAAACTTTGGGTGGATCAAATTTAATTCCTTGATGAGAGACAATCAAGCCCAATTAGTTTTCTAGAAGTTACTCTAAATATACACTTTTTTGGATTAAGCCTAACATTGTACTCATGAATTATGTCAAAGATTCTTCATAGTACAACTAAACAATTGGCATGGGTATTTGATTTACCTAAGATGTCATTGACATAGTTCTCAATAATGTCATGCATCATATCATGTAAAATCACTATTATAGCCCTTTGGTATGTGGCTCTTGCATTCTTAAGTCTAAATGACATCACTCGATAACAAAATTTTACCCATAGAGGAGTAAACATCACCTTGTGATGATCTTCTAATGCTATTCTGATTTGATTATACCCTAAAAATTCATCTATAAGAGACAACATTTCATATCCAGTGATTGAGTTGACTATCATGTGAATATTAGGCAAAGGAAAGTCATCTTTCAGATAGGCTTTGTTGATATCTCTAAAATTAGTACAAATTCTAATACCTTTTAGTTTCTTTCTCACTATAATAATATTTTAAATCCACTTTGAATAGTTGATTGACCTAATGCATTTCATGTCTAATAATTTCTCCAACTCTTTTTTGACTAGAAAATCAATACAAGGATGCATCTTACATAGCTTCTATTTAATAGGTTTGGATGTATAAGAGATGGTGTACAACCAAGGTGGGGTCCAAACCTAGTATGTCCAAATAGGACCATGTAAATATGTCAATAAACTCCTTCAAAAGGGTTGTTAAAACTTTAAATTCCTCCTCAGCAAGGGATGCACATAGTTTAATCCACTTTAAGTCATCTATATTCCTAATGTTAATCTCTAAAGTGTCCTCCATAAGAAGTGTAAAACCATAATCAAAAATAGTTAGCAAGGAGTTAAATTTGTTAGAAATGGAAAATTCCTCTAGTCAATCTAAATCATATAATTCTCCCAAGTAGGATGAATCAAAATCTCTTAATGTTGGTAAATTCCATGAAATAAATACCTCAAGATATGCTTAAACAATATGTGTAAAAACTTGTTGCTCCTAAGTACTGATCTCTGATCCATAAATAGGATTCAGGTTATAGGTATCCTATGCTTCATAGGAAGAGGGGTGAACATCCCATCTAATGGCACTAAAAACTAGTTTTCACCAAGATACTTTCCTTTTTATTTACTTATACCCTGGTCAGAAAGTGCCTCAAAGAAGTTTTCACTTTTAGACCTTAATGTTTGATTTTATTTTTATTTTTGGATAGGCAAGTTCACCCACTCTCTAAAATAGGTGGAATGATCCAATATAATAGAAAAACCTTGCTTGTGGTATCCAAGAGGAATGTGATTCCTCAATCCCATAAAATCGCATATGGTCTCATTATTTTCAAACTCATCTAATGGCATTGTTAACTCTTATTGATCATAGTTCATCAATTATGGATGATAAAGGGTTAAAGATGAGGGTTTATAAATAGGGTTAATAGTATGAATGTCATGGGGGTTAAATAAATTAATGGTGGAAAGGTCATCATAGATGTTATAATGGGACCCTACATTACTAGTGGCATCATCTTCACTACTCATTAGTGTTGGAAGGTAATTAAGGTATGTAGGGTCACCCCTATGTGATTTAAATCTAATACCATGAGTTCCTTTGTATTTGGTAATTGATACTAGTTTGATCATGCCTTATTGATGTATCCCTAGTCATCTACTTTCATAATCTTGGTGATCTATAATCTAGTTATGAATATGATACTTTGCACTTTGCCCAGACCTTTAAATAGAGGAACCCATATGTAAATTCATTTTGATGACTTAGATCCCATATTTTGGATTTTTCTTGATGCTTAGCCATTCAATACCTTAAACACTCAAGGAAACTAAGGATTGATAAGGCCTAATTAGAGAACTCATCCTCCCAGACATGGAAGTCCAAGTGATTTAACTCAACATATGCAAACTTCCCTATAGTTTGAGCATAATTCAATTTCCCATCGTTATCCACAACACCAATCAACTAACTCATCAATGTAAAGTTATGAATTATTTTTAGATAAGGGGTCCTATTTTAGGTGAGAGGCCAATTTGAAAATAATGGGATTATTCAGTTGAGGTTTTCCCTTGGTTTAGCACTTCATACTAGTGGTTTTGGCCTTGTGTCTCCCATAGGCTTTTGTATTTCTTGGAAATTTGGAAATATGGAGTGAATTATGGGTAATATATTCTCTGAGAGCTTTGTTAGTTATATATAAGTGGTTTAAAATGTCTGGTGGAGGCATGAATAAGGTAGAAGTTAAATTATCTAGGTCAATGTAATTAGCTTCTAGTCTTGAATCAATGGCTTTTCCTTTTTTGGCTCTTTTTTCATCAAATTTGGGCATAGGATTCATGATAAATTGATAGTTATAACTTTTATGCTTGGTCTCATGATGTTTAAAATATTGATATGGATGTAGATTAGCTAGTATAGTTACTTCCATTCTTGAATGTGGAAATTTTATACACTAATGCAATGTAGAAGGTATGGCCTTGATTTCATGGATATAGAGTCAACCCAATAATAGATTATAAGATAGTTCTAGGTCTAAAAATGACATAAAGTGTCATGGGTCAAATTCCCAATGACCACTAGAAAGCTAACAGTACCTTGATATTTTAGTTCTTTATTATTATATGCCTTGATAATGATAGTATCTGGCTATAAGTCAATTGCTATATATATAAGATGTTTGACCAAATTTAGGGACATAATGTTGAGGTCCAAACCATTGTTTACAAGGACACATTTAACTATATGGTTCATTATACTGAATTCCAATAAATAATGGGTTAATATGTAGAGGGCCTAGGGATGACATGTCACTTTTGTCAAAGGTAAGACATTAGGCAGGAGCCAAGTGTCCTACCATGGCTTGGAATTTGTCTTGAGTGATGTCATATAACATGAGGGATTGATTCAAGTAATCATTTAGGATGTCTTTATGGATGATAGATGTACACAAAAAATCCATAATAAATATATATACAGGTGTCTTCTTTAATTATTCTATAATATCATAGGTGTTACCCTTAGTTTTTTTATTTGGTTTATTTTGGATAGGTGTGGAAGGCTGAATGGGCTATTTGTAATGTTTGTCTATGGTCCTTTGATAGTAACCTTGGTTCATCAAGTTATGATTATGTAATCTCAATCTGGGACTTAGATTTGGTATTTGGCTATGTAGGTAATACGGCTTGGAATGATAATTCAAGAGTGGTGTTGAGCTTGGCCACTAACATGGTTTGAAGAAGAATTATCAACATAAGGGGGTTGGTAGGCATTGCTCAATTGATAGGAATTATTGGTTGAGGGTCTAGGTTCATTTGTAGTTGGCTAAGGGTTAATGGTGATAGTGGCAACATGACCACTTGAAATTTGTCCTAAAACATTATTATACTTATATTCAATGACATGATAAATTCCTTAGTTTGTTTGGTTAGTTTAGCCTTGGTTCTAACTATTCTACTATTGTTATTATGGCTGGAGTTGTTAATTTTATGGTGGAGTTCTCTATCGCCATTGTTAATGTTGTTGGTAATATTGGTGGTTATTGTTATTGTTATTCTAGGGAAATAGATTCTAGTAGATATCTAAGTTATGATTGGTTATAGAGCATGGGTGTCTCTTTCTATCTCTTTATTTTTCATCATATTCTCAATAAAATACTTGTCCTAGATACACCATCATATGGAATGTCCTCTTAAGCAATGGTACTCACAAAATTCATGTTACTTATACCAATAAGGAAAAGGAATCCCTTTAGGAAATGACTTCAATATTATCCAACTGACCATATTTGCTTGAACTAATTTGTAGAACACAAATTCAATAGGCTCACCAAGGTCACTAAATTGTCTAACAATAGGTGGTCATTTCCTTGGAGGAGGGGCTTGAAATTGGTTTTGATTATGTGGTTGTTGGTTTTATGGAGGTTTTGGTTGAATGTATGAAGGTGGTATTTGCACCATCTAAACATGGCATGATTTAGTGACCCCATCAACAACATTATTATTGTAGTTGTAGGGTTTAGGCCTCTCATTTTTATTGGCTTGAGGTGGTGTTAAAGATGGTATATTAATTGGGTTCTAATTAGAAGAGGATAGCTTGCTTATTATTTTGTTAATAAATACTTTCTCAATTTGTATTCCTTTATTTACAACTTCTTCGAATGTATAAGCACATTGTAGTTGTAGATGGTAAGATATCTTGCTATTTAGGTTCCTAGTAAATATCATGACCAACTATTTATGTAGAAATTTATGAGTAAACTAGATTTCTAGTAATCTATAATGTTGCAAGTATGCAACAAATATTTCACTAGTCTTCTATTTAACTTGGTAAAATGATGTATAAACTTCTCAGAAAGATCATCAAAATTTAGTACAAAGTTATTTGAAAATTTTAAAATCCATTCCAAGGCTTGCCTAGCTAGACTCTTTAGAAAGATAAGAAGCAAGTATATGTCACTATATTCCACTGGTTAGAAAGCAACAAAGAATTCTTTCAGATGATCTTTAAGGTCACCTTTGCTCTTGTATTTGTAGATACTCCATGTTCAATGGATAAGAACATATTTCTTTGAATTTGAATTTATTTATTTATTTTTGATCTATATATCTTTAATTACATCCTTCATTTGTTACAACTCTTAGGCAATGAATTCAGATGGAATGGACTTTTACTTTTGAGGTTACTTGGTTAAAGGTGGATTATCTTGACTAGGGTAGGAATATTGTGAAATGTTGGTCAAATTTACTAGATGACTTGGTATATATATTTGTGCATCGGTATTTTATTATGGATATAGAATACATTATGATTAAAACACATTCTAGTTTGGATTGGCTACATAACATTGGCTAGTGAATTATAGTTATGGTAATAGAATTTGGCTCTATGTGATGTGTTGATATTGATGTGTTTTGGAGAAAACTTACTACTTGTCTAACCATGTTGTATATAGGAAACAAATTTTTGACTAGATTAATATTTTTGGAGGTGTTAAAAGTTGGATCCTTGTTGCATGTGCGATACCCATTAGATGAATGAAAATTATTTCTTGGCACCTAGTAGCTATTGTACATAAGAACCTTGTTGTTGGTTGAATACCTATTATTAGATATGTAATTTTTGTTTAATAGGCACTTTTTTTTGGTTAGGAAATTTTTATAGGTTTGGAATTTGTTATTATTGACCAACTAGCTCTTTCTAACCAATAAAAACATATTATTAGTTAGGAAAAGTTTGTGATTATTGAGGTATATTGATTTGTGCTTATTGTGGTAGAAGATTCATTACCCATATTAAGATGGTGTAGTTTTTTTCACTTGTTGTGGTGGTAATTTGGTCTATTATTGATTCATTTCCCCTTGTTGCACACTCGAAGAAGCAATTGGTTGAGGATTGGAGGTTGCTTGTTGATTTTATAAATAGGCATACCCATCCCCTATTTTTGTAATCCACTCATGGAATTTGTTGGAGGAGTATACTATGAGTTTTTTGATGGTAAATTAGACCCATTTTAGTTTAAATTGGAATGCACTTGTGTGTTATCCACAACATTTTAAGTGAGGCCTTCCATTTGAGAGACAATCTCTTCTATCAAAATGGGGATATTAAACATATTACCAACCAACATGATTTTATTAAATGGTTATATGTTTTGGTTTGAATAGATTGAAGCATCTATTTTTTACTCTATTGATAGAGTTATCTCAATAAATGATGTATTATAAATATCCCTTGTGTTAATATTATGAGTTATGTTGAGATAGTTTTGGTACACTTGTTGTACTTGTTCCATTTTTTTATCCATAGAACATTTCCATTTTGAAAACATAATTTGGTTTTAATAAAACATTTAAACTAAATATTTATTATAATTAATTGATTCTTATTATAACTATATGATTTGAGGCACATTACCAAGATTTCTAATCAAACAACTCAAACTTTAGTGTGGGAAGTCTAGCATAAACTTGGCTCCTACTTTGATGGATCTAATGATAATTTCATCTTTGTTCTCTAATAAATAATGATAAAATAAGTAAAAATTATATCTTGTCTATGTTAGTTTCATAACATATTATGGATCTTATTATTGGATTTTTTCAATGCTAGGCATTACTTGAGTAAGATACTATGTCGTTTTGTCTTTTTCTTGGCTCAGATAAGAAGGTGTGATCACCAAATATTGCACTAATGGGTCTAAATTTTTTTCAACATATGGAATTTTATAAGGTGGATATGGATCTATCTCATAATCTATATCATCATGTGACTCTTAAACAAAAGGATCACTAGTCACAAAGTTCTCATAGTCTAGATTATACATAGTCTTGTTATGTGTGTTACGAGGAATGTTCAGATATGTAGGTAGGTCTCATGAAAAATAAAGGCCTAAATGGTAAAAATCAATTGAGGTATATAAATAACAACCTTTAGCTCTGTAAAAAAGACCCAAAGGGTAAAACAACTAAACTAGGCAAAGGTAGAACAATGAAACAAATTTGAAATTGGTCTAACAAATGATACTGATTTGCCTAAAGGTAGTTATAATTAGGTGAAAAGGTAAAAAAAAATCTCAAAACTCATCTATGTCTAATGTAATTATTTTCCTAAAGGTGGCTATAATTAGTGACAAAAGTATCTAGACAAGGTAGAATAATTATAAACTACGATCAAAGGATAAAAACAATTTGCCTAAAGGTGGTTATAATCATTTAACATGGAAAATAAGGCTAAAATCAAAAATCAAGAACTCAAACAAGAAATTTAAAACAAACTAAACTAAGTCAATTATCTTGGGTGACATTTCATAATTAACTCTCTAAGACTCGATACTTGGCTCATAAGAGACTATTTGACCAATGGAACTACAACATTTTCAAAATCACAACAAACTTCAAGTAAGGCATGTGGAAAAAAATTGGCTTAAAGGACTCTCAAACAAGACACAAGACAAAAAACAACTACTAGGTCTAGGTAAGGGGTCTTTTAGATCAAATAGGAGATCAACCCAAGTAACACAATCCAAACATAAAAGGTAGACTACCTAAGCCCAAATTAGACGAGGTTTTGATGTAAACTTGATTAGTTTAGGATTTGTACTTATAAAGATTAAGTTTTAAATTTAATGTAAAAAGACTCAAATTTTATAAGGTAAAATATATAGACCAAAATGGGTAGCATAACTTCATGTTTGAAACAAGAAAGGTATAACAATAGTTGTGGAACTTGGTTTCAAAAGTGACAAGTGATTTGGAATAATTTAAGCAATGTAACAATGATCCTTCAAAAAAATGGCATGATAATGGTTTTGGACTCAAAAATATCCAAGGCAAATGTTTGAGATGAAATGGACAATGTAATGATGCCTTGTTTAAAAAAAATACACACAAATAATTTTGGAATAAAACTCTAAGACAAAAGTGTGACACAAAATGGGCAGAGTAACACCTCTTAGCCTAAAAGGGTGTGAAAATAATGTGATAGTTTTGGATTCATTTAGATTTGAAAATACAAATAAATAATTTTAGTTTAAAACATACATGTAAATTAAAGAAAATATAACTAGCCCTAATGGCTTGTCCTATCCCTAAAACTGACATGGGTGTGCATAGATTCTACCAAAACTTTTGATAATATACTGATGCTTATGAAGAATTAAGTATTAATCCAAAAATTAAAATAAAGGTGTATGCATATTTTTTATACCCCCCTCTATCTCTCAAGAATTGGTACGTGGCACAAACTTAGAGTGAGAAACACTTGACATTTAGAAATAATTTTTGTAGAAAATGGCGTTGAATAAAATCTATAAGTTTTGAAATGTAATAAATAATTATAAGTGTGGAAAACACAAGGGAACGATCATGTAAATTGGTTTTATACCTATTAACTTACTATGTAAAGGTTTATTCCTTTGTATAGTGACTCTAACCATGTATTGTTTAGTAGAGTCTGATGTTTAGCAAGATCAGACCCTTTTTTTATTAGGATCATAGAGGATAGCCACTCATCCCCCTAGAAATACCAATATCATGTAGCTAATTTATATAGCCTATTATGGAGTGGGTTTGGTATGATGCTGGGAGATGAAACCCTAGGTCAACACACCCCTAGAGAACTTGTGAGGGAGAAACAAGCTCCCACCCACAAGCCAAATGTAATAAAGTAAAATTAAAATACTTTAGAGGTCATTTATGGGTCAACCAAGTCACTAAAATCTTGGGGAGACCATACATAACATTATTTTTGACCAGATTTAAATAAACAAGGCAATAAACCAAACACTTTTGGTCACTCAAGTTCCCTACAAGGGACCGGGGGAGAACATACATGGAATAATTTATAATTTTCCACAAATAAAGAATCTAAACTATGAACTTTGAAACTATCTAATAACAAAAAAAAACATAAAGTGAAAAATCTCTTAATATCTCTAAGTAAAATGTATGTTCTTTTTAATAGCACCGACTCAAATGTTATTGAAATTTTGACCCCTTAGCCTTATTTGCACTTGTAAAAACTTTGAAAATACTAAAATACAAGTGTGATTAGGTTAATTTTAATCAAAAAAAAAAGTGTATGTGGGATTTTGAAGTATCTAAGCCTCTCTCTCTCCACCTTAGTTCCTAAAAAAATGTTAAGAGGGTTTGCTTGTCTCTAGGCCAAAAAGCAAATGAATAAACAACATTTCATTTTGAGCTCTCAGGTTTTTAAAAACATGGAGAAAAGCCACCATTTTCATGAATCCACTAGTTTTCTACAAGAATAAACACAAATAGAGACAAATTTTGGCAAATTCACTATTAAATAGGGTGAATTTTCTGATCTGATATGACAAAGTCACTGATTACAATTTAAAAGCATGCAAATCCACTGAAATCACATACAATTTTACCTATCAAAGATGTTTATTAGGGTCAAAGCCACCAATTTAAGGTAGTAAATTTTCCATTTATTTGGTCAAATCCATCAATTTTAAAACATTATTTTTTCATAAATAAATATTACAAATAGAGTTATATAATGGTGAAGTTACCATTACATAGGGTAAATCTTCCATTTACACAAAAAAATATAATGACATTAATTTCAAGGTCAAAACTCTAAAATTGAAAAATTAAATACATTTTTTAGAAAAAATAAAAATATCATATCATTATCCTTATCCATATAGTATGCGTGGTCCCATCGGGTATGCCATTATGTATCTTAGGAGTTAGAAAAACACACAAATATTGATTAGTTCCTTGTTAGTCCAAATGATAAACAATCAAGCATAATAAAACACTATAACTAAACAATATTACATAAGAACTAGGGGGAATATAACATAATGAAAAATATCATAAAATAGAGGTCAAAATAACATAAGTAATTTACCTCCTTTGTTGAATTTGATGTCCACTTTTTGGTAAAAAGATGCTTGTGCTTAGTCTATGATAATTAGAGTCTTCTAAAAATGCTTCTCCATGGTGGTATCACTTCTCCAATGGTCACTTATGGCTTGGTATAAATATTGGAATAAAATGTTAATTATAATACCACTCTTAAAGGCTTATTGAAGGTATTCCATTAGAATAATCTTACACATAAAATATTGTTGGCATATGGTATGGGTAATTGTATTTATATCTATAAGAACTAACTCTAACCCTAGGGAGGTTAGGTTAAATTTAGACTTTGATTGAGTTTAAAATAACTTGAGTTAAGTTATACTAACCCTGGCTTGGGTCAAAGCACTCATGAAATCTTGACACCTTAGTTTTAAAAATTTATGAGGCATGAAAACTCACTTTAGATATTTGTGAGGCTATGACTCATAATTTTGGAATATTTAGGAAATAATAAATCACTTTATTAGTTCCTTTAACCTTTGACTTCATATTTGGCTAAAAATTCATTTTTTTAATAAATTAAATTCTCTAATCTGATTTATATTTTTTGCTTAGGCAAGTTAATTAAGATTTTCAATGTAATTAATCTTGCTTAGTGTTTTTTGGATTTTTTAAATTATTTTAAATTAATAGATCGATAGGCCAAAAATGCCAAATTACTAGGTCCTAATTTGACTAGGGTTGAAATTAAACTAGGTTATTGGTGAATATAGGGTAATACATAAATAAACTAGCCTCACCATATTTTTGAGCAATTAAATCCATTACACAGTTGAATTTGGGCAATTCAAGTGATTTCTAGATTTAAATTGTGTTGTGTGCTAGAAATTAAACTGAATCCTGATTTAGGAATGAAAGTGGCCAAAATTGAGTGTCTACACACATAGTAAACCCATACAATAATTATTTCATTTTAGTATTTTAATCAATTGAACATATTTTAAATCAAGTTATTTCTATATTTTGCATATCTTAGTATTATAATTCAGACTATTCATTTATCTTAGTTTATAATTAATTGGCCTATTATAGATTAGTTTATCACCCTTGTGCTTGTATTAATTCTATATTATTAACCATATACAGGCCCCCACATCTAAATTTAGGGTTAACCATAAGATTAAGTATTGGTATTTTAGATGATGCACGAGGGATTAGTGCATGATTAGCCAAAACTAGACCAACATTTTGGTTTTGTTGATAGAACAAGTTAGATTTTATTGCTATAATGTTGAGTGGAGGTGATATTGACAACTTTATAATGGCTAGTTATTTTCTTGGGCATATAAGTAATGTGAAGGGTAGGAGGTGGAATGGGCATAGTTTTTGAGAGATATCAAGGGAAGCTTCAACATGGATAAACTAGATGAGAATGAGCTCAAAAGGTGAAAGTATAATGAGACTCAAGAGAAGGTCATAACTAAGAGGGACCTTAGGTAAAAGGGAGAGATTAACTCAATAAATTCCATAAGAAGGGCATGAGGAAGAGTCTCACATAGATTATGTTTAATCCATTAATAAATGATTACATGCCAAGGGGTTAGATCAATGTTTGGAGGAAGAAGTTAAAGATTTTAAAGAACAAGTATGGAAATATACTTCTAAAGGAATGTCTAGTTCCCTTATATGAATTAAATTCTCATGGATTTATCTTATAACAAGAAACATATAACCATGACACTACATATTTAGGTGATATAGGATTATTTATCACACATGAGGAGGAAGGAAGTATGCTACAGTAGGCTATCCCTTACCCACCACTCAGGATAGTGGTGACAAAACCTATATGAACCTTATGAATAATGTATCATGGCATGCCACAAATGGGAGGGGTTATAGACCATTATATAATTAGATGAACATAGAGTGAAGTAAATGAGTTAGAGGACCATTGGCATTCCAACAATACATATAATTGGTTGAAGGAGTAGTACAACCTATTGTGGGAGCTAGTGAAAATGTGCCACTAACAAGAGGAAGTTAAGGTTCAATCATGCCTTTAGGTAAAATACTAGTAACACAAGTCACATAGGTGTTAAGTGTATATGTGCTTACAAAATAAATCTATTATGGTATGTCTTTAAACTTATTTGACTATTTTAAGGTCAAGAACCTTATCAAGTATGTTCACAAGTGTAAGTTCATTTGACGTGAAAAGGGAGTGACTTTATTAGAGTCCAAGGCAAGTTAGTTTACCACAAGTATAATCGATCAAACACATACATAATATAAAAAAATTGACCCCAAAAAATTAGACCCTAACTAGGTGATCCTAGACTATGATCTTTGTGATGCCACCTTCCTATAGGAGTTTGACATCCCTAAATTTTAGCAATAGAGTATTTTTTTACTCAAATAAATCAAGAAAAAATTTATGAAGAGTGTCCAAGATTATGTTTTTATTTTTAAAACCATAGTGTCCAAGCTCTCTTATGAGATTTACCTAGTACAACATAGCCAAATGGTTTTTGGAGGACTAATTTTAATTTGTTGATGCATTTTTTTTATGAAGACATTCATAAAATCAAGAGAAGAATTAGAGGTAACACTAAGATATGAAACTTCCAAGAGAAAAATACAAGATTCAACCCATTCATGAAGATGTAGATTGTGCCAATGGTATCATAGTTTTAGAAGATGATAACCAATAATTCTCATGATAATCATAGTTGGATTTGGTGCATAGACTATGAGGTAGAAGGGAATAACAAGAATAATTTGCCAAGGTGTAGTGTGCACATATTATTGACCTCATGTGATATTTACCACAAGGGTCATGACACATGAAACTACCCTCTTCTTCAGTATGTAACCCATACCAAGGTATCCTTGTACTATAACATTTATGATGCCTCTACCCATAATTTTGAAACCCATGAGGTATGAGTGAGGCATGTGAAAGGTTGTTATAGGACCATCAAACCAAGGTTATGGTGGGCCACTTAACTAAAAATATAGTGAATATGGGTATTAGTGTGGTTACATAGGCTATGTTAGAGGATGTGAAGTTGGAGGTTCCCACAATTCCCTTATTAGAAGTACAAATTGTTTGTTTAACACTAAATTGAGATGGGTTAATATAGTATAGGTTAATAATAAGGGTGATAAATAGATATATAATAGATAAATTAATTAAAAAATTAGATAAATAATATCCTAAATTTATAATACTGAGATATGCCAAAAATAGAAAGTACAACTATTGATTGATATTATAATGAATGAACAACAAGATTACTTAGCTGGTTTACTATGTGTATGTACATATGATATGGAATAGGATAGAAGTAGACTAGATCTATATTCTATAATAATCATCAAATTCTAAAAATTTAAATTTTATGGTTTTAGATGCTTTCATCAGATCTGGACAATTACGTCAATGCTAGTGTCTAAGTTGGATTCAGGTGTCCAATATAGAGTATTGACTAGATCTAAATGAAACCGCCTATAACCTTTTGGGTTTTTGATTCCCTTTGATATGGTGTGTTCAAATCTTATGGATAGGTTATCATTATTTTTCAAATTATAAATTCCTAGCTTCTTCACCCTTGGAGTGACTATGGTAAAAATGGGCTAGTGGGCACATGGTATCAAGTTATGCCAATGACCTATCTATCAATGGGAATTTCCTACATATCCAATACTCTGAAGAGGGCCTCAAACTTATGCATTTTTACGCTATATATTGTATTGTGTGTGCATAAAGATGTAATGTGTGATAAATAAGTACATAGGATGACATAATTTATAACTTTAAAAATATGGCTCATGAAATGCTCCTTTAGTACTTTAGACCTATATATGGGCTATCCCTATGACTAATATTAAAATAGGAAATTTTATCAACCAAATTTCACCCTTAGAAGGTAGTTAAAGATTTCCAAATTTGAAATAACATGGATACAATCCTAGGCTATGCGTGGCCTAATTTTAGGTTGAATCTGTAGGTTAAAGGCTAACTCCCTTTGATGAATCACTTAAGCTCACAAACTACTCTATCAACTTGCTAGGAAAAGAGAAACAAACCTATTATAATGGAGGTGATGCACCAAATATAATTGACCACTACCAACCAACTACAAATGCACTTCAACCATGAGACTAACCTATAACAAACACTACTCCTAACATGCCTCTCCACATCAACATTTCATGAGAAGGTTGTAAAGAATGTTTAGGCTAGGAGGATTAGTCAAGAGGTCATGAAATGAGACTAATGAAAATACAACTCACTCAACATTTATGCCTAACTTAGACACTTCAAAATACTTGAAAAAAGGATTTCAAACTGAATATGAATGTTAGACAAGGACAACATACCAAAGAAGCAAATCTAGTCACTTGATAAGATCAAACTAGTCATGCACACACCTTGAAACTAGCCAAAGGAGGAGGTAAAATAGAAGTTTATCATTGATTAAAGGCTGAAAATGGGTATAGCTTCACTATACCTAGCTGTAGGATACAAACATAGTATATCAAGGCTGAATATATAGAAAAGTGAGAGATAAGAAGAGAGAAGAACATAGAAGAGAGGGAATGACAAGTGTCCAAAAGAGAGTTACAAACAAGAATGAGTTATGAAACTATCCATTAGGTCATCAAGGATAAGTTTTGATCTCTTGAATATGCCTTCATTTTACACTTGGCATAGGAGTTTGAAACTTTTCTTGACACCTTGCCTTACTCTTCAAAATTACTCCTCTCTTGGCTTGCAAATGGATAAATGACACACTTCAATCATAAAATATTCTTGCGTTACATAGTGGTCTATCTTTAAAACTTTTCACTTGTTTAGGATTCTTCATAATTGATTCTACAATGATTATTACTGTAGATACCTAAAATTGGCCATAACTAGATTTTGATCGAGCTTTAGACTAATTCTTACCAACCATTGCAAATAAGCCTATGAATCATTGAACATCCCAAATTTACTAATGCATCATTTATCAAAGCTCAAAATCATGTTGATACATACCTAATCAAGGTATTATACCATATGAAATAATAACCTCTCACATATTCATCCCTAATAACCTTGCGGCATCACAATTATCAGTTTTGCCTATGGACCTATTAAGTGGGGCACTTGCATGCCTAAATAAATATTGAAAGAGTTAAAAGGCTAATCAAAATCAATTAAAAAGTTAAATAAGATTAAATTTCTAATTGAATTATCCATTTTAAATTAATGAATATCTAAAAAATAAAATTCAAAAACTCAAAATATCCTAGCCTTTCATCATTGCCTTTATGAGTTGTCAAGTTCTTTGAAAATATCCTAAAATATCTAATTTGAGAGCCATGCCTAGTAATTGCAAATCAAAATTAATTGACAAATATTAACTCAACTAGACTTAGTTTTAACTCACCTAGGTTTAGTTTGAACCCATTCCAATCTTAAACTCAACTTGAACTCACCTTGGGTGAGAGTTGATTCCTAAGGCTATAAATACAAGGCTTTGCCTATTGAATTCATAAGCTATTTTTGTGCAAAGTTATTATGCACAAATATCTTTAACAAGCTTGGACATTTTAGAGTTATAATTCTTAAATTCCCTACAAGTAAGGCTACCATGCACAAATCTTAAGCCAAAAAACATCAAATCCAAGGTGTCAAGGAGAGGTGGAGCCAAGCAACCTCCATTGTCAAAGATTTCTTGATGCACAAACTAAGAAAGCCATTCAAAAAATCATTTGTAGCTCATAAGGAAGGTAAAATAATTATATATTTTATGTTTTTTTTGTAATTTCATTTAGTTTTGTTACCTAATCTCTCCCTAATGTCAAGGCTAGAGGTGTTAGGATCTTAGTGTGTTCATTTCATTTATTTTATGAGACTAATATAAGACTAACCTCACCTCTATGTTAAATTCCTAGTTCACATGTTGGCATGCCTGGTGGGACCCTAAATTATCCCATATAACCAAGGAATATGATATGCTACTTTTAGTTTTGCTAATGGATGCTTAAAAATCTTCAAAATTTGAGTTTTAATTTCATTTTTCACATTTTTCTATTTTTAGAAACTCATAGGTTATAGGTAACTGATGCTGGTTTATTTCAAAATTTGATAGAGATCAAAATCAATTCTCCCAAACTAACATCTATTCATTTTTTCCTATGTGGATTGATTGAAATTTATCTTTGTGGACTGACATCGATCCCTGTGTGGATCAATGATGTCAGTCTCTATGGATTGACATTGATCCTTGTGTGGATTAATGTCAATCTCTCGAGACAAAAAGTAGGAAACTTGAGGGCTCATTTCAAATTTTTATTTTCTCACTTGATTTTGGGATTCTAAGTAGTCAAAACCTCTAAAAATTTTCAGGTTATGAGGTGGAAAAAGTCAAGTTTGAATGTGGTTAAATCTTACACAATTTGTCTTTCGTGTTTAAAATAAACTTAGTTCTTTTCATGCCTTAGTTGTTTTTGAAGTTTTGAAAAAATTTAAAACAAATAATGCTAAAGGGCTCAAATTTCAAAACATACTTTATTTTGGTGCACTTAAATAAACTCTCACATTTAATTACATGCTTTTAAGAGTTGTTCATTTAATGCTTGTTTGTTGAAATTTGTTTATTTTAGCAAAATGAGTGATGCGTGTATACTCTCCCCCCATCCCATTTAGGGAACTCAGGTGAAAAAAAATTCTCATTATTTTCCTTGGATGCTTTAGTCCAAAATAATGAAAATAAATTCACTAAGGACCTCTTTAAATCTATATGGTTTGGGTGACCCCAAAAAGACCATAAAGTCTTTTCACTTGTCTTTATTTTTCATGTATTTTTGGCTTGTGAGCGGGAGTTAATTGCCTCCTAATGGTTTATATAGGGAAAAGTTAACCCAATAATTCATCTCCTACCATAATTTCAACCCCACTACATGGTAGCTTATATAAATTGAATTGATGAATCATTGGGATGGTAGTTTGAGTGATTAAACTAGCTTTGTTAGCGACTGCTACCCTCAAAATATATGATCAATTCGAACATCACACTACACTGAGCAAGTGACAGATGTAGTGGTTATGAAAAGGACAAGACCTTTTCATAATAAGCAAGTTGATTGGATCTAAATGACATGATTTAATCTCTAGTTTTAACTATATTTGGGACCATTTAGAAATGAGAAAAAAATGATAGTTTAAAACAAACCCACTTGTCGTGGACATACTATTGATATAGGGTGATTATCCCAAAGTTCCTTGTCATAGTAAAAACTATTAAGAGAATAAGGGGCCTTAAAACCCTACTTTTCATTCACTTTTACTTTTTGAATTAATAATTAAAATCCTCTCAAGAGTGAGTATATTGATAGAATTCGATAGTATTATGCAACTTTGTCAGTTTTAGGATTTAGGACGCTACACTTAGGTGTTTATGTCATTTTTATCCTTTCTTGCATGGTCTTGAATAAAACTATCTATTTTTATCTACCTTACCATGTCAAATTGAGTCTTGTTTATACATCACTTCTTTATTTGAGGAGGTGTTACACTACCCATTTGACATCATACGTGTGCCTTAGTCTTTTATCAACCTTTGTGTATATGTGTCACTTGATTGGAAAGGGTGTCATTACGCTGCCCAATTCATTTAGACTCTTGTGCCTTTGAGTCTTGAAACTAACCATTTATTATATCTTTAGCGAGTGATAATGTCATTACACTACTCAAATCATTTCAAATATTTGTTTTCCTTATGTCCAAGTTCAAATTTTTGGAACCAAAACTATGTGTGACTTTTGGATCTATACCTAGTGCCATTATATTATCCATTTTTGTCTAGCTTGTTGTTTGTTTAAAGAAGCCTAGTTTTTTAAATTGAATTTTTAATTAACCTTGACAAATTTCAAATCCAAACATTGATTGATTTCTACCTATGCCTTATGTAATTGTGGCCTAGACATTGGTCTTTCTCTTTTGGGTTATGAAAATTAGGTTAATTATTTATGAAATTTGAACACTATTGTTTGTGATTAGATTTGGGAGAAAGAGTCTATCTTACATATGCCTAGAGTTTCATGCCTTATGCCAATTGACCAAGTTCTTGTTTCAATTTGAATGCCTAGTTTATGCCAAAGAGTTTCAAAAATTTTAGGTTAAATATCATACCTTATTTTGTTTAAAGTATAGCTTTTTTCCCTTTTCCAAAAGACCTAGCACATGCTTGTTTTGAGAATAGCTTGTGTGCCTTCTCTAAAATACCTAACAACATTTGTTTTCTTTATATTAGACTTATTTGAGACACTTTGTACCTAGAGTTTTCCATTTTAGTTTTTATTCATCCACTTAAAATTTTTGTTTAAAGACATTTGATGTTAGATTATTTTGTACCGAGTTTTATCACAAACTATTTTGGAGATAAAAATCCACTTTCTAGACCAAGTTAGACTATGCTTGGACCATTTGTCCTTTGGACCTTATTTTTTAGAGTTTGTAGAACCCTAGGTCTTTTTGCAAAATGTTCACCATTGATTTGGATATGTTTCATTAGACTCATAATGGATACACTTGCAATCCAAGTTATGATAATGTGGTTGAAACAAATTTACTTTGATCAAGACCCCTATAGTGATGATGTGGTTTTTGAGATGGATCCTTATCCTCCTTACAATACTTAATCAAGTAAACAAAGCCAAGATCCTCAAGAGTAGTATGTGTTGATACCTTATTTAGGCCAATTAACATACCAAGTTTTTCATTTTAATTCCTAATATCACCCAATACACCACCTATACCATTAACCCTCCTTTGGATTGTGTGAGAAACCAAGCTCCACAACATCCAAGGATTACCATTCTAGGACCTCATCTTTTGGCTCACAATAGTAACTAGTCTTCATTATGCCCTACCATCACTATTTTAGGACCTCATCCTTTGACTCATGATAACAACCAAGCTTTAAAACATCCTACCATTACCATTTTAGGCCCTTCCAAGTATGGTAGCTCATTATCCCAATAAATTTGTGCACTTATGACTAGATGGGTCACAGTTACTATCCTAGACATTATTAAAGATAAAATCAATACAACCTCCAATCTACAACATAATCAGATAATAAATACTCTTAGGTTTAATCAATAAAAAAATTTGGTGGTCCTATTGAGATCATATTCAGAAGTCTTCAACCTTACCATAACCAAACTTATGTCAAATCTAGAATTAGCAACATTATGTGTGCCTGAAAATATTGATCTTCATTTATTTCCCAACTATTATACATTCCATTATCATCCACCTTTAAATTGTCAAAGTAGACCTATCAACCAATATTTATCTATGTTTACTATCCCTGGCCACACTTTACTTGGCATAAAATAATAATACATATTATCTCAATGTTTGAAGGAAATAGAATCAATTACCAATGAAGATCACAACAACATTATTGGAGTCCAAATCTGTAATAGGTTCTTGACATATCAACTATATAAAAGAGGTGTGGGCTAGAAATTTACATAATTAATTATACTAGTTATATCTTATGTTGATCAGGATGTGCATCTCCACATCAACAAGAAAAATAGAAACATTTACCTTGCCAAAACTATTTACCTTATCATTTCCAATTTTCATTTACCTTACCATTTTCATTTGTCATTCCTATTGACATTGTTTCATACTCTATTGTTTACCTTACCTTGTCACTTGTGAGTAACCCTATTACCATTATATCCAATTATCATAACATCACCATCCTTAAATAATTCCATATCATATACCTTCCACCATACATTTACTATTGACCAAAGCCTATTTTTAGCCTCCCTACCCAACCCTTTTGATCTTGGTTCTTTTGGTTATTCCCACACCTTCTATGAGGTTATTATGATCTAGTTTCAATATTTTTTGAATTTCATGTTTAAATGATTGTCTATGAAAGTATTGTGACAGTGGATCTTGCAAGTTATCTTTCATTTATGTTTGACTGGTGCCACTGATTATAACCACCTATGGACAAATCAGTATCCCACCTTGTGTAACTAATTATAATCACCTATGGGAAAATTAGTAGCATATACCTATGCCATTTTTTCCTAATTATAAATGCCTATGGTAAAATTAGGAACAAAGCCTCTACCATTCATTACCACATCACCTTGCCATTACTATTCTCATTTGCCTTGCCATTTACCTTAATTTGTGATTTTTTATTACTTGGTTGGATCTCCCCACCTTTTGTGTTGGCATAAATACTATGACCTGAGGTCCTAATGGGACTATGTAGGTGATGCTCAATTCACATTGCAATCAGCTTAGTCCTCTTTTTCCATAAGCTCTTGTCATTTTGTGAGCAACCTAAGCTACACACTCACCATTTTGCAAGTGGTATCTTGTCAATATATTACGAGTCAAGATACCTCAAAATTATAGAATAATTTAAAACATTTCAAAATCTTAAAAATTAAAAAAATTGGCTTGCAATATCCTAGAGAGATATAAAGCCTCAAAATCCAAAAATATTTGTCCTATTTAAACCTAGTCAGTCATCTTTGATCTACCTGACTGGGGCAAATCTATTGTTAGTTCCAAACTATGCCACTACCATTAGGGGTGTGACCTTTCCCTTTACATGTATCTTTGCTTGGGGGCATTGCCCATTTGTCATTCTATTGAGCCTTCATGCATAGATATTGACTTAGTTGACAATAGGATGTTTGTTGTTACTTTTACTTTCAAGGTCTTTCTATGTGTTTATTTTCTTAGTTGTTTGTTTGTTTATTTGTTTAATTTTGTTTTTGTGCCTTGAATTAGTCTATATATGTTCGTTGGGTGATTCGTTGTGCATTATTATTGAGTTTATCTGTATTCATATGTTAACATTATTGTCATGGTTTTTATTATTAGTGCATTATTTTCAATTATTTATTGGATTGGGAGTCAGTCCTTATGAATATTTTGGCTAAATTTATCATGGTGTTTTATATCATGATGAATACCATCACATAATTCAACAAAAATCAGCTTGGAAAATATTAAAAGCAATGGATCCACATAAAATTGTCCTTGGTAACCTTGGAAAATCATCCCACCCTCCTTGATTTAATCAAATCCTTGACCATTGTAGTTGTATCAATGCTAATAAGGATGAGCATCTCCAGATTAGCAGGTATGATTGAATCATTAACATTGATAAATTATTTATTCTTCTGATAATCTCTTTCATCACTTTATGCATCCTCATATGTTTGGTTATTTATGGATTCTTTAGTCATTATACCATCACATATATTTTTGTGCCTGCTCATTTTTAATCTGTACAATAGGTTGTATCCTTGATTTATGCTTGTTAATCTACCCTATTAGGGCACAACCAAAAATCATTTTTAAATCTAGGTCATCTTAATTATTATATTTGCCTATGGGTAAATCATTATTTTGATTCATCAACCATACTAGGGCATGTACCTATGCAACTTATTATAATTGCCTTTGGAAAAATTATTGTCTCAAAGTTTGTTACTAATTATAACTACTTTTAGGAAAATAAATACTTTTTCAAAAATCAATACATACAAGCATTATCTCTATTGGATTAATCTCACTTATGGGTTAATTGCATTCTTCTTATTGCTTATTTTTGAGGGATCATCCATCAATCATATGTATTAGCCACTCCCTCAAGGGGGCATTATTATAGGCTTCCCAAACATTATTTGGATATTTTTATTCAATAATTACCTTCTTTATTTCTTAATGGATTATTTAATTCTTTGAGAAGATGTTACTATTCCTATAGATTTCAATGCCTTCCCAAATAGGGGCAAACTATAGACACCTAAAATTGGCCACAATTAGCTGCCAATCTAACTTTAGACTGGTTCCTACCAATCATTACAAATTAAGCCTAAGAATAATTGAACATCCCAAATTTTCTTGTACATCATTCATCAAATCTCAAAATAATGTTGATACATCCTTAATTGGGGTATTATATCATATGCAATAATAAACTCTCTTGGATTCATCCCTAATCACCTTGGGACATCACAACTATCAATTTGGCTTATGGACCTATTAAGTGGGGCACTAAATAAATCTTGAAAGAGCTAAAAGGATAATCAAATTTAATTAACAAGTTAAACAAGATTAAATATATAGTGTAATTATCCATTTTAAATTAATGAATATATAAAAAAATAATTTAAAAAATTCAAAATATCCTATCCTTTCCTCATTGCCTTTATGAGTTGTCAAGCTCTTTGAAAATATCCTAAAATATCTAATTTGAGAACCATGCCTAATAATTATAAATCATAATTACTTGACAAATATTAATTAAATTAGAGTTATTTTTGAATCACCTATATTTATTTTGAACCCATTCCAAGTGTAAACTCAACCTTAACTCACTTTGGGTGAGAGTTAATTCCGAAGACTACAAATACAAGGCCTTGCCTATTGAATTCATAAGCTATTTTGGTGGAAAGTTATTATACACAAATATCTTCAACAATATTTGTAATTAAGGTTACCATGCCAAAATCTTAAGTGAATCAACATCAGAAAGCCAAGGTGACAAGGAGAGAAGGAACCAAGAAACCTTCATTAATGAAGACTTCTTGATGCACAAGTTGAGCAAGCCATTCAACAAAGCCATTTGGAACTCCCAAGGAATGTAAAAGAGTTATGTATTTTATGTTTTTGTTATGATTTCATTTATTTTTTATTACCTAATATATACCTATTGTATAGGCTAGAGGTGTTAGGATTTTAGTATGTTCATTTAATTTATTTTATGAGACTAACACAAGACTAACCTCTCCTCTATGTCAAATTCCTAGTTCACAATTACAACTCCTAAGTGTCTTGAAGCCCACTTGGCCTTACTATGCCTACCTTTGATTACAAGTGTCAAATATTGGTTTCATCATCAGAAAGGAAATATATCTCCATGGATGGCCTATCCACATCATATTAGACCTAGAACAATTCATTTAGAGTCATAAAACTCTTTTTAAGACTCCATTTTGCACCAAAAGATCTTAGTATTCCTCACTTCCTTGTAGACCTAAAAATAAGTAAAGATACTTGTGTAGGATAGTGTATAAAATAATATTATAAAACTAAATATACTTTTGAGGACTCAATATCCCCTTATATCTCCATGCCAAGTTTCAAGACTTGTGAGCAAGTGAAAGTACACTTGTTATGCTACTATATCTTCTCAATTAGGCCTCCATTCCTAAAAATTAAGTTTTGGCCAAAAATAACTCCCACACATGTGAAACCTCCAAGAATTATTGATCCATGCCAATTTTCAATTTTTGAGACCTTATACAAATGGGTAAACCATGAAATGGTCAAAAACCCTAGTCTAGGTGCTTGAAAGGATTGAGCGACAGTTAGAGTGTTTTTAAATAAATTTATAGTATCTAAAGCTTTTAATTATTTTTTTTAGGCCTAAAAAATCATTATGCAGCTCAATCCACTAATCATAGGTCTTTTGAAGTACTTTCTAGGCCTGCATATAGGCCTCTTAGCTTGCAAACTAGTGCATTCCTCTCTTCTTGATCCACTTGATAACTTATAGAGTTTATATACCTCTATATGAGACCTAAATATGTGTGTGGATGATTATATAACCTTTATCAAGTCTTTTTAATCTTTTTTACTTGGTTTTGGAGCCAAGCCATACTCTACCTCTTCATAAAAGAGCCTACAAACAAGCTTTTAAACTTATTTTGTATAGTTTTGTACCTACACATTCAAATAAATACCATTTTCATGTGATAATGAGACATAATAATGTAAATAAAGTAATTTCAAGGTATAATTAATCCATTTTAATGCATTTTAGACGTCTTTTCTACCATCAGGTCAAAATGGATCTTCTAGACAGCCTGTGAGTGCTCTAGAGTATTAAGGATGATTCATATAGTACAGGCCCTAGATGGAAAACTTAATTCCATGAATTATTATTTAATATACTGATATATCTTCCCCTAATATATATAGACACCATGTATCTTCTCATGAAAGATATGAGCATCTCAAACTACAACTCAGGTTGGTAGATTATGTGTATAAAAGATAGAAAAGAACTCAAGCCTCACAGTGAAATTTTGGAGTTTGGTTTTAGATATAAAAATATTGGATAATTGAATGAAATTTACCATTCCATGTCATAATATTATTTTTATCATTTTCATTCATTAGGCCTCCTATTATCATCATTAATTGATGCTTAGGGTTTGCTAGCATAATAAATCTCTTGACCCTATCAACCTGTATTAAGCCTTTTATCCATATGGAAGAGTATTAAACCTCATATAATGCTCAATGAAATCCACAAATATATTATTTTTTATTTTATGTTTTAATATCTCATCATACTTATCCCACACTTACATAAATCATCAATTCTTTCATGTACAAGTCTCTACATGTATCATTAAGCCTATAGGTCTTTATTGGGGCTGATTACTTGTTAAGCTTGAGAATGACCTTATCTAAGGGGTTATCCTTTATTTCCAATTCTATTAACTCACTATTTTAATCCATCATGTGATATCTAATGTTTTATGTAACCTCTAAACTTGAAAATCTTCCTGAGTTCATACATAGGCCTGTGTATGCATGTTTAGGATTTACGAGCCTAATTAAACTCTTGCTCTCTTTTAAATTCTAGTTTATTAAAATTGTAAAAGTTTCATGACACATGCTTAGGTTTTTAGGGCCTATCATATGCTTCTTAGCTTATGCCTTCTCACAGGCCTGACTCAATGGTTATGGCTGAGTAAATGTGAGGTTGAGAGAAATGTATATTGTATGACTTGGATAAAATTGAAATGATGTCTTCAAGACCCTATTTAGTCTTCAAGGATTCCCATGTTCATCTCATCTCATATTAATTCTTTTATATGCTCTCCATGTTTACTTGAGACCTCAAGTTTCCCATATTTTGAATATTATACGTGTAGGTGCCCATATGAGACCAAGTGCTCTCTTGATTGTATTTGAATATATACTCTCATTTTTATAAGAGTACAATATCTCATAGAATTATTCCTTGAATTCTTCATGACATTATATGGAATTATATACCTCCATCTTTCATTCCTCAAACAACTTTTCTTCCTCATTCTATGCATAGATCTTATCATACTAAAAGAATCTAATGTACATTTCTCAGCATATTTGAAGTAGTGGGGTATTTGAAGTATTTAAATTAGTGTTTAATTTATTCATACCTATCCATTTTGTTTAAATCCACTCAAAAAATTATTTGGAGGAATCTAATGTGTGTTTCTCGGTAGCATATTATACCCACTTTGGTTCAAATTAGAATGAACTTGCATGTTATCCACTACGTTTAGAGTGAGGTCTTCTATTTGAGTAGTAGTTTATTATATTAAAATTAGGACATTATACATGTATCCAACCAACATTATTTATCTAAAGGGGTATAATTTTTTATTTACATAGACCAAATAATCTATTTGAGGCCCTATTAAAGGATCTGGCTCTATAAGTGATGTGTTTTAAATAGCCATTGCATTAAAATTATAATATAGGTTAAGGTGATTTTGGTACACTTATTGTACCTATTCTAATTGATCATCCATATGACCTTTCCAATTCATAAGTTCACATTGAATTTATTGAGTTATTTACACTAAATTTTGATTATAACTAGTTGACACTTGTTTAAACTATTAATTTTGAGACATATTATTAGGGGTTCTAATAAAACTAATCAAAATTTCATGTGGGAAGTCTGGTGGGAATTTGGATCCTACTTTTACTGCCTTGACGAGAAATTCATCTTTGTTCTCTAACAAATTCTGATAAAACAAGTATGGATCATAACTTGTTTGCATTGATATTTTATGTAGTAGGGATATTGTTGTTGGCTTTGTTTGACAATAGGCATCACTTGAGCAAGGTACTATGCCATTTTCTATTGATCTTTACCTGGATAAGATGGTACAATCACCAATTACTTTGTTGATGGGTCCAACCTTTTTTATTCATATGTAATATTATAAGATGGATAAGAATCTATCTCATATGCTATATCATCACCATATGTCTCTTGAACAAAAGGGTCACTAATAACAAATTTATAATAGTCTAGATTGTACATAGTCTTGATATGTGTATAATGAGGCATGTTTGGATCTATGAATAGGTATCTTAAAAAACAAAGGGTATAAAGGTGGAAAAAAACTGAGGTCTTAGGCAAACAAACAAACTTTAGCTCTATAAAATATGTCCAAAGGGTAAAATAACTAAACTAGGTCTAAGACAAAGATAAAATAAAGTCAAAACCAATCTAACAAAGGTACTAATTTGCCTAAATGAGGTTATAATAAGTGGTAAAGGTGAAACAAACTTTAAAAGTGATCTAACAAAGGTACTGATTTACCCAAAGGTGGTTATAATTAGTGGCAAAGGTATCTAGACAATGTAGAATAATCACGAACTATGTTGAAAGGATAATAATGATTTGCCTAAAGATGGTTATAATCATTAGCATGGAAAACATGGCTAGAATTGGAAAACAAATTTGATCTAAATAAGAACTCAAAAACTCAATCTAAATCTAAGGAAATTAGCTTGGATAAAATTGATAAATTGCTCATAAAATAACATAATGCTAAGGTAATTGGCTTGAAAGACACTTAGTAATTAGCTCATAAAAGACTTGATGATTGGCTCACAAAATAATATTTAACAAATGGAACTAAGATATTTTATAACTCATCACAATGAACTCTAAACAAGTCTTATGTTAACAACCTCATCACAAAGGATGCTAAAACAAGGCACATGACAATAAACAATTGCTAAGTCTAGGCAAGGGGTCTTTAGACCAAAGAAGAAATCAACCCAAATAGCATAATTCAAACACAAAAGGTAGACTAACTAATCCCAAATTAGATGAGGCTTTATCATAAATATGATTAGTTTAGGATATTTACTTTGAATATTGAATTTCAAATTTAATATAAAATACTCAGATTTTCTAAAGTAAATAGGCTAGACTAATACATGTAGTGTAACTGTGCATTTCAAAAAAAAAGGTATGAATGATTTTGTAACTTGGATTTAAATGAGACAAGTGTTGTGAAAAAAATTAGACAACATAACAATGCTCCTTGAAAAAAATGATATGACAATGGTTTTAGACTAAAATACAAGGCAAATGTTTGAAATAAAATGGGTAGTGTAACCAATCTCTGTTTAACAAGTGACACACAAATAATTTTTGGATAAAACACTAAGGAAAAAGTGTGAAACAAAATGGGCAGAGTAACATGTCTTAGCTCAAATTGGTGTGAAAACATGTGAAGGTTTTAACTTGTTTTTATTTAAAAAATAAACAAACAATTTTAGACCCAAACACACATGTAAATAAAATAAAATATAAAATAACACAAAGTGCACATCCTATCCTTAAAATGACAAGGTGTACATAGTTTTTGATAAAATTTCCACTAATATACCAATGCTTAAAAGGAATTAAGTGTTAATCTAAAAATTAAAATATAGGTGTAGGTAGATTTTGTAATCCCACTCTGTCTCTCAAGCATTCGTATATGGCACAAACTTAAAGTGCGAAACACTTAGTATTTGGAAATATATTCCATAAAAATTGACATTTACTAAAATAAATAAGTTTAAAAATGCACTAAATGTTTCTAAGTGTGGCTAACATAAAGTTACATCATATTAATTAGATTCAAAATTGCTAACTTATTATGCAAAGGTATAATCCTTTGTAGAGTGACTCCAGTTGTCTAATTCTTAGTAAATTCTTATATTTAGCGTGAATTGATTTAGATTTTTGTTAGGATTGGTAGGATAACCACTTAACCCCTATCAATCTAAGTATCACATGCCCAATTTATATACCCCACTATGGATTGAAGTTGGTACAATGCTAAGAGATGAAACTCCAAGTCAATGCACCCTTAAAAAATTTGTGAGGAGGTGATGAACTCCTACCCAAAATTCAATGCAATAAAAATAAATAAATGAAAATGGGAAAGACTTTAGAGGTCATTTATGGATCACCCAAGTCACTTGTAGCTTGGGGAGATCATATGCAACATTATTTTTATTCTAGGCTAAAAAAATAAGGCAATTAATAAAGCATTTTGGTCATTTGAGTTCCCGATAGAGTTGGGGGGATAGCATACATGCAAAGTTTTTGGTTTGCCACAAACAAAGAATTCAATCTAAGAACTTTGAAACTAGATAATAAACAAAGAATAAATAGAAAGAGAAAATATCTTAAGATATCTAAACTAAATTGAATTTTCATTTTAAGGGCACTAAATCAAATGTGAATAAAGTTTTGACCCCTTGGCCTTGTTTGTTCTTGTAAAATTTAAATGTGAAAAGACAAGTTATGTTAGGTTAATTTTAAGCACTAAAATTAAAGTGTGTATAAGACTTAAAAGTGTTTAAGCCTCTCTTTATCTACCTTGGATTATGAAAAAAATTTAGGGGGTTCTCTTGTCTTTAGGCTAAAAATAAAATCAACAAACAACATTCTATTTTTAAATCACAGGTCTATAAAAAATACAAAGTGAAGTCATCAATTATACAATAGAGCAAAGCTATCAATTCTAGTGAAGTCATTGTTTTATTTGTAGAAGACAAAGGTAAAAAAATATTTTGGTCAAGTTATTGTTAAATAGTGGTGAATTCATTGATTAGTCTAGGTGAAAAAACTGATTACAGATTAAAAAATGGCAAAGTTGTTAAAATCACTTACAAATATACTTGTTTAAGTTGTTGAATGGTCGGGTCGATGTCATTATTTCTACTTATTGATTTCATTATTACACAGGTCAAAGTCATCCATGTGAAGTTGTTTTTGTAAAATAAAATATCACAAACAAGGGATAAAAAGGTGAAGTCACCATTACACCAGGTGAAGTTATCGATTATAAATAGAATAGAATAATGAGAATTTTAAGTATAAAACTCTAAAATTGAAGAATTAAATGTTATTTTAAATAAATTGAAAGGTTACACATCATTCATCTTGGCCATATGAGATGTGTGGTCCCACTGGGTATGCCATTATGTATTTTAGGAGTCCAAAGAGCACACAAATGTTGATTATTTCCTTGTTAGTGAATCAAGTAAAAACCCATGTATAAAAATGCAATGAAACTAAACACTCTTACCTAAGAACTAAGGGAAGCATAAAATAATGGATAGAAAAATAAAATAGAGATAAAAACACATAAGAAATTTACCTCCTTTGTTTACATTGATGTCCACTTATTGGCATAGTAGATGTTCTTACATGATCTATGGCATTAGAGACTTCCATCAATGTTTTCTCCATGTTGGTAGCACTTCTCCGCCAGCCACTTATGGATTTCCTAGGCTTGGCTTGGATTGGTGTGAATTTTGGTATCAAATTGGTATTATAACATTACTTTGATGGATTCTTTAAGGTATTCCTATAGAATAACCTTTCACACAAAAGATTATTTGGGTGGAGTAAGGGCACTTGTATTTATAGATCTCAAAACTAACTCTAACCCCAAGGAAATATGTTTATTTATAACTTTGATTCAGTCTAAAATAACCTAGGTTGAGTCAGGTTGTTGGGTTAAAGCACTCATAAAGTCTTGATAACTCATTTTTAGATATTTATGAGCCATGCCAACTCACTTTATATATTTGTTAGGTTGCGACTCATATTTTTGGAATATTATGAATTAATAATTCACTTTATTAGCTCCCTTGACTTTGACTTTATATTTGGCTAAAAATCCCTATTTAGATAAATGAAATTCACTAATTCAACTTTGAATTTTTACTTAGGCAAGTTAATTGAGATTTTATTTTTAATTAATATTACTTAGAGTTTTTTGGATTTTGATAATTATTTTAAATATTTTTTAATTAATAGATTGACAATCTAAGAATATCAAATTACTAGGTTGTAATTTGACCAAGGTTGAAACCAAACTAGGTTATTAGTGCATACAAGGTAATACCCAAAATAAGTAAGCATCGCTGTGTTTTTAAGCAATTAAATCCCTTACATAGATAAATTTAGGCAATTCGGGTGATTTCTAAGCTTAAATTATGTCATTTAATATAAATTGGTTTGAATCCAAATTTAGGCATAAAAGTGGCCAAAATTGAGTGGCTACAACCAACCTCAATAAAATGCTCTCACCATTTTATAAGTCACTTCTGTGATCATTGTGCATTTGAACTTGATGTACTAATGACCACTTGATTTTTTTATATTTTCACCATTTTACAAGCTATTTATATTTGAATGTTTTCATTTTTTTATGAGCAACCTCAGTAAATGATCTCACCATTTGTGAGTTCTTTCTCATTCCAAATCCATAAATGTAGTAAACACTATGAATTACCAATTCAGTTCATTAGTGTTATACTTGTCTCTTGTCTTTTATTGTGGTTTTAGCATAAACCATGCTCTCATGCTTGCACAAATTTATTTGTGTTGACACTTACATGATTGTGAACATCATCCCCCTCTTTTCCTACACACTCACTATTTTATGAGACCATTCATATTTTCTCTACATGTCAATCATATTTTCTTATCATCATTTTATTCTATCCCATATCTTTGGAGAACTACATTTGGCCTAAAGTTCATGTTGGACCTTATGTCCATGTAACTATGTAGGTAACATCCACTTGCCTAGTGCATTTGGAGTTAGCTCAACCACCCCTTCCTTTTCTTCTATTCCCCCACTTTTTTTATGTGTCATTACTCCTTATAGCCTAGGGGAAACATTTGTCATTTTGTTTGTGTCATTGCTCCCTATATCCTAGGAGTAATCATTTATTATTTTACCCTTTGAAATTATTTCCCTATAACCTAGAGGCGACCTTGTGCCATTTGTTCTTCTATTGTGTTACATGTGTTGTTGTTACCTAGCTTAGGTGCAACCTTGTTAGCAAGAGTAACACCTCTATTATATGTGAACGGATAATTTGTATTTTATTTGTTACTAACATTATGACTAATCATTTCTTGTTCATTTTATTTGTATAGAATTTTTTATTTTATTTTATTTATATAATCTTTTTTTTAATTTTGTTTTCATAGTTTGTTTTGTTTGTTTTTATTTATTTGTTTGTGTTATTTGTTTATTTTGTTTGTATGGTTTGTTTTTTTATGTTTTATTTGTTTTGTTTATTTTGTGTTTATTTTTTTATTTTTTATTTTTATTTTGCATTTTTATGTTTCTCGGTTATCCTAGGTCTATTACATTTTGTTTACACTTGAGTCTTGATTATTTATATCTTATACTTAAGTTTTGAATGTTTATATTTAGTCCTACACTTAGTTTATTTGTTTTATATTTACACTTGGGATTTGATTGTCCATATATTATTCCTAGGTCATTTTTATTTTCATTTAAACTAAGTTTTCTATGCTTAGGGTATACATTGTTATTATAGTTGTTCATAACTAGGATGCATAATAATACAAGCTATAGTAAAAATCAGCTCAATAGAGACTATTATATCAATGTAATGGTAGTACTTATTTGAGACCAAAACCAACCAAATACCTAAACACATGTCTCAATCAATGAGTAATAAATAGACAAAATATGATTTATAATGTGCTAATATAGACATGTATCTCTGAATAAGAATACATATACATCATACAACATCAACAGATAACATAAGAAAGTATCATCTCATATACATGGCAAAGTAGTAAATGAAAGAGCATACATGAGCATAAACATCAACAATGCTAAACATACATATTGTTAAATAATGTTAAATATGATATAAACATCAACATAAATAGCAGATCATATATATATATATATATATAGATAATATTTTTGCATGTACAATCGACCTTGAAGGACCCAGAAAAGAATGTCAATGTATCTCAAATGTCATTTACATTTTGGATATATAAATATCATCATAGTGTCTTAAATTAAAATAATATGCTAATACAACAAGTACAATGTGCCAAAATTCCAAATGCCAACAAATGATAATGATCAACTTGAGCTCTACATGTTTATGGGACTTGTTGTTGGAGGTGGCCCTGGTGGTCTTGGTGGTGGTGGCTATAAATGATGAAAAAGCTAACTTAAATCCTCTATAATATGGGTCCTAGTCTAAAATTATCATGATATACTACCTGCTCTTTGAGCATCCCAGACTTTAAATGAAATAACCTATTATTCCCTAGGAATAGTAGTCTCATAATCCTTGCAATGATATGAGGCCTCATCTTTAACCTAAAGGCTCTCAAGAATCATCTATAAGAAACTTGACTACATAATGGATATTTGAGCCTTGTCACACTATTTTTGGAGCCTTTAAACATCTACTGGTGCTTACTCCATATTCGTGATGACCCAGTCCCTCTATGTACTAATATAAACCTCTATCTGGACCATCCTAGCCACCACTGCCTTCAACCAAGTAATATTTGACTAAAAGTGAGTTATATCATCATCACAAAGGACCAATGTACTCTAAAAATTATCCAGCCACAATTTTAAGCCTATGATCTCCCCCACCCTAGTGGTGATCTCCTCCTCGAGCATGCTAACATCCTTATCTACCCTAGTTGTACTAGAAGGCCCTGCTTATCCTAGATCAACTTATGTGCATACTATACCTATTGTGTTGGATTATAACACCATCATGGCTAGGCCATCATCACCACCATCATACCCTCTATTGTTTCCACCATCATCCCCTCCATTGAAGTTTTCAAATCTATAATCATCATCATCAACCTTCTCACTCCATTACTCTACTAGGTACTCCCACTACTATTGGATGTCTCAACCTCCATATCATCAATATCCATAGGTATATAACCACTTTAATAACCTAGAATAGTAAGCCTTAAAGGGAAAACTTGTACCCATTAGTGAATGTACTCAAGAATAACCCCTACATCTACCAACCTCCTTGTATAAGCCCAAATTACCCATGGTACACTTAGATAACTAGTAGATACAATCCTCTAAGTGATAGGAGTGTCTTAGCTTATCTCTCATTTGAAATGTGTGAACCACTTAAGCCCCTTTAGTATATCCTATGTAATTCCAAACCATTAGAGTACCTGACTAGGGCAGTCTCTTCAATGATATGTGATTATCTACCTATCAAAAAAATACTTGATAGTCATATATGCAGTATACCATCCATACTTGAACCACCAAAATTGATATGCAAGGTATGGTGTCCAAATAATTAACTATGGGGTGAGTCATCAAATATACAGTGATAGAAGTATATCTTTCCCTTGTGTATACACCATCTTTCCCCAGTTTATACCCAACCATATGCTAATGGATGCTATATTCTCAAACCCATCACTGACCCACTGGTCACTTAATGTAAATGTGTTCCCATCACTAGACCATCATGAGAGTATATGCCCTAATTTTTCATCCTCCTCTATATTCCACCATGTATAGGTCCTTATATAGTAAGCCATGACAATTAGCCCCTATGTAAACCATATGGCCTCATCCATCATGTTGCATACCATGCATCCAAGGCCCATATTAAAATACCTACTACTCTTTTCAAGAAGCAAGATGATAATAATAATAGCCATCAAAACCATGAATTCCTTATCAATAAGTGTAGGAAGTGAAGGATCACTAGAAGCTAGGTCATCAGGATGTATCTGTGTATGTCTATAGAAGATCTATATCAACCTTCCCTTGATCTATGGGAATGCTCTAACAACTAACCAAAACACCTAGCATGTCCTAGTGTTATGTTAGGGCTATTTAGAAAATATTTCATCCTCACATCGGTAACTTAAGGATACACAAAGTATCCTCAAGTGTGATTGTTGCCTCTCAAGTGGGTAGGTGAAAAGTTAATGTCTCATTATGTTAGTGCTCTACCAACATGTTCAAATATAATCAATCCACATGCATTATTTGCATTCATGCCACATAATATAAATATAAGGCCTATAAGAATCTGATCATTCCAACCATCTAGATATGTGGGATGCGTAAATAGTGTGAGCATCGCTATTGTGTAGTTAAAACATATAGTTACTCTTACAAACATAAATAGATTAAAATTAGCCTAACTCTATCTAGATATTTGAGCCTATGTCTATCCTATTAAGCCTATTTACCCCTTTCTCCTAGAGGTTGGACACCTATTAGGTCCCTAAGCCATTGATTTTGACTTCCAAGGGGAAGTTATCATTTTCTCATCATTTACATTTTCATGAAAATGATGAATTCACCTAGAAATAGATAAATAACTATTTTAATGATTTCCACGCATTTTAGGTATATCTATCATTTTTAGGAATGGTGATTTCATATAAAGTCATCAATTTCCTTAGTGAATCCATATTTTTGCCTAAAATACAAATGGTGACTTGTTATTTTTGCCCTAATACTAGCCATAAATGCAAACCAAATGTCATTAATGAAAATTTTGAGATTACTTATCGATGGTCCATCATGTGGTGGTTACATGTGCTCTCTCACTCAATCATAAATATACTATCATGATCCTCTATGTGCCATTTCTCTCAGCTAGATAGGGCATAAAACTAGAGCTCATGTTTCAAAATGGCTATGATGAAAATGACTTATTTTTCACCCCAGGGGTGATATATAACAATAAATTTGAATTTTTACCCCCCAAGGCCTAACTTTTCTTTTGCATACTCTTGGAAATGTATTTTTTTGCCTCTATGATCCATTTTGTGTGTCATTTGATCTTAAATGCCTTATTTTTTACTTGTATTGTACCCATACCATCTTGTTGGGCCTCTTATGAGACTCATTTAACAATATTATTTTTCTACCTATACCATGTGTATATGAAAATATGCATCTTTGTACTCCCACTTAAGCTAAAAATGTGTTTTTATTCTTTTCCAGCTCATCATAAATCTATTTTATAATTTTTTTGCATAAGCTCCCCTTGCTAATTTGCCCATATGCTATAAATTTGTTTATGACCGATTAATGATATATCTTGCCTTTTTGGGGAAAACTCATTTTAAATCACATGATTTAAATGTGAGAAGAATTCTAATTACCTTTGGTCAAATCATTCTTTGTCAACCAATTTAATGATTATAACTACCTTTTGGAAAATCATTATTTTCCTAATCTAACCACCCTACTGGAGACAAATACCTATGCCACTTATTATAACCACCTTTGGGCAAATTAGTGTCTTCACCTTCTATTACTGATTATAACTGCCTGTGGGCAAATTAGTGTCAGTCCCACCATCTTATAGGGGAAAATGTCTATGTCACTTATTATAACCACCTTTGATAAAATTAATGGCTCATCTATTACTGATTTTAACTACCTTTTGGTAAATCAATGATTCCACCTCTATTACTGATTATAACCACCTTTAGATAAATTAGAAATTCCACCCCTTTTGCCACTATATCATGTCATTTTATTCATTGTGAGTGAAAGTTTGATGACTTTATTTTTCCACTTGCTCCTTCGAGGGGGTATCAAAGTTTAATCAACCACCCTTTTAGGTATAAACCTTTCAATTAATAGATTTTTCATTATTTGAAAATATGTTATTGTGTCTATGTCTCAAAATGCCTTCTCAATTTATAGAAAACCATGCAATTTAATAATATATATCACCTAAGTTGCCCAAATTCAACCAAGTAAGGAATTTAATTTCTCAAAAATGTGGTGAAACTTACTTTTTTTGGGTATTACCTTATATGTACTAATAACCTAGTTCAGTTTTAACCCTAGTCAAATTGTGACCTATTAATTTGACATTCTTGACCTATCAAGTTATTAATTCAAAACATTTAAAATAATTAACAAATTTCAAAAATCACTAAGCAAGATTAATTGAAATCAAATCTCAATTAACTTGCCTGAATAAAAATTTAAAGTTGAATTACTAAATTTCATTTATCAAAAAAGGAATTTTTAGCCAAATATGAAGTCAAATTCAAGGGAGATAATAAAGTGTTTTATTAATTATAATATTCCAAAAATATGAGTCATAACCTCAAAAATATCTAAAGTGAGTTGTTATGTCTCATAAATATCTAAAAATAAGTTGTCAAGACTTCATGAGTGATTTGACCCAACCCAGAGTTAACTTGACTCAACCTAGGTTATTTTAGACTCAACCAAGATAAAAACTAAACCATACCTCCCTAGGGTTAGAGTTAGTTTTGAGACCTATAAATATAAGTTCCTTCACTCTACCTAAAGAATATTTTATATGCAAGGTTATTTTTTAGGATTGCCTTCAAGAAGCCATCAAAGTAATGTTATAATTCTAATTTGATACCAAGATTCAAACCAAACCAAGCCAAGCCTATAAAAGTCACAAGTGGTCATTGGGAAAGTGATACCAATATAGATAAACATTTATCACAGTCTATAAATCCATAGATTGAGCATGAACATCTACTATGCCAACAAGTGGACATAAATTTTGACAAGGGAGGTAAAATTACTATTCGTGTGTTTTTATCTCTATTTTGTGGTTTTGTATATTATTTAATGTTCCCCCTAGTTCTTAGGCAAGAGTTTTTATTTTCGTTTTATTATTATACATGTATTTTTACTTGATTCACTAATATGGAATTAATCAACATTAGTGTGCTCTTCAGACTCCTAAGATACACATCCTATTAGAAAATATTGTATGAACATCTAATTTTCCCAACATACATGTAGTAATGTGTCTAATGAGGCTATTATATATTAGATATTTTCCATATGGGATTAAATGAAGGCATTAAAAAAGTAAATATGTCTAAATATTACATCACTTGAGAATAATATCATGCATGTCAATAATCTTGAATAGGCTATTGTCAGTTGCATTTCTACTTTCCCATTCAAAAAATTTATGCATGTCATGCCCAAAAATTTTGCATGATGAAATTCACACAAACATAGGAAAAAATGAATGTATAATTCATATTTTACATCATCACATCACCAATAATATATCCCTCTTCATGTCATGAGATGTGTATCACATCAAAACAAACTCAAATGCCTAAACAAAACATTTTATGATGTGAAAGTGGCCCTATGGTCACTATGAAACCATGTTTCACCCACTTTCTATATTTGTCCTATAATCCCTCCACTAACCTATAAGTACCTATGTGAACATGATAACCCCCTTTGCCCCAAGGTCTGAACTAGTACTACACTAAAGATATGTGTTCAAGTAATTATTGGCTCAAACAATACATCCTAATTATTCATGGGATTCAAATGGGTCCTCAGCCAGTCATAATACTCAATTTACACTTAGGGTCACAAGTCAATTCTACTATGGAGAATCATTCATCAAATGTGTTAAAAATATAAGTCAATTGTTTAATAAACCTAATGTATGATTCACACTCAATAGGGTTGACATACCATGTAACTCAAAGGAGGAGGTATTGAAAAACCTTTCTTATAGTGAATGCCCACATAATAAAATATATTATTCTAATATATTACACATAGGTTAATAATAATCATTTCATTATATGCTCAATTTTAAGGTAAAAAATCCTTAAAATTTAGATTAAACATAAATTTTCTTGTTTTATTCTCATACTAATGATCCTTGAAAAATAGTTCTAGCCTAACTCAAGGGTTGGTGAGATAACAACCCTAACCTAGTCTAAGATACCTACATATTCACTCCTCAAAATTAGGGTCATTGTAGTTCTCCATATACATGAGTGACAAAACTCCTTCGTAAGACGTCATCTCCAAAGGGGTTGGCTAACTAAGACAAAAAAAGGAATTAAAACTATCACAGTTCTTAAAACATTTTAAAATCTCCAACATTTGAAAACTAGAGATTTATACATTTATGATCAATAAATATCAACATTTAATTTCATCATATGATGCTAACGAGGGTGAAGTACAAGGTGCTCTAACATTCTCTCATAAAATTACTATATAACCAAAACATAATTTAGAGTAATAAAATTATTGAGGAAGCCTCTATTTATATAATCATTAAATAATTATGGATTTATCAAAACATATAACTCACATCAACTAGGAGTAATTTAATCTCCAAGAGAGTTTTCATCAATGATGATGATATATTAATTATTGTCTTGTTTCTAGTTTTATTCTAATATAGTTAACCCCATGCTAACATGGTGGCCTTTAACTGGTCCACATGCAACTAGTGCTCACTCAGGTTAAAAAGAGACACCCTTACACATATATTTAAGTTTTTATTATAATACCCAATTATAATCAAGTAATACATGTTCTATTACCAAGAAAACACAACTCTAACACTAACAACTTTATTCCCTACTTAACAGAGTGTGATAAAAACACTATCAAAATAAACTTTGTTTATGACCAAAAATTTGAAATAATAATTCAAATACATTTTATAGGCTATCAAGAGTATATATTAATCACTAACTAATTTTCTTTAATAAAACATGCACCAAAATTTTGCTAAAGTAAACAATAATTCTAATGAGCATTTTTTACACCATTTCCATCTTGATAAAATGTATAAAAAAACACCATTTATTTCATTCACATAATAATCATTTAATTATTCTGATGGTTTGATCATAATTTTTAAGATATATAAAATATGATTTCAGCATTAGATATTTTTTTTCGGGATTGTGTTGTAAAAGACTTAACATTTTGAAATGACTTTTATGAGCCAGAACATGCATGAGAAAACTAGTCATGAAAAATATTTTTTAATATCACCAATTTTATATGTAATTATTTGTAATAAAATTAGTTCGCCTTTGATCTAACAATTTTAATTTATTTAAAAATTAGTTCAAATTTCAAATTTAATAACTTTCCTCAATCAATATTTATAATACTCAAGTCCTAGATTGATTTAATTGGCCTAATAAAAAGCAAAGTAACTCTTATTTTCACAAGTGCATTACTACTAGCAATATTATTTGAATATCTATATTTTATTCTAGGCTAAGGAAATAAAACACTAAAATCTCTAATTGTTCAATTTTTGATGAGTTAAAAACTTTCAAACTTCCCTTTGTTTTAACATCGACATGAAATCCATTTTTTTAATAGACATGGGTTTAATTTAAAAGAAAATAGTTTTAAATTCAAACTCTCAGCTTAATAGAAGTTAATAAGAGATGTTTTCTCATTAATTTTTAATATCAAAATATTTTTAAAGTTATGACAAGTCAAAATTGTACTCAAAAGCTAGTTAATCAATCTACATCGATTTTTCCAATCGAAAGTCTCTCTTCAAGTTTTGATTTCATTATTTACTCATAATTTTTATCCTTTCAAATGTGATGTTTCCCTAAACAAAACAAAAAAGTCTCAAGGTATAAACAATTATTTTTGTCCTCAAATATCTAACTTTACCCTATCATCAAGTTTTTTATACAATAATAACACTATAATCATAGTCATTTTGTATAAAAACTAATATAATTTTTATTTAACAAAAAAAACACATATTGCTTCCACTCAACAATATCATAATAATAGCTCTAATATTCTTCGAGATCAAGATAACTTTTTATGTTTTTCATAAACATACTATTTTCAAAAACAAACATAATTATTCTATAATAATCTATAACTCATTATTTTACAAAATAACTTTAAAACCTATTATTTTCATGATTCTTAAACACTTGCACTTTAAAAAAAATGTTTTAAAACTATAAATTATTCACCCTTAGACAAATACATGGTCATGTTCCATTAAAACTTTAGGGACACTATTCCATTTGAAATTTTTAACTTTCAATATAGTTATTTTATTTTAAAATATAGATTACTCACCTCTAAAAAAAACATCATGCTCCATTCAAAATTTAAGGACATTATTCCATTTAAATTTTTTGAGACAAACTCCAATATCCATATAAATACTAATTTATACTCTAGTTAAACTAGAAAAGACTTGTAGTTATTTAATCCTGAACTACACATCCAAAATAGAGCAAGCTTCATCTAATTTATGACCAACACAAAACTACATTGTTTGTTATGTTATACAACCAAGTAAAAACATGTAATAACTATCTCTCTTTGTCAAATTTGACTATATATTTTTAAATTTTTATTATATTTACATATCAATGGTTGTTTTTTTTCTAATTATAGTTTATTAGTGACTCTAATAACTGGGAGAGTTTCTAGGACTAAGGAAAAACCCTTAAAGGGATTCCTACCTCAACTATGACTAATCCAACTATGATATATCACATCCACAAGGCTCTTAATCATTTCTTATAACAAACACAATCATGTAAGGATGTAAACTATAATGGATCCAAGGTGATAGTTAAAAATATTTTTTGTGATAGGAAAATTAATAAAACAGAGGAGGCTCCTTAGAGATTACAGAGTTTACACAACATCATTTTAAAACATGTTGCAAAAAATGGATGGACCATTGACTTGGGAACCTAGATAACCTCAAACACCATCTTGGCATATTCAATACACCCCTAATTTTGCATGCATAAATTATGGGTGAATAAATGTCATTATTGTATTGGTTTCCAAAAGTGTAGGTCCATCTAGGTTTAGTTATGAGTAACCACCAGTTAGTTGCCCTTATGGCCTATCTTCCTGACTACATCATGTTCATTCATATTTAATATCAAGAGGGGTTTCAATATCTATTCCCATCACACAACCAACTCTCCATCTTATTTTTTATCTCTCTTACTCTATTATATTTGGTTCAACAAGTAGAAATAAGAATTTTTCTCCTTTTAGTTGATTGAATAAGGAGAATGGGCATGGAAATCTATTACTAGGCTGATCTTATCTCTTTTTCTTCTAGTTTTTATCCTCAATAAATTTTCCTCTCATTCAATGTGCTAACATCAGGGTATGGGCACAACAACTTTAAAGGTGTGTGTATATATACATATATATATATATACACATATATATATATACACATATACATATATATATATATACATATATATATATATATATATATATATACACATATACATATATATATATATATATACATATATATATATATATATATATATATATATACATATATATATATATATATATATATATATATATATATATATATATATATATATATATATATATATATATATATATATGTAATATTTAATATTCCCTCTTACCAATAAATATAATAACATTTGAAGGGAAATGTTAAATAGAATAATTATCATCCAAATTTTATAAAACAAGTAGGGTCAACAATAAAACATTCCCTATATGAATTTATAAGGCATGTGGATTGTATGTTACTATGCCTCACTAATTAAAATAGTTGATATAACCCACAAAATTATTTAATTTTTCCATTAATTTCATATCAAAATTTTATATAAATTTGTGGGTGTAGTGTGAATTTTAATTATGTTTGACTTAAAATCCCTCTTTTGATATACATTACTTCTAGTAGAATATCCCAACTTACATACTATACTTAAGTCAACCAATAAGGGGATGTGTGTGTGTGTGTGTGTGTGTGTACACACACACTTATATTTAAATTGTGTGTGTGTGTGTGTGTGTGTGTTTATATATTTATATGTATATATGTATATGATGTACAAGTTATGAATTTACACAACCTTTTTATTGTAGTCTATTAATAAATGACAAAATATACATGGTGAGATGTTTTCCAACAATGGATAATGTTTAGTACCCCAATCAATGGGAATAAATTTAATAATATTACTTTGTATTGAGAACATAATCATGCAAATAAAACTATTTTTGCACATAGAATCTAATGAAATTATCAAAAGGTTCCTCAAGGGATTCAACAATCATATAAAGGTTTTAAGATTTAGAATAAAAATTTAACAAGGAGATTGTAGTCTTTCTATCAAAAAATTATGAATTGGACATGTTGTGGAGAAATATAGGCAAAAGGAAGAAAATACTTATATTACCTTAATCCATAAGTTTCAAACATACCGTCTTCATCATGAGAAATAAAACTCTTATTATATATACATGTTTATATATATATATATATATATATATATATATATATATATATATATATATAAATAATGTATGTATGTATGTATGCACAAAATATATTAAATATATCTATTTTAAATTACCCAAAGGTATCAATCTTGATGTGCCTATCATGGATTAGTCATAAACCGTAGTGATTAACAATTTTATCATGGTATATTCTAATATCCACATAATGAAGGTAAGTGACATCAATCTAGCCACATTATTATCTCAGGTTCAAAAATCCATTGTATTTTAAAGGTAATGTGATATAGATTATTGACACAAATATGTTTGAACCAAAGGTACTACTCACAATATCCAATAAGGGACATCACACACAAGACACAAACATAAGAGAGCCATAAAATGAATCAAATGCAACTAAGAGTCTAAAATTGACAAGGGAATAATATCTGAACAAGAGGAATGTTGCATTCTCCCCTCTTATAAAATAATCATCCTCTATGTAACAAATGATAGCTAGGAATCACAAGACATACATAATTTCATGAGCTAAACTAATCTAAGTTCAAATTACTCTATCACAACTCAAAGAAAGAAAATTTATAATAACATACAAGTTTCATTTGCATTTAAGGAAAAATGATTAGTCATAGCTTCAACTATTGTTTTAAGTAGATTAAGTCCATTTAAAATAGTTTAATTACTTCAGAGCTTTCCCAACAACAAGATTTACATGCAATATATTTTAATAAAAAATATTTATTTATTTAAATATTAGAGGACCAAGAGCATTTTAATTTCCCTTTTTCCCATTCTTACTATACCCAATATAAATACAATACTCCAAGAAAATGGAACCCTAAAATTTATCCAAAGAGATCAATTAAATATTTAGAACTTCTTAATTATCAGGTGAGCAAGAATTATACCTTCCAATCAATGGAAAAAATAAGGAAGACTTTTAGAATTTATCCACCATTGTTTTCAAAACCCTTCACTTAGGTTTAATAAGAGGACTTGGGATTCTTATATCACCTTTTTCCCAAACCCTTTTTTCCATAATCCATTTTGAGGACTTTGGATGTAGTCATGATTCCCAAGCCCTAGTCAAGGATCTTATCATGAGGACTTTAGACATTAGTCTTGATGCCCAAACCCTAATAAATTAATCAATTAGGACTACATTCAACACTCATCCTGATGCATAAACCCCTCTTTAACAAACCATTTAGATGAATTTGAAAACTAAACTTGATGCACAACCCTAATATAAAAATCCACACCAAGGTGTAACCAATACCACAATCTAACCCATCTCCATCACTCTTAGAGTTATGAGGGAACATATGTTATCCTTAACATAAACAACATTAACACAAGGTCTCACTTCATCCTTACATCCTTTTGAGAAGGGAATATATAAGACAACATCCCCCAACTTTATCAACATGTTGTAAGATTTTATCATATGTTAATATTAACAAGATAATTCTTGCCTACTACTCCCACACATGTACAATGCTAAAAATACCACAAATGGGTAAATTAAATAAAGGAGTAAAGTCAAATTAGATAAGTAGCCCAGCTCAATCCTAAAAGTAGAATTAATTAAAAAGGCTAATAAAGAAATTTAATACATAGAATAATGAAGGTTATAATGGCTCAACATCCTAATTTAATCAAAAATGAAAGCAAGTAATAAAATTAGGAGCTCTAAATTTTTAGTAAAAGTTCAAAATAATAAAATTCTAAATAACTAAAATCCCATAGCAAGGAAACCATAAATAAGATGATTCCAAATTGACTTAGAATCCTCAATCAATAAATGAAATAATAGCAAGGTATGCAACAGCAAGTGGAAAATTCAAAATTTAAAATACAATATTACTGAACAATGTTATTCTAGAAGGCCACTAAGTAGGGAGTATGGAGTTAATGAATTAACAAACCAGAAACACACTTCTAAAATACCCTTGTGTGGTGTGAAGTATGTATCTCAACTCCAAGTTTCCAATTCCACCACACACTTATGTAAGTTTCAAATTTCATAATATTTTTTCCCTAAGCATGATAAAAGATTAAAACACATGGAGTCATCAATATATTCCATTTATACACCTTTTATAGCCAACACAAAGTAGAAGACTCTATCCTGCCAAGGCCAAGGAATTTAGACCAATCATAACAAATGGTACATGGATATAATAACTGAGAACACTTCATTTGACATAATATAAAATATAAATCCACTCAATGAACTTATTTTTTTATCAATTCATAATGAAAGAATGTAAATTCATCTCAGTGTTAACTATGTCCTAACCATAATAAAATATCTTCATCGATGCCAAAGGGACATATGGAATATCAATTTGTAAAATATAGTTATGACATGGTAATATCCACTAACATACTCCTCAAATATAATTAATATGAAAAATACTTAAGGGTGGTATTAATCTTTGAGGGTCTATTAAGAACCACTCCCCTAAAATTAACTTTCCCAAGGCCTAATATTATCATCAAATAGGGGCACACTTGCCTAGGTGAACAACATCTCATGCTCACACAATACCCACTAAACATAAATCAAGTGGTTCCTAGTGATTTTCTTTTAATTCAAAAATACTAATTTCACCATGGGTGTTCCATCTAAGGTTATTGAAAAGTTCCAATGATCTCTTATTCATGAAACTCATAAAATATGTTGGGTACTAACCTACCCAAAAATATACACACAAAAACTCACAAATCTTAGTTTAAGGAATCGACTGTTAACATTATTAATGGTACAAGTGCTCTCTAAGCACACACTTGTATAATAAACCCTCTTTCAAAATGTTTCTTAAAGGCATTGCAAATTTCTAAGGCTTGTGTGCATTATCTAATATAGTGCCCTAGAATTCAGCCCTCCAGGGCCAACCTATACTCACACTCTCATGGAATTATAATAAACTCATACATCAATCAATTTCAACCTCATAAATGAATGGGAAACATAAAAAACATGGATTTAAGGTAAAACTGACACTCCTAGATAATTTGAAAATAACACCACTCTAGAATGCATCCTCTTAGTAAAATAAATTTCAAATAATCATGGATGTGCATATCATGCACTCATCATCAATCCATACAAAAGGATGGCACAAATCCTCACATTTCATACAAATATGTAGTATGGTTCCAAAAATAAGGCACTTTAAGCCCCAAGAATCAACATGTACATTCAATGATACTAGATTTTTCATGTATTTATTTAACACAAACCAACTAAAGGAAACAATGATCAATATGAAGGAGTAAGGTGTCATCTCCAAAAAATTTGACGATCATAAATGATTAAAAGTCATAATCCAAACTAAATTACATACTCTAGGAAATAATCATACATTCTAAAAAAATTAATGGCATACATTTATCATGATCAATTTTAAGATAATAAGAGGCACACACACTAAGGGGCTAAGGCTAATTCTAGCTCAAAAATAAACTTCCCCTATCATTATTGCCAGCACAACATAGTATATTATTTGGTTTACTATGGAAAAAGAGATACTTAGAATAATCCCTTGAGATATTGGTTTTTAAATCATTATTTTATAATAAAATATCATGCCCAAAAATTTTCATGAATAAATTCACACAAAAATGACAATTTTTTTAATGTATAATGTATAATCTACACCACCACATTACCAATAGGCTATCCATATTCATGGCACAAGATGTAAAACATAATGAAACAAACTCAATTACCTAAATGACACAAATTTTAATGCACAAGTGGCAACATGGTCACTATGAAAAAGGTTAGCATGACTTGCTATAATTAGCCTACAAGCCCTCAATCAGCCTATAACTACCTACATGTATACCCAAATTTTGAACTGAGTACTACACTAAAAAGAGATGTGTTCAATCAATCACTAGCTATAACGATATATCCTAACTATTCATGGGGTTAAAATAGGTCACTAGGGGTTTCAATATAATCACAAGGATCAGTTCACACTTGAGGTCACAAGTCAATTCTATGATGGAGAATCATTCATTAGTTGTATTTAACACATAATTTATATGCAATGGGAAATGCAGCAGATTTATAAATCAATCCTAACTCAGAGAAGATAAATCCTACTTATATTTTTTATTTTGGATTCATTAGATGTTTTGGTTCATCACTAAGATGGATCCACTAGACCTATCCAAGGGACCTTTTACAACAAATAATATCACTAGGGAGGGTTTCAAAGCCTCTAGTTAATAAAAACTATGCAATAACCCTAACTAGGTCTAATGTTTTCATATTCAATAAACTAATAACAAGTAAATTAAAGTCTAATCTATTGCTCACCAAAACTTATGGCACAAAGTGGGGTTATTAAACATAAAAGTAAACATGCATAATAGAATCCTATTTAAGTTATGTGTAGGTAAAACCCAAATGCATGGAAAGAGATATATAATCAAAAGCCATTACTTATGATAATATACTAAAGAGAGGAACAAAGTTAGATATACTTACCTTGAATACGAACCCCTCAAGACTCAATATCTCCCTTGGCTAGAGGTTCTTTGCAAGAGGTTGTTGTGGTTTATAAGGATCACTAAAAAGGCTAAAGCATCCAAGACTTTTCCATAAGACAAGATTCTTCTCCAATTATAAACCCTAAGCTAAGACTCCTCAAGTATAATGGTCAAAGAGTAGATTGTAAATAAGCACAAATGAATAATTAACTCTTGTTGTCTCTCTAAGAATGGTAAAATGGATGTGTTTATATAGGTGGATCTAACTTTAGTCCTTTCTAAAATTTTAGGCTGACAAGGTTGACTCAATTGACCTAGTATCATTATTGATAAAAATAAATTAGGCCATGGTCTAGGTTAGCCAAGTAATAACCTAGATCTTAATAAGTTTTATTAATTAGATTATAAGGTCAATGGGGCTAATAGTGTAATGTAGACCATCAAGAAGGATTTTAGGCTAGGGAAGGGCTAATGAAGGTGGGAAATGACTAGATGAGGGTGAAAAATAGGACGCCAAGCTTATGGAAATGTTTTTAAGATATGGTTGGAGTGATAACAAGTGGTAATAAGGGTCAATAATCCTGCAAATCACTAATGGTCTACCCACCCCTTTATCGGTGCACCCCTTAATGCATGCACTTAGAGAGATTGAGACTTGAAAAGTTCCTATAAGATAGAAAGCATCATTAATTGATAAATTTTGAAAATATTGTGTATACATATTCCTCACTCAAATATCATCATGTGTCACTCAGGTGCAATAGGGGATGGTGCTTCGATAAAAAATAGAACAACACATAACACTGAGGCTCAAAAAAGTTATAGTATTTTAAAGCATAAAATAACTAAAATTAAACATTGAAAGGGAAATAACTAAAAAGTAAATGTATTCATACCTTGACTTACCTTTATTTTTGGATGGTTGTCTATTGTGTTTGTAGTTTTGATCATGTGGGGCATAGAGACTGCTTTCGATAAACCCAAGGATATAAAACTAAAGATTAAAAACAAATAAATGTAGTAAATCTAAGAAATTTTATGCTATATGGATGAGATGTACTTGTAAATTTGGAAATTTGGGGTGGCAAGTGCTATTTTAGACTAAATGTCCAAGTCAAAATTTAGATCAAATCAGGTAATCAAAAAGCCAAGGATACTAAAGACCGATAAACTCAAACATGTAAACCTTAAGTAAGAAAGGAAAAATCACCAAGTCAAATCAAAGATACATGTCAAAAATGATGGTAATCAAACATCAATGTGAAATTATTAATAATCCTTACTTAAACAAATATGGGAAAGCAAAATTTCTAAAATAATGTTGAGGAGTGAGCAGTAACAAGCCAACCATGCTCAACAATGGAAAAAGTACATGAAAAGAGAAATGGACTCAAGTGTCCACAAAAATGGTAGTACAATAATAAAAATTGGTAAAATAAACCAAAGTGATGTTTGGATGTAAAGCAATGGTGTAAAAGTAATCCATAGTCACTCGAACATATTGTTTGGTTCTAAAGATAGATAAAATTGAAATAAAGTAATGCTAACATATTTGTAAGATGTGAAGAAGAGGGAATATAGAAGAAGGGAAAATAAATTTATAATCAAACTATCCTATCAAGGGGAAAATGAAAATGGGTAGAGGGTAAAATGAAGGAAAAACCAAGGTAGAATAACTCTTTATCGAATTTAAGACATTCAAATTAAGTTTGTCAAAACAAGAGGACTTTCAAATTTAAGGAATATGAAAAAATTATCTTAGCTACACAAGTCTTAGGTTAACAAATGAAGTATGTATATCATCCCATGAATGTTATATGCATGAAAGTTAAAATGGACCTACCTTCCCACAATGTGTTCCCCATTTTTTAGGACCCCTTTTAGAGTCATCGATCTACTGTGATGATTGGGTACTAGCATGAGAAATTAGGTAGCACAATAGATTTTGTTGAATTCTATTATTCCAATATATTGGCATACCATACCCTAATATACCTCAGCTCTATCATGAGGCCAACTGTGGAGTTTGAGATTCAATTGGAGATAGTAGATGTGCTTGTAATCATGTCTTTTGGTGTGATTTTGACTTTTAAATATTGTATATTACCTTTTATATATCATTGCCTTTTATTTCAAATGATTTGGTTTTTAACTTTATTGATAGATTTTTCAATTCCTCCTCCATACATATTTGGAAAACCAAACATGGGTGATAAATATGACTTTATTTTGAATACTTGGAACTTGGTTACTAAGAAAGAGAACTCAGAGAGCATGGTGTCTAAGAGTCTTGTTAATGCATGTAAAACATTTTATCTTAACTTCAAGCTTAGTTTAGCTAATGTGGAGTGAAAGGAAGTCAAGAGGAATGAAACATGAAACAATTTGAAGTAATTCTAATCTTAAAAAATGTGATAAAGGGTGTGTTGTCAATTTGGTCTGTCAAGGCCAAATACCAACCCCTATAACTTGAAACTTTTCATAAAACTATTATAAGCCTCTACATGGTGGTATATTAGAGGTATGTTGAATAAAAGTAAAGGTTTTGGCCTTTAAATGATAAATTTAAAGTTAAAAAAACCACTAAAAAATACAAAATACCTTTAATCACCTTCATATTTATGTCATTTGTTTAGTCATATGGGTTCATACTTTGGAAGTATCTTTTCATGCAACTCTAAAGCATAGTTTGGCCTCAAAAGACTCCCATGTGTGAAATTTAACCTAATTTTGATGTAAAAATAATTATTTATTTTTATAATCTCCCTCTTGTCTCGTACCCCTCATAATATTTCCCTAAATTGGTGGTTCCAAACTTGAAGTATGAAGAGAAGGTAAAAGAAATGCTATTTTTATGAGTTTTCATGGAGTACATATTTGTATAGCCATTTTTGTATAGAAGATATCATGAAATTGAATGTGAAGTTTTTATAGGTGTTATATAAAATATTCAAGGTTAAAGGACCTCATACAAGCTCAAAACTAGTTCTCTTTATCTACCTAGCTCCTTTGCACATCAAGAGAGCCCTTTAGGTTTGCAGATGGTATGACCATGAGAGAGAAAATAAAGGTTTGAAATTTTGGGAAGAGTAAGGGGTATAAGAGAGATTCCATATTTTTCAATTGGTTCTCAATTTTTTTCTCTCTCCTTTATGAACCATCCTTAACAAGCTAAGGTACTCATTATGCATTCTTCATTCAAGCAAGCAACCGCTTTTCTGAGATTGCTCCTCATCTAGGCATCATGATAGAAAAATGGAAATTCGAAAAGATTTTCAAGACTATGAATCACCTTCCCATGATATTATTCATCTTATTTCCACATGTTTGAGGGTATATGGATCTCAAGAATACACATAATGCAAATTTGTGGTCTTTAGGTAGTTTGGAGAAGTTGTATGATTCAAAGGTTGATCCATGGGTATCAAGACTCATCATGACATGATTTTCAGTTATCTTTCATGTTAATGTGTTCCTATTTAAATATCCTCAAATATTACTCAAGGTATCAAAGCAAGGAATACATCAATCACCCTCAAACCTCTTCATAGTGATAATTTAGCAAAGGTTAGCGAAAGTTAGCATTTGTTGCAATATTTGATGATTCCTAGGTTTCCATTTCTAGTATTTTATGCTTGTATAATACCTAAAAAGTTGTATATTTAGATAATTCATATGCCTATACTCCCCTAACATATTTTATGGGATATCCTGATAGTGGGTTATCTTCTTTTCATCTTCACTATGTTTCATACCTTAACATAGTCTCTACACTATCATTTGGCCATTGAATAATCTTGTTGCTCCATATCTTTCTCATTATCCATGATCCATCATCTATAACTACCTATCAACTCACTTCCACCTCATATATCCACTATAAATAAGGATTCAAGGTTGTTGAGAAATACCATGGTCATGGAGATGTGTTTTGAAACCTTAAAACCTGTTAAATCTTCATCTATAGCCAGGTCAAACTCAATCAATATGTGCTTCATGAAGGTATTATTTTATGAATAATAGAGAGAATGGTTATCAAATGAGAAGGTTGAACCATATAATCAAGTTTTAATGAATTAAAGAGAGGCTCATATTTGGTTTTATGACCTTATCAAGGTCTAATTTCACATCTATTTGTACAGAAAAACCACACACAATCACATGAAGGTATGGTACACATTAATTATGAAGGAATGATCATGGTATATATGTATGAGTGAGAGTTAACAAAGACTGAAGGGTTATTGATCCCTTTTTATGACTTCATTCATATCTCAATCTAAGGAGGCAACCACAATCTTATATGTAGTGTCTTATAAGATACTTATAGACTACAAGTCAATATCTACAACCAACAAGTACCTTAGAAATATTAATACCTATCCAAGTTCTTGAAGGCTAGTTAAGCCAACCAAATTCATGGTTGTTATGAGGTAACTTAAATACAATACAAATTTAAGGTATTTTTTAGCTTAAGAAGCACTCCAAAAGAGGCCTATAGTCATATATTTAGGCATACTCACTCATATGACAAGAAGTGAGTAGTGATTAATGACTTTCAAGGTGAGAAAATATTGAAATGAGGTTATGAAGCTTATATAGGTCATTTCAATGAAATCATGAGAATATCATAGGATATATCTTTAACATTATCACGGTTTAAAACTATCTCAGTCTATACAATCACACTAAAAAATAGTCAAGTTGCCTTTTCCAAAAAAGTCTTATGTTTTTGAGTTTTGAAAAGGACAACAAATATGTATTTTAGGGTTGTGATCAAGGTAAAATAAAAAAAATTATATGGTGAACCAAAAAGATCACACTAAAACATAGTCAACTTGCCTTTTCCAAGAAAGTCATGTTTTTGAGTTTTGAGAAGGATAAAAAATATGGATTTTTGTGTTGTGATCAAGGTAAAATACAAAAGTCTATATGGTGAACAAAAAATGACATAGTCTATTGTCAGTCAAGTATGATGAGATACACAGTCAACTCCTAATCTTCACCTATAGTTGAGGGTATAAGGATACTTTAAGATAGTCTTGAGGATTTTCTTGGAGATAAAGATAAGAGGATGTGACAAGAAACAAATGGAAATAATATGGAATTTAGATATCAAATGAACATCATAAACTCCCTCCAAGGCATACACTTCACATGCCATGCTTGGACTATCTCAGTCTGTACATATAATCAACTAACAACTACACTCATGCCAATATATAGTCAAGGTTTGTTTCAAATAAAGAAGGTATAGTTTGTATGAATAATTTTTTTGAGTCAATTAATGGTATAAATAAGCTCAAAGATAAACTGATAAGGTCTTAAACCAAATGAGATGAGTAGTGTACACCTACAACCAACCTAGTAATGGATCCAAACTCAATTTTAGATCAAGAATGGAAGGTGGATTTGTGATTATGACATTAAGAGTTATTTGTGACCTATAAAGTTTTAAAACATATACAAATAGAATATTTAAGGTTACTTGAACATATATATAGGTGCTTTACCATAAAAACATAGTCAAGAAGGGAAGTTATAGTGCACTTATTCTTTAGAGCCCTTGCTTTATTGAAGGATGTCAAGGACTGTAGGTATGTTGAGTGTAATGAGTTATATTTGAGGGTGATGTATACATTAATTAACACTATACAACATTATTTTAATCATAACCACTTATTATGTCCATTCACCATTTAAACCATGCCATTAGCCCTACTCAAAATTAGGGCTTCATACACATAAAAATTCTGCCTTGAATATCTGAAGCATACAATCAAATATCCCACACAACCATTTCCTTATATCATATTAACATAACCTTCATGACCCCAAAAACATCACCAAGTGATTTATTCTTTACCACATATTCCAAAATGCCTCAAGAACACTCCTGTAAAATGCTTACTCAAAACTACCAAATGCTACCAACATACAGTCAAGAACATTTGACTCTTCACACTTGAATAGGGACTTATCATGAGTAAAATTACATTAAAATTATCATTTTAAACCCATATAACATATTCATGTTAATTACATCCTTAAACTCTATCCAAAACACCCCAAACTCATCTCTTCTAGATGACTACTTAGAACTACCTGAATGCTCCAAAACATAGTCATGTAGAATGTTGTCTTTAGCATTTGTAAGGGAATTTACATGACTTATCATTAATATGAAAGTTAATATGTGACTTATATAACATATTAATATATATATATATATATATATATATATATATATATATATATATATAATTTTTTATAGTGTCAATCATTGGTCTTGCAAACCAATTTATTAAGTTTGTCTCTCATAATCCTTACATAGCTAGATAAGCCATTTTGGCTTCCATTTTACAACTTATGAAAATGACTCTAAAACTTACATAAATAATTTATAGGTAATATAAATTCCAAAAAACATAAAAAATTTCATTATGTCCATTGAATCCTATCATAGAGTATCAAACTCTTCACTTCATCTTGCATACCCAAACTTGTTAATTTGTCTTGTGAACTAGTCATGGTGAACATGACTTAGAGAAATTTTAGAATCAATTTCATGAACTTATAATTAATTTATATTATCCTTAAAAATACTTATATCAAATTTAAATAAATATATTACAATTTTTAATAACAATATTGGTCTTATAGACTAGGCTCACGTCTTCACCCTACATAGACCTTACTGTGTTTAGATAGGTCACTTTGAGAGCACTTTTTTGATTGTAAATGAGAATATAAAAAAACTTAAGAAAAGGGTATATATGATATAGGTTTTAAAAATTTCCCCATTCATTTCTTTAATCCCTAATCCACTGTAAAACATCCCTAAACTCATTCTCATTCCTAGCTAGTTTTCACACTGTCTTCACTATTTGCCCAGTTTAGTGATAGGTTAACTTGAGTGACCAAAATAGTTAAAATAGAGGATATAAATTATAAAAATAACACCATGGACAAAAAAAAATTATCAATCTTAAACCTCCATTTATTTTCATTTTTTGTCCTGGTCAACCCTTCCTATTATATCAAAAATTTGAGAAATAAGGGTTTTTCTATAGCTTTCACTCGCTCTCATGAACACTCAATACCACATGGGGGTACCGAGAAGAGTCCTCTACATTATAAAATCATAAAAATATACTTAAAAATCCATTTTGGTCACTCAAAAATAAAATATTCACCATCAAGTTATTATAAAGGTTTAAAGAGAGTTTAAAACATGTTCTAGTGTTAATGATTATTCATACATAATTGCCCCTCAAATTATAAAATAATGCCTATATATCTTATCCAGGATCCTTCCCCATATTTCCTCAAAGACTTAGGACACCATGCAAATTTTACACATGCCAATGAGTATCAAAAGTTCCTTTTTAGGTCTTCATCTCTTCATTCTGCAAACACATGAGACCTTCAAAGTCATTTTCATGCTTTCTCCTTCAAATAAGGACTTGAAACTTTATGATCACTCTTGAAACAACCTCTTACACCTATATAAAAACTCAAATTATCTCTATCACCTTGGAAACTGACTTTAACCCCCCATTAGGCCACACTAAGTCTCCTTTCATGTTAGGTCTTGAATTTCCAATCACATTTTAGTCCTTAAATATAACTTAAAACCTATTTCACTAAAATCAAAACCTCATACCCATTCCATACACCCTCATACCATGCTCACATATTCTCACAAACCTCCAAACCTTGTCATGCTACTTCATTCTGCTACCTAGTGTATTAAGACAAGGTCTATGAGAAGACCACCAATGAAGAATATACCCCTTTGGCTCACTCTAAGAATCATATGAATGACTCAACAAATTTATAAAATTCTCTAACATTTAATTATACACCTTAAAACTCATACACATCCGTATCATCATCATCATGCCTTTACAAGCTATGTCCATTCTTAAGAACTAGTCTATTCACATAGACCTACTAGGTACCATACCTCTTTGAGAACTTATTACCACTGTAGATGCAATCTAAGATTAATTATTATGCCAAAACACCTTTATATCATGATATACTACTTACACACATATTATCATAAGATTTTAACATCAAAACATAGTGCCAATATCTTATGCAAAACTCAAGAATCTACTAAACCATTCTTGAGCCACCATGAATACTTACCATGTCTTTTCACAAGATCACTTTTGGGACATCAATCACACTCAAAAACCTTTGAAATAAATGAAAACATGAATGAATCAAACACAAAAATAGGAACATACCTCAACAATAATTCATACCTTACCAATGATAATGAGATTATCAGAGAATGGCCTTTATCTATTGAACCTAAGAGGAATATGCAGTCATAGTTGATGTAGGAAGATAGTTTTGAGATAAATTTGACATTTTAAGTCCTCTATAGGTGGATTTAAGCTCTATAATTTCTTATATATGATCTAGATGAGTATTTAAATATTATTATGTAATCCTAAATGTTATTCCAATAGTGTAAATGGTTACTATTTTGTCTTAGAGCTCCTATAGTCATAGAAGAGACAAGGAGACTCAAATTGAAGGTTTGAAGAGCAGATAGGGAGATTTGAACTTCATGAAAAGGTTTTTAATAAATTATATATGTTTTAAGGTATATTAAGGTGTCATAATTAATAAGAAATATTAGGTTAATCATGAAAACCAAAACCCATCCATCAGGGTTTTATAAGCTAAGACTGCTTAAAACCCTAGGGTAGTGAAATCAATGCATACAGAGCATAAGGTGAAATTAAGGATAAGAAAAAATAATTATTATAACTATAAGATAATTTTTTATAAGTTTAAAATTTTATAACTCTTCTCATGAAAGAGTAAGGATTTGTAGACCTCTGACTTCCACACACACATATAGACTAGTAGTGTAACCCTTTAGGCAGCCTCATGAGGTGATGAAGACATAAGGGGGTTTTGAGTAGATTGATAAATGGTATAGGTTTATAAATAGGTAATAATTAAATTTATAATTATGGTTTTATATACATAGGTCACCTATAGTTTCCTTGAACCTCAAAATTTAGCAAGGCCTAAAACTAATCTTTGAGGCCTAGAAGGCCTATATCACCAAATGACACTAGAAAACCATGTCAAGAAAATATGACATAATGAGGATGTGTAAGGGAATGTTTTATGTCCCATGAAGGTGATTTAAATCCAAAGATATAATTTGAACTATTAAGCTTAGATAGTCAATTTGAGTTGCCTATTTAAGAGCTCATATCTTCCATAAAAGGAGGAGTTTGACCAAATTATCTTAGCATGATTTTATGACCCATATTTACTTGAAATCTATGAATGATTTAGGTTGATTGAGGAGATTATATTTATGAACCATCACTAAGACTTTAAGCAGGTCCAAAATGCATTTGAAACCCTACAAGCAAACTTTTCTATGGGCATATCTTTGCACACCTTTTGCATGGGGAGCCAAGATTATAATTTTTTTGAAGGGGTATATGTAATAAATATTCATGGTAATAAGTTTTATTTCTTATTTATGTACTTTATTAACCACCTTTAATAATTTTCACCTCCAAAACCCTCCTATAAACTAGTTTTGATAAAAGTGAAGTTTATTGCACTCAAAACCCCATGAATCACTTGATAACCACTAGAAACATGAATTTAACTCAAATAAGGTCCTTTACATGGTACCTTGATGTATGAAACTATGTGAACCTATCAAAAAATAGGGTTTTTAATATAAAAAAGTGAAGAAAGAGAGGTAAAAAGTAGTTTAAAAAGATTCCAATCATTGGATAATGAATTTTGGAAATTTTTATACCTCCCAAATCTATTATATGCTCAAAAACATGCCTTGAAGTTCCCTTGTGAGTTCATTTAAAATAGCCAATTTGTAGGAAGTGAAGGACAAGGTGACCTAGTCACCCAATTAGACAAATTTGTAAATGTTTCTTACCAAAAAGGACCAATATTATGATATGGGATGTTTATTCAGGTCTAAAAATAAATCTTTCATAGGTTTTTAAGGTTTCATATAGTTTCATGGCCATCAAGTATAATAACTAGGATACTAGGCCTAATTGGCCTAGTATACCTACTTGGTCAAGCAAGTAAAATGAAGAATGACATAGAAGGGATGATGGATGAGTTAATGCAAAGGAAATACATGCCACATAACTGATATAAAGTGTAAATAACATGAGCTAATTGGTCTTTAGGTGGAATTTTCATACATATTTGATCTTAACTGTTAATCACATGCATAGTTAATCCTTATTATGAGTTAACTGATCCTTGATTAATAATCAATGTGTATTCCATAGTATTCATGCATAAAAGAGTTTAACTTAGCTTGATATTATGATATAAGTAAGGATAAGTTTTTATATGCCTATGATGTCCCATAACCTTGTTTTCAATTCCAAAAATCTCATTCAAGGAGAAAGCAAGAGCACTAGACGTAGAGAGATGTCTTGATGACTATTGGTATCAAGTTGTAACTAAAGTAATCTTGAAGATGGTCATTGATAATTATTTCTTATCTCCTATACACCAATTTATTATATTATCTCCTCATGTTTTATATATTCTATATTTTAAGCCTTGTTTGAAGATCCCTCTCTTGGGTATGAGAAAACTCTACCAAGATTGAACTTTGTAACCTCTTGAATTAATAAAGAAACTATTACAACAACTCCATTATTAGATTATAGTATGTTTGTGCTTATTTAAATGTGTGAAAGTGTTATAAATATTCCCTTAACATGTCCTTATCACACTTATATGCTGATTAGTTATCCTATGTAGCTTGTATGAAGAGTCAAAAGTTTGATGATCATGCTTGAAGTGTTATCTGGTTGGAAGTGTTTCAGGAGAAGCCTCTCATCCTTCACCTCTAAGTCATAGTCATCCATCAGAACTTCATATGAAATATTTTTGCTTAGGATCCTTGTAGATAAGATTTCAATCTATATCTAGTTCATAAATGTTGTTATGAGTATAAATTTGAGTGGATGAACCAATAATATAGGTGCATCACCATCACTAGAATATGATTTCTCTTTCAATTATCTTTCTAACTCTTTTCACCCCTAAAATCAAAGTAGTTTTAGGAAAATAATTCAAAGTATACATATCAAAGGAGATAGCCTCATAATCTAGAGGTTTGGTCTAGTTACAAGTATCCCACAACCTTAGACCAATCCAATGTTAGTCCAAGTTTGAAGGAGATCTAAGCCATCAACTTTAGTAGGGTGAAACTTGGGTTGCTAATAGTTTTAGCATGCCTCACAGGACCTAGATATAGACATTGGAGCATTCACAATAATATTTTGGTCTTAAAAAAATTTTTAGAGCACTCACATGGTCATCATCATTGAGTTATATGGTAGCTCTTATTCACAGTTCATTTTTTTTCATGTGTCTTCTGGTAGGCTATGGCAACCTATAGAGTATATTTTGGTCATTCATCTCTTTATCAACAACCCTATGATCCATCCTAGTTCTAATATGATCCCTACCCACCTCATCATCACCTATGCAAGTGTTACATTCACCCATATCAATATTATGATGACCCTCACCAACCCTATATAGAACCTTATCAGTAGCATAGTGATTCATATCAAGCCTATGATAACCCACATGAAACTTGTTACCCTCCATATGAGCCATATAAATTCCAAGATCATCCACCCTTTCAAGATTCACATAAATTTTATGATGAGTTGGAGGAGATGAAGAGGGTGAACTAAATCATTTTTGAAGAAAGTTTAGCCTTGAGACAAGAATAATCATGTAAATAATCTCAAAAGTTACTACCTCCTGCTGCCCCATGTCACTATCCATGGATTGTAACTCCATCTCAGAAGGAAGTTTCTCCAATCATGCCCCAAGTTATAATTCCTTAAATACAAGAGGATCCTAAACCCATGTCTCTAACTTGAAAACAATTGCAATAGTCAAGCATAAGCCCAAGTGTTGAAGTCAAGGACAAGCCTAAAGTCATTCAGCCTCCACACCTCCCTCCTCAGGATCCCAAGGCCTTCTTCTCATGTAAGTATATTCAAGGATAAATTAAATATAAAGAGGAGGTGATGATCGTCAAATTTGAGCAGCCCCATGAGTAGAATGAAGCATCCATGGCAACTCCTTTGTATTTGTCTCATCTTTTTGAGATTTTTCAGGGATCCACCATGCCAATTCTTGAGAAGGAGCCTCTCCTTTGTGAGCTAAATGAAGAATATTAAAATAAGGTGATATAATATGAGAATTAATTGAGTAAACATGACTAGAACATCATCATTGATATACCTTTTGGTAAAGATAGGCATGATTCAATCTTTCATAATATAAAAGAAGATGAATTCAAAGAGGTTACTTTTGAGATAGAGGATGAGCTACAACTATAAGATGAGATACAAGAGGAAGACACTCTAATTAAGAAAGAATAATATGGTTCTCATGAACTCATTATTCATATGGTAGTTGACATTCATCATGAAAGTTCATAAGAAATTTTAGAAGTGGTAGAGGACAATTACAAACCAGCCAATGAAGATTAGGAATACGTTGAATTTGAAAGAATGCCAAATCATCAAGTTGATGTTGAAGATGAAATAATTTAAATTGACCAATATAAGATAAAAAAGGATGATTTTTAGCCTCATGATTATGACCAATAAAGTGATATGCTTACCCCTATACCTTATACTATTCATCTTGAAGAAATTCCAATCACACTTGAGCTTGGTGAGAACCAATCAATGGGCTTGTTTTATATCATCAAATAAGGTTACTCTTTACTTTAAGGTGATTTATTTTAGGTTGAGATAAGAATTTTCATCAATAAATAATAAGTCATCTCTTAAATCACATAATTCTAAGAAGTTGTCTTGTCAAGAGATGACCTGTTTGATCCTTTCAGGTAAGGTTATCAATATCTTTCTCCATCTTCAGATGTCTCTCCACTTTTAGAAGTTATAAATGAACTCATGGCCTCAAGAATTCACAAAATCATATCCATCTCTCTTATAATCCATCATTTTAGTCATAACACAAGAGACACTTTATTTTTTTCAACATGACCATCTATAGCTCATGACTAAGAAAGAATTGTTATTGTTGATGCAAGGAAGATGGATATGGGAGGAGTGTGACTAGATATTGGACTCACATCTACAATTCATTCACTTGAAATTATAACTAAAAAGCTTAGTTGATTCCTCAAAAAGTCATGAATGTGCTAATCATTCTAGCTGTAAGGAGTTATCAAGATGTGGAAATCATACTTCAAAGTTCTATGGTGGACCATCAAGTTTTCCATTTGACCCTGGAGGAAAGCTTTTGATTTCAGGTTAGTTGTTTTAGGTTTATTGTCTTATTTCAATAAGTGGTTAGCATAAGTAGTAATTTTTTGCCTTATTTTTGTTATGTTTTTCATGTTTCATTGTTTCTTTAGGTTAGGTGTGTTTGATTCTTAGTTTAGGTTTATTTCTTGTGTTGTTTATTTTGTGTCTTATTATTTTTTAGTCATAAGAGGTGTTATAAGGTATAAAAATGTGTTAGGTAGTCCAAGGGAAACATAAAAATTATGATGTCATGCTTTATATTGTCATTATCTTAAAAATTTAGTAGGTTATATTGACCAACAGGCTGGTTAAGACCTGTGAGTCACCAAAAATGCTAGTAATGTAGCTTGTCAAGGACAAATATCAACCCTTATAACTTGAAACTTTTCATGTCACTATTATAAGCCTCTACATGGTGGTCTACTATAGGTATGTTTACTAAAAGTGAAATTTTTGGACTTTAAATAATAAATTTGGAGTAAAAAATAGTAAAACATCTAAAATACCTTTAATCATATGGGTTCATACTTTGGAAATATCTTTTCATGCAACTCTAAAGCATAGTTTGGCCTCAAAAGATTCCCACATGTGAAATTTGGCCTCATTTTAATGTCAAAATAATTATTTTTTGTTATAATATCCTATTTTACTCATACTCCTCATAATCTTTCCCTAAATTAGCAGTTCTAAACTTGAAGTATGAAGAGAAGGCAAAAGAAAGGCTATTTTTATAAGTTTTCATGCAAGAGTATGGATTTGTATGGACTTTTCCATACAATAAAGATAATGAGATTGAAGGTGAAGTTTTTATAGGTATTTTAGAAAATATTCATGGTGGAAGGACCTCATATAATCTCAAAACTAGTTCTCTTTATTCACCTAGTTCCTTTGCACATCAAGAGAGCCCTTCAAGTTTGTAAATGGTATGACCTTGAGAGAGAAAATCAAGGTTTGGAATTTTGGGTAGAGGAAGGGGTCTGAGAGAGATTCCATCTTTGGTAATTGGTTATTATTTTGGTTCTCTCTCCTTCATGAAACCATCTTTAACAAGCTAATGCACTCATTATACCTTCTTCATTCAAGTAAGTAACTAGGTTTTTGAGATTTCTCCTCATCTAGGCATCATGATAGCAAAATGGAAATTTATGAAGCTTGTTAGTAATATGAATCACCTTCCCATGATAGTATTTATCTTATTTACACATGTGTGAGGGTACCTGGATCTCAATAAGACATACATTGAAAATCTATAGTTTGTAGGTAGTTTGTAGAAGTTGTATAGTTTAAAGGTTAATCCACAAGTATAAAGACTCATCATGGCATGGTTTATAGGTATGTTTCATGTTCATGTGTTCTTATTTAAAGATCCTCAAACATTCCTCAAGGTAAAAAATCAAGGAAGCCATCAATCACCCTCAAACATCCATTACAATGACAATTTGGAAAAGGTTAAGGAAAGTTAGCGTTTGTTAAGGTATTTGATGATTTTTAGGTTTCCATTTCTAGTAGTGTATTCTTGTCTAAGACCTCCAAAATGGTATATTCAGTTAAGTCATATGCTTATGGTCCCATAAGATCCTTCTTGGTTTGTCTTGATAGTGGGTCATCTAATTTTCATCTCCATTATGTTTCATACCTTAACACAGTCTCTACACTATCATTTGGCCATTGAATAAGTTTATTGCTCCATATCTTTCTCATTCTCCATGATCCATCATCTATCACTACATATCCACTTACTTCCACCTAAAATACCCATTATCAATAAGGATTCAATGTTATTTATAAACACCATGGTCATGGAGTTGTGTTTTTAAACATTAAAATTTTCTAAATCTTCATCTACAACTAGGTCAAACTCAATCAAGATGTACTTCATAAAGGTATTATTTTGAGAAGACTAGAGAGCATGGTTATCAAATGAATAATGTTAAACCATATCATCAAGTTTCAAAAAATGAAGGAGAGGATCATAGTCTATTTTTTGACCTTCTCAAGGTATAATTTCACCTTTTTCCACATAGAAGAACCACACATGATCGCATGAAGGTATGGTATATAGTCATTATGAAGGAATGATCATGGTATAGATGCATGGGTGATAATTAGCAAAGAGTGAAGGGTTATTGATCCCTATGTGGGAATTCATTCATATCTCAATAGAATGAGGTAATCATAATCTTATATTTAGTGTTTTATAAGATACTTATAGGCTACAAGTCAATATCTACAACCAATAAGGACCTTGGTAGTCGTAAGACCTATTTGAGTTCTTGAAGGCTAGTTAATCCATCCAAATGCATGGTTGGTATGAGGTTGTTAACCTCAATGAGTTAACTCAAATACAATACAAATACAAGGTCTTTTATATCTCAAAAATCACTTCAAATGAGTCATACATTTATCTCTTTAACCATACTCACTCATACGAAAAGAAGTGGATAGAGAAGTGATTAAAGAATTTCAAGGTGAGAAAAGCTTGAAATGAGGTTATGGATCTTATTGATGTGATTGTAATGAAATCATGATAATATCATAAGATATATCTTTGACCTTCTCAAGGTCTAAAACTGTATCAACCCATACAATCACACTAAAACACAGTCAAGTTGCCTTTTCCAAGAAAGTCCTATGTTTTTGAGTTTTGAGAAGGACATAAAATATGGATTTTTGGGTTGTGATCAAGGTAAAATACAAAATTTTATATGGTTAACCAAAAAGGACATAGTCTATTGTTATTCAAGTATGATGAAATACACATTCAACTCTCAATCTTCACCTACAACTAAGGGTATGAAGATACTTCAAGGAATTCTTAAGGAGTTTTTTGGAGATCAAGATAAGTGGATGACACAAGAAAAAATTGGAAATAAGATGGAATTCAGATATCAAATGAACATCATGAACTCCCTCTAAGTATACACTTCGCATGCCATGTTTGGACTATCTTAGTTCATACACACAGTTAACTAATAACTACACTCATGCCAATATACAATCAAGGTTTGTTTCAAAGAAATAATGTGGAGTTTGTATGACTAAATTTTTTTGAGTCAATTCATGATCTAAACAAGCTCAAATATAAACTAATAATGTCTTAAACCAAATGAGCTGAGAAGTGTAAACCTATAACCAACCTAGTAGTGGATTCAAACTTAGTTTTAGATCAAAAATGGAAGGTGGATTTGTGATTATAAACATTGAGAGGTGTTTTTTATATATCAAGTTTTTAAACATATACAAGTGGATTGTGGAAGGTTTCTTTAACATAGATAAAGTTCCTTTATCATAAAAACATATTCAATAAGGGAAGCTATAGTCCACTTTTCCTTAATAGACCATACTTGACTAAAGGATGCTAAGGAATATACGTATGTTGAGTGGAATGAGGTTTTCATGAATTAACACTCTACACATTTCATATCTGCTAATGATAATGAGATGATTAGATAATGGCCTTTATCTATTAAAACTAAGAAGAATATGCAATCACATTCAATGTAGGAAGATAGTTTTGAGAGAAATTTGTCATTTTGAGTCCTCTATAGGTGGGCTTAAGATATTTAATTTTTTATAGATGGTCTCAATGACTATTTCAGTATTATTATGCAATATTAAAGGTTATGTCAATAGTGGAAATGGTGATTGTTTTGTCTTAGAGCTCTTGTAATCATAAACAGTTATAGTAGAGACAAGGAGACTCAAATTGAAGGCTTAAAGAGAAGATAGGGAGATTTGAACTTCATGAAAATGTTTTAAATAAATGAGAGATATTTAAATGTCTATTAAGGTATCATCATGAATAAGAAATCTTAGGTTAATCAAGAAAACCAAAACCTAGTCATTAGGGTTTTACAAGCTAAGACTGCTTAGAGCCCTAGGTTAGTTAAATCAATGCATACAAAGCATAAGGTGACTTTGAGGCTAAGACAAAATAATTATTATCACTATAATATAATGTTGTATAATTTTAAAACTTCATAACTATTCTCATGAAATAGGAAGGACTTGCAGACATCTGACTACCACACACACATAGAATAGCAGTGTAACCTTATAGGCAACCTCATGAGGTGATGAAGATATATGGGGTTTTTAGAATATTTATGAGTGGTATATGTTTATAAATAGGTAATAATTAAATTTATAATGATGTTTTTCCATCACTATGTCACCTATAGTTTCCTTGAACCTCAAAATTTAGGAAGGCCTAAAACTAGTCTTTTAGGCCTAGAAGGCCCATATCACAAAATGACACTTGAAAACTCTATCAAGAAAATATGGAATCATGAGGACGTTTAATGGGATGTTTAAATTATTTTTAAGGTGATTTAAAGCATGTAACTATAATGTAAATTTCATTTTAAATCCTAAGAGCTAATTTAAACTATTCAACCTAAATAGCCAATTTGAGTTGCCTATTCAAGAGATCATATCTTTCACCATAGGAGTTTGACCAAATGTTATTAGAATTATTTGAGGAAAAATATTAAATTTAAATAAATTAAGTATTGATATTTATTTATGAATTGATGTTTATGAACCACTACTAAGACTATAAGTAGGTCCAGAATGCATTCAGAGGCGTACAAGCAAACTTCTCTACATACGTATCTTTGCACACCTTTTACATGGGAACCAAAGCTTATCATGAAATTTTAAAGGGTATATGTAATAAATATCCATGGTAATAATTTTTTTTTGGATTTTTTTACTTTATGAACCATCGTTAAGAAAGGTTCACCTCCAAAACCCTCCTTAAACCCTCTTATAGACTAGTTTTGAGAAAAGTGAAGTTTATTGCACTTAAAACCCTATGAATCACCTTATAAAAAATAGAAACATGAATTAAACCTATATAGTATCCTCTCCATGTTAATATGATGTATTAAATTATACATACCTATCATAAGATATGGTTTTTTAGTAAAAAGTGTAGAAAGAGAGGTACAAGATAGTTTAAGATGATTACAATCATTGGAGAATGAAATTTGACACTTTTTATACCTCATAAAACCATAAAATACTAAAAATAATGCCTTTAAGTTCCCCTATGAATTAATTCAAAATATTTAGTCTACAGGAAGTGAAGGACAAGGTGACCTTGTCACCCAATTTGATAAATTTGTAGGTGTTTCTTGCCTAAAAGGACCAATGTTATGATATGGAATGTTTATTCAGGTATAGAAATCACTCTTTCATAGGTTTCTAAGGTTTCATATGGTTTCATGGCCATCAAGTAATAATAATTAGGCTACTAGGCTTAATTGGACTGGTAGACCTACTTGGTCAATTAAGTAAAATGAATAATAGATCAGAAGGTATGATTGATGAGTTAATGCATAGGCAATCCATGCCACAACTAATATTAAGTGTAAATCACATGAGATAACTAGTCTTTAGATGTAATATCCATGCATAGCTAATCTTAACTATCAATCACATGCATAGTTGATCATTATCATGAGTTAATTGATCCTTGACTAACAATCAATGCATATTCCATAGTCTTCATGAATAAAGGAGTTTCAATTAACTTGATATTATGATACAAGGAATGAGAAGTTTTTATATGCCTATGATGGCCCACCACCTTGTTTTTAACACCAAAGGGCTCATTCAAGGAGCATGCAAGAACACTAGACATAGAGAGATGTCTTGATGACTATTGGTAGTAAGTTACAACTAAAGTAATCTTGAGGATGGTCATTGATGAATATTTATTCTATCCTCTATGCCAAATTATTCTCTTCTCTCCTCAAGTTATATATATTTAGGCTTTTGAGCCTTGTTTGAATATCCATCTCTTGGGCATGAGAAAACTCTACCAAGATTAAACTTTGTAACCTCTTGAATTAATAAATAAACTATTGAAGCAAATCCATTACTAGATTATATTGCATTTATGCATTGTTCATATGTTTAAAAGTGGTATAAATCTTCCCTTAACATGTCCTTTTCACACATATATGTTGATTAGTTGTCTTATGTAGGTTTTATAAAGAGTCAAAAGTTTGATGATCATGCTTGAAGTGTTATCTGGTTGAAAGTGATTTAGGAGAAGCCTCTCATCCTTCACCTCCAAGTCATAGTCATCCATCATACCTTCATATGAAACATTATTTCTTAGGAGATTTGGAGATAATGTTTTAGTCTATTTATGGTTCACTAGTGTTGTTAGGAGTACAAATTTGAGTGGATGAACCAATAATATAGGTGCATCACTATCACTAGAATAGGATTTCCCTTTCAATTATCTTTCTAACTATTTGGGTGTGGAGCTAAAAGCTTCAACTGTTGTAGACATGGAGAGGTTGCTGAGTTCCAAAAGTGTTGGCATCGGCAGTATAATCAACATCAGTCACAGACAGTGCATAAGGCAATCGGCGACAGCAGGGAGTCAACTGACGTCGGTAGAACTAGGCAAGCAGGGACCAACATCGGTTGCCTGTGTGTTCCAGAACTATTCGTTGCAGGAACAGTTAGTTAGTTGAACTGAGTGTTTGCATGTTAAGGGGCTAATTATAGTCTCGAGCTACGTGTCTAATTATTGTAGTTAGAGTCCTATTTTTGTATGCATGGGATCCTATTTAAAGACCCATGAGGCATGTATTGTAATTATCAAGAAGGCAAGTAAAGCATTGAAGCAATTGAAGCAAGGTCAAGGAGATCTACAGGTGTAAGGTCAAGGAGATCAGCTGAAGCATTCAAGGAGGGGATAACAACTCAGGTTGTTGAGTTGGGTTGAGCAAGAGAGAGAGGGAAGAAGGTCTTGAGGTGTGGCAAGCCTTTGAGGTGGAGGAAGAAGTGGCATCTTCCTTATTGTATTTTCTTCTAGTAATATTTAATAAAAGAGTGTGTATTATCTCTCAAATTATTTACTGTCTCAAGTTTCTAGTTACTTAATCATTCTGGTATAATTCCATGTTTAATTGCTTATAAGAAAGTAATCAATTGTGCTTCCGTTGGATAAGGGGTTCCTAACAGTTGGTATCAAAGCTATGATTTACAGGGAGCAGGTTATTGTTTTTGATTACAAGTCATTCACAGGGTTTTCTGATTGAGTGGGAGTTCAGCAATGGCAGAAGAAAGTAAGCTACAAATGGAGAAGTTTAACGGCAAAAATTATCAACATTGGAGGATGCAGATAGAGGATTATCTGTATCAGAAGGATTTGTACTTATCGTTGGGTGGGGTTGCATGCAAGCCCACATATATGAAGGATGAAGAATGGAACGTTCTTGATCGAAAGGCTCTCGGTTCCATAAGGTTGAGTCTTGCATCATCTGTGATTTCCAACTTGTCATAGTGTAAGACAACGGAAGAGTTGATAAAGTCCTTGGCGAATTTATATGAAAAGCCCTCAGCGTCAAATAAGGTATTTCTTATGAAACAGTTATTTACTTTGTAAATGCAGGAAGGTGGATCGGTATATACTCATCTTAGTAATTTCCATGGTTTGGTAAACCAGTTAGCTTCAGTCAATATTGTTTTTGATGATGAAGTAAAGGCTCTCTTGATATTATGCTCTTTACCTGAAAGTTGGGATAGTTTGGTTATGGTAGTAAGTAATTTTGCATCTGCTTCTAAAATCTTAAAAGTTGATGATGTTGTGAGTGTGATCTTGAATGAATAAATACGTAGGAAAAGCACAGGTGAATCATCAAGGAATGCTCTAAGTGTAGAAAGCATGGGGAGGCAAAGAGAGAAAGTGGAGCAAGGGAAATCAAGGTCGGGAAGGAGATCTAAATCCAAAGGTATTACCTGCTGGTTTTATGGAAAGAAAAGACACACAAAGAAGGAGTGTTGGTTATGAGATAAAGAGAATCAACCTGAAGGTAAAGAAGAATCAAAGGATGTAAATATCATGGTACAAGATGCTCTCATACTTTCTTTGGATAGTCAGGTAGGATCATGAATTTTAGATTCTGGTTCATCTTTTCATGCATCCCCAAACAGAGATTTGTTCCATGAGTATGTCCAGGGAGACTTTGGAGTGCTTTATTTAGGGGATGGTATGCCTTGTCAGATAGTTGGAAAAGGGAAAGTGTAGCTGAAATTGTAGATAGACAACACATGGGTGTTGAAGGAGGTCATGCATGTCCCAGTTTTGAAGCAGAGTTTGATTTCTATGGGAAGGTTGGGTGATGAGGGATGCACAATAACCCTCATAGTGGATTCTTGGAAGGTTACCAAGGGTGCACTTGTTTTAGCAAGAGGTAAGAAAGTAGGTACTCTTTATCTATCTACTTGTATTACTGATTCTACTTCTGGTTTATCTACTTCAGTTGTAGATTTGAAGATGTGGCTTAATATGATGGGTCACATGAATAAGAATGGAATGGATGTTCATGATTAAAAAGGTATGTGTTTAGATTCGGAAAGCATAGATAGAGTTCATTGCAGGAAAAGGAAATTTGATGCTTTTGATAGGAACAAAGAAGCCTTGGTGTTTACGGAGGAGATGAGGAACAGAGATCAGTCATAGGGGCTGAATAATTCTGAGCAGGGCAGTATGGATAGAGGTTTGATCCAAGATGGGCTCACGGATGAAGGTTTCATCACTTACAGGAACACACAGACACCGACGTTAGTCACATGGCACCGACATCAGCCAGACAGGTATCGACATCAGTCATGTGCAGACCAGCAGGGTCAGTAGAGTTGGTAGGGGAAGACCGACATCGGTTAGGTAGGAACCAACGTCAGTAGGGGGGACACCAACGTCGGCCAGGGGTAATGACATCGGCAGTCAGGGTCAATGCAGGGAATCGACATCAGTTGGGAGCAGACTAGGAGATGGCCGAGATCGGTCACTGGAACGGATGATGGGCAGGCAGCAAGCTGTCAAGGAGTCTCAAATGCCCATATGGAGGTCAGAAAGGGTAAGTGAACCTCATATTCATTGTTACCTTCTTTATATTGCTTACTGATAGTCAAGAACTAGGAAGATGGAAGAAGCAATGCAGGTAGAGTCCAAAAATAGTGGGAGCTTGGCATGGATGAGGAGTGTGAGTCCTTGGAGAAGAACCAAATAGGTATTTATTGGTAGAGTTGTCAGCTGGAAGAAAGCACTAGATAGAGAGATGGATTCCCATTTTAGAGAAGAGAGTGGATGGACACGTGAGATAGAAGGCTAGGGTATATGGTCTTGAGTTAGCTGCAGGACAATGGAGGTTTGACCATTGTTTTTATCTTTACCAGGTTGGATAATATTAGCTACATTATCTTGTTATTATATTGTGTTATTTTTTGCAGGATTTCATATACAGGGATTTTTCTGAGCTAAGGGTAAAGTTGGTTCAGAAGTATGTCATGAAGAATTTGGGAGCAACAAAATTCTTTTGGCATAAGTGACAGGTATAGCATCATAGGTTGTGTGGTGGTTGGTATTTAGGGGAGAGCTTGAAGAGGGATATAGAGCCAAGGGAACAAAATAGATGGAGTACAAGTACAGGTATAGTTGCAGCTATTTATCTCCAAGTGGGAGATTGTTAGGGTGTGGAGCTAAAAGCTTCAACTGTTGTAGACATGGAGAGGTTGCTGAGTTCCAAAAGTGCCAGCATCGGTAGTATAACCGACATCAGTCATAGACAATGCAGAAGGCAACCAGCGACGGCAGGGAGTCATTTGACGTTGGCAGAACCAGGCAAGCAGGGACCAACGTCGGTCACCTATGTGTTCCAGAACTATTTGTTACACGAATAGTTAGTTAGTTGAATTGAGTGTTTACATGTTAAGGGGATAATTATAGTCTCGAGCTGTGTGTCTAATTATTGTAGTTAGAGTTCTATTTTTGTATGCATGGGATCCTATTTAAAGACCCATGAGGCATGTATTGTAATTATCAAGAAGGCAAGTAAAGCATTGAAGCATTGAAGCAAGGTCAAGGAGATCTACAGGTGTAAGGTCAAGGAGATCAGCTGAAGCATTCAAGGAGGGGATAACAACTCAGGTTGTTGAGTTGGGTTGAGCAAGAGAGAGAGGGAAGAAGGTCTTGAGGTGTGGCAAGCCTTTGAGGTGGAGGAAGAAGTGGCATCTTCTTTATTGTATTTTCTTCTAGTAATATTTAATACAAGAGTGTGTATTGTCTCTCAAATTCTTTGTTGTCTCAAGTTTCTAGTTACTTAATCATTCTAGTATAATTTTGTGTTTAATTGCTTATAAGAAAGTAATCAATTGTGATTCCGTTGGATAAGGGGTTCCTAACACTAACTCTTTTCACCCCCAAAAGCAAAGTAGTTTTAGGAAAAAAATTCAAAGTAGACATATCAGAGAAGATAACCTCATAATCTATAGGTTTGGTCTATTTATAAGTATCCCATAGCCTTAGACCAATCTAATGTTAGTCTAGGTTTGAATGAGATATGAGAAATCAAATTCAAGAGGTTATAACTTGGGTTTCTAATAGTTATAGAACACCTGATGGGACCCTAATTCAAATATTTTATCATTCATAGTAACATTTTGGTCTTTTCAATTAGTTTCAAGCACTCATATGGTCATCATCTCTGAGGTAAAGAGCAACTCTTATTCATAGTTCATTATTTTTTATGTGTCTTATGGTAGGCTATGTCATCCTATAGAGAAAAATTTTGTCATTCACCTCATTATCAATAGCCCTATGATCCATCCCAGTTCCAATATGATCCCTACCCACCTCATCATCAACCCTATCAGCCTTACATTCACTCATATCAACCTTATGATGAGCCTCACCAACCCTATATAGAACCTTATTAGTAGTAGGTGAATCATACCAACCTTATGAAAACCCACATGAACCTTATTGTCCTCCATATAAGCCATATCAATTCTAATATCAACCACTCTTCTAATACACAAATAATTTTTATGATTTGGAAGAGATGAAGAGGGTGAACCAAATCATTACTAAAAAAAATTAGCCTTGAGACAAGAATAATCATGTAAACAATCTCAATAGTCAAGCATAGGATTGTGACTCCATCTTGATAGGAAGTTTCTCCAATCATGCCCCAAGATTTAATTCCTTCAATACAAGAGGCTCCTAAAACCAAGTTTTCAATTACAATAGTCAAGCATAAGCCAAGTGTTGAAGTCAAGGACAAGTTTGAATTCATTCAACCTCCACCCCTCCCTCCTCAAGATCCCAAGGCCTTTCTCTTATGGAATTATATTCAAGGACAAATTAAACATAAAGAGGAGGTGATTATTTTCAAATTTGAGTAGCCCCATGATCATAATGAAGCATCTATGGTAATTAATTTATATTTGTCTCATATTCTTGAGATTTTTTAGGGATTCAACATGTTAATTCTTAAAAAGGAGCATCTCCTTTTTGAGGTAAATGAAGAAGATTCAACTAAGGTCATGGAGGATGAAAATGACCTGAGTAAACATGAATAAAACATCATCATTGAGATACCTCTTGGCAAAGATAGGCATGATTTAATCTTTTATAATGCAAAAGAAGATGAATTCAAATAGGTTGTTGCTAATATAGATGGTGAGATACAAGTATAAGATGAGATACAAGAGGAAGACAATCTAATTAAGAAAGAAGAATATAGTTCCCATGAATTCATTTTTCATATGGTAGCTACCATTCATTCATGATAGTTCAAAAAAACTTGTAGAATTGGTAGAGGATAAGTAAAAGCTAGCCAATGAAGATGAGGAATAAGTTGACTTTGAGGGCATGCCAAATAATCAATTTAATGTTGAAGATGAAATAATTTCAATTGACCAATCTGAGATAGCAAAGGATGATTTTTAGCCTCGTGATCATGACCAAGAAAGTGATATGCTTGCCCTTATACCCTCTACTATTTAGCTTGAATAAATTCTAATCACACTTGAGCTTGGTGAGAACCAATTAGTGGGATTGTTTGATATCATCCAATAAGGTTACTCTTTACTTAAAGGTGATTTATTTTAGGTTAAGAGAAGTAGTTGCATCAATAAAGAAGGAGGTAGCTCTTTAAGCACTTTATTCCAAGAAGTTGTCTTGTCAAGAAATGACTTGTTTGATCCTTTCAAGCAAGGTTATCAACTTCTTTCTCCATCTTCAGATGTCTCTCTACTCTTGGAAGTTAGAAATGAACTCAAATGGCCTTAATAAGTCATAAAATCAAATCCATCTCTCTTATAATCCATCCTTGTAATCATAACACAAGAAACACTTAAAATTGTAAAACATGACCATCAGTAACTCATGAATGAGAAAGAATTGATATTGGTGATGCAAGTAAGATGGATATGGGAGGAGTTTGATTGGGTCTTAGACTCACATCTACAATTCATTCACCTAAAATTAGAACTAAAAGACCTAGTTACTACCTCAAAATCTCATGAATATGCTAATGCTCCTAGCTACAATTGGAGTTATCAAGATGTGGAAATCATAATTTTAATTTCCATGGTGGACCATCAAGTTTTCCATTTGATCCTAGAGGAAAGCTTTTGACTTCAAGTTAGTCTATTGCCTTATTGTTATTATTTGTCTTATTTCATTATTTCCTTAGGTTAGGTGTGTTTTATTTTTAGTTTAGGTTTGTTTCTTGTGTTGTTTATTTTGTGTCTTATTTTTATTGCAGTCATAAGAGGTATTACAAAGCACAAAATCTATTTGGTAGTCCAAGTGATTCATCAAAATCATGTTGTCATGCTTCAGATTATCATTATCATGAAAAATTAGTAGGTTCTCTTGACCAATACAATGGTTAACCCCTTTGAGTCACCAAAAATGTTGGAAATTTGGCCTGTCAAGGCCAAATACCAACCCCTATAACTTGAAACTTTTCATGGCACTGTTATAAGCCTCTACATGGTGGTCTACTATAGGTATATTGATAAAAGTGAAAGTTTTAGCCTTTAAATGATAAATTTTGAGTAAAAAAAACCACAAAAACATCAAAAATACCTTTAATCACCTTTATATTTATGTCATTTATTTAGTCTTGTGGGTTCATACTTTGGAAGTATCTTTTCATGCAACTCTAAAGCATAGTTTAGCCTTAAAAGACTCCCATGTGTGAAACTTGGCCTCATTTTGATGTGAAAAGAATTATTTCTTGTTATAATCTGTTTCTAACTCATAATCCTCATAATATTTCCCTAAATTTGTGGTTCCAAACTTGAAATATGAAGAGAAGGCAAAAGCAAGGCTATTTTTATCAGTTTTCATGTAGGAATATGGATTTGTGTGGCCTTTTCTATATAGAAGAGATCATGATTTTGAAGGTGAAGTTGTTATAGGTGTTATATAAAATATTAAAGGTGAAATTACCTCATATGGGCCTAAAATTGGTTCTCTTTATCCACCTAGCTCCTTTGCACATCAAGAGAGCCCTACAAGTTTGTAGATGGTATGACCATGAGAGAGAAAATCAAGGTTTGGAATTTTGGGTAAAGGAAGAGGTCTGAGAGAGATTTCATATTTTTTAATTGGTTATAAATTTGGTTATCTCTTCTTCATGAACCATCCTTAATAAGATAATTACTCATTATGCCTTCTTCATTCAAGCTATTAACTACTTTTTTGAGATTTCTCCTCATTTGGGCATCATAATAGAAAAATGGAAGTTTATGGAACTTGTTAGTAATATGAATCACCTTCCCATGATATTATTAAAAAAAATTCCATGTGTTTGAGGGTACATGGATCTCAAGAAGACATATAATTCAAATCTTCAATTTGTAGGCAGTTTAGAGAAGTTGTACGATTCATAGGTTGATCCATGGGTATCAAGACTCATCATGACATGGTTTGTAGGTATATTTCATGTTTATGTTTTCCTATTTAAATATCATCAAATATTACTTAAGGTACCAAAGCAAGTAATCCATCAGTCACCCTCAAACCTCCTTAAAGTGAAATTTTAACAAAGGTTCAGGAAAGTTAGCATTTGTTAAGGTATTTGAAGATTCCTAGGTTTCCATTTCTAGTAGTGTATACTTGTATAAGATGTCCAAATTGGTATATTCAATTAAGTCATATGCCTATGCTCCCCTAAGATTCTTTATGGGTTGTCTTGATAGTGGGTCATCTTATTTTCATCTCTATTATGTTTCATACCTTAACACAATCTCTACACTATCATTTGGCCATTAAATAAGCTATTTGATCCATATATTTCTTATTATCCATGATCCATCACCTATCACTACATATCCACTCACTTACACCTCATATATCCACTATCAATAATGATTCAAGGTTGTTGATAAACACCATAGTCATGGAGATGTGTTTTGAAACCTTAACTTGCTAAATCTTAATCTATAGCTAGGTCAAACTTAGTCAAGATATACTTCATGAAGGTACCATTTTGAGGAGACTAGAGAGAATGGTTATCAAAAGAAGAAGGTTAAACCATATCATATAATTTAAATTAATGAAGGAGAGACTCATAGTCTATTTTGTGACCTTATTAAGGTCTAATTTCACCTCTGTCCATACAAAAGAACCACACACAATCACATGAAGGTATGGTACAATGTCATTATAAAGGAATGATCATGGTATAGATGCATGAGTGAGAGTTAGTAAAGATTTAAGGGTTCTTAATCCCTGTTTGGGAATTCATTCATATCTCAATCTAAGGATGCATCCATAATCTTGCAATCAAGGTCTCATAAGATACCTATAGGTTATAAGTCAATATATATAGCCAAAAATTACCTTGGTAGTCTTAAGATCTATCTAAGTTATTGAAGGATAGTTAGTCCATCCAAATGCATGATTGTTATGAGGTAACTCAAATAAAATACAAATTCAAGGTATTTTATAACTCAAGAAACACTTCAAAAGAGGCCTCAAGTCATCTCTTAAAGTATACTCACTCATAAGATAAGAAGTGGATAGAGTAGTGTTTAAAGTCTTTCAAGGTGAGAAAAGATTGAAATTAGTTATGGAGATTATGGATTTCATTGCAATGAAATCATGATAAGATAATAAGATATATCTTTGACCTTCTCAAGGTCTTAAAATGTCTCAATCTATACAATCACACTAAAGCACAATCAAGTTGCCTTTTCCAAGAAAGTCCTATGTTTTTGAGTTTTGATAAGAATAAAAAATATGGATTTTTGGGTTGTGATCAAGGTAAAATAAAAAAATTATATATGGCGAACCAAAAATGACATATTCTATTTTTATTCAAGTATGATGGCATACACAGTTAACTCCCCATATTCACCTATAACTGAGGGTATGAGGATATTTCAAGGTAGTCTTAAGGAGTTTCTTGGTGACCAAGATAAGTGGATGAGATAAGAAACAAATGGAAATAAGATGGAATTCAGATATAAAATGAAAATCATGAACTCCCTCTAAGGCATACACTTCACATTCCATTCTTATACTATCTTAGTCTGTACATAGAGTCAACTAACAACTACACGCATGCCAATATTCAATCAAGGTTTGTTTCAACAAAAGGATTTGGAATTTATATGAATAATTTTTTTTGAGTCAATTCAAGGTCTATACAAGATCAAATATAAACTAATAAGGTATTAAACCAAATGATATGATAATTATACACCTAAAACCAACCTAGTGATTGATTTAAACTCAATTTTAGATCAAGAATGGAAGGTGGATTTGTGATTATGAACATTGAGAGGTGTTTGTGACCTATAAAGTTTTAAAACATATCAAATTGGACTATGGAAGGTTAATTTAACATAGATATAGGTCCTTTATCATAAAAACATAGTCAAGAAGGGAATTTATAGTCCACCTATTTTTAAGAGCACTTGCTTGATTGAAGGATGCCAAGGACTGTAGGTATGTTGAGTGAAATGAGATCTATTTTAGGGTGATGTTTGTATGAATGAACACTCTACACCATTCATACCTTGCCAATGATAATGTGATGTTAAAACAATGGAATTTATATATTAAACCTAAGAGCAATATGTAGTCATAGCTAATGTAGGAAGACAATTTTGAGATAAACTTGTCATTTTGAGTCATCTATAGGTGGATTTAAGATCTTAAATTTGGTATAGATGATATCTATGACTAGTTAAATCTTCTTATGCAATCTTAAAGTTTATGTAAATATTGTAAATGGTCATTATTTTTTATCAAAGCTCTTATAGTCATAAATAGTCATATAAGAGATAAGGAGACTCAAATTGAAGGTTTGAAGAGAAGATAGGGAGATTTTAACTTCATGAAAAGGTTTTGAAATAGTGAGATATGTTGTAAGGTCTATTAAGGTGTCATCATGAATAATAAATCTTGGGTTAATAAGGAAAACCAAAACCCATCCATCAACGTTTTATAATCTAAGACTACTTAAAACCCTAGGGTAGTAAAATTAATTCATATAGAGCATAGCTTGACTATGAGGCTAAGACCTCTAACTTCCACACACATAGAGACTAGTAGTGTAACCCTAAAGGTAGCCTCATGAGGTGATGAATATACAGGGGGTTTTGATCATATTTAGTAGTGGTATTGAAATAATTATTATCACTACAATATCATGTTATAGAAGTTTCAAACTTCATAACTCTACTCATGAAAGAGGAAGGACTTCCAGGCCTCTCATTTCCACACACACACAAACTAGCAGTATAACCCTACAAGCAACCTCATGAGGTCATGAAGACATAGGGTGTTTATAAAAACTTTATAATTGATATAGGTTGATAAATAGGTAAGGTATAATCATGGGTTTCTATCCATAGGTCACCTATAGTTTCCTTGAACCTCAAAATTCAATAGGGCCTAAAATTAGTCTTTTAGACCCTATCAAGAAAATATGACACTTGTAGACCCTGTCAAGAAAATATGACATCATGAGGACGTTTAAGTGGATTTTTAATGTCTATTAAGGTTATTTAAATAAATTAAATATAATTTAAAGGTATATTTTAGTCCTAAGAGCTAATTTAAACTATTAGCCTAGACAGTCAATTTGAGTTGCCTATTCAAGAGTTCATATATTTCACTACATGAGGAGTTTGACCAGATGATATTATAATGATTTGAGGACCTATATGAAATTTAAATCCATTAATTATTGAGTTTTATTAATGATATATGGTTTATGAACCATCACTAAGACTTTAAGCAAGTTTATAATGCATTCAAAACCCTATAAGCAAACTTCTCTAGGTACATACCTTTCAACACCTTTTGCATGGGAACTCAAGATTCTTAAGAAAGTTGAATGGGTATATATAATAAATATTCATGTCAATAAGTTTTTTTTTGGAGGTCCTTAATTTATTGACCATCATTAAAAAGGTTCACCTCCAAAACCCTCCCTAAACCCTCTCCTAAAGACTAGTTTTGAGAAAAGTGAAGTTTCTTGCACTCAAAGACCCATGAATCACATTATAACCACTAGAAACATGAATTAATATAATATATTTTATTTTAAATGATACATTTATGTACATAACTATATGTAACTATCACAAAATAGGTTTTTTTAGTAAAAAGTGTATAAAGAGAGGTACAATGTAGTTTAAAATGATTCCAATCATTGGATAATGAATTTTATCACTTTTTCTACCTCATCAAGCCATAATATGCTAAAAAAAATCTTATAATTTCCCCTATGAGTTCATTCAAAATAGGCAGTCTATAGGAAGTGAAGGACAAGGTGACCTAGTCACCCAATTTGACAAATTTATAGGTGTTTCTTGCCAAAAAGGACCAATGTTATGATATGGGATGTTTATTTAGGTATAAAAATAAATATTTCATAGCTTTATAAGGCTTCATATAGTTTCATGGCCATCAATTACTAATAATTAGGCTACTAGGCCTAATTGGCCTAGTAAACCTACTTGGTCAAGCAAGTAAAATGAAGAATGGTGTAGAAAGGATGATGGATGAGTTAATGCAAAGGTAAAACATGCCAAATAACTGATATTAAGAGGAAATTACATGATATAATTGGTATTTATGTGGTATTTCCATGCATAACTAGTCTTAACTATCAATCACATGCATAGTTGATCATTATCATGAGTTAATTGATCCTTGACTAACAATCAATGCATATTCCATAATATTCATGCAGAAAGGAGTTTCACTTGAATTAAAATTTATTATATGAATATGATGGCCCACCACCTTGTTTTTAATTCTAAAGAGCTTATTCAAGGAGCATGTAAGAGCACTAGACATAGAGAGATGTTTTGATGACTATTGGTAGCAAGTTATAACTTAAGCAATATTTAGGATGGTCATTAATGAATCTTTATTCTTTACCCTATGATAAATTCTTATCTTCTCTCCTCATGTTCTATATATTCAAGATTTTAATCCTTGTTTGAATATCCCTCTCTTGGGCATGAGAAAACTCTACCAAGATTGAACTTTGTAACCTATTGAATTAATAAAGATACTGTTTCAGAAACTCCATTACTAGATTATAATGTGTTTTTGTTTGTTCAGATGTGTAAAAGTGGTATAAATATTCCCTTAACATGTCCTTTTCATACCTATATGTTGATTAGTTATCTTATGTACGTTGTATGAAGAGTCAAAATTTTGAGGATCATGCTTGAAGTGTTATCTAGTTAAAAGTATTTTAGGAGAAGCCTCTCATCCTTCACCTCCAAGTCATAGTCATCCATCAGACCTTCATATGAAACATTATTGCTTAGGATATTTGTAGATAATGTTTCAATCTATTTTTGGTTCATTATTGTTGTTATGATTAAAAATTTGAGTGGATAAACCAATAATATAGGTGCATCACCATCACTAGAATAGGATTTCCCTTTCAGTTATCTTTCTAACTCTTTTCACCTCTAAAATAAAAGTATTTTTAGGAAAATAATTCAAAGTAGTCATATCAGAGGATCTAGTCTTATAATATATATAATTGGTCTAGTTACAGGTATCCCACAACCTTAGATCAATCTAATGTTAGTCCAAGTTTGAAGGAGATCTGAGCAATCAACTTCAACAAGGTACAACTTATGTTTCTAACAAGGTGAAAAGGGGATACAATGATAGTAGAGTGTGATTAATTATCATAATAAAGAGGGAAATATAATAAAACTTAGTAACACAATTTGTTGTGTAGATTTTATTTACAAAATAAATAAAATCCTAAGTTGAGAACAAGGATCATAAACTCAAAACCATTTTTAGACACATTCTAGACAAAGAATATTGAATAAAAGACGATAATTTCATGAGGAAGGTAAGGTATTATCCATGGTGTTACACTTTCACTCATAAAAGAAAACCCATGAGGGTGACAAAGCATTTGAAAGGTAAATGGGATAAAGATGGTATTTTATGAGGAAGGTCAGGCCCTATCCATGGTCTTACACTACAACTCATAAAAAAGAAACTTGAGGGGTGCCAAAAACTGTAAAAATTATGAAAATAAAGAGGAGATAAATAATTCATGAGAAGATCAGGTCCTATCCATAATTTTACAATGTAATTCATGAGAAAAAGGGAAACCAAAAGACCAAAAAGGACTAAGGTATGTAAAAAGAGAGAACTATTGTATAGGGTGAGACCCGTGTAAGTATCCTACAAAAAGTGTTAGAAGGATAACATATATAAAGCATGAAAATAAGGGAAGGATTTATGAAAAATATTTCTTTAAAAGTTGTGCATTGGTGGCATTGACCAAATTTGACTTTTAGGTCAAATTTGGACCCTTATAGGTAAAAAATTGGTTTTTTAGATGTTTAGGGTTAAAATAATTTTTCATAGGCTAGATTATAGTTCATTTGATGTTATCTAATGTATTTTTAGCCTTAATCATGATCCAATAAGTTTATTTATCATTTTGGGTCATTTAGTGGGATTTTAAGGGTCATAAATGCAAGTGGAAAAGTTTTCAAGGTGTTCAAGTGTCCTATTTTCCTTCCAAACATCCAAGAGGTTAGATTCCCTATCAAGGATGTCAGTTGAATTAGAATATTGTAGGTTATCTAACTGAAGATCAAGTAATCAACTAAAAAGGGTGACTTTGGCACTTGTATGACCCATGGGGGAAGGTGACACATAGGATAAGGTCATGGAATGCCTGTTCATATTCCTCACACTCATCTAAATTCTTTAAATTCTCTATAAGTGCCATTTTTAAGTGAAAACCATTATATTCCTTCTTTGCCTTAATAGACATCCAGAAATGACCATCAATTTTGTCCTTAGTACAAACAACTGAAGAGGTTTCAAGTCAAATTATTTTTGGAGGTGGTATTACACTCGGATAAATTCATTTTCATAACAATATTTCCAAGTTTGGTTAACCAAGCTTTATGAGCCATTCTCTACAAGTTGACTATTTTTCTACTGATTGTTTCCTGCACCCTATAAGTTTTACTCCATTTTTGACAAGTCCATACAAAAAAGTTGGTGATGTTGGATCTAAAGGATGTTGGATCTATTATTATATTCTCTACATGCTTAGTTTTATGTTTCATGGTGTCTTGATGATCAAGTTGTCTCATGCTACAAGAAGGTGTCACCATTGTAAAGTTCTAGTCAATTCTTCCTTGTTCTAGAAAGTTGAATTTTTATAGAGGTTTAATCTAAATGAAATATGGTGTTTCATAGATAACAATACCATATGACCATCTCTTCCCATGTTTGGTTTCATCATATCATGCTTGGGCAACTTTTAGTCCTACAAATCATCTCAATCAACTATTTGCTCAATGTCAAGTTAAAGCACATAGGTATAGAGCTTGTTTATCTTGTTCATAAATTTGTACTCAGGTTGCATCAGTTGTATAAGTTTTCAAGATCTGAGATTAGTTAATTTGGTTATTAAATAAGATACAAGACTAGTTACAAACTCTTTCCCCATACCAACCAGTCATTAAAGACCCCTACTTGCTTTATTCCAGCTGTATGCAAGAGATTTTCACATTGGAATGGTGTTATGGATCTTGTCTTAAGACCTCCTTGATAAAAATCATGAATTTTAAAGGTTTTAATTTTATTTTTATTTTCTCTTGAGACTCATTCATCCATATTTTTTTCTCTATTCTAGATACTCTACTTGCATACAACCCATATGCACCTATAGGAGCCTTTTACTAACATCATACAGAAAATAAAAGTTTTTTGTGTGTTTAAATCTCTTAAGATTGTTAAAAAGTGAATTTTTAATAATTTATGAGAGCATATAAATTATATATACATGTTTATCTCATGTATTTCCCAAATTTCATGCTTACTGCATGTGTGTGCAAATGACCACCTACAAATGGTACCACAAAGCCATAAAGGCACTTCTATGGAAAGGTGAAACATGTTAAAACCTAATTCTAGTTCCTATAATGTGAATTCATCATTAAAAACTTTTTTATATGTCAAAAGTACAAAATAAGATGTAAGATATCTTGGAAAGAACAAGGATAGAGTTCAAGGAAGGTTTCCCCAAAATGTGAAAATAGAGGTCTAGTGGTGTTTTGTAGGTATCCTATAACATGTTTAAAAATAGTTATAAATCATATAAATAGATAAATTTGGTATAATATAGCATGGAAAGGAACTGTGCCAAAGGTAAATACTAGAAAGTTAGTGCAAGTTAGAAATTGAAGGCCTCAAAGTTGCCTTAAAAAACACTAAAACTTTGCATTAACATCTATAGGTTTGGAGGTTTGAGTGACTTTTGATATCTTAAGGTTGAAAACAAAGTATTCACTCATGGCTAGGATGATTAAATTGGTTTAATAGTGTGATAATAGGCATGAGAATAATTATCATGATGTTGGATTATGGTGTTTCAAGTTTCATGGACACCTACAAGTGTCCCTTCTCAAGGAAAATATGCACCTATTGTTGGGAAGATAGACAGTGGGTTGGTGGGTAGTGTTTAAGTGGTGTTTTAGGACTTTAAATTTGATTGAAATTAAAAACATATAATTTTTGACCTCAATGTATTAAAATAAGGCCTCTAAACATCAGGTCCAAAGTTCAAATAAGCAAATACTCACCTACAGGAGTCATTAAGGTAAGGTTTTACAATCAAGAGGGAAAAACATAATATTATGAGTTCAAGGTGCTTGTAAATAATATATGAGGGGTTATAATTATGAATCAAGTCATAAAATACCTCCATTATTTTCATTATGAACTTCATAATCTCTAAACAATGTGAAATTAGCCTATACAAACCTCTTAAGACCTTATACAAATCTACAACTGAGTTTGCAGTCATGATGAAAGTAAGAGGTGAGTATGCTCAAGAGGTTTAAAATGGTTTTATAATAAATTTAAATGGTTCATGATTTATTAATAATTTTTTTATATGATCTATAGGACCCCCTTCAATATGATCACCCACTCTCCCTCCTAGCCAAAGGTAGCAGTCTGTACAGTTGCACTTAGAAACCCATGTTGCTTAATGGGTAAGAATGAAGAATCCAAAGAAGAGGAGTGTTTTTGGGTGAATTAAAAGATTAATAAACATTAATTTAAGTTTCATTAAATGGTGAATAAACCTAATATCATTTTTTTATGCCTTGAGGTATCATTCCTAGGTGGAAGGGAAAAATGCAGGAAACAATCCTTTTTGGAGGCCCTTCTTGGGCATTTTGAGTTGGTTAGGTGCCTAATTGGATTAATACATATAAAAAATTTGGTAAAAAATTTAATTTTTATCTTATAAAAATCATAAAATCTTCACTTTTACTTGGGTAATAAGGATATACCTCACTATTTTGTCTCAGAGGTCAGCTAGTCAAGAAAAATCAAGGTTTAGCAAAACATGCAAATGAAGTCAAAAGGGTTAAGTAACCTGATATAAAACTTGGGGAACCTAAATAAAAATATTTTTAGGTGTATTAAAATTAAATAGGTTCTATTAATAACTATTTTAATCTCATACTTCTCAAAATTATCAAAACACCCTTGCACACAATCTAACTAGATAAGCTCCTATTAGGCCTAGTTGGTGATTGAGAGGAAGAAATGAAAAGGAGTTATTGAAAATTTTTGTGATGGTTTTTTAATATTTATTTAAGTATGAAAAATTATTAGAAACCAGTCTAACCATAATATATCAGTCCAAATAGCCAAAAGTAGCAGGGTGATGTTAAGTCTATTAGGCCTTGAAATAACCTAGAACTAATTAGGGTTAAAAAAAATTTATAGATTTTGGTGAGATATCTATTTGATTATAAAATGTTAATGAGATGTATTTAGACATTTTTTAGCTTTTTTTATATAGATAAACATATAGGGAATATTTTTTTAGCTCAAAGATAGTCCAAGCATGAAATAATTATGAAAACAAGCTCGATGGGCTAGTTTTGAATACTCACATATTTCATGATACTATGCATGAATTAAAAATGATTTTTATGAGGTTATTATGGGTCTTGAAGACCATATTTTGAAAAAAATTGGTAGTTTCAATTTTATATATTTATAAACAAAGCTTAAGAGTGAAAACTGCCTAAAACTCTTGCAAACCCTTAATCAAAACCCAATGAAGGAATTGAAGTTGGAAAGCTGATATAATGACATAAATTGACCATGAAAGTTATTTAAACTTTTAAAATAATCTCTTGGGATCCTACCCACCCTTTTGAGTTGTACAAAATTATACAAATAAGGTATAAAATAGGGTACTTTTGACTATTTTGTGTGTTTTGCAGGTTCTAAAAGGAGTCTAAAGATGAAATAAATTTTGGGGTTAATATATTTAATTTTAATAAGTCACTATATCCATATAATTATTTTAAAAAACTTATAAGTTTTCAAACAATAGTTCTCATCTCAGCTAGTCAAAATTGGCATAGTGAACACAATGGTGAAAAGGGTGAAAACTTCTAGTGTGAGCCTTTTTAAGGTGTAAATAAGTATTATAAGGACATGGAGAGTATTTAAAAGTGTAATACACTCCATACCATGGATTTTAATTAAAAACTAACTCCAATTTTTAGGCCAAGTGTGAGGGGTGACTGAAAAAGGAGTTTTTAAGAGTGTAGGCAATGATGGCTTACTTCTAGGAACTTCCAAATGAGTAGGCTTAAAAAAAATGTATAGAGAGGCATGTATAAAATCCTTACCTATAATTCCAATCATTATACATATCTCTAATAATTTTTGGGACTTTTAAATAGGTCCAAATCATGAAGGCAATTTTTTGAGCCAAGACAAGGAGTTTCATGCCACTTTTCATAAGTTTTATGACTTGTATGGACACTTGGAATTCCTAAAATTACATGGTTCATTTCACATATCTTTATCATTCATATTTAACCTATTTTATCACATTTATATGTGTCCAAGTGACCTTTGGACTTCCCTTGTCTTGCCTCTCTCCCAAATGCTATAAATACTGACCTTTTTGGCTCTTTTGAGTAGCCTCCATTGGTTAATGGTGAAACCTTGGAAAATTTTGTATTTTAGTTTATATTTAAGAAATAAATAAGTGAATTTTCATACTTAAATTCTGTAAATTTGAGTTTTGTTGCAATCTTATTGGTCTTGTCTAGTAGAAGATGATCTTTTCTAGCATGTTATCCTTGATTATTCACCAAGTGTGCAGAAGAGTAATTATTACATGTCTTTGTTAGTTTTATATTTTAGTGCATAAGTGTTTTATAATTTTTCTATGATTTCATTCTCCAAAGGATTATTCATCATCCCTCCTAAACATTAATATACCTTTTGAACCTAGCATATGAAACATTGATGTAATAATCTACCTTGTGTTGTAAGTTTCATGTGAAAGGAGCTTTGATTTGATCTAAGTAGTATAAGTTCAATAAATAAGATTAAATTAAATATTTTTTCATCACCTTTTATCTTTCTAAGTTTGTCTTATTAACCCTTTTCATGCAAATTTGTTATGTGAAAGAGCGTTTCAAAGAGTGCATCAAGGAAACTAGCCCTTTTATAAATTCATCTCACTAAATTAATCACCTATAGAAAGTGAGATGTTTCCATTGTGACACTTGGATGAGGAAATCTGAGACATCTCCTCAAGGGGTGAAAATCTAAGTGACAATAGTTTTTGGCATGATCGATGGGACTCTAAGTCCTATAAGATTTTCCAAGATTGGTGTTGGTCTTGGCATATTTGTAGTCATAAGAACATCTAAATTTAGTACCTAAAAAATCCACTAATTTTTCAAATCTTTAGTTGTTGATCAGTCCTTAATTTCTATACCAAAGGTGACCACTAGGTTTATTTCTAAAGGTATACCCTTTGAGTTTGTATAATTGCCTTTGTATTCTATCAAAATATTCATATTTATAAATACTCATACTTATTCAAGAGAGTTTATGTTTAAGAAGCCCAAGTTCCTACTGAGTTCAACCTCTAATACCCATAGTATACATTCCAATATGGCTAGGAGGCAACCTTTTATAGCCTTCACTAGATCATCTCCTTTGAATCTTGCCTAATATGACCATATTCTTAGAGAAACCCGTAAGATTATTTTCTATTTTAGTGGAGAAGGTCCTACTACTCTCATTGAGCACATTAGAAACATAGAAAACTTTTGAGATATCCATAATATCACTCAAGAGAATGTAGCCATTAGGTTATTGGCCTTGTCTTTTAAAGGGAAATATTTAGATTGGTATAGGACTCTACATCATAATTTCATTGCTTCATGGGATGAACTAAGAGATATATTATCTAAAAGGTTTGAAGAGAAAAGTGATTACCTATCACTAGCTGAGCAATTAACCACTATCAAGAGGAATCCACAAGAGTTCATGCAAGACTTTAACTCTAGATTTTAAAAAACATGGGATAGGATCCTAGTGCTTGTGAGATGTACACCAAATTATTACCTAAAAGCATCAAATAGTGATATATCCATGATGATCCAATCCATGGGTGGGAATACACTACCTTATACCTATGAGATAGCCATTAATGTTGAGAATTTTCTTGTTCAAATAGGGAAGATTTCTCTTAGACCACCAATGTCATTGTTACATGATTTATAGCCTCCTAGTCAAATTACATTATCTACCTTGGCTCATTTGCTTAATAGTCAAGAAAAGTCTACCCTTGCCCCTACCAATGAGATTCATGAATTCAAGAGTTTAATTCAGATTTTTAATAATGAATTTGTTTCCCTCAAAAGGTAATAATCTCAAAGTTATAGACCTTATCAACCCTATAATTATTTTGGATAAGCAAGTAGGCCTCCTTTTCAAGGTAATGCTCAAGGAAAAGGTCAAACCACTCAAATTAGACCTTATCAAAGTTACAATCACAATGCTCCATCATATTTTATAACTCTTTTTCCCACTCAAAAAAACTTTGTTTAATAACAACAATGTTATCCTTCCTATGACCAAAATCAAGGCCAAGTTACATATGCCAATGAAATGACTAGTCAAGCCATGACAATGCAAGGTAGTCAAGCACCTCAAGTTCCCATTTTTGATATGCCAATGCAAAATGTAATGGAAAATGTACAAATAAAATCTGATTATACTCTTATGAATCATTTGGAGGGATAATTTTGTGCCATCAATCATTTGGGGAATTCAAACAATGTGAATGCTAGTGTGTCCTCTAACACTAGATCTAAAAAGAGGGTTGTTGAAGAGACACAAGGAACTAATAAAGGACCTATTTTTACTCATACATTATCTCCAATGGTGGGTGGGTCTAACTCAGCCCCTAATATGAAATAAAATCATAAGTTTTAGAATTCAAGGATAGCTCTTACACATCCACCTTCACATGCTACACCATAAGGCACTAGTGCTTCCAAAGAGCCTTTCAAGGTGAGAAATCCTTCCATCAATGTGGTAGATAAAATGAAGAATTTAAAAATTAATATTTCATTTTGGGATTCATTGACAATACTAGGACAAAAATATATGCTCCAAAAATAATTACTTGGACTAGGTAAAGAAGTTGGATCAGCTAGGATTGAAAATGGTGTCTTAGTGAATGGAACTCAGCCCATTGATGGAAAAGTAAAGAAAATTGATAAGACTCTTCATTTTTATCTATCTTTGATCATTGGTGATTTATTATTTCACAATTTCATCATATATAGTGGGTCTATTACTTCATTTATTCCCAAGTCAATAGCACATAAACTAAGCCTCAAATATGAACCAATGGCAAAAGGAGTTATACAATTGGATGGGTCACTAGTAAATATCTTGGGAGTATTCAAGGATTTTAATTTGACTTTACATTCTTATCCTAATTTTTCCATTACTAATGATGTGTTTGTTACATATTTACCTCCATACTTTGCTCTTTGTTTTTCAAGAGAGTTTACAGCCAAGATAGGTGGATACTTGGTAGCCAATTGGTCATATATGGTTTTTAGGACAAAGTATGGTACCAAGTTAAATATTGAATCAGATCATATTAATCACAATCATTTATATCCCTACATTTATAAGGTTGTAAATGTCAATTATTCTATTCTTGATGAGGAATATTTTCACATGGATCAATCTCTAACTTCTTCTCTTGAAGGAATTTTTTATTTGTATCTAGATGAATGGGGAGATGAGAATTATGAGCATGATCCTTAAAAATTCATAGAGGAGGTTGGTCTTGGAGTGTATTGCCTTCATTATTAGGACTCTTTCATGCCAAACTTAATGAAGTCAAATGAAACTATGGATGGTTTATGGTAGCTATTATTTGATGGATTTAGAAGCAAGGTTGGAGCAGATGGTGGAGTAATTTTAGTTTCTCCATCCAAGGAAAGTTACTACTCTACTTTCACATTTCACTTCACTTTTACTTTTAATGTGGTATAATATGAGGCCCTCATTCATGGCCTTGAGTGGGCTAGGAAAAGAGGTGTGAAAGAGTTACATGTGTATGGTGATAGTGAGCTAATGGTGAATCAAGTGAGAGGCCAAAATATGACTAAGAACTCTTTTATTAAGTCCTATAAGCATAGAGTGTGGTATATTATGGAATATTTCCAAGCCTTAAACATCCAATCTATCCCAAGAGAAGACAACAAACATGCTGATAGTTTGGCAACAATTGGAGCTCAAATTGATGTTCCAAATGGGATAAGATAGGATAAGAATCAACCTCATCTACAAGTGATTATAAGACCCTCTATACCTGATAATGTCACTAATTGGAAATTTTTTTATATTGACTAATAAATATATCTTTTTATACAATATGAGGATGAGTTTTCCTCAAATAACTAATCCAAACTACAACAATAATATGGAGGGTAGATTATACAATTGAAGACAAATAATCTCCCTAAGGGATTAGTCACACTTGAGATTATCTTCAATGATGAATATCAATTTAAGAAGGAAAATGTAATCATGTCTAATAAGAAATAAAACTATGAGAGAGTAAAAATCTTCAAAGATAAGTTGCTTTCTCTTGGGAAGGTATGTACCAGAGAAGAAATATATGCTTTCATTGAGTTATGCAAGGAATTTTTTGATGTCTTTGCATGGGTATGTAGTTATTTAAAGGGATTTGATTAAAACTTATCTCAACATACCATAGATATAGATGAGAATTATAAGCCTATAAATCAAAAACAAGGTATAATCAATCTTAAGATTGAGCCTCTCATGAGAAAGGAGCTTACAAAGTTGATTGAGTCTAAGATGCTTTTTCCTATTAGGCATTCATCTTGGTTGGAAAATTTAGTCTTGGTAAGGAATAAGAATGGGGAAATCAGGTTATATTTTTAATTTAGAGATTTGAATAGAGTTTATTTTAAGGACCATTATCCTCTTCCTTCCATGGAGCATATTTTTCAAGTTAAGGCAAGTAGTGAAAGGTTCTCACTCCTTGATGGATAATTAGGTTGTAGTCATATTTTAGTAAAGGAAAGTGATCAATATAAGAAAACCTTTAATACTAAATTGGGTACATATTCTTATAGTAAAATACCTTTTGGTTTGTCTAATGTTGGGGTTACATTTCAACATGCAATGGATATGGATTTTCAAGGTCTAATAAATGACATAGTGTTGGTGTATCTTGATGATAACACGGTCTTCTCCAAAGATGAAAAGGATCACTTGAATCACCTTAGGTATATTTTTAAGAGATGTAGAGAGTTTTTAATATCTCTCAATCTAAATAAGTGTGTGTTTTTTATCCATGAAGGCAAACTTTTAGGACACAGACTCAAAGAAAGGCTTATCCATAGATCCTGAAAGGGTGAGTGCAATCTTGGTATTGACTTTGCCAAAACATAAGAAAGGTTTGAAAAGTTTCTTTGGAAAAATAAATTTCATAAGGAGGTTTATTTCTGATTTTTCTTATTTATTCAAGCCTCTTACCTCCATGCTAAGGAAAGATGAAGTGTTTACTTGGACAAGGATAAAGAAGGAGAGTTTTGAAGAGATCAAGCAAACTATTTCTCAAGTTCCAACTCTTGAAAGTCCTAATTTTTAAAAATATTTCAACTTGTATACATTTTTAAATGAATAAGTAATCTCTACCATGCTCACTCAATCAAATGAATAAATTTTGAGCATCCTATTTCCTTATTTAGTCAAGGATTGGAAGGCTATGAGGTAAGATACACTTATGTAGAGAAGTAAGTACTTTCAATTGTTATAAGTCTGAAGAAGTTTAGGATTATGTTATATAACAACAAGATTCATATATTGGTACCTCATCCTAGTATCAAAGACTTCTTTTTGAGTAAATATTTAAATGAAAAAAGGGCTAGTTGGATTACAAAAGTGATGGAGTATGATGTAGAAATCAAGATAACCAAGCTAGTGAAAGGGAAGGGATTATGTGAGCACCTTGCTTCAGATTTGACAAAAAAAATTGTTTTAGCCCTTCATGATGATCCTATGATATCTGCATCTTCATCAATGAGAATTTGGACACAAGAAATGATCCATTTTCTTCAAATTAATGAGTGTCCACAAGGCCTAAATAGAGCCAAAAGAAGGTACTTCAAATTACAATATATTCCTAATGTACTTGTTGATGGAGTATTATTTAAGAATGAATTATAAGGTGTGATATTTAGATGTGTTGAATCATATCATGTTGATAATATATTGCTTGATTTTCATGATGGACTAGCTAGTGGTCACTATGCTCCAAGAACCACAGCTACTAAGATTATGAGAGCTGGATACTTTTGGCTTAGTTTTTTAGAGACACCAATGCTTAGGTAAGGAAATGTCAAAAATGTGCTCTATTTGATGGTAAACAAAATCTTTTATCCTTTCCTCTTCATCCAATACAAGTAGACCAACCTTTTATGCAATGGGGTCTAGATTTCATAGGCCTAATCAACCCACCTTCTAGTACTAGCCACAAGTGGGCGTTGATTTCTAAAAATTACTTTACAACATGGGTGGAGTCTATTTCTCCCAAGGAAGCAATTGAAATTTTAGTTGTATACTTGTATGAAGGCATAGTGATAAGGTTTGGGGCTCCTTCAATAATAATTTTAGACAATGTATTAGATTTCCTTGGAATAAAGATAAGTGAGTGGGCTTTGAAACATGGTATTTATCTTAGTAATTCCTCCCAATATTATCCAAAATTGAATGGACTAGTTGAGTCCACTAATAAGAATCTAATTAGGATTATCAAGAGGACAATGGAGGAAAACCAAAGAACTTGGCATTCCAAGTTAAAGACAGCTATTTAGGCTGATAGAATCACCCCTAAAAGAGCCATTGGAAACTCAACATATACATTTGTTTATGGGAGATAATATAGACTTCCTATTTCACTTGAGTTACCAGCTGATCTCACTTACTAGCTAGAGTTGATGGAAAATGAAAGCATGGAGGTTAGATTATGTGAGTTGATGGAGCTTGAAGAAATAAGGGATCAAGCTATGTAAACTATGAGAGATCATCAAGATTAAACAAAGAGATAATTTGATAATAAATCCATGCCAAAAATATTCCAAGAGGGGGATATTATTCTAAAGTGGGAGGAATATAGGGCTAAGTCTGGAAAACACACAAAATTTGATGCTTTGTGGAGTGGCCCTTATGTCATCACTCAATGCAAGCAACACAATTATTTCCAAATTTAAAATTTGAATGGAGAGGAGATTCATATCCCAGTCAATGGGATATATTTAAAACATTTATACTAAGGTTATCCTCTTTCCTTGTACATAGCTACTATTTTCTTATTTTCCCTGAGTGCTTATGCACATGTGTGAGACTTATTGGTGCCTTGCTTTTCTTTGTGTTTGCTTAGTGTGTTGTGGTTGTTTTGTGTATGTTTTAGGCAATTCCTTTCTAGTTTTCCTCAAGAGTTAAATTATTCCCTAGACCATGGATTGATAAGGCTACTGGTCTTTAGTATAGCAAGTATACTACCCCTTATGAGTCACCATTTTATTGACCAAATTTGACTTTTAGGTTAAATTTGGACCCCTATAAGTAAAAAACTTGGTTTTTTAGATGTTTATGGGTTAAATACTTTTTCATAGGCTATATTATATTTTATTTTATGTTATCTAATGTATTTTTATCCTTAGTCATGGTCTAATAAGTTTATTTATCATTTTGGGTCATTTAGTGGGCTTTTAGGGGTCATAAATGTAAGTGGCATAGTTCCAAAGGTGTCAAGGTGTCCTATTTTCCTTCAAAATATCTAAGAGGTTAGATTAAATATCAATTATGTTAGTTCAATCAAAATATTATAGGTTATTTAACTGAAGATCAAGTAATCAACTGAAAAGGGTGAGTTTAGCACTTGTATGGCCCATGGGGGAAGGTGACACATGGGATAAGGTCATAAAAAACCTATTAATATTTATCACACTAATATAAATTCTTGACATGCTCTGAAAGTTCCATTTTAAATCCAAAACCATTTTGATCCTTCTTTACCTTTTTAGACATATAAAAGTGACCACTAGGTTTGTGCTTAGTACAGATAGTTGAAGATGTTTCAAGTAAAATGCCTTTGTAATATGGTATTATAATAATATACCTTCATTTCCATTATAACCATTATTTATGAACCATCCTCTATAAGTTGACTATGTTTTTCTATTGACTATTTCCTGCACCCTATAGGTTTTGCTCCATTTTGGACAAGTTCATACAAACCAGTTGGTGATCTTGACTCCATAGGATTTTGGATCTCTTTTTATATTCTCTCCATTATTATTTTCATGTTTCATGGTGTCTTGATGAGCAAGTTGTCTCATGCTGCAGGAAGGTGTCACCATTACAAAGTTCTAGTCAATTATTCCTTGTTCTAGAATATTGACCTTTTACAGAGGTTTCATGTGAATTAAATATGGTGTTTCATAGGTATAAATAACATATTACCATATCTTACCACATTTTTTTCATCATATCATGCTTGGGAAACTTTCAATCCTATCATTCATCTTAGTCAACTCTTTGCTCAATGTCATGTTCAAGCACACATGTATAGAACTTGTTTAGCTTGTTCATGGAGTTATACTTTAGCTGTATCAGTTGTATAAGTCATCAAGAGTTTAGGGTATTTCATTTAGTTGTTAAAAAATATGAAATATCAGTTATAAACTCTTTCCCCACACCAACCAGTCATTAGAGACCCCTGCTTGCTCTATTCCAGATGTATGCAAGAGATTTTCACATTGGAATGGTGTTATGGAGCTTGTCTTAAGACATCCTTGATAATAATCATGCATTTTAAAGGTTTTAATTTGAGTTTTAGTTTCTCTTGAGACTCATTCATCCACATTTTTTTCTCCATTCTAGACACCCTACCTGCATACAGCCCATATGCACCTACAAAACCCTTTTGTTGATGGCATGCTAAGAAGAAAAGTTTGGTGTGTGTTTCAATCTCTTAAGATTATTAAAAGGTTAATTTTAATATTTTATGAGAGCATATAAATTTCATATACATGAGTATCTTGTATACTACCCAAATTTTATGCTTATTGTTTGTGTGCGCAAATGACCACCTATAAGTGGTACCTTAGACCCATAAAGGCACTTATACAGAAAAGTGAAACATGTTAAAACCTCCTTCTAGTTCCTAGCATATGAATTCATCATTAAAAACTTGGTTGATATGTCAAAATGGAAAAATAAGATGTAAGCTATCTTGGAAAGAACAAGGACTAAGTTCAAGGAAGGTTTCCCTAAAAAGTGAAAATAGAGGTCCAGGGGTGTTTTGTGGGTATCCTATAACATGTTTTCAAATATTTATAAAGCATATAAATAGATAAATTTAGTATAATCTATCATTTAAAGTAACTATTCCAAAGATAAAGGCCATAAATTTAGTGTAAGTTATAAATTGAATGCCTCACAGTTGCCTTATAATACACTAAAACTTTGCATTAACATCTACAAGTTTGGAGGTTTGAGTGGCTTTTGATATCCTAACATTGAAAATAAATAATTCCATCATGGATAAGATGATTCCATTAGTTTAATAGTGTGCTAATAGGCATGATTATCATTATCATGATGTTGGAGTATGGTGTTTTATGTTTCATGGACACCTATAAGTGTCCCTTCTTAGGGAAAATATGTACCTACAGCTAAGAAGATAGACAGTGGGATGGCAGGTGGTGTCTAAGTGGTATTTTAGGACTTCCAAGTTGATTTAAAGTACAAAAATATACTTTTTTGCCTCAATGGATTCAAATAAGTCCTCTAAACATCAAGGCCAAGGTTCAAATAAGCAAATACTCACCTACAGGAGCCATAAAGGTAGGGTTTTACAGTCAAGAGGTAAGAACTCAATATTATAAGTTCAAGGTGATTGTAAATAATATAGGATGGGTTTTAATGATGAAAAAATCATGTGACCCCCCCATTAGTATCATTATTAACTTCATAATCTCTAAACAATGTGAAATAAGCCTATACATACCTCTTAAGACCCTATACACACCTATAGTTGAGTTTGTAGTCATGATGAAGGTAAGAGGTGAATATGCTCAGGAGGTGGAGGAGGGTTTTATAAATAATTTAAATGGTTCATTATTTATCAATAAATTATTTACACAAGCTCCAGGAACCCCTTCAAGATGATCACCCACTCTTCCTCATAGCCAAAGGTAGCAGTCTGTATAGTTATACTAAGAAACCCATGTTGCTCAATGGTAAGAATGAAGAATCCAAAGAAGAGGAAAATTTTTGGGTGAATTAAAAGATTAATCAGAATTAATTTAAGGTGGATTAAATGGTGAATAATCCTAATAGAATTTTTTTATTCCTTGAGGGATCATTCCTAGGTGGAAGTGAAAAATGCAGGAAACAATCCTTTTTGGATGCCTTTTTAAGAATTTTGAGTTGGTTAGGTGCATAATTAGATGAATAAAGATAAAAATATTTGTAAAAATTTTCAATATTATATTATAAAACTCTTAAAATATTCTATTTTCCTTGGGTAAAATGGATATACCTCACTATTTTGTCTCAGAGGTTAGCTAGTCAAGAAAAATCAAGTTTTGGCAAAACAAGTAAATGAAGCCAAAAAGGTTAAATAACCTAAAAGAAATATTGAGGAACATAAAGAAACATATTTTGAGGTGTATTAAATGTAAATATGTTACATTAATCACTATTTAAATCTCATACTTCTGCAAATGATCAAAACACCCTTGCACATAGTCCAACTAAACAAGCTCCTGTTAGGCCTAGTTGGTGATTGAGAGGAAGAAATGAAAAGGAGTGCTTGAAAATTTATGTGATGGTTTTCTAATATTTAATTAATTATTAAAAATAATTATAAACTATCCCAACCATGAGATATTAGTTAAAATATCCAAAACTAGCAAGGTGCATGCTAAGTCTATTAGGCTTTAAAGTGACCTAGAACCAATTAGGGGTCCAACCTCATTTTTAGATTTGGGTGAGATATATATATGATTATAATATTTTAATTAGATGTATTTATTCATTTTTTATCTTTTTATATATATATAAACCTATATGAAATCTATTTTTATCTTAGAGACAATCGAAGCATGCAAGAATAGTGAAAACAAGCTCGATGGGCTAGTTTTGAATACTCACATCTTTCATGAGACTATGAATGGATGAAAAATGAGTTTTTGGAGGTTATTAGTGGTATTTAATATCATATTTTAAAAAAAATTTGGTAGTTAAAATTTTATAGCTTTATGAACAAAGCTTAAGAGTGAAAACTGCCTAAGACCCTTGCAAACTCTTAGTCAAGACACGATGAAGGAAATAAAATTGGATAGCTGATATAATGGAATATTATAACATTAAAGTGATTTTAACTTGTAAAATAATCTCTTAGTATCTTCCCTAACCTTTTTAGTTGTATGGAATTATATGGACATGGTATAAAATAGGGTACTTTTGACTATTTTATGTGTTTTTCAGGTTTTAGAAGGAGTCTAAAGATGAAATAAAGTTTGGGAGGAATCCATGAACTTTTAATAACTCACTATAGACATGTAATTATTTTAAAAAACTTTTAAGTGTTCAAACAATAGCTCTCATCTTAGCCAGTCAAAACTGGCATAGTGAACACAATGGTGAGAAGGGTGAAAACTTCAAGTGTGAGCCTTTTTAAGGTATATCTAAGTAGTATAAGGCCATGGAGAATATTTAAAAGTTTCATCCACTCCCTCCCATGGATATTCATGGAAAAATAAATCCAATTTTGAGGCCAAGTGTGATGGGTGACTGAAAAAAGATTTTTTTAGACTGTAGGTAGTGATGGCTTACTTCCAATAGTTTCTAGATGAGTAAGACTACAACCAATGCATGGAGAATAATTTATAAAATCATTACCTATAATTCCAATCATCATACCTATCCCTTATCATTTTTGGTATGTCTAAATCATGAAGGTAGTTTTTTGAGCCAAGATAAGGAGTTTCATACCACTTTTCATAATTTTCATGACTTGTATGGACACTTGGACTTCCTAACATTGCATGGTTTATTTCACATTTATTTATCATGAATATTTAACCTATTTTATCAGATTTATATATTTCAAAGTTACCTTTGTACTTCCCTTGTCTCGCCCCTCTCCCAAATGCTATAAATATTGACCTTTTTGGGTTTTTTAAGTAGCCTCCATTGGTTAATGGTGAAACCTTGGCCAATTATATATTTGAATGACTCTTTAATAATTAAACAAGTGTTTTCCTACTTACATGTTTTACAATTGAGTTTTTTTTCAATCTTGTTGGTCTTGTATAGTAGAAGATGATCTTTTCTAGCATGTTATCCTTGATTGTTCACCAAGTGTGTAGAAGAGTAATTGTTAAAAGTCTTTGTTAGTGTTCTCTTTTAGTGTATAAGTGTTTTATATGTCATTTATGACTGCATTATCCAAAGGATCATTCATCATCACTCCTAAAAATTAATATACCTCTTGAACCTAGCATATGAAACATTGATGTAACAATCTACCTTATGTTGTGAGTTTTGTATGAAAGGAGCATTGATTTGCTCTAAGTAGTATAAGTTCAGTCAATAGGAGAAAATTAAATATTATTGTATCACCTTTTATATTTCTAAGTTTATCTTATTAACACTTTTCATGAAAATTTGATGAGTGAAAGAGTGTTTCAAAGAGTGCATCAAGGGAACTAGCCCTTCTAAAGATTCATCTCACCAAATTGATCACTCACAACAAGTGAGATGATTACATTATGTCACTTGGATGAGGATATTTGAGACATCTCCTTAAGGGGTGAAAATCCAAGTGATAATAGGTTAGCTTTTTGAAAATATGGCCTTCATTAGTTTGAAGGTGATAGGTACTTTGACTAAGGATGTTTTTGACTAAATAAGTGTCCCACCATATTTTGGCATATTTACCTTCTTTGTCATGAGTGTATTCTAATTTAATGAAAATATCACCAACATTAAAATTTTAAACTTTAACTTTTTTTATTATGTTATTTGGAAATATGGGCCTTGTCTTGGTGATTGTGTTGCAAAGCAAAAAGATGATGTTTATTAAGGAGATCAAGAGCATGAAGATGAGCTTCATGTAATCCTCATTAGGTATGATATCATGAAGAGAGATACATATAAAGAGAATCTCAAATTATAATGGGAGGACTAATTTAGAACCATAGACTAAATAAAATGGTGTTTCCCTAGTGGCGGTGTGTATGCTAGTGTGATAGGCCCAAAGAGTAGGATAAAGATGATGTCAATCTGTGCGGGTGTCACAAATTATCTTTTATAGAATTTTATTAAGAATTTTTTTTATGACCTTGGCTTAGACATTACATTTTAGATGGTAATATGTGGAAAATTGGTGATTGATTTTAAATTTAACATAGATCTGTTTGACAACTTTTTTAAAATGATAGTATGAGGGACATTAAAGTAGAAAATAATTTGATTGAGGATAAATTTAGAAATGGTGGTACTGGTGACATTGACAAGGGGCATAGCCTCAACCCACTTTGTAAAATATTATGTGGTTGTGATTATAAACACATGCCCATCTTGAGATTGAGGTAATTTTCCTATGAGATCTAATCCCCACATAGAGAATGGTCAGGTAAATTCTATGACTTGAAGTTCATCTAGAGGTGCATGAATTAGATCATCATGAATCTGATAAGGATTACACTTTTTAGAAAATTTTATGGCATCCTTTTCAAGAGTGGGCCAAAATTATCCCATACATAAGCATTTATAGGCTATAACATGTCTATTGTAATAGCCACTACAAACTCCCCTATAAGTTTGTTTGAGAAGAGGAGGAACCTCTTCTCTCATAAAAAAATGGAGTAAGGCCTTTAGCATTGTGTTAATAGAGGATGTTATATCAAAATAAATACTTAAAGGATTTCTTACTAATCTGAGTCTTTTCATGAGAATCAATGTTTAGAGGATAAGTTTGGTGTTCAAGAAATTGAATAATATATTTATACCATGGGCTTTGGTGAATGGTAATAGCCTCAATGTGGTAGATGAGTGAATTTTGTGGTTGAAGATAATATGGGTATTTTCTTATTTAGATAAGAAAAGTGGGATTGGTAAGAACTTGGTGTGGATGAAAAAGAGATGCTAAGGAAACAAGTGAATCATCAATGGAATTTTGATCTCTAGGGACAGGATCGATGGTAAAATAAGTGAAATATATAGTGAGGCTAGTTGAGATTTGATGATAAGAAATGATATTCTCAAGTTTGCCTTAAAAATCGCCATTGACTTGGCATAAAATGAGTTGGGAGTCACCTAAAGCATGTAGATATGTGATACATAGATCAAGGGTTGCTCTTTTTCCTAGGATTAAAGCTTCATACTCTACCATGTTGTTAGTGACATTAAAGGTGAGTCAGAAAGCTAATGAGATATTTTTTCCAAGAGGGATCATAAGGATATAACCTACCCCATCTCCTTGAAGACATTTAGTGCCATCAAAATGAAGGGTCCAAGTATCTTTGTATAGATTGATATTAATATCAGGAAGTTCTTTGATAACTAATTTTGGTTTATTAGTGTCAGGGAAGATAGAAGAATATTCTAGATTATTGTTTCAAGGTTAGTAGTGAAGTTATAGAAGTAATCTTCAAGAGATATAGCTTAGTTGAGACCTTTAGTATGGAGAATATTATCATCAATAATATTATCTTGAAAGTTGTTGATAGCTAGGACTAGAGTTATGATAATTTGATTAGTAATGATCTATCCTTTGATATCATTTTGGGTAATAATTCAAATATCAAATTCTATGAGAAAGAACATCCACTTGCCAACTCTATGGCCAAAAAGAAAGTCTTTGGAGAAAAATTGATGAAGGGGATCATAATTAATGATAACATAAGTGGTTTGATAAAGTGTATAATTTTAGAGATTGTTAGTGGTGAAATATATGGTGAGGCAATCACATTTGACTCTTGTATAACATTTTTCATAGTCGATGAGGCCTCAATTGATATAGTATATGCATATTCCCTCCCAGTATCATCTTTTTGGGCAAGCATTCCCACAACTGATATGGTTGCGGAACAAGTATATAAGATTAATAGATGATTATTTGAGGGTGGATAAAGAGTAGGTGGGTGAAGCAATGATTCTTTCATATTATCAAATGCTTTTTGACAAGGATATATCCATTCTAAGGCATTAACTTTTTTAAGAAGAGAATTGATAGAATAAATATGGTAAGCCATTTCAGGGATGAACCATCTAATTTCCCCATGTTTATCGAAGTAAGTTTGAATATATGGAAAATAATGAGGTATTGGCATGTTGATAATATAATTAATATTGGCAAGGTCAACATCGATGCTATGAAGAGAGACTAAGAATCCTAATAGTTTTCCAGATGTGACATCAAAAACATTTATAGGGATTTAATTTAACTTTATATTTAATGAGGTGATCAAAGATAACATCAAGATCAGAGAGATGAGACTTGCAGATTTTGGATTTGGCAATAGTTCATCCACATAGGTCTCTAAAATCTAGTTAATAATATCATGAAAGATGTGAGTCATTACCCATTGATAGGTAACTCCAACATTTTTGAATCCAAAGGTCATTTTAATGTAGCAATAGCTTCCCCATTCTATGATTAAATTTGTGTTATGTTGGTCTTCAAGTGCAATGTAAATTTGGTTGTAAAATGATAAAACATCCATAAGAGATAACATTTCATAATCAATAGTAGAATGAATGATGGCATAAATAGAAGTTAGAGGTAAATTGTCCTTAGGATAAGCAAGATTAATATTACAAAAATTAATGTATATGTGAATGACCCTGATGACTTTATTTCAAATAGGTAAAATGATAGAAACCCATTAAAAATAGTCTATGGTCTTGATAAACTTAGCATCAATAAGGTTGATAATTTTTTTGTGGCATAAAGCTAAAAATTTTGGTGGAAATTTCCATTGCTTTAGTCTTATGGGTTTGGCATTAGGGTAAGTGATAATATTGTGCACGAAGATGATAGGGTCAATACTAGGCATGTCCTCATAGGACCAAGAAATAGTCTAAAGATATTTATCAAATAATAAACTCAAGTCAGCATATTCAATTGGTGTGAGTTCTTGAGAGATCATAATTGGTCCAGGACATGATGGGTTCTATATTCGATTCAAGTGGTTTCTTCAATAAGCATATCATTATTATCTTGGGAATGGTATGGTACATTAGGTAAAGAGTAAATTGAATTTACTTTAGGGTCAATGATAGCAATGAATTTCTTAAAACAAGGGGCTTTATTTTTGAAATTCATGAGTTTGTGATGTTGTTGAGGGAGTTTAGGTTCATAGGCATGAAGTAATTCAAGAATGGATTCATCACTAGGAAAATTGGGAAGAGGACCATAATATTAGACATATATTTCAAGATCAAGAATTTGATTACTATGACAGTCATATTCAAAATGTATTTCACATACATCTATTGCCTTGGCATCTAGTGTAATCTCAAGAGTAGGGGGAGTAGGGGAAGAAGGTTAATCAGATTAGGTGGGGTTGTCATTAACTTCATTGATGGGGTAAGAATTAGATGCAAGGATTGAATCTTTAGGTGGTATAGAAGATGAATGAATTGTTATAGGTTTATAAAGTAGGATTTATTCTACCACCTAAGGAGTATTAATAAGTGGAGAATTAATAGGAGGTATATGACCTTTGAGAGTTAACTTAGAGGTAGTGGAAATGGTATGAACATCACAGTTAAAATAATGAATTTGGGCTAAAGTTTTTTGATAATGTTAAACATTCAATTCTTAGGATTGAGTTTGGGCCATCATGTAGCTATCATCATAGGTTGGATAAATTGTAAATGTTTGAGATTCAAGAGGATTTTCATAAGGGGAAATACCTAGGTCACTGAATTTATGTGGATACATGATTAAAGGATCTTGGAAAAATTTGACCACTCTATAATCATTACATGTGAATACATCTTCTAGGTAAGAGGCATCCTGAGCATTGCATGGAGGGGGAAAATCAATGATCTCATCAATGAGAGCGATAGTGTGATTATAAGGTAATAGATAAGGAGTAAGCCACTCTAATATGCAATAGCTTAGTAGTGTTGTATGTATGTTACAAGTTATTAGGTTCATCAACATCTGAATCAGCTAGAGTGACATGTATGTCTAGATGGATGTTGATGAATTCAGGTAAAGGAGCACTATTGATATTGGAATGGTAGGAATGTGATATTGAGATTTAGGATTGGGAAGTTGAATACTCTAAGGGTTTGGATCAGCCTCATGTTTATTCCTTTTGTTTTTATCCAAGAATTTGATATATTGGCTACCAAAAGAGGTGATAGCCCACATTCTATGAATCCATGGTCATCTTAGGATTATGTTTTAAGATAGGGGAAAATCAAGGACCATAAGCTTGGTTTGAATAGTCTTAGGTTTGATTGTAAGGGGGAGTCAAATATAACTAAGTGGATTTTGATTAATTTTATAAAATTTGTGATAGGTTAGGTGGTTTTGTTTGAGGTGATCCTTATTATAGCCAAGTTGTTGGATGAGCCAAAAATATGTCACGTTAATACCAACCCTTCATCAATTAAAACTTTACGAATAAATGTGGTATTCATGGATATTTTAATGAATAGGGGTGGATCATCAGTGAAAAAAAGGATCTCATCATTAATCATGTATTATTAAAGGAATTCAATAGAAGTTTTAGAATAAGTACAAATGGATTCAATGGTATGCATGTTGGTAGGTTGAGGCTCAAGAGAGGGTGGTTCTCCTTCTATAAAATATGGATCTTCAATTTCTTACAATTGTTGCATCAGGAACTTGTGATGAAAGGGTTGGTGTGAATTAACTCCATAAGGGGAATCTTATAATGTATGGAGTTGAGTTCTTCTAAAATTTCCATTGGGATTTATAAGAAGAACTGGTGTGAGGTTTAGAAGGTTAGGTAGATTTTGAAGGAATAGAAGTGATTGGTGGTTGGAAAGGAAGAGATGGTTCCTCATTTGCTTTCGAAGATAGATGAGTGGTTGTAGTATCTTTGAGGAGTTGTTCTTCCAAAGAGGGTTTCTTAGGTTTGGTGATAGGACCTTTATGAGCTAGTTTGTGATGATAGTTGACCTTAGTTGCATTAACACATTGAGAGTTTTTGTAATATTGGTCATAATTGGCATCAATGGGATAAACATCCTTGGTAGTTTGTTGAGTGGTAGATGTGGGGAAATATTTGTGGTTATTATAAGAGAAAGCTTTGGGACCTTATCATTTTTGAGAATTTTCATGGTATTCTTGATGATGGAGTTGGATGATGGCTTTGTGATTGAAGTAATCACTAAGAATATAAGAGATAGTAAATTTGGTAAGCCCTCTACAAGTTTAATGGGAATGACCAATATTAGTGTGGAACCAACAAAATTGATTAGTACCATACCATTTAGGAGGATTATTTGAATAAGTAAATAGTTTAGAGGGTACTAATAATTGTTTCATTTATTGCATAGTTAATGGTATGTGATAAGATGGGGGATTGTTAGCCTTGGTGACTCCTAATTTAGTTTGAGGGGTATTACTAGTGATTATAAGTTTGAAAATTTCCCTTAATGAATTTAGTATTAGGTTCAAATTATTGTATTAAGAAGTCTTGATTCTTGGTTTGGTCAAGAGCTTCATTAAGTATTTGAGGGGCAAAAGTTCAAACCTTATATTCAAGAGGAGTTAAAGTAGTTATAAAGAGTTTAAATAGATTATCATCAGTCATGTTATGGTCTACCTTGGGGGCCAAAGATTTCCATCATTTGATAAAATCATGAGCTGATTTAGTGGGATATTTCTTAGTATCATTGAAATGACTAAGGAAATTTTTGGGAAGGTCATTGTGTTGAAATTATTTAGCTAGAGGATTGACTAAATCCTCTAGTTTATAGATGGAATGTTGGGGAAGTTGGTTGTACCATTCCAATACATCACTAGTGAAAGCTTTAACTAGAAGTTTGGTGGTGGTGAAAGTATTAGTTTGGATCCACTCTTTATAAATATTGTCAAATGCTTTAATAAAAGATACAGGGTCTTTAGTCCTTTCATACTTGATAATAGGAGAGATGTTACCAATATCAATGAAAATGATGAAATGATCTAAAGGCTCATTTTGGACATTTTGAAACATATTTTTATTCATGATAGGTTGGGGAATAACATTTCTTGAGGAATATCATAGAGGTGGAGGAATAAAATTTAGATTCTTTTGAAGAATTAGAACCAGAGATTGGTTATCCATATTGATCAAATGATGTTGTAATTGCATCATTTGGGAGGTGTTAGATGTTTGAATTATGCTTATTTGTTATATGACTTGTGAAAGAAGTTGGTTTATATCAATTGGTAGGTTGGTGTTTGTAGGAGGATTCCACAAATTTGTATTAGGGAAGGGTTATTAGGAAGTAGATTACCAATGGGATTGTTGAATAGACTTTTATTAATCACTCCCACATTGTGTTGAGATCCTTGAAGATGAGAATTATCTTGATAGGTACAAAAAGGATTAGATCCACCTAATTCATCTTGAGGTGTGATTTGAACCATGTTACAATCCATAGATGAAGTATGGGAAGAAGTCATCCAAGAGTGAGTATTCTCTTGGAAGGTAAATAAAGGGAGAAAAGAATACTCCATATAGCATCTAAATAGATTTAGGTTATCCAAAAATATTCTAATAGGGGATTTCATTATGCTTGATTAAAGGAATAGGATTTTAATCAAAGAGATACCAGGGATAGATAACTAAGTTAGACAGATAGAGAACTAAGGTCATCTAACATGTATAGAGTCAACTGGGTTGACAAAGTACTACTAGATAGAGATTGAGAAGAGTAAAAATTTGACTAGGTCAACTATGTACTACTAGATAAAAGGCATAATATAAAGATTAAATACACAGTCATGTTAGTTAGCTATGTACTATTGGCAAGAAGAAAGATATAGTCTATAAGAAATTGTATCGATTAGAATGATAGTGTTTTGAAATAAAGAAAAAGTTTTCCAATATAAGTGAAGCAATAATGAAATCAAACACACAAATAATTATATCATTATGAGTGATCCAATTGGGGCACACAACACAAAACCTTGCACCAATGTTGGCTAATGCAATTTTTTGTAATACAACATGAAATGATTAGATAGCAAGCAATCAACTAAAAATTAAATACTAACTAAGTGGTCATCCTAAGTATTATTATATTATTAGAAAGTATTGATTTAAGTGTGATAGGAGAGTTGGTTGAAATAGGGAACTAGAAAATCAATCTATGGATGGTTTAGGATGTTTGGGTTGAAAGGGATTTATGTTATTAATGGTAATGGATTAGTATTGGGGCCTCCCCCCTCACTTCATAATACTATAGAGATAAGGGTGTTAGATTCTTTTCCAATATATACCATTAACCACATATTTATATTTCACCAAAAAACCAAGTCGGCTTCCCCCTTGGTGATGAAATCTAAGTAGGTAGGCCTTGGAAAGATAATGTTTAAATGAATTTTGAATGGTATGTGATTTTTTAGTGTGTGAAAAAGATTAAAATAGTGTAACTAAATGATAATTTGAAAAAACACCTATTTAGAATATGTGAGTTAATTTAAGCATGCAAATAGCTAAAAAAGGAAATGTGAATTAACAACTAGAAAATAGTTGTTAATTCCTTAATTTGATAATAGTACATAGCAGGCGATACTATATGCAAATAATACATAATAGAGTTAAATGGATCACTACTATTCTATAAATAAGGTCTTTAAGAATAGAGTCAAATATGTTGACTATGTCTCTCAGACAAAATATAGATTATAGAACTAAGTCGATAAGGTTGACCTAGTTGGTTGTAGGGTTATTATTCTAAAGACTACTAACATGTGTAAAATAGAACTAAAAAAAGTATTAAAATGATAGAGATGAAAGAGAGGAACCTTAATGGGATTGAATATGGTTAAGATATTAAATTTTATACTAAAGTGCCTTCATTATTGCTTTTAAATTCTACAAACTAAGTTGACTAGTTTGACCTAATTTTGTAAAAGCCTGTGTGTTCAAGAGGAATAAGATGATAAAGTCAACCTGTTCGATAGTGTTTCTTAACCTATATGTTGGAAGAGAGAATAAGATGATAAATTTGACTTGTTTGACTTTGTATGGTAATCTAAAATTGAATAATAGTATTGTGTTGACCTATTCAATCCAATAACCTATATCTGATGAAGACCTACATAGATAGAACATAGTCATTTTCATGTGACTATGTTAAACATGTGCACAAAAATTTATAGCTATAATGAATAGTTTTATACATTACTATAAATATATAAAAAATAATAAAATGATAAAAATTATGTCATGAAATAAAACCTACAAGGGTTAGATTCATTTTGGGTTCACCATAATGTATGTAATGGGAAATGCAGTAAATTTATAAAGTAATCCTATATCAAAAAACAAATCCTACTTACACTTATGATTGTGGATACATTAGATGTCCAGGTTCATGATAAAGATGGATCCACTAGACCTAACCAAGGGATATCTTACCACAATAATATCCCCAGGGAGGGTTCCAAACCCTCCAGTCAAGCAAAAATATATAATAACCCTAACTAGGTCCTATGTTTTCATATTCACTAAACTAATATCAAGTAAAGTAAAGTTTAATCTAGTGCTAACCAAAGATTATGGCATAAAGTGGGGTTATTGAACATAAAATTAAGCATGCATAAGATAATCCTATTTAAGTTATGTATAAGTTAAACCCTAATGTATGGAGAGAGAGATATATCAAAAAGCCATTACTTATGTTACTTTTATCTACTAAAGAGAAGAGCAAAGTTCAAGATACCTAACTTGAAGATGAACCCATTGAGACTCAATCTCTCCCTTGGCCAAAGGTTATTTTTAAGAGGTTTTTTTGGTTTTTAAGGATCACTAAGAAAGGCTAAAACATCTAAGACTTGTCCATAAAATAATATTCTTTTCTAAGTAGAAACCCTAAGCTAAAACTCCTCAAATAGAATGGTGGAAGAGTAGATTATAAATAAGCACAAATGAATAATTAATTTCTATTATCTCTCTAATAATGTTTAAATGTATGTGTTTATATAGGTTTATCTAACCCTAGTCCTTTACAAAAGTTTGGGCTAACAAGGTCAGCCTAGTTGACCTAGTATCATTATTGACAAAAATAAATTAAGGCACAGTATAGGTCAGCCAAGGGATTATTTAGAACCTAATAAGTTTTATCAATTAGAGTATGAGGTTGATGTGGCTAAAAGTGTAACATAAATCATCAAGAAGTATTTTAGACTAGGGAAGGGCCAATGAAGGTGGAAAATGACTAGAGGAGGGTGCAAAAGAGGAGGCCAAGCTTTGGGAAATGTTTTTAGGAGATGGTTGGAGTGATAAAAAGTGGTATTAAGGGACAATAATCCTATGAAGCATCAATGGTCTACCCACCCCTTTCTTATTTCACCCCTTAAGGCATTCACTTAGAGAGACTGAGACTCTATAGATTTTTACAAGATAAAAAGTGTCAATAATTGATAAAGTTTGAAAATATTATGTATACACACAATTCAATTATTTAATAAACCTAGGGTACAAGCCACAATTGATGAGGTTGTCATACAAAATCACTCAAATAAGGATATCTTGACAAACCTTTCCTCTAGTGAACACCCATACAAGAAAAGGTATTATTCTACTATAGTCAACACACATACTAAAAGTCATCATTTCACTATATGCTTAATTATAAGGTCAAGAATCCTTAAAATTTAGATTTAAAATAAATTTCCTTATTTTATTATATATTGATGATCCTCTAAAAAGAGTTTTATCTTGAATCATGGGTTGGTTAGATGACAACTCTAACTTAGTATAAGACCTAAGACCTAATGAGCACATAACTGGGTAGCCTACATATCTTCTCTTCACAAGCAAGGTCAGATGTAATTCTTCATATGCATGAGTGAATAGCCTCCTCCATGAGATGTCATATCCAAATGGGTTGGATAGCTAAGCTAAATCAAGAATAAAAACTATCATGGTTTTAAAAAGATTTTAAAATCTCTAACAATGGAAAACTAGAACACTAACCATTTATGCTCAATAAATATCAACATTTAATTTCAACCTATAATTATGGTGAGAGTGAATTACAAGGTGCTATAACATGCTCTCACAAAGTTACCATCTCACCAAATCATAATTTAGAGTACCAAAATAATACTCTATTTCCTTCATCATCAAGTAATTATGGAGTTCTTAAAACATTTAACTCACATCAACGAAGAGTCATTTTATCTCAAAGAGAGTTTTCATCATCGACAATGATTTATTATTTAATACCTCATTTCCAATTTTACTCTAACATGGTTACCCCCATGGTAACATGGTAGCCTTTAATTGGCCCACATCTATCTAGACCTCAGTAGGGTTAAAAAGAGACACCCTTACATGTTTAAGGTTTAATTAGACTCCCCAACTCTAATCAAGTAATATAAATTTTATTACCAAGAAAACACTCAACTATAATGCTAAAACATTGTTATTTAGATATTTCTATTTATGCCAACAGGAGAGTAAAACTATCAATCATCTATTTTTTATCCTTATATCATGAAATTTTGGGCTGAACTAAAAGAAGTGATAAGGTGCAAGGGTATTTGGTAGGTACCAAATGTGGAAGGGTGTTTAAAATTTTGGCTTCAAAATCCTAATTTAAAAGCCTTCAAGGCTCTTCCCTTGATTTTTGCCTAGGGAATTTGGCTAGCCAGGAATTCTAGCATTTTATTAATTATGCTTATTCCTACTTTATAGTGCTTCACACAAATATGCATAATTAGTGAAAGCTTAAAATGTCAACATAAGATTCTTATTTATAGGTAGTGGATTCATCCTCCTTTGGATTTAACCAAATATTTGGGATATTTTTATGGTGCTTGTCAAGGCACATCTTATAGTTGTGGGGATGGAGGCATAATATTCTTAAACTCCTCTCATTATATCAATTTCAAGGCTTGTTTAGGTGATATCACTAATAATTTTTTTGAGATTATGTTCTTGAATATTCTTCTCTAGTTGGTTATTTACATAGATGTTTCTAATTTTTAAGTTTTTATAGATTTTACTATGGTAATAAATTGGGTAAATTGGGTTTTTAAGTTGAGGAACCTAAACTTAACTCCTATTTTATATCGATCTTAAGTGTTAAGATTTTGTTTGAAAAAAACTCTTTCCAACTTGTTTACAAATAGCTCAATGCCTAGCATAAAATATCTCTAAGGAGGAACTTATAATGGTTGTAAATAGATGGGTTTTGACCAAAATTAAAGATGGAATAAGTCTACTAGAGAGTGGTTGTGGTGTCATAACAAGATAAGGGGGTTTAACTCTATGTTTTCTCATTTGATTTGGGTGTCATTGTAGTTGGTGGTTTTATGTTGGAGGCTAAATTATGTTGGATATTGGTTGATTTTAGTGATAGGGTCACTCTCTTGCATAATAACCTATTTATTGTTATGACTTATGGTATTTTATCGACCAATATGGTGTGATCATCTCAAGATTTTGGTTACACACTTCATGCAGGGATATTTTGTTTTTGTTTTGGGTTTTTTTTGTGGCATTTCCAATGTTTTTGCATGGTGGTGATATTTTAAGAGATATTGGACTTTTGTGTTCTTCTTTAGACTTGTTGGTGTGTTAATTTTTTTTCTTATGGAATTTTATTATAGAATATACAACATGTAAATTATTATTCATGTTAATATGAAATTATGATTTTTTCCTAGAGAAAAAAAACAAAGTGTGATAGAAACACTATAAAAATAAATGTGTTTATGGTAAATATTTTAAAACAATGATCTAAATACATTCTATAGGCTAGAAAGATAGTATACTAATCATTAACCAAATTTATTTAAGAAAAAATGTACCAAAAAATTTTCCAAAGTAAACTCCAATTCCAATGTGTACTTTTTAAACCATTTTTAGGTTGATAAAATGTGTACAAAAACACCATTTTAATTAATTAACATAATGAGCATTAAATTATTATAATGGTTTGTTCATAATTTTTAAGCTATATAAAATATGATTTCAACATTAGAGAAATTTTCTATGGGATTATGTTGTAAAACATTTAGCATTTTGAAATGACTTTTATAATTTATAATCTACACTAGTATTAACATAATTAACTGACCATTGATCCAACAGTTCTAAGTTATTTAAAAAGTATTTCAAATGCCAAATTTAATCAACTTTCTCAATGGGTATTTATAATACTTAAGTTTTGTATAGATTTTGTTGCCTTAATAAAAAGCAAAGTAAAAATTATTTACGTAATTTCATTGTTATTACAAAGCTTATTTAAATAATGTTCTAGTTTTCCAAGCTAAGGAAAGATCAATAAAACACTAAAATCTCTAATTGTTCAATTTTTGACGAGTTAAAGGCTCTTACACTTCACTTAGTTTTAGCATCAATGCAAAATATATTTTTGTAATAGACATGAGTTTACTTTAAAATAAACTAATTTAATTCAAAGTCTCAGCTTAAGAAAAGTTAATAAGATAGGTTTACTAATTACTTTGTAATAGTAAAGTTATTGTGAAGATGATGACAGGTCAAAATTGTACTCAAAATCTAGTTAATCAATCTACATAGATTTTTCAAATAAAATTTCCTCTTCAAGTTTTGGTTGCATTATTTTCTCATATTTCATATCCCTTCAAATGCAATGTTCTTTCCAAATAACAAACAAGTCTCAAGGTATAAATAAGGAGTTTTGTTCTTAAATGTCTAACTTAACCCCTAGAATTAGGTTGATTTCATATAATAATAACACTATAATTGTAGTCATAATGTATGAAAAACTAACATCATTTTTTCATTTAACCAAAAAATTCATTGTTTCTATTCAACAATATCATAATTATAGTCTGAGCTTCTTTGAGATCAATATAACTTAATGTTTTCCATAAACATATTATTTTTAAAAATAAGCATACCTAATTGTTCTACAATAATATACAACTCATTTATTTACAAAATAACATTACAACCTATTATTTTCAAGACACTCACACTTTTTCAATACAATTATTTTGTTGTAAACTATAGAGTACTCACCTAGAAAAAAATAAAGGGTTATACTCCATTCAAAATTTAGGGAAACTATTCCATTAGAAATTTTTGAGACAAGATATAATAGCCATAGACATATTAATGTCTACTCTACTTAAATTATAATAGAATTTTAGTTATTAAATCCCCAACTACATATGCAAAATAAATCTAGCTTCATCTACTTTATGACTAACATGAAGCCACACCATTTTATATGTTATATAACTAGGTAAAATCACATACTAGTTATCTCTCTTTGTCAAAGTGGGTTATTTATTTACATAACTTTATTATAATTCTATTACCATTATATATCAATGGTAGTTTTGTTTTCAACTACAGTTTTACACTAACTCTGAGAAGTGGGAGAGTTTCTAAGACTAAGGCACAACCCTTCAATGGATTCCTACCTCACCAAGACAACTATGAATTATGGCATATACAATCCTCTTAAGTGTTTCATATAAAAAACACAATCATGTGAGGATGTAAACTATAATGTCTACAAGATGATAGTTAATATTTTGCCTTATGATAGGAAAAATAATAAAATAGAGGAGGCTCCTTAGATATTATAGATTTTAAAGAACATCATTTGTAAAACATGTAGTAAAAAGGGGATCAACCACTAACTAGGGTGTCTACATAACCTAAAACATAATCCTAACATATTCAATAAACCTCTAATTGTGCATGCATACTTTATGGGTGATTATATGTCATTGTAGTGAATTCTAGAAGCATAGGTCCATCTAAGCTTAGTTATAAGCAACCACCAGTAATCGAACCTTATGGCATGTCTTATTAACTTAATCATTCTTAGCATTCTTTGATATCAAGAGAGGTATCAATCTTCATCCCCATTTCAGAACAAAATGTCCATTCCCATGTTAACTCTCTTTTATTCTATTGCATTTGGTCTGACAAGTAGAAAGAAGGGTTTTGTTCCTTTGAGATGATTCAATAAGGTGAAGGGGCATGGAAAGCTATCGTCAGGCTAATCTTATTCATTTTTATTCCATTTACTCTCCTCAATAAAATATCATCTCATTTAATTTACTAAAAATAAGGTATGGGCACACCTGCTAAGCCCATCCTTTTCCTATGCCTTCCATAAGGAATCAATTTGATGGTTGTGTAATAAAATCACTATTAGGTCAATTTTTAAACAAATCATCAACAACTTTAAAATATTGTATATACATACATATAGTATTTAATGTTTTGTCTTGATATTAATAACTATTATAACACTTGAAGGGAAATGTTGAGTAAAATAATTGTCATCCAAATTTTACAAAATAGGTAAGGTTGACCCTCAAAAATTCCTTAGATGAATTGACAAGGCACATCGACCATTTATTACTATGACTCATTGATTATAGTAGTGGATACTACCCACTTAATTATTTAATTACACCATTAATTTCATATCAAAATTTTATATAAATTTTTTAGTGTGGTGTGAATTTCAATTATTTTTGACTCAATGGGACTCTTTTGGGATTCAATATTTCTAATAGAATATCCCAAGTTGCATACTAAACTTGATTCAACCAACAATGGAATAGTAATATATATTGAAATCACATGTGTGTGTGTGTGTGTGTGTGTGTGTGTGTGTGTGTGTGTGTGTGTGTGTGTGTGTGTGTGTGTGTGTGTGTGTGTGTGTGTGTGTGTGTGTGTGTGTGTGTGTGTGTGTGTGTGTGATGGAAAAAATATGCATTTACACCATTTAAATTACAATCCATTACTAAGTGACAAAATGTCCATGCTGATAGGGTTTTCCAACATTGGATAATATTTAATACCCTGACCAATAAGAACAAATCCAACAATAGTTATTCACATTGAGAAGAGAATCATGGGAATAAAAATATTTGTGCACAGTGTATCTAATGAAAATATCACAAGGTTCCTCAAGATATTCAACAAGTATATAAAGGTTTTATAATCAATCCCACATATTCAATAAGGACATTGTAGTATTTATATCAAACAAAAGCATGAATTGGCCTTCTTGTGAAGCACCATATGCAAAATGAAGAAAAAAATTGTAATACCTTAATATATAAGTTCCAAAATACTTTCTTCATCATGAGAAAAAAAACACTTCTCATATATATTGGCATAAATATCTTTAAAATATCTAAGTGATACTCTAAGGGAGATGCTTTAGAATAATTTGATCACATTTGAAGCATATCCCTTAGAGTATCACTTAGATATTTTAAGGATATTTGTGCCAATATATATATATATAGGCACAAATATCTTTAAAATATCTAAATGATATTCTAATGGATATGCTTCAGAATAATTTGATCACATTTCTTCTTGTGTCCTCCACATAAATTTTAATACTATTATTCCTATCATAGAATGAATGGACGTCATAAAGATAAATTTTAGGCTTTAAAGAACAAAATAAAAAATATTATTGGTAGCCGTAATCCTCCATTGGACATATCCACTAGAACACCACCCAAATCATGTATACATTCTATAATTGAGCAACCTACTCAAACTATAGATATATCTTATAAGGTACAAATGAAATAATAAAATTTACATAAAGAACAATTGGTAAAAGTAAAACAAGAATAGTTAAAAATGGAAAAGTTGAAAAAAGAAGCATATGATTAAAAAAAGTGTGCTTAAGAAAGAAGAATCTAAGAAATAAAACTTTATTAAGAAATAAGATTAAAATCAATATGTGCCCAACAAGATTAATGCCAAAAGCATGATTTACAAGGGGATAAATACATAGTGTTTGTCATATACAGAGCCTTTTATTCAAGATATTGATAATAAGGAACATACTAAAGAACAAAAAAAATTAAGAAATTAGTTTATCTCCCAAAATGATCAGTACATGGTTAATTATGATAATCCCAAGGATTGGTATAATAGTGATGAATACATAGAAGCATTTAACATTTTTTTGAAATAAGTATAAGATGAAATATTATCCTAACCAACTAAGGAGCAAACTACTCTAAAAATCAAGCCAATCAAATAATTTAGATTTACAATATATTTTGATATAGTGTTGATCTATAAAAATTTACTAAATCTATAAAGTACAATACCAAATAGTAACTTGAATGCTTAAACATGAATAATATATAATACTTAGCTTATGTATTTATGCATAGGTATTTTTTAGAAGTGCAAGTGTATAAATAGTCAGGATGATGATCATCGATGATTCATCAGATTCTGTTAATCAGCGCTATGTCACCCTGAACACTACCATTGAAATAAGGACACTAGCATCGATGCTTTTTTTTTTAATGAAAATTTTATCCATAATTAAGTGCATGTACTTTTATATAAATTCCACTTGCACCTATTAGGTTTCTATTTCACCTTAAAAATTGTCTACTTTAGATCCTATCCACAAGTTCTAGGTATCTTATTTTTTATCAAAACCCTAGATCATCTAATGAGGGCATGCCACCTTGTAAAAATAGTGTTTAGTGGGCTCAAGTGAAGTTTAATTAAACTAAAATAACCATATATTGATGATCATTTCATGAATATACATATAATCTAAATAGGGCCTTAGATCGATGTAGTTCTCTTATGTGGGCATGTGTGTGAACAATGGTGCAGTATGTTATATGTGAGTGCATGCAGTGGTCTAGATTTCAACTTGAAAAATACTACTCATGGGATGTTATTTGAATAATTCATAGCTATAATAATATTTATCCTATGATAAATTTTTAAATATCGAAGAATATGTTAGCTTTGATTACTTGAGAGGTGATTTTGCTTGGTAAGTGTTAGATATGTGCATGACTAGTACTTGATGATAATGAATGGCCTTTGACTTATATTTGAAAAAATTTGAAAATAGCCTCATAAAGGGTTAATTAAGATAAATAGGTTGACCTGTACATATCTAATTATTTTAAAATTTGAGTGTGTGTAGGTTACGAACACTAGTGTCAGATCTGGGACACTGACATCAATGCTAATGTCCTAGATAATAAAGAATTGTTGAATACTTGTAAATGATAGTGAAGGATATATATGAAGTTTTAAACATATTTTTGGTTATAGGTGATATGGGTAATCATAATATTAGGTTCCGACCATAAGATAAGCATTTAGGCTCAGTGAGTTAGGGACTGTGAGCCTTTCAACAATGGCAAATTCATGGACTAAAGGGTAGATCCTTGAGTAATTTTTTTCAAATGTGCAAGACTATTTTATCATATAAAAACATAGATTTGAATATATACATTCCCCCCTACCAATCTAATAATGCTTAAGGATTAAATTAGTAGGTTATAATAAATAATGCATATTTTGGTGTGTATAACACCCTTTATTTGAGTTGAGACTTGTTTGAATTTATTTTATGTGTATTACCTTAAACCAAGAGCATGTTTCATTTTAAATGAGTGCATATAATCTTAAAATGAATAATTGAAATTGTTTGAAATAAAAGAGAGCAAGGAAAGAGTACATGTTTGTCAATGCAACCATGTTATGCCTTGGTAGTTTTCTTTGTTAATGATGCTTCTTAGTTAAAGCATTGGAGACATGTTCATAACTAAACCTTCAAGATGTGAAGAGGGAAATTGGAGGGTGATCATACTCCAATTTGGTGTTAGGGTAAGTTATGCCAAGACCATCGAGATCACTAAATCTTAATCACATAAGCCAAATGTAAACATAATCTATCCAATCTCACCCAATTCAAATGGTATAACCATATCAACCCACAAAATAAAATTATTTCTAAATCCATTGGGAGTGTTGAATCTTGATTGCACTACTCAAGGGAGCCAACTACTATAATAAATAAAATCTTAATCAATGCATCTTGGTAAGGTTGATGCATGAATATTGGTATAATTAAATATGTATTTATAATTTGGTGCATCTGCATGGCATTTTCACCTCTAATGTGTTTCAAACTAAAGTATATGTCAAATTGTAACGTTTGATTTGTAAAATGTATATGATATGTGTCACAAATCTAAAAAAATCTGACCTAAATTTATGAAAATTGATGCCAAATGTATAATATTATATCATAAGTGTATATTTGAATCATGTAAATTATATCAAATTCTACCAATTATGCCAACTGCATGTATGTGGACTTATATATCTATGACATACCCCCACTAATATGCCTCCCTTTTGTGGTGAGGGGAATGTAATGTGATAATCACCTTATCTCAAAAGGATAATATATCCATGATATATTTATATCAATCATGTATAAAATAATCATATAGTGATATCATGTCCAATTATATGTATAAATGAATCATGTATTATCCAAACATAACAAGCCCTAATATGCATGATATGGATCATATAAACGTATAAAAGTAATAAACTTGGAAAAAAATCAAGTAGACACACAAGATCACTAAATGTCACTCAAAAAAGGGTCTAAAGAGACTGAAAACAAGGGGTGGGCTCAAATACAACACACTCAAAGGGAAGGACATATTCAAATTTCCACACACTAAAGAAACAATCAACACTCGAGGCATTGGGGCCAATAAACAAGTAATATGTTCAAGTGTTCTACAGTCAACACAAGGTAGCAACCAATAATCACACTCAAGTAAATCATGTGATAAGATGAAATAAGTGAAATATAAGCAACTAGCATAAGCATGTCATACTAGCCCCTGCATACATTTGTTAGTAAAATATCATGTAAAATAACATATCAAGTACATTATGTAAAATGGTAGCATGATTATAGGCATCTGCAAGCATTAGTTTATAAGTGCCACATGATAATTTAAATTTATCATAAAATAATAGAACATGTATCAATCATAATCAGTAGAGTCAATATGCCCCCAACATAGTGTGTCATGCAAGTAGAGGAAAGGTCCAACATCATTATGTGCATGTATCATGGATCTAGTGGATATATGCATCACACTCAAGAGCTTGTGAAATATATGTGTATATAAATGATATGTTATATAGTAACATAAAGTAAACAACATATACAAAAGTAAGTAAACATGTGAAATGTTAAATATTTTTGTTTTATTTCAATATTTTTGTATTTTATTGATCATTTAAATTTTTTAAATTTTTTATTTATGTGTCATATTTACACAAATTCATAATATTCATTTGACTCTCGATGGGATTGACTTCAAGTGTAGCCAGGTAATACACTCATTTTCACAAATTTTATGTAACTACGAATGGGCCCAACTAATTTGGTTTGAATTTATTTTTTTGTCCTTTTTCACATTGGTATTCTTTTGATTTTATTTAGTATGAGATCACCCACATTAAACTCATGTGGCTGAACTTTATTTTTTTATGCTTGCTTAACTCGATCTTGATAAACCTATAGATGCTCAATATCCAGTGTCTTTTACACCTAACTACTCCAACTAATATAGTCACTTTTTGTGATACTCATTATCTTGAATAATATTCTTGAGAGAAAACCATAAAAATAGGATTTTAATCTCAATTGGTAGAACTACATTTGTATCATAAACCAAGGATAAGTTGTAGCTCAAGTAGGTGTACAAAAACTAGTGTCGTATCCCCATAAGACATACATCATCTATTGATGCCAATCCGTATTGTATCTTTTAACTACTTTTTTTAGTATCTTGATAATTGTCTTTTTTGTCACTTTTTCTTGACCATTATCATGCAGGTAGTATGGTATAGAGAATGTGTGTTTTATTTTGTATTTTTTGCAAAAACACTTCACTATTTGTTCTTAAATAATGACCTATCATCTTTAATAACAATTGAAGGTAAACCAAACATAGAAATAATATTAGTCATCATGAATATGTATATGTCATCTCCAATGGTAAACTCAAGGGGAATTGCCTCTACCTATTTGATAAAAAAATTATGTAGTTGTGATTAGGAATTTATGACCTCTTGGTGATACCAGATATATTTTTCCAATCAAATCAAATCCCCAAAGAGAGAATGCTTGTTATACATGGAATAGGGTGTGGTAAAATCCCAAAGTATAATATAAGGACACATTTGAAAAGTATATAATTTTATCTTTTGTATAAAATTTTCTATGTATTCAGCCTTATAAGCCTAATTAGGTGACAAAAAAATGTGAAGAGTCTTTCCTTTTGTATCTCAAAAGGATGGAATGTCAAGAGATAATGGGTTGTAAAAGGTTATTATTAACCATTTTTACCATGATCAAAATGGGTTAACCCCCCATAGTTAAAATATTTAATAGGGGGTTGATTATAATGTCATAAGGTGTCTTGCAGTTCATCTAATGTCATTTCATATGCCATTCTATTTTTGGTCATTGTCTAGTCTAGTCCATGTGTCATTTGATATCTTAGAGGTCATTTTAGAGTCATATTTGAAAGTGGCAGGTCTTCATGGTGATCAATGCATTTTGAGCATGGATCAGGTTGCTAATGGATGATCAAATAGATAGTGTTCTAGAGACCCTATGGGATGTCAAGGATGTTTAGAATAACTTAGGAATCTCTTAGTATTCATTTGGTTCTTCATTGTATTCATCTAGACATTTTGGGTCAAGTGGAATAATTTTTGAGTAGGTAGTTCTATAACATCATATTTTCCATGTGTGGATGAGTTAGGGAGAAGCAATTATATGGGTATGTTCATATTAGTCCCAAAAACATATGTACCAAGTTATGTTTCATCTGACAAAGAACACTAGAATATAAGAATGTTCAAAGTAGGCTTCTCAAGTATAATTCACTAATTTTCCATATCCAATTTACAAAGAAGCTCGAATAGAGTCAAGTGAGCATATTGACTAGGCCATATCTCACATGTGTAGTAATTTTAGGATAAAATGATCATATGGGTTTATTTATCTTGGTCCCTAGTTACTACATGTTAAGTTGCAGATCATCCTCTAAACTTAAAAATAAGTTATGCATTTTCAAATTTGGCTCCTTAGTCAAATTTTGCTAAGTTTACCATACTTAACCAAGTGAACTAGATCATTTCCAGACCATCACACAGGATCAAAGGGACCATCTAACTTTTGCATTTAATATATTTACTTAAAAGGCTCTTAGGTTCAATGAAACAAATGGGTTCATTTTTTTTACCTCAAGAACATCTCCTAAAAATTTGGTTCCTCCATGACTTTTGTGCTTCAAGATCTAAGCCTTTGAAGTTGGACCTACAACATAAGATGTTTTTGTTAATGTCAAGTTTTAGATATATCAAAGGAAATCCATTTGAGCTTAAATTTTATAGTCTATGGGATGTGAATAATGGCCACATGAATGTCATTTTATGGGAGTGAGGATGTCAATTTTAAGATCATGAAGTAACCATTGGGTTTCAAATAGTGGGTCCTAATTGATCTAATAGTCCACATTACATCATACATCTTAATCAAATGGTGTGAGATGGGTTAAATATTCAAGGAGTTTTATGGGTTGAGACATGGTGTAAGTGTGTGAGGCTATACACTAAAAGTGAATCCTAATAACTAATGCACATTTGACATGTGGTGTAAACCTAGATAAAGTTGACAAGTCAAAGGGCAAGATCGATGACTGGCACTTGATCATATAGATCAAGATCGATGGTGAGAGAAAAATTCAATATGTTAACAAGTGGATTCTAATCTAAATACACAATAAGAGAAAAGTCATTCTTGGAGAAATGTGATTGATTTGAGTTGATTTTTGACAAACAAATGTTAAATCAAAGGGCTATTTTTTACCAAAGCAAGCAAATATTACAGACGTGGCTAAGGATAGAATGAGCAACATGTCAAGGGAATACCATATGGACAAATATGTAGGATATATTATTTTAAAGTGGAGCAAGCTCTTTAGACTCTTTCGTAGCCATGAGATCTTAATCAAGGTTTGCGATCAATAATGATTGCCAAATGTGAAGAATGAAGTCCAAGAAAGTAATAAACGATTGCATATGCTAAATATAGGTGTCTAGAATATATCTAGTATTTAAAATAATATGTTATGAATGTTATATCATGTTTCAAACTCTCTTTAATAGTGCATATGTGTCGACTCTCCTAGTTCAGTTTCAAATGCTCGAGAGATGGTTCATGATGAAAGTAGTTTCATAAAGGCTAACCAAATAATATCTGTACAATTTTGAAAAATTTTGGCATGGCTTATAGGGACATATATCTTAAGAATCATTCATGGTCTATTTCAAACTCAGTTGCACCTGCAATGTAACTATTTCTCATGCTTGGACATGTGTTCTAGTGACCCTTGATCTTATTTCTTTTCTTCTCTCTCTAAAGTTCTATAAGTATCTACCATTTTGGCCTTTGTATATTGATACCACAACATGTATGGTGAAAGCCTAATGGATTGATGTCATATTTTTCCTTTGAACATTAATGCAAGGCTATTTTTGAGTTCTCAAATAATTTCCTAAGTGTGTAAGTGATTTATAGTGAGAAGAAGTGATAATCCTCTATCATTCTCTCCTTTATTTTTTCATATTTTTGCAAGAATTCTTAGTATAATAGGTCATATAGAGTGTAGTTAAGTGTGTTAAAATCTTTCAAATGTATAATTGTCCTTAGAATTTTCAATTTGACTTCTAGTCCATTTGTCTTGTATTGTTTCACACATCTCACCTCTATATTGAAATACTCATGTTAGAACCTTTTAGAGCTTTAAGACTAATTTATATGCTTTGCTTTATTGTGTTTGGAATATTATGGTCATTTAGAAATAATATTTGTGCATCCCCTCCCCTAGAGTATGTTCCATTTATACAATTCTAACTCTTTCCCCCATAAGCAATCAGTAGTTCAAGTAATAAGCATTGTGTGATACATTCAGGGAGTTAGACCTTTAAATCTAGAGGCTCATTTCCATAATAGGTACACCCACATACCTATAAATTTTACCATGTTTTCAAAATATATAAGAGGCTTGAACACCATCTTCTAGGGTGTGATATTGGTGATAACAGTTATGGCATACCCAATGGGACTTGTCTCCAAGATAACTAGTCAAGTTTAATGTTAGTCTTGACAACATCAGCTATAATTTGATGTGTTACTCAATATTTGGAAACTCCATCAAGGTAAATCTAGTTCAAGGCCATTTGCCTTGATTATAAAATTGCTTCCATAATTCATGGTTCTCACTAAGTCAAACTCTAGAGGAGTTTTCAATCCTATTGACGCACTCTTTCATTCTAAACTTCCCCTTGGAGTTTAATACCCTCCTCTTAATCTAAACTTTAGAAAACTAGTAGATTTTTTATAGAGAGAAGAGGTTGAATAAATTCAAGATACTGAATATTTTGAAGAGTTTGAATAATAAATGGCTAGAACTCATGTTTTCCCTACCTTCAACATAGAAAATCCAATTTGCCTTCAATCATATGATTCCATTCCTACCAATGCCACAAAATGTGTGCCCATGTTCAGTGGTAAGAGTCATGTTACACCAAGCGAGAACATTAGAGATGTCTCTAACTTTTATAACTTCCATAATATCACTCAGAAAAATATTTCCATTAGAATTCTAGCCATGTCCCTTATGGGGAAGGCTCTTGATTGGTATCGGACTCTAGAAGGTGGATGCATCACATCACGAGATGAATTTGGAGTGTTGATGACTAAAATATTTTGAAATAAGAGTGACCATGCCTCTCTCATACACCAACTTAATGTAATCAATAGAAGATCCAAAGAAATAATGCATGATTTTAATGAGAGATTCCAAAAAACATAGAATAGACTACTTCTTCCTATGAGGCCACCTCCCAACTTTGTGTTTCCAACCTATTTGAGAGATATTAGAAATTCAAATTTCTATCATGATTTAATCTATGGGTGGATCCACTCTAATTGAAGCATATGAAATTCCTATTAGAGCTAAAAATAATCTCATCCAAGCTAGAATATTGCCACCTAAAATGTCTATACCTCTATTGTCTCATGCTTCTATTGATGCTTTGAATGTGGCTCAAAATCCTAATGTTAATACCAAGCCTAAATTTTTTCCTAATAAGGTAGATAATGCCATGAAAAAAGATGTATACATTCAATGGTTAGAAGTTAAACTTGGTAGAGGTAATATGCACCAAAGTGCCTATCAGCAATAGTATGGTTAGCAATATAGAAGAGGAAGAGGCCAATGGCAACCTAATCCCAACAAGGTTACCAATGCATATAATCCCAACTCTACCACCAATACAAGAGATATGGTTCCAATTTATAACAACTTGGTGCAAGGTGATAATTAGTAGCAAGGCTAATTTATGGATGCTAATGAAAGTAGATAGCATGCTCTTGTTTCTCAAGTAGAAGTTACTCCTCTCCTATATACTGAGGATGAGGATATGATATAGACAAGTGACGGTGGATAGCCTCAAGAAAATATCTTCACTAACTTCTTGGTTAAGGACACCTTAATGATTAATAAAAGAACCTCAGTCATAGATAACACTAGGACCAAAATTAAGGATTTAAGTGGAGATAGTAATGTGCCTATAATTTCATCCAATCATCCTCCAAAGTAGAAAAACATGGCTACAAGTGGGATAGTTCCGATGGCTCTTACACTTCCATCAAATCAAAATGCGGGAAGGACTATTCAAGGCACTCCAACACCTCAGGATCTAAACCCATCCTTACCTCCAAGAATCTAGGAGAAAGTAGGTATGTCTTCTTTAAATATTGTAGATTCATTGAAAAGTACTAAAAAATCCATTTCTCTTTGGGATGTTCTATATATGCTTGGTCAGAAAGAGCTCTTATAAAATCAATTATCTAATATCCATACTAGTGTCCCTCTTTCAAATGAAATTCAAATACATTTTTTCCTTGAAAATGTCCCTAATACCATTTTTTAACCATCCACTAGAGCTAAGAAACCTCCTCCATTCTATCTCACTCTCATAGTGGGTGACAAGTTGGTCCATAACTGCATAGTTGATAGTAGAGCTTCAACTTCTATCATGCCCAAATTTATGGCTAATAAGTTGGGCCTAAAATATGAGCCATATAGCCCAGGGGTCCTTTAATTAGATGATACAACTACTAAGATAGTGGGTCTAATTAAGAACTTGAAATTTTTCATGCATGATTGTCCTAGTTTCCCCATCTTTCAAGACATGGTTGTTATTGATCTCCCATCCCACTTTGCAATCTATCTATCAAGGGACTTAACAACTAAAATAGGTGGCTACTTCTTAATTGAATGGTCATTCTTGGCCTTCAAAATAAGGTATGGGGTTAAGGTGATAATTAAGACACAACCTCTTGCAAGGTTTCATATTGAATCTTACATTGAGACAAGTTCTAATTTGAATTATGTTATTCATGAAGAAAAGGATTCTATTTTTTATTACAAAACTTCTTCCAAGATTGAAGGCATTGTAGATATATTTATTGATGAATATGGTGCTAACACTTATGAGCATTATCCTTATTCTCTTATGGAGGAAACTGATCTAGGAGTATATTGCATACATGAAGAAGGAATACCAACACCTCTACTTTCCAAGGAAGAAGGTGAAGAAGATGAGATGTGGAAAATGTTTTTTGATGGTTCAAGAAGTAAAATTGGTGTAAGATTTGGTGTCATGTTATTCTCCCGATATAAAAATCAATACTATGTTTCATATAGATTTCATTTTAGTTGCACTTGTAATGTGGTTGAGTATGAATGTTTAATCCATGGCCTTCAATGGGCAAGGAGAAAAGGAATCATGAACTTACAGGTATATGGAGATAGTGAATTGGTTTTTCATCAGGTTATAAATGTGTTTTCTACCAATAAACCTTTGCTTAAGTCATATAATCATAAGTTATGGGATTTTCTTGAATATTTCAATGTATTTAACATACAGACAGTCCTAAGGGAGCAGAATAATCATGATGATAGACTAGCTACCATAGGAGCTCAATTTTATACTCCAACTACCATAAAAGAGAAGGGAAATAAATATCACATTAAGATAATTATCAAACCTTATATGCCTAATAATGAAGTGTCTTGGAAAGTGTTTGATAGTGATAAACACATTACGTGCTTCATGTAAAATGAGGCTAAGTTTTCTTCAAAGAATTAGAAGAGACTCCAAGAATAATTGGGTGATCAGATTGTGAAGCTAAGGACAAATAAGATACCTAAGGTTATGGTGACCTTATAAAGTATTTTCAATGATAATGATCAAAAGAAGAAAGAAAAAGTGAATATGTCTACAAAACAAGAGAATTATGAAAGAGTCTTTATTTTCAAAGATAGACTCTTCAAACCAGTCAAGGTATGTTCTACATTAGAAAATAAAGCATTCATTGATTTATGTAGAGAGTTTCATGATATATTTTCTTGGGAGTATAAGGACCTAAAATTATTTGATCTTATCCTAGCACATCACACTATTTATTTAGAACCTGGATGTAAACTGGTCAAACAGAAATAAAGACCCATCACTCCTAAGGTGAGCAACTCATGAGGTTAGAGCTCACTAAACTCATTGAATCTCAAATAACCTTTCTTATCAAGCATTCAACATGGGTATCTAACCTTGTGCATATTATAAAAAAGAGAGGGGAGATAAGACTTTGTGTGTATTTTAGGGATCTTAATAGGGTGTCACTCAAATATCACTATCATTTACCAACAATGGAGTAGATTTTGTAGATTATTTGAGGTTCTCAACACTTCTCTCTTTTATATGGATACTTAGGTTATAATTAGATTTGAGTCAATTAATATGATCAGTTTAAGACAACATTTACCATTAAATGGGGATATTTTGCTTATAGGAAGATGCCATTTGATTTGTTAAATGTTGGTGCAACCTTTTAAAGAGCAATAGATATGGCCTTCAAAGGTTTGATTAATGAGATGTTTTTGGTTTATGTAGATGATATAACAATATTTTCCAAGGATGATAATGAACATATGCAACCTTGAGATAAGTTTTTGAAATATGTAGGCAGTATAGAGTATCTCTTAATCCAAATAAATGCATCTTTCCTATCCATGATGGTAAGTGCTTGGGACACATTATTTCCAAAGAATATTTGGATATTAATCCTAAAATGATAGAGGATATTATTGGCCTATCATTACCCTTGCATAATAAATGTCTCTAAAGTTTCTTAAGTAATATAAATTTTGTAAGGAGATTCATACCTAGGTTTTCCTCTTTGGTGAAACCTATCATAGCCATGCTCAAAAATCATTAGGCCTTTTCTTGGACCAAATAACGTAAGAGTAGTTTTGAAGCCATTAAAAAATCAATTACACAACCTCTTACTCTTATGAATCCTAACTTTTCTAAATACTTCATGTTGTATTCAGTTTCTAATCTTGATATTATCTCAACCATGTTAATGCAAAAGAATGATGAGGGTGTGGAGCAGCCTATTACATTATTTAGTCAAGGTTTAGAAGATTATAAATTCAAGTACACCTCCATGGAGAAATAGGTCCTTGCTATTATGAGAGGGACAAATAATTTAAGTCATATGGTTTCAAACAATAAAATTCATGATATGGTTTCTTATCATAGTACTAAAGAGTTTCTTTTGAGTAAAGACCTTAGTGAGAAAAGAGTAGGGTTGATCATTAAGGTAATGAAATATGATGTTTATATTAAAGTAACAAAGTTGATAAGAGTTAAGGGCCTTTGTGAACACTTAGATTCAGATCTTAATGATTCAAAAGAATAATTTCTAGTCAATCATGATTATTCACAACCAACTGGTTCTTTTCTTGTATAGAGCTGGACACAAGATGTGATTAGATTTATTCAGAATTGTGAGTATCCTAATGGCATGAGTAGATCATAAAGGAGGTATTTTAGATTACAATCTATCCCTTTTGTCATGTGGATGGTGTGTTTTTTAGAAGAGACATTAATGGTGTGCTATTGAGATGTGTTGATAATGATCAGTTTGGGATGGTGTTTGAGAAGTTTCATGATGGGACATTAAGAGGTCATTTGTCTCCAAGAACCATAGCTACCAAGATCATGAGGGTTGGTTATTACTAGCCTAGCCTCTTCAAGGATTGATATTCTTGGGTGATAAGTTGTGTACAATGTTCTTTCTTTGTAGAAAAACATAAGCATGCATCCCTTCCTTTGAAGCCAATCCATGTATGTCAACATTTTATGTAATGGGGTCTAAATTTCATTGGCATGATAATCCCCCATCAATTTTTGGTCATAAATGGATATCCACATCAACTAATTATTTTACAAGATGGGTTGAAGTAGTAGCATTGAAGGAAGATAATGAGAATGCTATCCTAGACTTCTATGAGAGCATCATAACAATATTTGGTACTCCTACTATTATCTCAGATAATGCTCTTTTTTTTATGGGTGCTAAGACAACTGATTGGTCAAATAGTAATGGAATATTTTTGAGCACTTCATCTAACTATTACCCTTAAGGTAATGGGTTGGTTGAATCTACTAATAATAACTTGATCAAAATCATCAAGAGAACCTTGGATCATAATTAGAAGGCTTGGCACACCAAATTGAGGACAAACTTATGGGTTGATAGGATAACTCCCAAGAGGTCAATAGGGAATTATCCTTTTATGTTTATCTATGGAAAAGAGACTAGGTTGTCTATGTCTCAAGCACTGACTGACTTAGAATTGGCACATCAGTTAGAGCTACTGGAAAACACTCCTATGAAGGTAAAATTTATATAATTAATGGAGTTAAAATAAACTAGAGAGAAGGCTCATCAAGCTTTGGAGCATCACCAAGTATTGATGAAAAGGTATTTTGATAAGAATAAAACTCCAAAATCATTTCAAGAAGGTGACATAGTGTTGAAATGGGATAAAGATAGATCAAAGATAGGGAGGCATACAAAATTTGATACTCTATGGAGTGGACCATATATCATCATCAAGTGCAAGCAAAGCAATTCTTTCTAGCTAGCAAGGATGAATGGAGAAGAGTTTCCCATCCCTGTGAATGAGATATATTTTAAACCTTGTTATTGAGTGGTAAATTTTAGTTTTGTATATAGTAGAGTAGGTGTGTGTTTTATTTCATTATGTGTGTTATGTTCCCTAAATGTTCTAATTTAATATACGTTTGTCTCTTCTTTGTGTTTTGTCATTATTGTTTTCTATTGTTGTGTGTTGTCAAAGTCATTTATGTGTCAATTTTATATACATGTGACTCCATATCCCAATGGACAAGATTAGTCAACTATTCATGGCATATCAATCATGCCACCCTTGGGAAATCACCAAATATGTTGAACATATTTACCATGATCAAAATGGGTCAACCCCCCTATAGTCAAAATCTTTGATAGGGGGTTGATTATAATGTCATAGGGTGTGTTGTAGTTCATCTAATGTCATTTCATATGTCACTCTAGTTTTGGTCATTGTCTAGTCTAGTCCTTGTGTCATTTGATATCCTATAGGTCATTTTAGAGTCATATTTGAAAGTGGTAGGTCTTTATGGTAATCAATTCATTTTGAGCATGGATCAAGTTGTTAATGGATGAATAGATGGATAGTGTTTTAGAGACCCTATGGGATGTCAAGAATGCTTGGAATAACTTAGGAATCTCTTGGTATTCATTTGGTTCTTCATTGTACTCATCTAGACATTTTAGGTCAAGTGGTAGAATTTTTGAGTAGGCAGTTTGTTGATGTCATAGTTACCATGTGTAGATGAGTTAGGGAGAAGCGATCATATGGGTTTATTCACATTAGTCCCAATAACATATGTGCCAAGTTTTATGTCATTTGATGAAGCACAGTAGAAGATATGAGTTTTTAAAGTGGGCCTCTCAAGCATAATTTGCTAAATTTCCATACTGAGCTAATTTTCAAATAAGCTTGAATAGAGTTGAATGATCATATTGATAAGGCCATATCTCACACATGTAGTAGTTTTATGAGAAAATGATCATATGGTTTTATTCATCTTAGTCCTTATTTCTTACATGCTAAGTTTCAAATCATATGCTAAAGTGTGGAATAAGCTATGCATGTTCAAATTTGGCTCCTCAGTCAAATTTTGCTAAGTTTCCCATACTTAGCCAAATGAACTAGACCATTGCCAGACCATCCCATAGGATCAAATGGACCAGCCAACTTTTGCATTTAATATCTTCACTTACAAGGATCTTGGGACTAGAAGATCAAATGGGTTGATTCTTTTTATCCTTAATAACATCTCCTAAAAATTTTATGCCTCCATGACTCTTACACTTCAAGATCTAAGCCTTTGAAGTTGGACCTGCAACACAAAACATTCATATTAACATCAAGTTTTAGACAGAGCAAAATAAATCCATTTGATCTTAAATTTGATGGTTTATTAGACATCAATTATGGTTTCATGAACATCATTTGATGGGAGTGAGGATGTCAATTTTAAGATTGTGAATTAGTTATTGGGTTTCAAATAATGGGTCTCAATTGATCTAACAATCTGCATTGCATTATACATCTTGATCCAACAGTGAGAGATGGGTCAAACATTCAAGGAGATAGAAGGGTTGACATGTGGTATAATTGCATGAGGTTGTATATTGATATCAAATCCTAATAACTAATGCACATTTAACACATGACATAAGCTTGGATAAAGTTGACAAGTTAAGGGGTAAGACTGATGGTTGGTGCTTGATCATACAGATCAAGATTGATGGTGCAATCAAAAGTCAATATGTCAACAAGATAAGTTAGATCTCAACATCCAATAAGAGCAAAGGTTGTCTCAGAGTACTGTGATTATCTAAGTCAATTTTTTATGGATGAATGTCAAATCAAAGCACCATTTTTTATTGGAGTAAGCAAATATTTTAGACATGGCTGAGGATGGAATGAGCAACATGGAAAGGGAACACAATATGGACAAATACATAGGATCAAGGATTCTAAAGTAGATCAGTATCTTTAGACTCATGCACATCCATGAGAGCTTAGTCAAGGTCTAGGATGAATACTGACTACCAATTGTGAAGAACAAGGTCCAAGAAAGCAATGAACAATTATAGATGGTGAATACAGGTGTCTAGAATATAGCTAGCAGCTAGGGGAACATGTTATGACTATTATAGCATGTTTCAAACTCCCTGAAATAGTGCATATGTGTTGACTCTCTTGATTTAGTTTCAAATGCTTGAGAGATGGTTCATGATGAAATTAGTTTCACAAAGGCTAGCTGAAGAATATCTACACCATTTTGGAAATGTTTGTCATGGCTTATAGAGACATATTTCTTAAGAAGCATTCATGGACTATTACACACTCAGTTGTACCTATAATGTAACTATTTCTCATGCCTAGATATGTGTTCTAGTGACTCTTGAACTTCTTTCTTTTCTTCTCTCTCTAAAGTTCTATAAGTAACTGCCAATGGATACCACACCATGTATAGTGAAGCCCTAAAGGATTGATGTCATATTTTGCCTTTGAACATTAAATCAAGTTTGTTTTTGAGTTCTCGAATAATTTCCTAAGTGTGTAAGTAATTTATAGTGATAATAATTGATAATCATCTATCCTTCTTTCCTTTATCATTTAATATATGAGCAAGAGTTCTTAGTCTAATAGGTTATATAGAGTATAGTTAAGTGTGTCAAAATCTTTCAAGTTTATAATTGTCCTTGGAATGTGTAATTTTCCTTCTAGTCCATGTTTCTTGTGTTTTTCACAAATCTCACCTCTATATTGAAATACTCATGTTAGAACCTTTTAGATATTTGAGACTAATTTGTATGTTTTGCTTTATTGTGCTTGGAATATGATAGTCATGTGGAGATAATCTTGGTGCATCACCTCCCTTAGATTAGGTTCCATTTATTCAATTCTAACTATTTTCCCCATAAGTAAATATTAATTAAAGTGATAATCATTGCATGATACATTCAAGGAGCCGACCCTTTAAATCTAGAGGCTCATTTCCACAATAGGTACACCCACATACCTATAAATCTTCCCATATTGCCCAATTCTAGAAGAGGCTTGAAAACCCTCTTCTAGGGTGTGAGATTTTATGAAAATAGTTATATATAATACTTTGTTGTAATAGAATATGGTTTTGATGTGTTGATAGAGTTTAATAGAATCATTTTGATGTGGTTTTTTTTAATATTCTCTTACATATGGTTAGTGTGTAGTAAGTACTTTGTTTTGATTTAATTTTTTTATCGTATATTATGTTATTTATGTTATGTCTTTTATTATTGATGTGTTTTTCTTACCATTTATGTGCAACTTTAGATATAAATGATGGATTTTAAATCTATAATGTCATTTATGGCTTTTGCTTACTCTTTAATGTGTAAACTATCCCTATAATTATCATGTTCTAGAGTATTTCCAGGAACCTCTACTAACAATGGTATGGTGAGCATGGAACCATTTGGATGAAATATGCTGAGATGGCTGATAGGATAAAAAGATATAGAGAGATGGTTGGATGAGAGAATCTAGAATTTCATAGAATAAAAATTAAAGAGAGTTAGAAAAACTATGAAGAAGATTATCCAAGATCACATCTACGGTGACATCTATGAAATCTTCTAGTGTGAGTTACCTAGATTTTTAACCACGTGGCTAGCTAGGTTGGAATATTATTGCTTTAACCCAAGGAGGATAGAACTTATAGTTTGGATAGAAGAGAAATTATATATATTATGCAACCTAGATATAGACTAGTCCTAAATAGTAGATTATTTGATGAAAACTACAATTAATGGCTAAATTACCAAGTTCATAGTGTAAATATACATAGCCTTTGATACTGTGAAAAAATTGTTCATTCAAGGAATTAGGGGGGAAAAATTGTAATAACTACCTATATTGATAAAAAAATTGGTTATGTAAAAGGCCATGGTGCCTACTCTAACCAACATATAGTAGTCACTTTAGTCAGCATGGGGGTGAATGTGGGATGAATTGAATGACAAGGAACTGATTAAAAGAAACTTGAACCTAATCCCAAAAAATAAAAGGAAAAAATACTTAGAGTAAATAAAATTTTGGGACTTGAAAGGAAACTATGACAGTAGAGAAGGAGGAATAAAGTAAGAAACCTAGAATTAACTGTGGATAGGATTATAAGTATGGAAGAAGGTGCTAGAGATGAAAAGTTGTAAGAAGAAGATGCTAGAGGTGAGGAGATTATTGGAAGCAAAGGGTGTGCATAGTATAAATAAGGTCCCTATGAAGAGGATTATATAGATAACAATGATGCAGATATAGAGGTAGAATAGTAGAAATAAGAACATAGGCTATCAATAAAATAGTTAGAAGGTAGAATTAGATCATAGTTAATGAAAGGGTTTTTATTTAGACCTGATGAATAAAATTAATGGGAAGAAATCAGATTCAAATGTACAAATATAGTAGGTTCAAGTTCAAAATTAGTAGAATTTCAAAATATAAGGCATTCACTTCAAGAGTACACATCCCTCCAACATAATTTTTTATTTGATAGAAGAAGAATTACATGAAAAGAGGTAGATACATGTTATTTTGATTCCTTTATAGACAAGTTTGGAAATATGAGTGTAGAACCAAAGTAGATAATAAATAGGATAAAAATAGAAGTAGAGTTCCTATTTAAGACACTTGAAAATTCTAGTGCATAGTTAATAGTGTGCAGTCAATAGTGCATAACCAGTAGTACATCATCACATAAAGTCATAGTCATCACTGTATAGCTACCTTCAATCATAGTTACTACCATTAAACAACATATCAAAATAAATATATTTTTTTCTCATATGTCATTGACTATAGGTATGTTTAATTCTTTAATGCCCTATGATGGATCTATAGACCTAGAGTAATATATATTAACTTATTACATGAAATAGAATGTTTGATTAATAAGAACAAATGATGTCAAGAAATGTGAACGCATAGGGGATTTATCAAGAAGATCCATAGAGTTCATTTGTAAGAGGTATATAAATACCCTAGACCTTGTGCAAGTTAAAACTTTACTAATAGCATAATATAAATTAAAGAGATGCATAATCCAAACCATTCAGGATTTAAAGGAGATTTGACAAAAATCTAGAGAATCAATTATATACTATGATTAAAGATTTTATGACATCATGAAAAAAATTAAATTCATTATATAGGATAAATATAAGTCTACTTGATTCATAGAAGGACTATGACCAAAAATTAGATTTTCCATTATGCAAATTTGATATCTAACTAAAGCTAACACTCAATTTGTTTCCTTACGATTAGAGTAAATAGAGGACTATGGGGATGCCTCCATACCTAGTTCTAAAGTTGAGTCAAATATATATGCATTCATGAGAATAATTGATGAGATGCATGAAAAATATAAGCTTAAACTGTGCCTATGGTGCACAATGTGGACAAAAAAGACATCATAGAAATGGATGTCCTAAGATTAATCATGAATTCTATGAGATATGTAGGGTAGTAGGGCATGTGACTTTTACATGTCATCTATTATAGCACTACATATAAAAATCATAGGGTTTATTCTATAATTTTTGTAAATCCATGAACCATGATGAAAGGAATTATCGATCATTAGAGGAGTTGAATAAAGATATTACTAAGAATGTTTTTGTAGTTACAGCACATCAAGTACCAACTATGAAGTAGGTGATTCTAGGAATAGAAGTGAATATGACCAGTGTAACTCAAGGTATTCTGAGATGGATGCCTTCATCACCTCAATATTAGATGCCTTCATCACTAAAATTTTAACTATAAGGTCTAGTAAGGTAGAACAATACATCATCTCCATCATATCTATATTTTAGTTAGTATGTGAAACCATGGACCAACACAAAAATTCAACAATAACAATCAAATTGGGCTTCAATTTCCCCTTAGCACCAATATGGGGGGTATGATGCATATCCAAGCTAACAAAGAAGGTATAATAGACAAAAATAATAAGGTTGGGGATACCAACAAAATAAAGGAGGCTATAGAAGGGGATACATGGGTATATATCAAGGAGGATATCAAGGTAGTCATAACAATGAAAATTGACAAGCTCGACCACCTATGCAATGTTATCTATGTGGTGCATACAACCATTATACAAGTAATTTCCCTACCAACCCACATAGATGAGTCTACTATGTATATTGTAGAGTCAAAGGCCAAAACCAAATAGAAGATTATCCAGTATTAGATAAATAAAGAAATGAGAAGATAATGCCCAATATAAATATGATCGATGCATATCTAAAGGTAAATGTGTTTATGCAATCAATCACTCAATAACAAAGAGATTAACAAGGGTTACCACCTTTGGAAATACCCTAAGATCAAGGCATTAGAAAAGTGCATCAAGATAAATATCTTGATCCTGCTATAGAAAATAATTTGATGTATCAAGTTGTATAGGTATTGCAAGAGATCCAACAGCAACTAGCTTCTGAGGGTGATAACATAGCCATTAATGCCAAAATGTATGGATAAATTATTAGGATCATGAGATAGGAGGGTATTGTGATTATTTTGACATACCTAATGAAGTTACTCAATACACTGCATAATGAAGATATCTCCAAAAATAGCATTAATCTCTTACATAATATTGTAGATTGCATGTAGTGAGATCAACAATGTATTGATTAGGTAGTCTAGTATGTTAAAACTATTAAACCTTAGGATGTTGATTCTCAAATGGATATTGAGTTGATTGGATATGAGATTCCAAATATAGCATTTGGTTTAGGTAGAATAGTCAATATGATTCCATGATCAACATGGGAAGACATTGGTTGACTGACCTTAAGCTATAGTCTAGTTACTCTTATTATGACATATTATGGTAGGGTCAAGCCTCTCAGAAGGTTAGAAGATGTTGAAATTAAAGTGTCCAAACTCAACCTGTGAGGATATTTTGAATTCATTGACATATATAGTAGAGACTCATTATCCTACTTTAACTGATAATAAATGGGCTTAAAATAGCCAAATGACCATAAATACTATGCATAATCATCTAGAATCACATCAAGGGGATAAAATAGTGGTTATACCTGTAAATAAGTCTGATCAAAATCTATACATTATCATAAAAGATCTAAATTCCCTTAATGCCTATGGGGATAATAGTTGGTTTAAAGTTGTTTCAAATGAAAGGTAAAATTCTTTATGACATATAGAGTATCAAGCTGGGAAACTGCACACTACACAACAAGAAGAGAGACCAGTGTATAACCCTATTATAACAAAGTCTTTGACTAGGCAAGTTCATATAGAATAATGTGTTTATCTATAAGTGTACTCTTAGACAAAATTTGAAGTCAAATTCATGTATAATACAATTTTAATAATTATGGATTACATGGATCCTACTCCTAAGGGTATTCTACCATGGGAATAATCATCATCATAAGTGGTGACTTAGACACTCACATGTTAGACTAGGCTTGTAGAGATCATGAGTTATGACCTATATTCATGGTGTTTAATGTAGAATAATAGATACATCAATACTTTGAGTTAAATAATCTTAATCCATTTATATTGAGGCTCAAACACCATGTACCAGAGTTGGATCAATGGGTTAGCACACTTAGCTATGTGTTAAAAGGAACTACTATGATTTTGTGGGTAGTCCATAAAAATCTATAAATTCATTAGGAAGAAGTATGTAATTTCTTGCATGTATGGTTCCAACTACCAGATACTATCAAATCATAATGTTCTTTCTTCCAATAAGGTCAATGTCCTAATTTTCACATTCATCAGTGTGTGGATATATGGACTATGCAAGGAGTAGAACTAAGATATTGGGTGCACATCTTTAGCCACACCTTAGCACCTTTATCAAAGACCTAGTATATACACCAAGAGTATAGAAGAGAAATCAAGCATTGGGTACAATTTTATCAAAATTTCATTTAGACTTTTATGTTTGAAGATGATAATCCATTTGTTTATAATGCCTTACAAAAAATCAAAATCTTTCTCTATAATGCTTGAGTAGAAGATTTAACTACATCTGAATCATTATCATAATAGGAGGTTACATAGGATTTAAATTTGGCACTACACAACTATAAATATATCCAACAAGAACAAGCTCTTTTTAAGCCATGTAATATAATAAAAGATAACCTAATAGAGTCCAATGATAGTGATATAGATATAGATCTATAATGTTTCTTCGATACAGAATGAGAAACTAAATCAAATCTAGTTCAAAGCATAGAGAAATTAAAAGAAGAAAGATTGAAAAACATAAACATTCTACAACGAGAAAAGCTAAACACATTCCATAAGATGTTCTGCCTGGTGCATCAAGTAAGATATATCAATATCCCTTGCAAAATATTTAAGAAAACATTGGAATAGAATCGATTCTTAAGCTTACGACAGTGGGAGACTATTAGGGATAAGAGAAAATTTTGGATGTCTTACAACTTATAAGGGACTACCAAGATGTGTTCCCTGTATACACATAATATTTTTAATTTTTATCAAATACTAATGCTTTACATCTTACAAGAACTCATCAAGACTTGATCTCTCTGAGTGCACAACTTAAAGGGTGCACTAGGAAAGAGGTGGGTAGACCATTGGTGCTTCATAATATTTGTGTCCCTTATTTCCACTTATTACCAATCCAACCAACTCTTAAAAACCATTCCCTAAGATATTATTCCTCTTTTGCATACTCTAGTCTTTTCCCACTTTCCATCCCTCTTTTTCTCACCTTAGTCTCCTTTTGACAGTCTTTTGTACTAGATCAACTAGGTCGACCCTGTACATTTTTAGGTAAAATTCATTTAGGATCTAGGTTGGCTCTTGGCTAACCTAACTCGTGACCTAGTGAATTCTTGTCCATAATTTTAATAGGTCTATTGGATTGACCCTATCAGCTAAAACTTGTGGAAGGGATTAGGGTAAAATCCACCTATATATACAAGATCATTTCATCATTATTTACTCAATGAATAAGATTTATTATTTGCTTGAACTTATTTACAATATTTTCTTCCACCATTCTACTTGAGGAGTCTTAGTTTAGGGTTTCTACTTGGATAATCTAGTCTTATAGAGAAGTCTTGGATGTTTTGGCCTTTCTTAGTGATCCTTACAAACCACAACAACCTCTTGTAAAGCCCCTTTGTCCAAGGGAGAGATTAAGTCTCAATGGGTTCATCTTTTAGGTAAGTATTCTCTAACTTTATTCCTCTATTTAGGAGATAGAAATAGCATAAGTATTGGATTTGAATAATATTACTCTTATCTTTCCATGTATTAGGGTCTTACTCATATATAGCTTAATTGAGATTCTCCTATGCATGTTTATTTTATTTACTAACCCCCAAATTGTGCCACAAGCTTTGGTGAAAATTAGATTAGACTTTACTTTACTTGTTATTAGTTTGATGAGATATCAAACACATGACCTAACTAGGGTTATTACATGATTTTGCTTGAATGGAGGCTTTGGAACCCTCCCTAACATTGTGTATTGTGATAAGAGATCCCCTTATTAGGTCTATCAAATCTCCATATTGGTCATGTTCTTGATTATCTAACATGTCCCCAATTGGAAGTATATGGTATGATCTATCTTCTCTGAGTTAGGATTGATTTATAGACATGATGCATTTCTTATTGTATAAATTCTAGTGAACCTAACATGAATCTAACCCTTATAGGTTTTACCTCATGTTTTTCATTATTTTATCATTTTATTTCTCTATATTTTTGATACTGGGTCAATAGTGTTGGTATAGTTCTAACTTATGTGTACAAGTTTAACACACAATCACATAAATATGATTATGTTCTATTTGTGTAAGTTTTTCATTAGGTATAGGCTACTAGGTTGACTCTATCAACATAGTACACTTTCAGACTTCTAGATTAGGCTATTAAGTTGACTTTGTTGACATAGTACACTTTCAGACTTCCAAATCAAGTTATTAGGTTGACTCTGTCAGCACAGTACACTTTTTAGACTTCTAAAAAACATACTAAGTCAACCCTATCAATGCAATATAATTTATAGGCTTTAGCAATAGGGTTTTATAGAACTAGGTCAACCCAATAGACTTAATTAGCATAAATTTCAAGTAGCTTAAACAAAAAAAATTGTAAATTCTAAGCATCTTCCAACCCAGTAAAGTTACTTTATCTCTTTCTATGTCATTTATGTTATTTTATTACAATTCTATTTTTCACAATTTGTAGTCTTTAAAACTACTATACAACAAACTAGGTCAACCCTATTGATGCAGTTCTATATTTTGTCTTCTATCTAAAAAACTAGGTTGATATTGTTGATGCAGTTATTTTTCAAACCCTTTCTTTCATATTATAGTAGTGATATTATCAATTGTATCCTATAATCTTTGCATACACTATCATCTAAAATGATAATGTATTATATTTCAAAGTTGGATTTAACACTTATATGTTATTATTTAGCTCATAATTTCATTTCTTGTTGCTTGCATGCTTAGAATATATCACATATTCTAATTAGGTGCTTATTCAATATACTATTTAGTTACACTATTTTTCTCTTATATGCAGACACTACCAAATCACATAATCTTAAAATGCACTTTAACAATTATCTACCCAAGGCCTACCTACTTGGATTTCATCACCAAGGGGAAAGACAACTTGGTTTCCTTGACAAGTATAAACATGTGGTTAATGGTATTTATTGGTAAATAACCCAACACCCTTATCACTATGATGTGTGAAGTGAGGGGGTAGGCCCCAATACCAAGCCAATACCATTGCCAATATAGATCCATTTTAGCCTAAACATCCTGAAACCATCCATAGATTTCTTTCTAGTTCTTTACTTATAGCCAACTCCCTATCACATCTAAAATCATATTCTAAGAATCTAATAACATTCAAGATGACCACTTAGTTATCTTTTACTTTCCAAGTTGACTACTTTCTCTTTGCTTAAATGATGTTATGTTACAAAAACTTGCATTGGCCAGCATTGGTATAAGATTTTGTGTTGTGTGCCTCAATTGGATCAACCTCATTAACCCAATTGATTGTGTGTTTTATTTCATTTCTTACTTTCAAAATTACTTGTAAAAATTTTCATGTTTTAGTACACATTCATTTTTCTCAATACAGTCGCTTATAGACTATTTTTTTTCCTTGTCTGTAGTACCAGGTCAACCCTATCAACACATTAATCTTTTTTACCCCTCAAGATATAAAACTAGGTTAACTTTATATTTTTTCTACCTATTTGTTACTCAGGTTATAGAACTAGGTCAACTAAATCAATCTTATATCCCTATTTTCTTAGCTTTTAGAACCTTTTATATTTACTAGGTCAACCCAGTTGACTCTGTACTCTTTTTACCTTCCTTGTTTATCCAACTCAATTATCTCTTTCTCTTAGCATTTTGTCTATTTTTCTCAAGTCATCATGAAGTCCCCTATCATAATATTTTTGGATGGTCTAAATCCATTTAGATATTATATGGGATATTCATTTCTCCCTCTCTTTTCTTCCCAAGAGCACCATCACTCTTGGGCACCTCTTCCCCTCCATTTATGGCTTGTCTATCACATGGTGAAAATCACACCTCAAGATAAAGTTGATGGGTCTAACCCTTTATATACCTATCAAGACACTTCTCATCTTCAAAACCTTCAAAATGATATGGGATCAATTAACATAATTTTAATCAATAATCCCACTAATAATCCATCTTATAATAACCTTCCCCCTAATACCAATTTAGGGAGTTCTCCTACAAACACCAACCAAATTATTGATACAACTTAACTTCTTACATAAGTCATATATCAAATGAACATAATGCAAACTTATAACACCTCTCAAATGATGCAACTCCAACATCATTTGAATAATATGTCTAATCAACCTCCGACTATCCATCATCAAGATAATCCTAATTACATTCCTTCACATCTTAAAGATGCCTCAAGCAATATTATTCCTCAACCCATAATTAATAATAAGATGCTTCAAACTATTCAAAATGAGCCTTTAGTTCCCTTCATTATGTCCATTGATATTGATAACATATCTCCAACTATCAAGTATGATGGGACTAAAGACCTTGCCTCATTTCTCAAAGCCTTTGGCAACCTTTACAAAGAGTGGATCTAAACTAATACTTTTTCCACAACTAAAATCTTAGTCAAAACCTTTATTGGTGATGTATTAGAATGTTATAACCAACTTTTACAACATTCTATTTGACAACCTGATTTGGTCAATCTATTAGTTAAAGAGTTTTAACACAATGATCTTCCTAAAAATTGTCTTAGCCACTTCATCAATGCTAAGAAATATCCCATTGAATCATCTCATGACTTTATCAAAAGATGGAAATCATTGGCCCATAAAGTTGACCATAACATTATTGATGATAACTTTTTAAAACTCTTTATAATTACTTTAACACCTTCTCTTCAATATAAGGTTTGAACTTTTGCTCCCCAAACACTTAATGAAGCTTCTGACCAAGATAAACATCAAGACTTTCTCATGAAGCAATTTGAACCTAATCCTAAACTTCTTAAAGGATATTTTAAAACATTTATTAATGATATCACTAGTAATACTCTACAAACCAAATTAAGAGTTACCAAAGCTTACATACCTTCATCTTCTCACACACCACTCTTCGTGCAACAAATGAAACAATTCTTACCACCCTCTAAACCTTTCACTTATTATAACAATCCTCCCAAGTGGTATGACCCTAATCAATTTTGGTGTTTCCATGCCAAAATTGGTCACTCCCATGAATCTTATAGAGGGATCACTAAATTTTTTGTCTCTTATATACTTGATGATTCATTTAATCATGAAGTTATAATCAACCTTCATCATCAAGAGTAGACACTGATTCTCAAAAATGATAGGTTTCTAAAGCATCTACCTCAAATAACCAAAAATATTTTTCCATAAATAATAATCAACAAAATACCAAGGATGTTTGTGCCATTGACACCGATTATGACTAATAATATAGTAATTTTCAATATGTTAACACTACTAAGGTCAATTATCATCACAAGTTAACCCACAAAGATCATGTTACCAAACCTAATAAGCCATCTTTATAATAAATTCTCAAATATACTATAACCACTAATCTAACTTTGAAATCCCCTGAGGAACAACTTCCTCCTTTCAAAACCCCAACCACTTTTATTCCTTTAAAACCTACCTTAGATCCTAAACATAATGTTGGTTATTCTTATAAATCTCATAGGAACTTTCTTGAAGATCTTAACTCTATGCCTTGTAAGATTCCACTTATGGATTTGGTTCACACTTCCCCTATCATCACAAGCTCCTTATGAAATAATTAAAATAAATTAAAGATCCATCCTCTAGCAATGAAGAACCACTTTCTATTGAACCTCAACCTACCAACATGAATACCATTGAAACTATGTGTCCTTCCTCCAATCCTTCTATTAAATTTATTGAAGAGGACATGATCAATGATGAAATTATTTTTTGTGTTGATGATCCGCCACTTTTCATTAAAATATCCATTAATACCACCCTTATCTATAAAATTCTAGTTGATGAGGACTCTATTATTAATGTGGCATACTTATGTCTTATCCAACAACTTGGTTATAACAAGGAGCATCTCAAGAAAACCCATCTTACCTATCATGGTTTTGATATTACTAATCAAAATCCACTTGGTTTTATTTAACTTTCCCTAACCATCAGACCTAAGACCATTAAAACTAAGCTTATGGTCCTTGATTTAACCTTATCATATAATATACTCCTTAGTCACCCATGGACTCATAGAATGAGGGCCATTGCTTCTTTTGGTAGCTAAGGTATTAAATTCTTAAATAATAGAAAATGATATAAGTATGAGGTTGATCCCAACCCTTAGAATATTCAACTTCCTAATCCCAAATCTCAATATCATATTCCTACAATTCCTAAGACCAATAGTGCTCCTTTACCTGAGTTCATCATTATCAATCCTAATTTATAAGTCACTCTAATTGATTTAGATGATGATGAACCTAATAATTTACAACATACTTGTAATATTACCAAGCTACCTCCCTACATTTTGAAGTGGCTTCCTCCTTCTTTGTTACCTCAGGAATGTATTATACCTCTTATTGATGAGATCACTGATTTTGCCCCTTCATGCAATGCTTAGGATCCTTCTTTACCTTAATATGCCTTCACTTGTAATGACTTTGGATTGGCTAATATTTCAAGATCCTCTCATCATGTCTCCATGTAAATTTAGGAATATTAGGATTTCACCTTCTGAAACTCCCCCTGAATCTCAAGCATGTAAAATTTCTCCAATATATGATGATAATTACATAATGTCCCAAACTCAATCTCAAGACTTGGATGTCCAACATTATTATAAAAACTTAGCTCAAATTCATGATTCTAATTAGGATGTTCATATCATTTATATGGATCATGAATTAGATCCTGAAGGTTATGTACCTCTTGCCAATTCTCCACTTCTTGGTACTCCTTAGGTGGTAGATCAAATCATACCTTTCAAACCTTCAAAATTTCATATAGCTTCTTTACCACCTATAAATCTCATCATTGCATCTAATCCTTCCCCCATAATATAATACAATTATACACCAATCCCTTTTGATACAAAAACTTCTCCTACTCTCGAGATTACACTCAATGCCAAGGTAACTAATGTTCATTAGATACATTCTTGGTATGATCACCATGGTAATTAAATTCTAGATCTTGAAGTAGATGTTGAGTATTATGTTCCTCTTCCCACATTGCCTAGTGACAAAGGTATTCTAGAACTACTTCATTTTTTATAACCTTAACTTCCTTGACAACATTATAAACTTGGGAATTTTAAAACTAAAACCCCTTGTTTCAACAACTTCATTGTTAGCATCGATCCTAAAACTAATATAATTTATTCTCTACCTAATGCACCATACCATGTCCAAGATGGGAATGTTATGTTTATCAAATAAACCACTCACATTAAATATGGTACTCCATCCTGTCCTTAACCAATTATATTTTCTCACAAACTCTCACCTATCAAATATGATAATTTTAGCTTATTCTTTAATAAATATCATGAGATCTTCACTTGGTCTTGTAATCATACTTCCCATGACCCTTCTCCTCCCTATGATTATGCATCAACTCATGTGAAAAAAACCAACCTTATTCATCCCACTTTGAGACATTTTCCACTTTTTTGGACCCTTTCCATATAATATTTTCATCTTCCAAACCATCTTGGCCTTTTATCATGCCAAATGGGCTCTCTAAGGACCCCCTGAGACCTTTTCGAGAACCTGTTGACCATATTAGGCCTATATTTAACCCAAGCCATGGATTAGGGAGTAAATTTATGGCTTAGGCCACATGTTTACTTTACTTAAGTTGTGGCTTAGTTATAATGCATGCAAAAATCCTGATTTGGTCCCAAATAGTAAAAAATGACTAGTTTTTGGCTTATTGGTGGATTTGGGTTGGGATATATGTGTCATTCTCATTCATTTTTAGTCTCTATCTTATCTTTCTTGATTTTTATTCCCTTTATTTACTCTCATGCCTTCTTTAATCTCTCTTGATTCATTCTTGGCACTCTTGAGCTTTATTGATGACAAAGGATCCCATATGTTGCTACACATTTACTTGGAGACTCCATTATTGATCTTAGTTATTCTTGCTTCCTTGTGTCTTGCTTATATCTCCTAAATTTGGAATTGCACCTAATTTTTTCACTTGGTTGGATCTCTTACACCATTTCAAGTTCTCACTTCACCTCCTCCTTTGCTCTTGGCTTTTGGTTTAGACCTCAGCTTGCACATAGCTTGGTCTTCCTCCTAGATTACTTCCTAGATTGGATTCCTAGTTGGTAGAACATCTGCACATCTTCTTTGAGCTTTATTTGAGGTCATTTTTTTATGAAATTGAAACTCTATTGTTTTGTGTAGTATATATGCTAGGGTTTGATTTTTTTTAGTTATTTAGTTATTTTGTGCATTGCTTAAAATAGTTTTTGAAGTTTATGCATTCACATTGTGGTTACAAGATATATTCATTACTTGAAATATTTACCATTACATGTTATTATTTCATTATATATATTTTAATTACATAGTAGAATTTGACATGCTCATAAGGAACTAGATAACTTGCTTAAACAATCTTTCTCTCTTGCTAAACTAGAACATTGCATTGTTAGAAAATAATAGTGTTGAAAGTGAAAGATAGCTCAAATATAGATTAGGCATGTTCTTGAACCCTTTATTGAAAAAATATTTATTACTTAAAATGTATTTAATTTTGCCTAAAATTTCCTTATCTTATAGATTTACATTTCATTTGTTAGCTTTCTTTACTTGGCATTATTTTTTCTGTAATGTCTATGCAATCAATAGTCTAATCTTAGCTACTTACTTTACTATGGTTGGATACACTATATATACCTACATCCTTTGTGTACTTGATCATGTTATCCCTAACTTGGTTTAAAATTCCATATATATCCTAGTGCAAGCTAGAAAACTAGATAGCCACTATAGATATATTGTATCCCATATAAGCCCTGAGCCTTTTAGCCTCTTAGTGGTTTGTTTTAGTACCCTACCAAACATTGGTGGTTCCATTTAGATTCTTGGAGATATATTATATAATTCTTGATGGGACCCCACATATGGTTTCACACTATTTATATCCCATTTAGAGCTCTCTTATCCAACTCCCCTCAGTTATTAGGCTTTGTTTTCAATTATGTTTCAGCTCTCACCTTGGTTGTTATCTCTTGATTTAATTATGTGTCATTCTCCCTATTGATTCTCCATAGATTTTCATTTTCTATTATCTTCTATGTTTTTCTTACTTCATTTCATCCATGGTCGATATCCCACCCTTGGGATGATAATCCTATCAGATTTAGGGTCTCATCCCTAAGCACACTCATGAGCAAACCATAGTTATAATGGAATGCCAGAGACCCTATAGGATCTAGGAGGTTCCATCTACCCAACATGGTGATCTGAACCCTCTCACATTCAAAAGGGACCAATATTGGTAAGTTTATAACCAACGGACTTGATCTCCTTTTTACTAGTCTAAGTTTCATTCATTTGAGGATGTTTCTTATCATCCTCATGTTGCCTCTCATTCACCCATTTGAGGTGATGATGATCCTCTTACATAGCTATGACTAATGAGCTACATGTGATCATTAATTATTATCATAGACACCTTCAGGTGAATAAAGTTCATCCCTCTCCCCCTAGGAGTTGGAAGTGTGCTTCCTTTGGAGACAGAGATTGCACTCATTCAATTTCAAGTGCCTTGACCATTTTTTGTATGAGTTCCCCACCTTTTCTTAGTAGGAGACTCTACAGAAAGAACACCCTCATGTCCATGTTATGGGTCATAGATATTCCCACTTAGTAAGGTATATTCATCATGAATATTCATCCCATCCTCTTATCCCTTCTTTTAGAGTTTTTAATGAATGTACTGATTTTGAACATCATTTACAGACTAGAGATCCATAGGATGCCTATCAAGAGCATCAACACCCACTGATTAACCCTCATTTTATGGAACATGACAAGAATCATGGATATTTTTATCATCATGACCATTTTCATGAGAATGGCATGTCTTCCCATCATCCTTATATGGACCATCACACTTCTCATGGTTGTTCCCCACCCCATGGTAGATATGATTTCCATCATGTTATTCCCCTTCTTATTCTTATCCTTGAACTATCTAAGTTTAATGGGAGTCAGGACTCTAATCCCATAAATCATATTATGACATTAATGATGGCATGTATGGATTGAGAATAGGATGAAGGTATGATGTTGAAGCTCTTCACTCATTCTTTATGAGCTCAAGTTCTTGTCTAGTTTTAAAATCTACCTCTAGATTCTCTCTCTAGTTTATAACTCCCTCTAGAATAATTCCTCTAATATTTTGATATCTTTAAACCCTTTAACCTTGACATCTAGTCACACACCTCCATGGCTTAGGCTAAGGGTGAGTCAAACTTTGATTTTATGCATAGGTGGCATTCAATCATTCATACGTGTAGGACTAGGTTCTTGGATGACCAACTTTATGATATGTTCATATGAGCATTAAGGTAAGAGGTTCACCTTGAGGTCCTTAAGTGTGATCCCACCTCTTATGATGAAGTTTTTAATGAGTGTCTAAAGATTGAATTATTTAAGTTACATGTGTGCATACGGCCCGTACCTTCCCAAAAGTCATCATCTTTATGTGATCACAACCACAATGTGATTAGTGATGATGTCACTAATTCTCCTCCTAAGAATAAGGATAAGAAGGATAGCCATGAGGTGAATGCTTTGAGAAAAAATATAGTTAATAATAAGGCATCTAAATCAAGCACATAAAAATAATGGATGGTGTTTCTTTATGAACCCACCAAGTTTTACAATTTCCATCAGATGATGGGGTATGATGATGCTAATTATATCACCTAAAATTTTGGTGCACAAACCTCACCTCCATCTCAGTGTTCTCCTGTTTTAGAGCACAAATACAAGTTGAATGTGTTCAAGGAGCCTCTACCTAACCTCAATAAGGAGGAGGAGAAGAAGAAAAATAAGAAATCTAAGGTCAAGACCCCTCATTCTCCTTCTTGCTCTTCTACCTCTTTTGACTCTTCTTCTTAGGCTGACTTAAGAGGGAAAGATAAGTGTGAGAGTATCAAGGTCATTCTTGCTATCAACATATCCTCTACTAGGTATGAGTGCTTTGTCAACACGTGCTCTGGTTGTTCTACTACTAGGGTTGGAGATACTAGTGGTGTTGGGCCTTCCATCTAACCCATGGAGGTAGGGAACCCCAAAATCAGATTTAACTTTTAGCATAACATCCATCCCTAGGTTAGACAACATACTTAGTCCATCATAGAGGATTTACATGGCCTCTCGATTGGGATCTCCATTTAAAACCTTCTTCACCTTTTCCCTAAGTAAAGGGTCCTTGTCTTTGATGAGCTTGGTCTCTCTTGTGAGCAGCCACTGCATGATGACATTGAAGTGTTGTTCAAATATGATGCACATGAACACCATCATCCTCCTATCTTATCTTTTGACTTAGCCTCTTTGTCATATGCTTTGGTTCTTGTAAAAAGGGCTTGATTCCCTATTTATATTGAGACATCCATTGATGATTGCCACATCAAGTAGTGCATTATTGATGAAGGAGTTATGTTGAATATCATATCCCTACATATGTTCAATGATCTTGGGATTAATTGAAAGAAGCTCTCTAATTATTTCCATAACTATGTGGTTTTTAATAATGACATAGTTATGCTAGTGGGTAATGTGAATCTATAGGGCAAGTTTGGCCCCAAGATAGTCAAGATCGAGTTTTGTGTGTTAGACCTTGAGCTTTCATAGAACATGATTATTAGCCATCCTTGGACTATTGTCATACATGCCATCACATCAGCCACATTTTGCATGGTTTAGTTTGTACATGAAGGTGAGGTTCATACCTTAGAGGTTGACCTAGATCCTTGGGAATTGCTCTACATAAAGATAAAGCCCTCAAGCAAGGCTTTGGCTATCTCCTCATGGGGATCTATATATTCTTATACACCTCTTGGTTCTGAGTCTCATTTTTTTAAGGATGAGCATTTTTATCCAATTGATTATTGATCAACATTCATTCCTTTAGATTCTAACATGCATTGGTTGACTCCCTCTTCCACCCCATGATTCTAAGATAGCCCATATTTTTTTGGAGACCTCTTTTAGGATATCTCCCCAAATATTATGTTCCCCCTTCCATTACACTTTTCCCATTAGAGTGTAGGATCCCTCAATACATGTTTCACTAAGACTACTAGAGTAGTTAAGTCCAATCTTGAGTGTTGTTTCATTCATGTTATAGCACACAACCTATTTAAGGAGAGAAAGGCTTGTACCAATCTCATGTGAGCTTGTTGTAAGTATTACCATCTCCTTCATCATCTTGGTTTGGAGATTTATCTCATGGATGGACCAACCTTAGGCATTCCTATGGTGAATGTCTTGGTAGTTGAACCTAAAGTGTTAAATGATTCCCTCCCTCCTGTGTCTAAGTATTTCAAGGAAGGCAATGCTATGGGCATTGAAGGATCCATAGATGTCAACCTCAATACCTTAACAAGGCCTAATATCATCAAGATTAGCATTAACCTTACTCCAAAGGAATAGGATGTTTTGGTCACATTCTTACATGAATTTTTAGATGTATTCACTTGGTAATACATTGATATGAAGGACATGGATCTTAACATAGTTGTTCATAATCTCATTATAGATGATGGGACCCAGTCTATCTACCAAAAGCAATGACCAATGGTGCTTAAAGTCTCCTAATTAGTCAAGGTAAATATTGAGAAACTCATTCAAATTGGCTTTGTCCAAGTTGTTGACTACCCTTGATGGATTTCCAACACTATTCCCATTCTCAAGAATAATAGATCTATTTGGATTTGCATCAAATTTTAGGATCTCAATATGGCTTGTTGATTTTTAATTCTAACATTGGTTTTGAGATCATGTCCCTCATAGATGGTTTATTGGGGTATAACCAAATCCAAATTACACCTAAAGACTAGCACAATATTACATTCACTACCCTATGGGGTACCTTATATTATGTCATCATGCCTTTTGGTCTAAAGAATGTTGGGGCCATGTATCAACGTGCCATGACCCACATTTTACATGACCTCATCCATAATATTATTGAGTGATATGTTGATGATCTCCTAAATAAATCTTTCAATTAAGATGAGCATGTGCAAGACCTCAATCTCATCTTTGAGCATCTTTGAGAGTATCACATCAGTCTCAACCCTAAGAAGTGCATTTTTGGCATCTCCATTGGAAAGCTTGTTGGCTTCCTTGTTTCAAAAAGGAAAATTAAAGTGGATCCTAAGAATATCAAGGTGATCCTTGAAATGCCTACCCTATGTAACCTCATTTAGTTGTATCCCTTCCTTGATAGGTTTAAGTTTCTTATACATTTCCTTGAGGAGTATGCTTACAAATCCATACCCCTCATGCATATTTTATACAAAAACATGGCATTCTTATGGTCTACTAAAGTCCAAGTGGTTTTAAAGGAATTGAAGCATATGCTTCATAATCCTCCCATCTTGATGGCACCCATTGAGGGGCATGATTTCATCTTATACACCTCTATCACTGATCTTTTCATTGAGGGCATGTTGTGCCAAAAGGATGACATTGATAGGGAGAGAGTTGTTTACTACATCTCTTTCATGTTTGTTGGCCTTGAGCTCAACTAATCTCTTTCTGAGCATCAGTGCCTCTCTCTCATCTTTTCTATGAAAAATTTGAGACATTACATGTTGGTCCAGACTACCAATGTGATTATTTAGTCTAATCCACTCTAATACTTGCTCAGTAAGACACACCTTATGGGTAAGACTATGAGGTGGATCATGATTCTTCAGGAGTTCAACCTCTGCATCATTAACCAAAATTCTACCAAGGTCTTGCTTGTGGCTGACTAACTCATTAAGTACACACTACCCAACCCTAGCATAAATTTTTTTGTTGATGCCTTTCTTCATGAGATGGTTTACTCAGTTGATCATGCTAAGGTCTCCAAACATGATTGGTATTGGGACATTATTTGTTACCTTGAAGACTAGTCTTATCACATTGATGTTCCTTTATAAGAACACTATTAGATTTATAAGCTTGTCATCTATTATGTCATTATTAGTGGCATTTTGTTCAAAATGGGTCTCAATGGTGTGTTGATGCAGTGTTTCACCCTTGAGGATATTTCTCTCATATTGGAGGGGTCTCACAAGAGTGTTTATGGTGGCCACCTAGGAGGGCAAGCCACCACTGAGTGTATTATCAAGATGGGCTACTATTTGCTCACTCTTGTTAAGGATGCAGTCTAATATGCCAAAAAGTGTAAGATGTGCCAAGTCATTTAGGATGCCATCAATTCCCCTACTAACCTCTTACACTCTATTTCTACCCCATGGCCCTTCTTGATTTGGGCTCTTGACTTCGTTAGTGAGTTCAAACCCACCTCTTTTGATGGCCAGCATTGGTTCATCACTATTATTTATCATTTTATGAAGTAGGTTGAGGCCATGCCTCTTAGTAGCATGTGTGGGAAGACCATAGACAAGTTTGTCTTGAATTAACTTATATATAGGTTTGGGGTTCTCATTATGATTATAGCTAACAATGGCCTAGGGTTCTAAAGCCTCAAGATGTATGAACTTTTTGAATGCTTTGGGTTCAAGCTCCACTTCTCCTCTACCCATTACCCCTAAGGAAATGGGTAAGTAAAGTCTTCAAATAAAAATTTGAATAAGATGCTTCTCTCTACTATTGCCTAGTCTAAGAGGGACTAGCATCTCATGCTTTATCCCACCCTTTGGGACTATCGAACTAGCTTTAAAATGACCATGGGGGCAACCCCATACTCTATCATGTATGGGTATAAGGCTACTCTTCCCTTAGAGGTATTAATCCCTTTACTATAGGTTAATATATTTGATTTTCTTTTTTATGAGGAAGAATGTGATGCTCACCTCGTCGAGTTTGAATAATTAAATGAGTGATACTTGTCCACTCTTGAGCAAAGACGTGCTTACCAACACCATCAATGCCACCAATTTGAGAAGTTAGTGTTCCCTTGTTAATTCAAATTAGGTGATATGGTCCTCATTTTAGATAAGGAACACTGTAAGAAGGGAAAACTCACTCATAAGTGGTTTGGAAAATTTTTTATTAATTCCTCTCTAGAGAATGGGACTTATCATCTCTCAACCCTTAAAAGTGAACCCCTACAACACCTAATCAATGCATTCTACCTTAAGACATTTCATGTCTAGAGATAGTGTGGCCCTACAAAAAAAAATTCTATGGTGATAAGGTGAACCTTTACTCTCTTCTAGCACCACTAACCTCCATGCCACTTGTATATGTGTGTGTATGTGGGTTCTTTATTAGTAGTTCATACTGTCTAATCACATGTATCTAGTAGTCTATATCAAATGAAGCATACACATCACACACAAAATCATATACACACATTGATAATCATGAGAAAGAGTTATATATATATATATATCACAAAAAATATATGTTTTTTCTCTAGGTATATCACATGGCTTCCTCTGAGCCTAGGTTCATAGTCCCCAAAAATTTTGTGCACATAGATATACATATGATATTATCCTAGTTAGCTTATGATTGGGATACATCTATGGTATTCATGCCTCTAGTGGAGATCTTGATCTCTACCTAGCAACTAATCAAGCCACTATCTACTCTAAGGCTACCAATCAGTTTGCTCCATCTCTAGGTGTGTATGCTCCTCTAGTCTACTCTCAGACTAGCTCAACTTATAGCTAATTTATCTCAACCTCTAGTCTAGCCAATCATGCCCCAGATCATGCTATAACTATCTCATGTTATGATGCAACTATCTCTATTTGTGTCTCAACTACCTCATGTCCTGTTGACTCTACCTCTAGCTATGGTATCTGGTTTTGTACCCTCACTAGCTTGAGTGAGGCTCATGCACCTAGCCACCAAAAGTGAATATATGGCTCTACCCCCATTGGTAGATGTGGTACCCACTCTATCAATGGTGTCACATCCACATCAAGGAATAGCTCTCTTAGTAGTATGTTCACCTGGGGTCCAGTCCAGCTAGGTTGGTCTACTGCACACACACATAGAGCATATATATTAGTCATATATCGACTCTCACTAAGGATGAGTACCAAGATAAAAGTGATATCTATCAAATACACTTGTCTTTCCTATTAGTAAATATTTCTTTTATGGCCCTTTTATAGGTTGTGTTCCTCTTGGTAGTGGTGGTCATTGGCATGGCTACCTCTCTCCACTACTACCCCCCTCACTCTATCTTGGTTTCCTACCAGGATCAACCCTAGTTGGCATGGGTTATACTTTAATCTCCCTCACTATTAGAGCCCATATCCCTAAATGATGGTATGTCCCCTGTGGACCTCAAATCTCCTCCCATACCATGTAGGGCTCTACCCCCACATTCTATAGCCACGTTATCTATCTATAGGGATCATAGATTAGCTACCTATTATATCTAGATCTAAGGTGGTTCGTATGGGCCCAACCCTATTTGTGAACCATGTACCCCATGTTATGCCCTCTTATAGTATAGGTTACACATCATTTCCCCATGGTGTCCTCATTCATGTTAGTGGGAGTCTCTCATAATCCCAAGACATGAGTCAGTTGGGTTCTATCAATCTACCTACCCCTATACTCCAAATATGATCCAATTATTAGTACAATCTACCTAGGATATACTAGACCTAAGCATATATTTATCCTCCCTCCATATGTTAGATAAATCTTATCCAAGAGAGTGGTAGTTTACCTATACTCTAGTTGATGTAGATCCTCCTGACCATACTCCCTACTATCATTATTCTAAGAGTGGGTACCCTCGGCAATAGCTATGTAATCTGCACTCCATAATTATTCTATTGAGGGTGGGGTCCCACTAGGTAGATATATATTATAGATATATCCTTTACCTATGGTAAATCTATCTCTCTACCCATCATCTTTATCCCATAGAGCCGATAGACATCCTCAATACTAAGGATGGCCTCTAGTTTAGGGCCTAATTAGAACACATCTCTTTACTACCCATGTGGTCACCAGTGCATTCACTAAGGCCCTAGAATAACATAATGAAGCCATGTGTACTAGCCTCTAAAGTCCCACACTCCATAGGTGATCTTAATCCTCCACAAGTAGAGCATCTACCTCCTTAGCTAACTATAGTGGGACTCTCTCTTGATTGGTCAGCTCGCACAGTCTATCCCTCTATATTGGCTACTCCTACACCTATTAATCCTCTCCCTCCTTCGATATGATAACCCCTTTGCATGTATACACAAGTAATAAACAAGAAAATGGATTAGTTTATTGGCCAAAAAATGAGCAAGAGCAAGTAAAAATTCATGTTTTTATCAATATAGCTTACTTTTTCCTTCCCTTTCCTTTTCTAGCCCCTTCTGGGACCCCCCAAGCTCTTCTAGGCTCCTTAGGGAATTTTCTAGGGCCCCATGGCCCTAGGCCATGGATTTCTAGGAAAATCCATGGCTTTGATGAGCTATGTCAGGGCTTGGTAGCACCCCAAGCTACAGGCTAGCCTAGTCAGGCCACAACCTATGTAGTGGGCACTTTGAGGAGCCTTAGGGCTCCCTAGATCTCTCTTCATGGGCCACAATTTGAGCCCCCATTGTTCATGTTCTCTCTAAATCATCTAGACAACTATTTTGAGTCCTTATTCCATCTAATTTATCTATTTAATCATCTAAAATAAGTTAAAATGCATCTAAGGCCTTCCAAACCATAAAAAATGAATAAATTTGCAAAAAATCATTCATAAAACTTACCCAGACCATTCGGTACATCTCTAGCATTATTTCATGTCCTCATTTGCTTTACTTGGGATTTGGTTGCTTGTGGGCTATCCTTTGGCTCTCTCAAAGTGAAAACAAGAGTGAAAATGACTTATTTTTCTATTTTTTTCCTTTTTTAGCCCTTTTTCTTGCTTTTTATGGGCCCTTTTTGGGTGTTTTGCCCATTTTTGCATTTTAGACCATAAAACCTCCATCTTATGGGTTTTGGAATGTTCTAAACATATTGTCAACCTCCATTTTTAGTTTGAGGTTTCTTTAGGCCTAATTTTACCCCATTTTTGACCCCAATACCCCTTCTAGGTTCCCATTGACCTCCCAAGCCCATGCCCCATTTAGTGGGCACCCATGCATAGAAGTTACTTATTGATCTTCTTTTAGTTAGTCATTTCTCTACTTTTCTATAGTCAATCCATTCTAACTCCCTCTCTCTCTTATTTTTCATGGTTATAGGTAGGGTTGTTAGCTAGTTGTGGTGGTTTGGGACTTACTCTAGTCTTATTGACTGGTCTTCATCTTCTCCAAACTTCCTCCCACTTTCCCTTGTTACCTCTTACCATGGCCGGTGTTGGTCAACCACTTTAATTGTGTCTTCTTTCCATTATTATTTTCCCTCATACAACTCACTTATACTACCTTACTTTGAGATTGCCTTTTGATAGTTGTTAGTCTTGCATCTTTTACCCCCATCATGGTTCACCTTCTCAATGGTGATTCACATATATGGCAATAGTCAGGGCAACCCAAGACTAGTAGCTATGGCTTGGGTTATCGATGATCCGTAGGGTCATGAGTTTGTTGTAGCTAGTTTCTTCTTTACCATTTAAATGAATAATGCCTCCAAGTATCATGAAATCATTTCACCTTAATCAAAACCAATGAGTTAGGCATGTGTTATGTGTAGATATTCTCTGACTCACTCTTAGTCTTGTCTTAACTCACTGATGTCTAGTCCATCCTTAGCTCTGAGTTTCTCCCCCTCTTTGAGGCAATGCATGATTTGATCTCTTTCTTTGAGGACATCGAGTTCTATCATATCCCTCATAGGGAGAAAACTAGGGATAATGCCTTAGTAAATGTCATTCTAGATATTATGATTTTATTCAATATCATTTGTGTCCATTATTTATAGGAGCTAGAGTTGGATTTTGGAGTACACAGTATTTACACTCTCACTCATGGATCACACCATCAATTTTTTCCATTGCCATCTTTATTTGATAAGTGTGGGTAATGTTTCTTTTCATTTTTTTATTTCTTGCTTTCCTTTGCTTTGGTATGGCTTTTAGGTACTATACATCACTCCTTGTTCATTCAAATACTAACTACTTATACCTTGGGGGCATATGTAATTGTACTTCCCATTACCATACTCCTCCCTATGATTATGCATCAGCTCACATGCAAACTACCAACCCTGGTCATCCTACTTTGAGACATTTTCCACTTACTTAAACCCTTATTGCATATTATTCTCATCCTCCAAACCATTTTATCCTTTTCTCATGCTAGACAGGCTCTTTAAAGACCCCCCAGGACCCTTTTGAAAACCTATTAACCATCCTAGGCCTTTGTTTGACCTAGATCATTGATTAGGGATAAATTATGTGGCCTAGGCCACACATTTCCTTCATGAGAGTTGTGGCCTAGGTAGAATGCATGCAAAAAGCCCAGTTTGGTCCCAAATGGTCAAAAGTGACTAGTTTTTGGCTTGTTGGTGGATTACGGTTGCGATATATGTGCCATTCTCATTCATTTTGAGTCTCTCTCTTCTCTTTCTTGATTTTTCTTCCCTTTTCTAACTCTCATGACTTCTTGAATCTCTCTTGATTCATTATTGGCACTCTTGAGCTTGATTGGTGATAGAGGATCCCATATGTTACTACACCTTTGCTTGGAGACTCCATTACTACTCTTAGTTGTTCCCGATTCCTTATGGCTTGCTTTTAGCTCTTACATTTGGCATTGAACCTAATTTCTCACTTGGTTTTATTTATTACACCATTTCAAGTTCTCACTTCACCTTTTCCTTTGCTCTTTGCTTTTGGTTTGGACCTCAGCTTGCACATAACTTGGTCTTCCTCCTACATTACTTCCTAGCTTGGATACCTAGTTGGTAAAACATTTGCACATCTTATTTGGTCTTGATCTAATGGTATTTTTATATACAAATTGAAACTCCATTCTTTTGTGTAGTATATATGTTAGGGTTTGATTTGTATTAATGATTTAGTTATTTTGTCCATTATTTAGAATATTTTTCAAAGTTTATGCATTCACATTGTGGTTAAAAGATATTTTCATTGCTTGAAATATTTACCATTACATGTTATGCTTACATTGTAAATAGTTTCATTACATAATAGGACTCTACATGCTTAAAATGAACTAGACAACTTGCTTAAATAATCTCTCTCTATTTCTAAACTAGAACATTGCATTGTTAGAAAATAATAGTGTTAAAAGTGAAAGATATCTCAAATATAGGTTAGGCATGATCTTGAACCCTTTTCTAAAAATGCCTTTATTTCTTAAAATGTATTTCATTTGGCCTGAAAGTGCCTTAGCTTCTAGATTTACATTTTATTTGTTATCTCTCTTTAATTGGCATTATTATTTATACAATTTATAAGCAATCAATAGTCTAGTCTTAGCTACTTGCTTTACTATGGTTGGATCTACTAGAGATACCTTCATTCTTTGTGCATTTGATCATGTTATCCCCAACCTAGTTTACAATTCCATCTATAGCCTAGTGCAAGCTAGAATACTAGATAGCCACTATAGATCTCTTGTAGCCTATAGAAGCCTTGAGCCTTCTAGCCTCTTAGCAGTTTGCTTTAGCACCCTGCCAAGTGGTTCCATTCAAATTCTTGGAGTTATAGGTCCTACGAGATCATGCTTGGTATTGGCCCTATCATTTTGGTGCATAACATCATTATTTATCCTGATGTCAAGCTTATGTATCAAAAGCAAAGGAAATTTTCACTTGAGGTTTCCACTTTATATCACAAGGAAATGATCAAATTATCCTATGCTAAATTTATCAAACTAGTGGATTATTCTGAATGGGTTTATAACATAGTTATCATTCCAAAAAATGTCACATGGTCATTCACATCTGTATTGATTTTCACAATCTTAGTCTCACTTGTCTCAAGGATAACTTCCTTTTACCTTTGATAGATGCCATTATTGATTCCATAGCTAGGTATGAAATGTTATCTCTTATGGATGGATTCTTAGTCTATAATCAAATTCACATCACCCCTAAGGACTAATAAAATACAACTTTCATCATCGAATGGGGCACCTATTGCTATGTTAAAATGTCTTTCAGCCTCAAAAATGTTGGATCCCCTTACCAACGAGTAATTATTCACATATTTCATGATCTTATCCATAAAATTGTTGAAACTTATGTGGATGACCTCATTGTTAAATCCAAAAGTCACAAGACTCATCTCTTTGATCTTGCCATCATCTTTGACCATCTTCTCAAATACTGAGTCAGACTAAATCCTTACACATGTGTCTTTGGTGTCACATCTAGAAAATTATTAGGATTCCTAGTCTCTCTCTATGGAATTGACATTGACCCAGTTAAGATTAGTGCTATCATCAACATGCCCATTCCTCATTCCATTATATAAATTCACACTTACTTAGGCAAACTTTGGGTAATTAGATGATTCATCCCTAAAATGGCTTATTGCATCTATTCTATCAGTTCTCCTCTTAAAAAAGGTAATGTTTTAGAATGGATGGGCCCTTTTCCAAAAGTATTTGATAACATGAAATAATCATTGCTTCACTTGCCTACACTTCATCCTCCTTCTAATGATCAACCCTTGATCCTATATACTTCATCCACACCCATATCAATTGAGGCAATGCTTGACCAATAAGATGATACTGGAAGAGAGTTGTTATTTACTACATTATCTAAAGCCTCATCGAATATGAGAAACATTATACCAAAGTCAAATGTGATTGCTTCACCATCTATTTTGTAGCTAAAAAACTTCAACATTACATGGTATACTAGACCACTTATTTCATCATTCATTCTAATCCCACTTTTCACTTCTTCTCTAAAGCCTTTCTCCCCAAAGATAGAATTGGCAAATGGATGGTCCTCCTTATGGAATTTTATCTCCGCATTGTCACCCAAAAAGTTTTCAAAGGATAATTCATAGCTGATCAACTTATTTTAACTCCTATGCCATATCCTAAACACCTTCAAGATAGTCTTCTAAATAACAATATTCTCTATATTTAAGGTCTTAATCAAGTTATTTATCTTAAATATTAATTTCATAACTTCACCACTAATCTTGAAGCAAGTAATCTTGATGAATCTTCCATTCCCCTCAATACTACTAAACCAAAATTAGTTATCAAAGAGCTTCCTAAAATTAATGTCAACTTGCATGAGGATACTTCGACCTTTAACTTTGATGGTGCTAAATACCTTTAAGGAGCTGGGGCATGTTGTATTCTTACAATTCCTCTTGGAAAAATCATTCTTTTATTTTTTCACTTAACTTTTGATGTAACTAATAATATGGTCGAGTATGAAGCTCTAATCTTAGGCATGAGAGATGCCCTTGATTTAGACATCCAATACTTGCATGCTTTAGGTATTCTCATCTTATTTTTTATCAATTCAATGGTGATTATCAATGCAAAAGTGAGAATCTCATTACTTATCATCAAATTGAAACCACTCTCATTAAATACTTCATTTCTCTCACTATTGAGCCTATTCTTTGAGATCAAAATTCCATTGCTAATTCCCTTGTTTCTTTAGCTTGTCTCTTTCATCCCCACCAAGTTCTTTTTGATCTCACTTTTCTTATCCAAATAATATAATATCCATCCTCAACTCAACCACATGATTCACTTATCTACCACATCAAGTGTATCACCACTCAACAAAGGCCATGGTATAAAGACATCATTCAATTCTTGGAACACCAAACTTATCCTCCTAACTTAGACTCTTGTGAAAAGACACTTATTTACAAACAAGCTTTAAAATACGTATTTTGATACAAAATCTTTTATTATCACAATGTTTAAGGTACCTTGATCCATTATCTTATACAAGATGAGGTCCCTCATCTTCTTAAACAAGCACATGATGGAATTTATGGTGTCCATTGTAATGAACATACTATAGCTCATAAATGCCTACACATGGATTACTTTTGGTTTACTCTTGATAAGGATGCAATCTAATTCACTAGAAAGTGTACCCCTTTACAATTTCATGATAATATAATTCATTCACCTCCAGTTGAGCTTCAAATTTTTTAATATCCCTAGCCATTCTCCATGTGGAGATTAGATCTCATAGGCAAATTATGTCATTCTCAAGATGGGCATGTTTTTATCATCATAGCTACTAAATATTTTACCAAATGGGTTGAATCCATGTCCCTTGTTAATTTCATCAATAACACCATCACCAAATTCATTCTTAATGAAATCATTTGTCACTTTGGTGTTCCCCATACTATCATTTATGATAATGATGGTAATTTCAAAAATAAAGATGTCAAACAACCTTGTGCTAAATTCAAAATCAATCACAAATTTTCCACTCCCTATCATCCATAATGTAATGGGTAGGTTGAGGCCACTAACAAAATTCTCAATAAAATCCTCCAAAAGACAATTTTTGAAACCTACACAGATTGGCACCTTCATCCCTATCCTGCTCTTTGGGCCTATCAGACTAGCATACATATTACCACTAGGGAAATGGCATTATCTCTAGTCTATGGTTCTGAGTCAGTGTTTCTATTAAAATTTGAGCTTCCCTCTCTTTTTATATCTCTTTATGGTATCATTCCTAATGAATAATTACATGAATCTCTCCTTCATGCCCTTGATTTCCTTGATGAACAACGTCTTTCTACTTTGTAACATAACCACCAATACAAAGCTCATATTTCCAAATAACATAATAAATGTATTAAAATTTTCACATTTAATTTTGGTTATCTTTTTCTTAAATTAGAATACACCCATGACAAATAAGGTAAATATGCCCAAAAATGGTGGGCCCCTATTTAGTCAAAGATATTCTTGATCCAAGCATCTACCACCTTCAAATTAATAAAGGCCATGTTTTCAAAGAGCCCACCAATGCATAAGTCCTCAAGAAGTATTTTGCCTAAATCTTTCCTTTTTTTTCAATATTTATATATATTATCTATCTAACACTTTTTTAGGATACTTACACAAGTTTCTCCCACTGTAGCAGTTCTTCCTTTTTCACAAACCTTTAGTTCTTCCTTTTTGGTATTTTGATTTCCCCTTTTTCTCTCATGAGTTGCATTGTAAACCATAGATAAGATCTAGTCTTCCTCATGATGTATCATAGTCTTCTTTATTTTCATATTCTTTTTACATACTTTTTGGCATCCCTTAGATTTCTCTTTTGTGAGTTGCAGTGTAAGACCATGGATAGGACCTAGCCTTCCTCACAAAATACCATCTTTTTCTCATTTATTTTTCACATGTTTTATAGTACAATCATGAGTTTCTCTTTTATGAGTTGTAATGTAAGTCAAAGGATTAGACCTGGCCTTCCCCATAAAATTACCATCTTGTTGTTCCTTTTTAAGAATGTGTTTTTGATCCTTATTCTCAACTTTAGCTTTTTGCTTCTTTTGATAGATGGAATTTACACAATAATCTATGTTAGCATGTTTCCCTCCATTTACCTCATTATTATGATAAGGAATCACACTTTACTATCATTGAATCCCTTTTTCACCCTTGGTCACATTTTTTATAGTTTGAAGTAATTAAAATTGTTTCATGTGTCATTCCTCTTGATTTCCTTTCCTTCCACTCCACATCAGATAAAAAAAGGTCAGAGTCAAGATAACACTATTATTTTACCTATATTTATGAGACTCTTAGACCCCATGCTCTTTAAAGTTCTCTCTCTTAGAAACCAAGTCCCAAGTATTCAAATGAAAGTCATCTTTAACACCCATTTCTAGTTTTCCAAATCCATATGGAGGAGGAATAAGAAAAAAGCCATCAATAAAGTTAAAAGCCAAATCATTTAAAATAAAAGGCAACGATATACAAAAAGGCAACATACAAATCTCAAAAGTCAAAATTACACCAAAAGATGTGATTAAAAAGCACATCTCCTATCTCTAATCAAAGCTCAAACTCCATAGTTGACCTCACACTATAGCCAATGTATATTGGGGTATGGTAGGCCAGTAGATTAGAATAGGAAAATTCAAAAAAATCTATGATAGTACCTAATTTCTCATTTAAGTAATCAATCTTCACAGTAGACCAATGGCTCTGTAAGGGGTCTTAAGGAAAGGGGATCATGTTATGGGAAGGTAGGTCCATTTTTACTTTTCATGCATATAGACTTCATGGGATGATTTATATACTTTGTTTATTGACCTAAGACTTGTGTGGATAAGATAAGTTCTTCAGAGTCCTTAAGGTCGACAGTCCTCTTATTTTGACAAACCTAATTTGAGTGTCTTAACTTTGATAAAGAGTTCCTCTACCTTGGTTTTTCCTTCATTTTCCCCTCCACGCATTTCATTTCCCCCCTTGGCAGGAATGTGTGATTATAAATCTATTTTCCCTTGTTCTCTACTTCCTTCTTCACATCTTAAAAACATGTTAGCACTACTTTGTTTCAGTTTTATCTATCCTTAAGATCAAAACAACATATTTGAATAACTATGGATTACTTTATTTATATCATAGATTTACATTCCTAGACCTATTTTTCTCACTTTTTACCATTTGTCATTGTTTTACCCCCTTTTTTATGGACACTTGAGTCTATTTCTACTTTCATGGACCTTTTTTCATTGATTCTTGAGTACGGATTGTTACTACTCACTCATCAATGTTGTTTTACCATTTTTTCTTGCCCATCTTTGTTTAAGTAAGGATTATTACTAATTTTGCATTGATGTTTGATTACCATTATTTTTTACATGTATCCTTGGTTTGACTTGATGAGTTTGTCTTTCCTACTTAAGTTTTACTTATTTGAGTTTTTTGAACTTTATTAGCCTTGGCTTTTTGGTTACTCGATTTACTGTAAGTTTTGACTTGGTCATTTGGTCTAACATAGCACTTGTCACCCCAACTTGCCAAATTTTCAAGTACATCCATTCCTCATAGCACCAATTATCTTGGCTTTCCTACATTTGTTTGTTTTTGCTCTTTACTTTTGTATTCTTGGGTTTGTCAAAATCAGTCTTTGTGCCCTCCACAATCAAAACTACAAACAAAATAGACAACTATCCAATAATAAAGGTAATTCAAGGTATGCATCACATTTAATTTTTAATTATTTCTCTTTCCATCAATTAAATTTTAGTTATTTTTTCTTTAAAATACTACAATTTTTTTTTAGCCTCAGCATTGTGTGTTACTATGTTCTTTCTCAAAGCACCATCCCCTATTATACCTGAGTGACATGTGATTACCTTCAAGTGGGTATATGTATACACATAATATTTTTAATTTTTATCAAATACTAATGCTTTACATCTTATAATAACCTATCGAGACTCAATTTCTCTGAGTGTATACCTTAAAGGGTACACTGAGATAGGGGTGGGTAGACCATTGGTGTTTTATAGGATTATTATCCCTTATTTCCACTTATTACCAATCCAACCAACTCATAAAACCCATTATTTAATCTATTACTCCTCTTTTTCATAATCATCTAGTATTTTCCCATTTTCCATCCCTCTTTCCCTCACCTTAAGCTCCTTTTGACAGTCTTCTATACTAGGTCGACTGGGTCAACCCTGTACAGTTTTGGGTAAAATTCATTTAGGGTCTAGGTAGGCTCTTGGCCAACCTAGCTCATGACCTAGTGAATTATTATCCATAATTGTACTAGGTCAACTAAGTCAACCCTATCATTTGAAACTTCTAGAAAGGCTTAGGGTTAAATCTACCTATATATACAAGATTATTTCATCATTATTTACATAATGAACAAAGTTATTATTTGCTTGCACTTATTTACAATTTGATCTTCCACCATTGTACTTGAGGAATCTTAGCTTAGGGTTTTTACTTATAGAATATAGTCTTGTGGAGAAGTATTAGATACTTTAGCCTTGCTTAGTGATCCTTATAAACCACAACAACCTCTTGTGAAGCCCCTTTAGCCAAGGGAGAGACTGAGTCTCGATGGGTTCATCTTTTAGGTAAGTATTCTCTAACTTTGCTCCTCTCTTTATTAGATAGAAGTAGTATAATTATTGGATTCAAATAATATTACTCTTTTCTTTCCATGTATTAGGGTCTTACTCATACATAGCTTAATTCAGATTTTCCTATGCATGTTTGTTTTGTTTACTAACCCCCATATTATGCCACAAGATTTGGTGAGCACTAGATTAGACTTTACTTTACTTGTTATTAGTTAAGTGAGATATCAAACATAGGACCTAACTAGGGTTATTTCATGATTGTTCTTAATTGGAGGCTTTGGAACCCTCCCTAGCATTATATATTATGATAAGAGATCCCCTTATTGGGTCTAGTGGATCCCCATATTAGCCATGCTCCTAATTATCTAATGTTTTCCCAATCATAAGTGTATGGTATGATCTATCTTCTCTAAGTTATGATTGATTTATAGACATGATGCATTTTTTATTGTATACATTCCCAACCAAATTCTTAAAGGTAAAAGGTGTATATCCATATTTTTGATAAATACACATAGAATTGAAAGAGTGTGCTCAACCCATTAAAAATTGTCCATATATATTAAATCTTAACATGAAAATAAAGGTAAAATCTAATTTGGATCAAATGCAAGAATATGGAATCATATATCCGATATAAAAATTAGACTGGATAAGTCCCATAGTGGTGTAGTGAAAGAAAATTGGAGAGATATAGGTTTGTGGGGATTATCACACACTCAATGATTCTTACATAAATGATCCTTTTCCAATACCATTAATGGATGAAGTCCTTGAATTATTCATAAGACACAAAGTTTACTTCTTTACAGATGGATTCAGTGGGCATCACTAGATTCTAATCACAGTAGAAGATCAAACAAAAATTATGTTTGAAACTGAAAGGGGTTCATTCACGTATAAGGTAATGTCTCTTGGATTGAAGAATGCACCCATGTTCTTTTATAGATATGTAGTAACTACATTCAAATATTTCATTCATGATTTTCTAGAAGTGTATTTGGATGATTGGGTTGTTTTCTTTCTATTTAAAGAACATATGTCAAATTTGTGATGCTAGAATAGTTTTAAGCATTTAGAATTGCTCTAAATTTATATATATATATATATATATATATATATATATATATATATATATATATATATATATATATATATTTCACACATTTTAGTATTCAGTTGAGCCATGTTGTATGCATATATGGAATTTTGGTTGACCCAACTAAAATTATTATCATCATTGGGATGCCACCTCCTACTAACTCTATTAAAGTGTGCACATTTCTTTGTCATATGGGATATTATGGGAAGTTTATCAAAGGGTACGTAGTTATATTTACACCTATGGATAAACTATTGTGTAAAGATACAAAATTTGAATGGAAAAAAAAATGTTAAGAAACATTCATTGAGCTAAAACAAAGGATTATAACAGTACCAATTTTAGTCTTTCCTGACTGAAATAAGTCATTCCATGTGCATATAGATGATTTTGGTACTATAGTATGAGATATCTTTGTGTATCTAGGTGCAGGTGGGTTGTATAATCCTATACATTTTTTATCAAGAAGTTATCAGTTGTAGAAAAGAACTATACAACCATAGAGAGAAAAACACTAGCCATGGTTTTAACACTACAAAATTTTCATCACTTCTTGTTGGCTACACCATTTTATTTCATTATAGATCATCAGGCATTATGATACCTAGTTAATAAACCAATGTTGGGAGGATTCATATCCAAGTGGCTTATGTTATTTTAGGAATTCTAATTTTGCATTAATTTCAATCCAAATTGACAAAATTTTGGGCCCAATTACTTAATTATACTTCATAATGGAGAGGATTTAGAATAACTTGAGGATGAATCATTGGATGCACATTTATTTAGAACTATTATAGTTCCTTATAATATGGAAGATACTTCAAATTTATTGGAGTAAGGAACTTTTTATGTGCACTATACATATCAGAATAAAAATTAAATTGTCACCTAAACTATACCTTATATCCTCATTAATGGGTTTTATACAAACTCAATAGAGATGATGTACTACATAAAGTATCTCTAGATCATGAATGACCACAGCTTCTTCAAAAGACTCATCAAGGAATTTTAGGGGATCATTTTTTAGGTGAAGCTACTATAAATAAAATCTTAAAAAGTGGGATGTGGTGTCCTACATTATATCAAGATGTACATGGAGTAGCCAACCATTGTGATGTCTACCAAATAATGGGTAAGCCAAACCAATGTGTACTTTTGGTTCCCATGTTCGTAAAACAACCCTTTGATCAGTGTGGAATTGACTTTATTGGACCCATATCTCCTCTAATCAAATGAAGTCATGCATGGTACATTATTATTGTGATAGATTATTTCACTAAATGGGTGGAATTTATTGTCACTCTAAACTATGGTGCAAAAGATGCTACCAAATTTTTATATGAAACCATCATTACAAGATTTGGATGTTTGATTAATTTGACCAATGATAGAGGCATGCATTTCCTAAATAATACTATCAAAACTCTCAATGGTGGGTTTATGATATCTTATCATAAGAGCACAACTAATCACCTATAGGTAAACAAATAAGCTAAAGTGTCCAATAAAGTATTGGGGAAAATGTTAACAAAGATTTGTAATGTGCAAACGGATGATTGGGAAGATCGCATTCCTAGAATTTTGTGGGCCTATAAAACACATCACAAGAGAGCTATAGGTTTCACTCCTTTTTAAATAGTATATGGCCTTGAGGAAATAATGCCTATGGAGTATATTATTCCTAGTATGTGTATTGTGATGGTTATGATATTAGGGGATCAAGATTCATTGAAATCATGGTTGATGAAATTAACAAAGTTGGAATAAAATAGATAAAGGGCAAAATGGATATAGTAGATTAACAAGTAGAGTCAGAAATCATGGAATGGTCCTAACTTATGATCTAAATAATTTTACCTAGAATAAATGGTATTTCTTTATGATAGTAGGTTTAAAGCATTGCCAAGAAATATATGCATTAGATGGAAAGGACCCTATATTGTTCATGAAGTGTCACAACAAGGTAATATAATGTTAAAATATTTACAAGTAACCATAATTTTTGTATGTATAAACGGTTGTAGGCTTAAGCTTTACTGCCTTTAATCTCTATCATTCAAACAAAAAATTGAGTGGATGTTAAGTAGCACCCTTTAGTTAGGATTTTATTTAATTTTGTTTGTTTTAATTTTATTTTTTTAGTTTAGAATGTTTGTACAGTGTGTTTATTACAGTGCAACACATTGTAGTAACCATGAAGCAGTTATAATCACAAGATGTGATCACATTTTAGAGATAGTTATCCGTAACTACATTGAGGATATTAATTAAGCTTGAGAAGGTAGAGACAAGATAGGTATAGATAAAGGATGGATAGTAGTCATACCAAACCATTAATGATGTGATCTTTCAAAAGATTGCATATTTTTTGAGGTAAATTGAGTAGTAAATAGACAGGTGGAGTCATAAAACAAATTGGATAGATAAAAGTATATCTAGTCACATCAAATAACTACCAAAGGGATAAACCAAATATCCTAAACACAAAATTTCATTGTCAAGCCAACTTATAATAAGTGATATTGATTGGAAAAGGAACACTCATGCGCAAATAGTAGGTGAATTCAAAGTAGTCAGTGAGACAAAATTGAGAACCAAAAACTATATAGGAGTTGGGTATTTACAATGCAAAAAAATTATAGACTCTAGATACAAAGATAATTCTATGATTTGATTTTAGAAGACCTCCCTATGAATGGATTTTAAATTAGAACTTTATCAAGTAGGGTAATCATTCATCTCTGATCATTGATATAGTTATGGAGAGAGGTAAGTTGTTGATCCTACTAATAGATGCATAGAAAGAGCATATGAGGATTGGGATAGGTCTTTACCAAACCAATTATAATGACCTAGACCCATTTTATTTCATTAACATAGTAGAATCTAGTGTTTTTTCATAAGATCCTTAGGGAGTTATACAATTAGGAGCCCTTTCACTTTAACATCCACTTTGAGGTTCTAATGTAGAATGGTTTATTAAGCTACCTACATTTGGGAAAATTGATGAGGTCATGATGACTCTATTAATTCACTAAAATCAAGGAGCTATCCATTTGTACCAAGATATTATAATTTGGATCAATGCATAAATAATAACATAGGCCATAGGCCTTCAAAATCACAATAAATCCCTCATTCCATATAAATCTATGGCACCACTAATCCATTCAGATGTGTAAGAAACATATACCACATGAGTATGCTAAATAACACTAATTGATTCAATTTATGATGCTTCGATGCATATTTTGGTAGAATGCATCACAAAAAGGTTTTGGCAAACTACCAAATAGGCCAAACAAGCAATGAAAGAGGTAATTGATATTGCATACCAAGTGATACGATTGTGGGAGGACTTCAATTGGCTTGAGTTTTTGGTGTCTGATCTCACCACCAATATGGATAAGGTACTTTCAATTAGCACATAAATATTTTAGTGCCAATTTTTAGTTTTACTATTGTGTTTCACACAATGGAAATCTTCACTTGGACCAAACAATGTGACCACATATTTTTGTCCTACTACTAATATATTAAACATCACATGGATAGAAATAAGTTAGTATTATGATAAATTTGTATTATTTAATATGTGGTGGATTGAAACCTTAGCTTTGATTAGAACACACCCAAAAATCCCACAAGATGACATGCAATATTTGGGATAACATGATTCGGTCACCAAGATGTATAATGACATTCAAATCAAAATCCATGAGTTATCCACTCCAAATGTGACTCCAATTCCATTATTTATTTTAATTATAAAAGCACACACTAAATTATATAGGCAAAAAGACTTATATATAAGCTCATTTCCACCTTTGCAAGTTATTCTTATAGAGGCACAACAATAAAATATAGAGCAAGCACCACCACAATAACTAGTGTAGCCACACACCCCACCACAATAGCCACAAGATCTACCACCATAGGATAAAGTAAAAAATAAGGCACCTACATGGTAAGTCTCACCACCACCACCTAAAAAAAGAACATGGAAAGTAAATTCTTGGTTAGATAATCTTATGGTTCTGAAGATAGTTGGTGAGTGTGATCTACCAGAGATGCATTTCGATAAATATGAAGTTCTCAAATCTATGTTGGAAGACATTGGGAAGGAAGTTTATGAAAAAGAGGTGGAAAAGGAATTATTCTTCTAGAAAGTAGTGCACACTTGTTAAGTGAGAAATAAGGTATGAAAATAACTCTGAGTTGACATTACTCAACCACCTCCATCTATTCTTGTTGATATTGAAGGTCAAGATATAGATCAGTATAAGCTAAAGGTAGAGATATTTCTAATAGATCCAATTATATGATCATCATCTACATAGATTGTAGATCTACTAGAATAGGGTATTCCTACATGGACCTTGTTATAATGGCCACATACACACCCCACTACCAAACCATCACAAACTATACGAGAAAGGATGGTGTCTTTTGGTGAACTTTGAGGAGCAAGTGGTGCATAGAAATCATAAGCAACATATAAATAGGCCTAGCCTACATTACAAAGAATTAAATAAAGACCCTCACTCCTCCAGCCAAATATAGGATAAAGAAGCTAGTGCGTAAAGGTCAAGTTATCAAATTGGAGTAATCTGAACATATTGAATTAGAAATTGAGATGGTAAATGTGAAAATTATTGAGGAACCTTGGGACATAAATATGTCAGATCTAAAAGAAGAACATGAAAATATGTAGGACACACTTGATCCTAAGGATGAGAAAAATAAATACAAGAGGAAGAAAAAAAAAGAATAAGGAAAAATAAATAAGAAGTAAGTGGTGTAAAAAGCAACTAAACAAGAATCACAATGCACACAATAAGATGTGCAAGACCAAAAACAAAAGTAGTACGCTGAAGAGAAATAAATAAAAAAAAATTGAGGAATTAAAGGATACAAATAAGTAGGTAGAAGAAATTGAGGTTAAAATGAAGAAAGCTGAGGAAGGAGAGGTTATGCATAAGATCAAAAAAGTAGAGGCAAAGTGGAAAGAATAGGAGTAAGCCCATTGAAAAAAATAAGAGGTACAAGCTATGAAACAAAATTAGGTGGAGAAAGAAGTATAAAACAAGGTTCAAAGAAAAATGTAGGTGTGCAATAGAAACACAAGCAACTCAAAACAAAGCTAAGACTAAGATTGAAGTTGAGACTAAGGTTGAAGATAAATCCAAAGCTAACATTGAGGTAGATGTTAAATCCAAAGCTCAAGATGATGCTAAGGCTAAGGCCAAGGAGCAAGCCAAAATACAAGCTGAAGTAGATACTAAAGTTAGGTTTGAAGTTGAAATTCATGCTAAGAGGGATATAAAGGCCAAAGAAATGATATAAATAGAGAGCACAGCCCAGATGAAGGCCAAAAAAGAAGTGGCATAGCCCAAACTATAGATCTCTAACTAGTGGTTGTGGGATGTCCCTACAACATCAACTCGGTGAACCACCTTCTTGCTTCTATTGGATCAATTTACACCAGACCCTACAACACTAAAAACTATCTCCATGGCACTCACTACCACTGTGATGGAAACATATTTGGATATGACCCAGCTATTGCTATCAAACTAGATTGAAGGCATACTTGCATTTTAGAAGTTAATTGTATAGAAGGATTTAGACTTAGAGTAGGAAGTTCTCTAGCTACATGAGAAAAAAGTCAAAGTAGAAGATCAATTGGCTAAAGGTATGGCAATTGATAGATAACACTTGTCCCACCTTCATTACATAGGTGTTAGGTGATCAAATAATTTCCAAGAATAAGTAATTCATTTGTCTATTGATGCAACTTACAAAGTATTGGGTGGCCACATAAAGAGTTATAGCATTGTGCACACAAGGGTAGGCTATCATAAATGAAATAAAAACTATGTGCAAACTCATTGAATAATATGAGCAAGTCTCAGAGACATTTATACAATAAGCCAAGTAAATATCCTTGGATATGTTGAATTAGAGACAACATCTCAATCAATTCTTGACTACTATGAAACTTGAGTTTACCACTATAGATAAAGCTAAAGTAGTATGAGATGAATAAATGGATACTTTACAAATAATGAGAAACACACTCAAATAACTTCTTTATTTTAGGTATGTTGTGATGTAAAATTTACAAGTTTGGCATAATGAAATAATGCACAACACCTTTACGACCATTCAATCCCAAAGGACTATAGATAGATTGGATGAACTCATATTGGATATCCAACTCAAACTATCTAATTCCAAATAAATACCCATCATTACATAATATGATGATGTTAAAAACATGATGGTAATCTAAATACCTCTATATATTCTACTTGCCATGGTGTGAAAAATACTCATAGATTGGAAAACACTTAAGCAAGATCTATCTAAAGTTGATCCAGCTATTGCCTAAATAATAGATGATCCTTAATTCATTTCTCCATAATAGATTAAACAAATTATAAAAATAAAAATTTGGATGCAAAGGTGTAGTCTAAATAACAACCTCCACCATTGGGTGAACCAAAAGCCAATGGGTCAACAATCGAGCAAAAAAAATAGTATCTGTAGCAACCTAGTCAAAGTCTTACACCACCATAGTAGTAGATAATGCACACTCCAATTTTATGACTTCAATAATTTTGTAATTTTTTTAAGATAGCCTAAACATTATGAGAGAGGTCAAACTGGTTGAAAACTCATAAAGGCTAGCCACCTAGTTAGGCTAATCTATTGAAAACTCTAAAGGGCAGTAGGTTAGTATGTTATTTAATTGAAAACACAAAAGGGAAGTTAAGTAGTGCATAAAGGGTGAAAACTAGAAAATGGCACATGGAGTGATAACTAGAATTTTTTTATGGCTCAACTTTTTAGTTCAATCCAGATCAAGTTGTAACTTTGTCCCATATGAAACAACCATTTAAGTCCAGGAAAGTGTTGGACGTGGAATAGGGTGTGGTAAAATTGCAAAGTATAATAGGACACATGTGAGAAGTATATAATTTTTTATTTTATATAAAATTTTGTATCTATTCAACCTTATAAACCTAATCAAGTAATATAATACTGCAAAGAGTCTTTCCTTTTGTATCTTTAAAGGCTAGAATATGAATAGACAAGAAGTTGTAAAAGGATATATATAACACTTTATTGTAATAGAATATGGTTTTTATGTGTTGATAGAGATTAATAGATTCATTTTGATATGGTTTTTCCTAATCTTATTTTACGTATGGTTAGTGTGCAGTAAGTACTTTATTTTGCTTTACTCTATTTATCATATATTATGCCATTTATGTTATGCCTTTTGTTACAATTGTGTTCTTCTCACCCTATATGTACAACTTTGGATGTAAATGATGGATTATAAATTTGTAATGGTATTATGGATTTTGTTTACTCTCCACTACATAAAATATCCTTGTAATGAGTATTTCCATGAACCTCTATTAATAATGGTCATGGTGAGATAATTGGTTATAACTCATGAGATGGAGTGTGATTTAAATTATTGTATTTCTAACATTAGACACATAATTTAGCATGTTCAACACATTCTTGTTCCATTATGGGTCAATAATAACCCTTCCATAATAATTTTTGGGACATTATTTTTCCACTAAAGTGACCCCCACACTCACTATTGTGTATCTCTAGAAGATCAATTCTCACTTCATTTTTGTTAAGACATCTAAGTAACTATCCATAAAAACCTCTTTTAAACAAGGCAAGCACAATAATAAAATAACATAGTGCTTCTCATTGTACTTTATGTTTATCATTTTGAGTAAAATTATCTAGTATAAAGGCTCGATATAGGAAATTATATATGTCACTATACCAGTATGTATTATCTACACTACGTGTGATTATAAGTACTGCTAGAGCATCCATTTTATTTAGCACAATTAAAGTTTGGTGTAACTATCATATCATAAAATTGATGGAATCATCATTAATATCTAAAGGAATTAATTATGTCACAATGTTCATTGCATCAACATGACAAGTATCCTTACATGGGATAATTTCAATAGCAAATGTGTCAAATGTTTATATCAATCTATCTACCATTTATTTGTATGGAAGTAAATGTTCTTATTTTGATTGATGGTGATTTTTAACCTGATTAGAAACCAACTAGGAGTCACCATAAACTTGAATATTCTTTACATGATTTTTTTGGGATATTTATAAACTAATGCTCAAGGCTTTGTATTATGTCATATATTGGTACATGAAAAAACAAGTTGATAATAAAATTGAATATATTCTCCTTCAGGAGTATGGAAAATTATTCATGTGCCAGAAGTTATCATACATTTGGACATGTCAAAAAACATAGTCCATGAATTATGTGATACATGATAGGCCTCTACCTCATCACAAAAAGTCTCGGTCATTGGAAACTTATCTGATAGTGGAGTTGTAGCTAGTTGACCAGTAATAACTTGGCCTTTTACTAATTTTTAAGATATGAATTTAAGATCAAATTTCATGAGTTTCATCACCCATTTAGCTATTCTTCCTACTAGATGGGTTTTGTTCATGGTAAAATTTCATGGATATTCTTTGAATATAACATGAATCTCATTATTAAGGATGCAATGTTTTAATTTTTATGTATCAAATACCAATTCTAAACATAATTTTTCCATTACATTATACTTACATTTGTAACCAACCAATTGATGGTTAATGTAGTAAAATTTTCATTCCCTTTTATCATCATCATATTATGCTAATAAGTCCCTAAGGCCTTATGAGTTGATGAAATATAAAGAATCAAATGTCTATCTAGTATTGGAGGCATAAGCATTGGTGAATTTGAAAAGTATGGTTTTATTAGCTAGTTGAGCAATAAAATGTCAAATTTTCTAAATTTTGCCTTGTAAACATTGTAACTACTTTAATTTAATTGGTTGTGTCATCTCAATAAAGTATTTAAATTTTTTTGGATCAACCTTGATACCATTTTGAAAAATAATATAACCCAAACAAATTCTATAAGACACCCCAAAAACTTTTTTTTTTCAATTTAATGATAAACTTTCTCAAATGTTCAAATATTAGTCTTAAATGTGTAGTGTGATTATTTTTGGTGCTTAGATTTTGCTAAAAAATCATTGACATAATCCTCAATAATATTATGAATAAAATCATGGAAAATGTATGCCATTACCCTTTGATATGTAGCTCCTACATTCTTTATTCCAAAAGGTATAATAGTATAACAAAATATTCTCCATGGTGTGGAGAATGCCATCTTTTCTTAATATACAGGGTTGAGATTTATTTGATTATAACCATAAAAACCATCCATGAATGAGAATTTCTCATACCCAGCAATAAAAATGATCATATATATGTTAGGAAGTGGAAAATCATCTTTTAGAGAAGTTTTATTTAGATCACAAAAATTTGTGCAGTATGAAATGTAACCATTAGGCTTGGTTATAGGCATTATATTAGAAATGCAATCAAGATATGCAATTTCTCTAATAAATCATGAATTTAGAAGTCTTTAAAAATCATCTTTTATAATCAGGGCAACCTTGGGATGTATTTTGTGGATCTTTTGCTTGATGTGATTTTCATCTTAATGTATCAATATGTTGTGCATTACCATAGATGGGTCAATGTTGGGCATGTCAAAATAGTCCCAAGCAAATAAATATAGATAATCATGTAGAACCTATCAATAAGTTTTGCCTTTGTCCTCTTGCATCATTATAGCTAGTAACACTAGTCGATGATCTTGATCTATTCCATAATTATATTATATTATTTCTTCATTAAGCAAGGTGGATATTTATTTGATAAATGTAATAGGAATGGTGTTATGTCCATCATGTGTAATATTGGGATCATCATCACCACCAAAGTAAACATGATCAAAGGTGGTATGAGGAAATGTGTTCTTATGATAAAAGGAATGAAGATCCTAATATGCCCCCAAGCACTCTATCAATTACTAGTCATTGGAGAACTCGTCCAATTTTTAAATTTTTTGTGAAGAATTCTCACCAATAAAATATGGGTTAACAAGTTTTAGATCAAAATTAGTATTATATATGTGCATGCATTATGAGGTAACTTTTATGAAAGGTGGGTGGTTGTAGTTGATGTATTTTTAAGCCATAGATTTTGTTAAAAATCTCAAGCCTTGTCAATTTGTATTATTTAATATGCAAAGAGTTTAGGTTATACCTTACTCACTTTTTCCTAATCCTTGACCTTTGTATCCATGTTTTATCAAATATCTAGATCCAAAATCAGAATTGTATAAGTGTGGTGTGAAAATATTTTTTGGATAGATCATTGCACAATGTTTGAATGGATCTATATCCATTGAACACGTATAAATGAACTCTTGATGAATGAATTTTAAACATGTGTGAAAATTAGATGGAACTTCATACACCTCATATATCCAAGGGTGTCCCAAAAGTATGTTATAATTTAAATCATTTGGCATAACTTGACATAAATTAGGTGAGGTATGGAGTCCCATGGTGATATGAAATGTTATTTATCCTAATACCTTTTGTGAAATATTTTCAAATCCCTTGATACTTATACTAGAGGATTCAAAATATTTGGCCTCAATTCTAAGAAGACAAAGGAAATGTATACTGCAAATATTAAGTCATGAACCATTGTCCACAAGTACCCTTTTAACCATCTTATTTTGAAGACATATTTAAATATATAGTTGAAAATAATATATTAGGATAGTAAGGAAAAGAGTTATCAGATATGAATTCATGTGGAAAGAATTTTAGAGTTGAGAAATGGAGAAGTTATGCCTAGATCAAGTAGGTGGTCTAACGAATGTGGATTAGGATTAAGAGCATTCACAAGGTGATGAATCTAAAAGCCAATTTAAGGAGTATATCGAGTCATAGCTTGAGGAAGAGGAGGAGGAGCTGAAGGAGGAGTTTGAGGAGTAGCTTGAGGAAGCCATGGAGGGGTTGATAGAAAAAATTAGGGTCTAGTAAGGATCAAAATTAGAACAGGAGAAGCATCCTAATTTACTTGTGGCTTTGAGGAGGAATGTGGCATTATAAATGCTTAAGTCTGATAACCTTCAGGAAGAAGTGATTCCTTGGCATAGAGTGTGGGTGGAAAAGGATTTGAACCTAGAGCTACCTTCTTCCAATCTAGTGTCACGATCTGTAGGTGAGATCCTTCCCCTGTCTCCCTTCTTTGCCCACTTTTGGGTCCTTCTCCAGTTAAAACCATCTTTAAGGAGCTAATAAAGGTAAAAAAGGCAAAGGCCTGGGAAAAAATAAGCAAGATGGTTGAGCCAGTAGGACTGAAATTAAATTCTATCATCAATTTGGTTCTAAGGTTTTTTGAGGTCACTTTTTGGAAGTCTTCTCATCCATGGAGATTAGCAAATTTTGCTACCAGTTTGTTTGGATTGTGGATGGATATATCTAATGACTCAAGTTTTTTTGTGCTTATTTTTCTAAAACATTTCTATTTCAAGGGTTTGTCTTCTTTTAATTATTTAGTGAGGTCATTGGAGGGCATAAATAAGATGGATGCTTATTTTATTTCTTACCTAGCCATGGATTTTTAGACTTAACAACTTTCCATCTGGTCTTATTTAAGAAAACTAGGTCTATTAGACAGATCACTATGAAGAGTAAAATGAAAATTTCCCTACACTAAATTTTAGGGCCCTTTTGTATTCTAATTCAAGAGGCGTTCTTGGCTTGGAAACCAGGGTATGTCTGGAAGGTTTTAAGAAGGCACTTTTTTCTAAAGGCATTTCTAGTGAAGTTGGGTGTCTTTATTCTTGGGCAATCATTTGTGAGGATCTCTTTGTTACTGTTGATTTTTCAGTAGGTGTTGATCACTGATTCCAATTATTTCTTTATTTATTATTATCTTGAGGACTTTAGCCTTAGACAATTCTGGATCATTTGATGGGTTCAACCTCTTTCTTGATGTATGTTCTTAGATCTTTGAGGCAATTATTGGCACAAAGTGGTGTATTAAGTTTTGTTTCAAAATTTTTGATTTATTATGAAGATTAACAGATGGTCTGAAAAGGAAAAACTTCTCTTTTCCTGAGATCCATGCTTAAGTTTTGATTAGTCCTCAATCACAGAATTTAGAAGGTTGAAAATTGTAATTTTGGATTCTTTTAATGAATTAGTTTTTTTTAAAGCTGCATGTTTTTTAATACTTGTAGTTTGGTGGTTTTATTATTTTTGGGCCATATGCCTTGATGGTTATACCGTTAAACCAAGCACTTTTATGTTTTTTGGTTTCTCTTATATTTTAAGGACCAGAGACCTATAAACTCTCTAGTATCAAACAAAAATTATATATATATATATATGGAGTGCATGAAAAAAGTATCATCTGCATATAATATTATAAACCCCTCCAATGAGGTCATTGATAAGATTTCACTCTTTGATTTACTACATAAATCTTCTTGATACAAATATATTATCTTGGAAGCATTACACATGAAAATTTTTCCAAATAATGTGGAGCAACCATATTTTTCAAATGGATAAACCATACTATTTATTTTGAAAATGAGGATTTACTAGCCCAACATATATATATATATATATATATATATATATATATATATATATATATATATATATATATATATATATATATATATATATATATATATATATATATATATATATATATATATATATATATATATATATATATATTTGGGCTAGTAAATCCTCATTTTCAAAATAAATAGTATGGTTTGTCCATTTTAAAAATATGGTTGCTCCACATTATTTGGAAAAAAATTCATGTGTAATGCTTCCAAGATAATATCTTTGTATCAAAAAGATTTATGTAGTAAATCAAAGAGTGAAATCTTATCAATGACCTCATTGGAGTGGTTTATAATATTATATGCAGATGATAATTTTTTCATGCACTCCCTTTTATGATTAGTAGTAACAGGTAGTAGCTCATGATAAACATTATGATAATAAGTGGTGTTCATAAATACACTTTATTTAGTTTTATCATGTGTTTGACTGCATTTTATTATCATTTTGATTGATGTAGCAATGTTTGAAAGATAACAATAAATGAATACCAATGTGTATTTTAAAAGAGAATAATTACTATGTGTATCCATGTTAAACATAATTTATTCCTTTATATTTGAAGCAAATCTTGTTTTTTTTTAGATTACTAATTCATAAATCAGATAATCAAAAAACACGAGGGATAGGATTACACAGGAAGACTCAGAGGTTGAGTTCACCAAGTGTTTAACCATTTGTGAAAATAAGGATTAACATGAAATATTAACATCACCAAATAAGGAGTAAGTTACTCTAAAAAATAGGCCAATCAAATAATTCAATTTCATAATATATTCAAATTTAGTGTTGAATTATGAAAATTTATTAAATATAGAAAGTACAAGGCTAAACAATAATTTGAATACTTAAATATTAAGAAGAGATAATATTTAGCTTGTTTAATGATGCACATGAAGATATGAGAAGTGTAGTTTTAGAAATAGTTAGGATGATGCTTAGCTATGATTTATTATATTTTATAAATTAGCTCTTTCAAACTAAACACTATTATCAAAATAGGGACACTAGGGTTGATACTTTTATGCTTAAATTGATGTTTCTATATGTAGTTAAGTACATGTCCTTTTCTATACATTCCACCTACATCTATTAGGGTTCTATGTCACCTTTCAAATTATCTATTTTAATTGTGCGCACAAGTTATGGATCTAAACTTTTGATCAAAACCCTAAATCCTCCAATTTGGACATGCCACCTTAAAACATAGAGTTAGTGGGTAAAAATGAAGTTGAATTAACCTCAAATATCCCTCTATCTCAAATCGATGTAGTTTTCCCCCTCATGTGGGATTGTGTGTGAATAATGGTGTAATATGTTAGATGTGAGTGAATGTAGTGATCTAGATTGTAACTTGATAAATACCTACTCATGCGTTCTTATTTGAATGCTTAAAACCTATAATAATAGTGTTCCTATGACTGATTTGGATATTGGAAAGAATATGGAAGTTTGAGTACTTGAGAGGTGTTTTTGCTTGGAAAGTGTTAGATATGTGCTTGAATAGTACTTGATGATAATGAATGGTATTTAACTTGTATTTACACACCACCTTTTGAAAATAAAATCATGGATGGTTAATTAATACATATAGGTTGACTCATACATGTCAAAGGATTTAAAATTTTGAGTGTTTGTAGGATATAGACACTGACATCAAATCTAGGACACTAATGTCGATGCTAATGTCCTAGTCTGAATGATAGTGTCTTAGAGAATAGATAATTTTTGAATCCCTATAACTGATAGTGAAGAATATATAGCAGGTTTTAAATATATTTTATGCTATAGGTGATCTAGGTAATCTGAATATCAAGGTCAGGCCATAAGATAAATATTTAAGCATAGTGAGATGGAGACTATGATCATTTTGGCAATGGGAAAGTTATTAACTAAAGGGTAGAGTATTGAGTGATATTTTTAAAGTGTGCAAGACTAATTTATCATTAAAAATATATATTTGAGTATCTACAAGAAGATGCAGATGATCAAGTTGATAATATACATTAAGATCCTTGTACTATGAATTATGATGTAATAGATAACTCAAAAGATGATAGACATGGCACTACAATTGGTGATATAAGCCACACATATAGGCATCCCCTTGATGAAATATTTTTTGGTATCAAAATTACTTATTTTACATAACCTCTTGATGTTGGTGTGATTACTTCTCTCATTTATTCATCCATTTTCACATGCATATGTGTATGGTCTTGCATTAATCATTTTTATAGCCCTTGCCTTTTGATTTCACTTGGCCCTTGCATGTTGATTTTTATCTTGATCCAAAGATCTATGAAACATATTCTATGATTATAATTCACATCATGATCTAAATTTTACTTACTCACTCCTACATATGAACTACTTATACATGTTATGGCTTCCATTGAGATTACACAATTATTTACATTCATTGATACACATTACATGAGCATATACACAGAATCCTCCTCATACCCCTTCATTACATGCATACTCTTTTGAGTTATGATGGGGATATTCACATATATAGTGGGGGCATATTGTTTTTATTTTACTTTATCATGTTATTATACTTCGTGCACACTATGCTTTGACACATGTTGCATATTCTTTAGATGTGTCTCCTCCCCTCCCCCATTTTATTTTATTTTTTGATACCATTTCCACTTATCCTTGACTAATTTAAAATATTTAAAATATAAAAAAAATTAAATATTTCAAAAATACAAAAAATTAAATATATAAAAAAATTAAAAAATAAAAACCAAGACTTAAGCATGAATTATTAGTAGATTACACTATTTACATATATTATTTATCACATATTTTATAGATGACATATTTTTTCATACATGCATGCATTTGATGAGGTATATGAGTGTGATGCAGTACATACAGACTACACGTGAACATACTAATGTTGGACTTTCCTCTACCTAGTGACTATGTCAATGTTAGGGGCATCTTATTCCATAGGTTTCACTATCACATGTTATATCTTGCTATGATCTCTCTACCATTTTTATTTATCTATATTTTTTACACATGTCTTGTTATATCTCATATCTTATATAGTGCTACATGAATATATTATTTTATGTCACACCCAAAAATTGGCACAGCTAAAACACATAAAAATAGGCTAATTTTTTTGAAAATGTACAACACATTCTACATACTCACATTGACAAAAAATTATCCAACTACATGGCACAAGATATACAAATCATCCAACATCCCACATGTCCAAATGGCATGGGGAAAATGCATGAGTGGACACATAGTCATTGTGTAACTATGTTAGTCTCACTTGTTCTAATAGTCTTATAGGCTCTCACACAAGCCTATAGCTCTCTAAGCAGTCCTAGTGGATCCCATAACCTTAATATCACCTTTCAATTTCACCCTATGACTTATAAACCTTTAATCTATTAATTAGTATGGTTATTATCTGATTATTATTGTCTTGATTTGAGCATTTTGACATATACTAGTATAGGATAGTGATATTGTTGATTAGTATACATGATGTGTCATTTATATTTTATTATTTTAAACATTAAAGATGTATAATTGTTAGTTTTGCATCATTGGTTGATATATATGATGACTTAGACTAACTACCTACTTGTTGCGATGTGGATGCAAGATAGATCCTACCCTCAAAGCTTGACGAGGGAGAGCATCATCAGAGAGGATGGACTAGATGGGGCAAATGAACGATGATAGAGGAAAATGCTAGTGACCCTACACACACATTAGATATAAAATATTATATGCATAACATGTTTTAGATGTTAGTGTGTAGTTAAAAAAATAAATATTGTGATTATAATTGTATGTAGATTTAGTTTTTTATTTCTTTATATTCTTTTAAATTAATTGTTTTAATTTTTGAGAATAAATCAGGAAAATAGATATTTTAATTACTAGTTTTGAAGATACAGTTATCTTATAATTAGAAATAATTATGAGATTATATATCTATTAAATAAATAAACAATTACCTTTATTAATTTCAAGAATCTTGAGTTATCCTAAAATTTTAACTGTAAGTAAAAATAAACTAAGCTTAGTCTTACATGAGATTGCATTGAAAGATAAATGTATATATATTTATTGGTTAACTTGTCTATTATTTTAGATAACTTGAGTTAAGTGGCGTAATGTTTCTTATTGAACAAATTAAGAGGTTTAATATTAATTGAGAAGGTTAAATTAATAAAAATTAAAACTAAAGATAATATTGCATGGAAGTTAAAAAGGAGAAAGATGCCATGCATAAAGGTAAGAATAAAAAGAATTATAAACATGCAAGGAGATAGGGTGCAGCATGGAGAGAGAGATTTAGCATATAGAGTGGGAGCACAAGAAATTAAAGAAGGGGAATGTTATAAATTTAAAAAAAAAGAGCTTTAAAGAAGGGTAGAAAAGATATAGGAGAAGAAGTGGAGGATTTGGAGAGAAGTGGAAAAAAGCAAGAGATAGGAAGAATATTATTTTCCCAATAAATTTAAACTAGATTAGTTCTCAAATAGTATCCATGTGCAATATAGATTAAATTTTATACTTTTCAATGGCTACATTTTAAATAGACTGTGTTATGTATTTTTAATAGTGATGTATATAAATTGACTATGTTTCCTCTTTACTTTGACTATGTATCATTTTTATATACCGCTATCTACGTAGTACTTCTTATGTGTCACCTATCCAAGTATTGGAAACCTTCTGCTTAAAAATCCTGGCGTCATATTTTATGAGCAACTGCATATTTTATTATACACCTGACTTGTTGAGGGAAACATATTTATTATGACTACATTATATATATGCATAGTTTATACACCAAACATAAGGTTTAAGTAGGTTTCATGCTTCTCCATGCATAATATGCATACTTTGTTTTATATACATTGGACATTCTGAATGTTTCATGATTTTATAAAATTGGGCTCAATTCAACATTCCATGCACATGTTGCAAGGGTTAAACTTTTTAATTCATCACCTTTATAACTACACTACATATATATAAGTAGCACTTTATTGTGAATTCATCTTAGCTATTATGTCATCAATTGTACAGACAACATCCTAATTAAATGTATAAATATTGGTAGTGCCATATATATATATATATATATATATATATATATATATATATATATATATATATATATATATATGGCACTACCAATATTTATACATTTAATTAGGATGTTGTCTGTACAATTGATGACATAATAGCTAAGATGAATTCACAATAAAGTGCTACTTATATATATATATGGCACTATCAATATTTATACATTTAATTGGGATGTTGTCTGTACAATTGATGACATAATAACTAAGATGAATTGACAATAAAGTGCTACTTATATATATGTAGCATAGTTATAAAGGTGAGGAATTAAAAAGTTTAACCCTTGCAACATGTGCATGGAATGTTGAATTGAGCCCAATTTTATAAAAGCATGAAACATTCAGAATGTCCAATGTATATAAAACAAAGTATGCATATTATGCATGGAGAAGCATGAAACCTACTTATATATATATATAGGTTTCATGCTTCTCCATGCATAATATGCATACTTTGTTTTATATACATTGGACATTCTGAATGTTTCATGATTTTATAAAATTGGGCTCAATTCAACATTCCATGCACATGTTGCAAGGGTTAAACTTTTTAATTCCTCACCTTTATAACTATGCTACATATATATAAGTAGCACTTTATTGTCAATTCATCTTAGTTATTATGTCATCAATTGTACAGACAAATCCCAATTAAATGTATAAATATTGATAGTGCCATATATATATATATATATATATATATATATATATATATATATATATATATATATATATATATATATATATATATATATATATATATATATATATATATCACTTTATTATGAATTCATCTTAGCTATTATGTCATCAATTGTACAGACAACATTCTAATTAAATGTATAAATATTGGAGAAGCATGAAACATGGAGAAGCATGAAACCTACTTAATATATATATATAGGGATATAAGAGAAAATTTGTCTTTTAATATAAGCTATCCAGTTAGGAATAGCAAACTATTTAGGTAGATGGAATTATTTAAAAACTTCCAAACTTATAAAAAGCTTGTACAAATGTATATATAATTATATCTAAAAATGAAGTATAAAGTATCCAAATTATTATATTTATTGATAGTGCCACTTGTAAATAATGAGTGTAATTCCTATTTTTTTTATGAGCAACGTTTTAAAGAGTGTCTATGTTTTATATTGCACTTTGAGAAATAGTAATAGGCATAGAAAACTATGTTTCCTCCTTTAATGCAAGATCGAATATTGGGTGGAGCTTTATTATGCCACAAACATTGAATTTAAATGCTGAAAATAAAAATTGAAAAGCATGCATGAAACTTGAAATGCCAAGTTTTATAAAAGTCACTGATTTGATTTAATACGTTGTGCATGTGAAAGAAGTTGTTGACTTCTAATAGAAAATTGAGTTTTTAATTGGGTTTAGAGTAATAATAGTAAATTCACAACCATATAATGAAAAAGTTGAGCATTAAATTAAATGATGTGTCATTAATATGAATTGTTGCTTGTTTAATAGAAATCACTGAGTTTGAAATTGGAATGTCATTTCATTAAATGAAATGTCCAGCGTCAAATAAGAACTCTAAGACTTTAAATGAAACATAAAAGCTTATAATTAAATCATTGAGTTTAAATTGAATTGGTTAATCACTATTCAAATTAAAACCATGTATATTCCAAAAAAGGAGATTGGTAAAAGAAACTATGTTTCATCTTTAATGCAAGATTGAATGTTTGATGAAACTTTTTTTTTGCCTCAGATTTTCATATCATAGATTGTGGAACTTTATACTTCACTTGGTATAAAATAGTAAATGAATATAATTGTAAATAAATAATTAAAATAATTAGTTTCCTTAAAAATGTTTGATAGTGAGCTATAGGTATGAGTTAGTCTAAATATATATTTGAATTTGAAACTCATACATGACTTGTGCATCTGACATGAATTATTTGATCCTTATGAAAAATTTGAGAGTTGTTATCAATAGAGTTATTTTCTTTGATAGAAATATTTATACACATATTCAAGTATATATGCATGTACATATGCATCTATGTATAAATGTTATTACTTAAATGAGATGATAGTTAATGTCTTACATGACATCATGCATCGAATGAAAACAAGTTAATTTATGAATAGTACATGTTGAACATGAGTTTTATAAATAGTCATTCAACGGAGTTAGTATGGTTATAATATCTAAAATGAAATTAGACCTTGCATAGAGAAATTAGATGAATTATATTAAGTTGTTAGAATGAAAGATTATGGATTAACTTGGTTATTAATCATTTAACACTTTAGAAATAGCAAGATAGATTTTTGTGACATATATGCTTATAGTAATGAAAAGTAGTAAACGGTACTTAATTTGAGAAGATTAAAATGTACTAGTGTATTGACATATATTTATATACAAATAAAGAATATAAAATAGAACATCAAGTTGTGTATCGATAAGTTATGATTGATTTATTAGCAGAAAAATTTAGGATATATCTAGGTGGTATAATATTGTACTTGTTAAATAATTATAGTATAAGTTTGATTGTTCAAGTTTGAGTGGGCTTTCATTGCACAATAAGCTATGATAGTATGGGATATCATAAAATACTTTAGCTTAAATATATATACATGTTAAGTTGTTAGAATGAAATATTATGGAATAACTTGGTTATTAATTATTTAACACTTTAAAAATAACATGATAGATTTTTGTTACATATATGCTTATAGTAATGGAAAGTAGTAAACGGTATTTAATTTGAGTAGATTAAAATGTGCTAATATATTGACATATATTTGTATACAAATAATTTATATAAAATAGAGCATCTATTTGTGTATCGAGAAGTTATGATTGATTTATTAGCAAAAAAAATTAAGATATATCTAGGTGGTATAATCTTGTACTTACATGTTAAATAATTATAGTATAAATTTGATTGTTCATGTTTGAGTAGGCTTTAATTGCACAATAAGCTATGATAGTATGGGATATCATAAAATACTTTAGATTAAATGTATATACCTAAATGGTACATATTGTCATTGTATGTTTAGACTCTCACCTATATATGACTAATTGAATGTATGTATTAATTGTTACTTGAACAGTATGTTGTGTAATAGTTAGTAGGACATCAAATATCCATGCATACAACCTTGAAAGTATAAACGAATGTTGGGTTAGACTTTTATGTATTTGTATGACTTGATTTGTTATATGTATTTGTTGATTTAGAAGTTTTTTGTTTTCATATGTTTATAACTAATATATATGAATATTTATAGGTAAACTAGTAGCTATGTTTTAGAATACTAGACTGTGATAATATGGGTTATCATGGAGTGTAGTTATTTATATTTTATTATAACAATTTATAATCTATAATTTATTATAAATAAAAAACATACTCAGGTGGTATGAGTTGTGATCATTATTTTTAGTTGCAGAATTGATTTTAATGTAAGATTCATTCATGCATAGATGAATAAATGTATACTTTGCTTACTCATATTTTAGCATGTGATGTGATATGATTATTAATAGGATGAACTTAGTATGAATCTTGTGGTTAAATAATGTATAGTGAGGCATTAGCTTTCTTATGTATGATTTACATGTCAGTATGATATCTTACAATAAAATGAGTTTTCTATGATAAACTACATGTTTAGTTTTATCTTATACACTTAGATAATAGCTTGTTCTGTAGATTCCCACACCATTATATCTACATATCTATGAAGGGAGCATTAGTCATTGATAAGGTATTAAACAGGGGATTGTAGGTATGTGGTTGGTGTGGAAAAGCACTCGAATGATGCTCTCCCTCCCCACAATAGTACTACTTAGTTGAAGACTACACTTGAGTTTCAAAGTTACATGAGTTGGTTCAAATTTAACTTCAAATGACTTAGTATCTACTTATTATATTAGGTTGAATCCCTAAAAAAATATGATTATAAAATATATTTGATTATATTATATAGTAGTTGTATTAGCAGACCAACCATAGCTGTGTCCTATTGTATTTACTTTCCTTAAAGTTGTATAAGATAATATTGTATGCAGTATTTGAAATTTAAGTACCATTTTTTTAATTTTTAGTTTGGATATGTTGTACTATTTAATTTTATGGATTGATTGTTAAGTTATTAGTCTTTAAAAAAAATTACTGCATTTTCTTAAGTACAACTTGAGGAGTTGTAACACTTAAAGACTAAAAGGGACACACAACTAAATGGATGTGGGTTTGAGTAACCACTAACTCAAATGATATGTCCTAACTCACAACAGTGTTTAAGAAGAGTTTTGAGTGATTCTGACTAATCATGTGGCTCAACTCGCACTCAGATCACAACTAAAGTATAAATTCATATTGACTTGACTTATGGAAAAGTGATTAAACAAATATCATTTAGTCTCTATATGACCTAAAAATGTACCTAAAATATATTTTTTAATCCCCCAGAGATTGGAGCAACCTATCTTCATCGTCAAATCAAACTGACCTTAACCATTAGATCTGTTCAAAGTGAAATATGCCTTGAATATCCTTATGGGGTCCATAAGGTCTTCAAATCATTCATTGAGTTGAAAAATTAGATCTTTGAATGAGGGAGGAAGTGTTGGAGGATTAGGTTTCCATATTCATCTCTCCTTTCCTTCCTTAGCCTTGGACGACTACCATTAATGGAGTCTCAAAGCCTTTGGTCAAAAAAAATTATTTCACTTTTAGTTTTATATCATGATAAAAAGATGCAAAAATTTATATTTTAGGTACCCGATTCGATAGATAAATTCTAGGAGGTCTCAGTCTCCCACAGTTTTTAAACATGTCTTGAGAGCTTCAAGCTCCACCATAGTGATTAATGGTCACCACAAGGTTTAAGGTGAAATTTTTAGTAAAATTCAATTTCAAGTTTTAAAAATTATTTTAGACTGAAGGGGACACAAAAATATCATGGATCCCTTTTTGGGACAGCTCATCTTAGGGTTTATAGGAGATCAAATCAGCCAACGAGGCCAAAAAAGCCTTTCTAAAATAAAACTTACACAAAGTGAAAATCATGAGGTTTCAGGTTCCATAACATCTTCCATATAGAAGGGGAAAAAAAATTGATGGTGGTATCTTTGGGGTTCCCCTATCATAGGACTACCAAGTCTCCATGATCATGCAAAAAAATGTAGATTAATTGAAAAATGTCTAATAACACACCTCTATAAGAAAAGGGTTATTTTAAACACCCAAAAGTGGCCACCAATGACCTCCAATTAAGCTTCAGATCAAATTTTATCAAATATCACAATTTGACTTAAAAACACTAAATAACGTTAAATGAGTTGAACCTGTCATATACAAGTGCTGATTTTGGTCAATGTATCCCTAAATAGAGCAATGTACTTTATAAGATAGCTAAATTTGATCAGATCATTTTGAATCAAAATGGTAATTTTACTTGGGTGTTCTGGATTGCTCTTTTCTAACAATTTTTTTACACAAGACACGTGCCTTTGTTATTTTGTATTCGCAACATCTTAAATGGGATAACAGTTCCAACGCATCTAACATCACCTTCCAATTTAAATCTAGTCAAATTTTGATCCAATAATATGATATTTTGACCAATTTGATTAATTTGAGCACCAATTTTCAAGATTTGCACCAAAATTGATAAATCATGTTTAAGACTAATTAATTTGAATCAAGAGCTTAAGTGGATTTTTCATGGAGGTTAGTGATTATTTTATTAATGGAAATTGATATTGAATAATTGCATCATCAAGTGACATCATTATATGGGGTGGCATCCACAAGCCATAAGTGCTACAAATATTTAATTAAGCCCTCTCATATCTCTTTAATGCTTCTCTATCCCAAATATCTATGAGGAAATTTATTGATTTTGGCCTTCAAAATTGAATGGATTCGTAGCCACACATATTCATCTTGAGATGGATAGTTTAAGCTCATTCTAATCATTTAAAAAAAATTATAAATACAAGGTCTCACAACCATAATTTTAAGCTTGGATAGTGTAAAGTTACCATGCACAAATGATTATAAAGCCTCATACAATTAATGTTATTATGCCAAATTGAACCAATCCAAAGCCATCACAAGTCAAAGGTGCTAAGGAGAGAAGGATCCAAATAACTCCATTGATGAAGACTCTTTGATGCACAAGCTGAACAAGCCACTCTACAAACTAGTTAGAAGCTCTAAGGAAGGTGAAGGAAGGTTTATTTCATGTTTTAGTTATTGCTTTCATATGCATGTTTGTTACTAAGCTCTCCCTAGTGTCTAAGCCTAGAGATGTCATACTTGTTAGTGTGTTATTTTTATTTTTATTTTATTTTGAACTAACACTTGATTGAACCCCCTCTCTTGAGTCAAATTCTTAGTTCACATAATAGCACATCTGGTCGGACCTATCCCCATGAATTTGATCAAATAGATCTTAAAATCAACATACTAACTATTTTCATGTAGAATCTTAGAGTGTGGGAGGAAAAGGAGTGAAATTTTTGAGTAAAAACACATTTTTTAGAAGTAACAGTTGTCACTATGGAGTTGTGATGTTGTCCTCTAGACCATAATCTCATAACTGGCATAGTCACGATTTTGTCATTTAGTCACGATATTTCATTTTAACTATATTTTTAGACTGATGTGTTCTCTATCTACAGGTCCAGTTGTGTTATTATAATACCATGACTTGACAATCACAATATTATAATATCACAATTCTGTAAGTTACTATATTATCAGTTTGAGTCACGATATTATAGTTAAACCGCCAGCGGTCAGCCTAGACCATGCTTTGTCAGTTGTGATATTATCTATTAGAGTAGTGATATTGTTAATTTTTGTTGACTAACCCATGAGTTTCAATATTATGTTAATCAAACACAACTTTTTAGAATTGTGATATTAGACTGTGGATTTACAGGATTGTACTATGTGAACCTAAGAGTTCAATTTTCAAAGTTACTTATTTCATTTGAAAAAGTGCTTCAAATCTAAACAACACACTAACCATTTCCTTGCAGGGCATACTTGAAAAGTTCCAAATCATTCTTAATTAAATATTTTTAAACCTCTTTTAGGATGCTTAAAAAGAATTAGGAATCTTTCATTTGGTGCTTAAATAAATTTTTAAGGTGTTTACTTAAATAGTTTTGTTGTTGTTCTTTCAAAGTTTTGAAACTTAAGGCCGAGGGGTCAAAGAACACTACCAAATAGTTCATTTTAGTGCTGTAAAATTAAACTCACTTCTAATTTTTTATTTTATGTAAGTTAATCATTATTTTTTTAGTTAGATTTTTTTGAGCAAAAAGGAAATTGTGTGTGTATGCTCTCCCCCCATCCCCTCTAGAAAACTTGAAGGATTAAAATCATCATATTCATTGCAAATTTGTGTCTTCGTTCAAAGGCATAAAAGAGATGTTTTGAAGACTCTCCCCAAAATCTGCATGGCTTGGTTGATATAGAAACAATCATAAAGTTCTTTTACTTAGTTTTTATTTCATTGCATCTTAACTTGTGAAGTAGACTTCATTACCTCCCATAAGTTCTATAGGAAAACTTTGACCCAGGGCTTCATCTTCCAACATCGTCTTCAACCCCTCTCCATGGGGTGTGTATAAATTAGGATCCCCTCACTGGGATGGTAGTTTGAGTAGTTAGAACATATCTGTTAGTAGAGGCTAAGCCTAGGATGTTTAGAGCATATTAGACATTGCACTACACTGAACAAGTGATGAATGTAGTAGTTGTAAAAAGTGAAAGACTTTTTTACAACAATCATTATGCAGTGGACTCAAATGATGTGTTTTTTCTCTTGTTTTTTGATGTAAAAATTGGTATACATGAGAACCATCTAGATGATTAAAAACCAATTAATTTTAGTCAACCCCACTTTTCCATACCCTTGATAAGATTTAGGATGATTTACTTAGTTGCATTTGGTTATTTATCTTTTTCTTACTTGGTTTTTTAGACTAAAACTAATGTGTTTATTTATAGCCACATCTAAACCAATTTATTTATACACCACTCTTTTTTATAAAGAGGCATTATGCTGGTCATTTTACACCACACTTATGCCTTGCATTTTTTGCTAAACTTGTTTGTGTGTGTGTCACTTGAATGAAATATGTACCATTATGATGCCCAAATCATTATCAAGTTTACACTTTTTGAGTCTTTGAAACAAAACATTGATCAAATCATTAGAGCATGCTACCACCATTATGTTGCTCAATTTATGTCAAGACTTGTTTACCTTTTATCAAAAACCATTATTTAAAACCATGTCACATTTAGAACTTGTTCATGTGTCGTTATGTTATCTAATCTTGTCTAGCTTATTCAATCAAATCCTAGTCTTCAAACATTGAGTTTTCAATTAACTTTTTCAAAGTTCAAATTTAAATATTGATTAATTTCTGCTTAAGACTCATTTTATAGGGGCTAATACATAGATCTTTCTCTTTTGGGTTGCATAACTTCAGTTAATTGATTACCCAAATTTTATAACTATTATTTGATAGTTCAAAGCCTATCCTCATCATTGTTTGTGCCTTTATTTGGGATAACATAATATTTTCTCTAGGTGTCTTTTGTCTTGTGCCTTATACCAATTGATCATGTTTATGTTTGAATATGTGTGTTGAGTCTATGTTGAAAATCGTTCCAAACTTGTTAGATTAAATCACCTCATCATCATCCTTTGTTTCAAGCCTAGATTTTGATTTCGTTTGGCCAAAATTCATAGCACAGCCTATTTGAACCTAACTTTTGACTCCGCATTTAGACAAAAGACTTAGCAACTATTTTTCCTTTCTTAGTTTAGACCTTGTTTGGAACACTTTGGCCTAGATATTTGACATGTTGGTTTTTATTCAAATGCTTGACCTTTTATGTGTATGACATTTGAATTTAGATTATTTTATGTCAAGTCTTAGCACAAACTATTTTGGAGATACGGATCCATGATCAAATCATTGTTTGAAGATACAGCTCCACCCTTTTGACCAAGTTAAGATCAAGTTTGAACCATTGTACTTTGGATAATTTTTTTGAGTTTATAAAACTCTAAGCTTTTTTATCTTCAGATATTTTATCATTTATGTAGATATGTCTAGCTACACTTATGATAGAGTCACGTACAATCCAAGTTATGATAGAATGGTTGCACAAAATTTGACTAGAAACCCCTGTGAGGATAGATTTTGTATGGAGTTTTTTTATTCTCCCTATGATACTCCATGTGGGGAAAAAAGTCAAGAACTAGCTTACAATCCAACTCAAAACCCCAACTGGGATGATATGGTTTATGAGGAGGACTTGGATGATTTGACTTATGCGATTAATCAGGCTCCACAACACTATACCATTTACATACCAGAACCTTATCTTTTGGCTTGTGCAAGAAACCAAGATCTATAACTCCCTAGCCTTATCCTTCTAGGACCCCATCCTTTCGCTTGTGTGAGTAATCAAGCTCCAAAACACCCTTTCATCATTTTAAGACCTAGTCCTTTGGCTTGTGTGAACAATCAAGCCCTATACTGCCCTATTTTAACCATCTCATGACTTCATCCTTTGGCTTATGCAACCAATCAATCTCCATAGCACCAATAGATACCCCAATCAATCCAATCACAACCTCAACCAAGCCAATCAGTCCTTCAACTGAGCCAATCATTTGAAAACAAAGTTGTGTTCAAAACTGGTATTTTTCTACTCATTAGAAACCAAGACCAAAAGAACCAACCAATCAGTGATGTTTTTCTTGAACTAATCATTTGTGAGAAGATAACCTGTGATGAATCACCTTTCGATCATATACATGTTGGTAAGGAGTCTCCCTCTAACAAGCCAGTCTTTATTGAGTCACTTTTTAATGAGTATAACTACCTTTGGTCAAATCACTATCTCGACCATATGCCTATTTTTCAAGAGCCTCCCTTTGACAAACCAATTTTTGAGAAGTTGTCTATTGACCTTTTTTCTATCATTGAGGAGTCTCATTTTAAAAAATTAGTCTCTGTGGAACCCACCATGCCATTACAGGCCATTACTTATCTGATACCAAACATGCAACAAGACATCATTATAACAAAGTACCCATCAGATGAAGAATCAGAGTTAGAGTCAAGTTTTATTATTAAACCGACATAAGATTTAGTATCAAAATTAATGTCAGTCTCAACATCAGATTCAGAGTCTCTTAAGGCTAAATCATATTCAAAATCAGAATATGTTCATGGCTATTACAACATTAGTTACGCATGCCTTGAAAATCAATTTGAATACATTTAAGATCTTTTTATGGGTTTTTAGGATGATTACTTCAGTATCAAAACAAGTTCTCCTAGTATCTTCTCCGAGGATTGTGCTACCTCATCCCATTCCATTACCACCAACCAACATAGCCATATTATTGGCATTCCACTTCCCATAAGTGTCGATTGGGATCGATAGAATCACACCTTATTAAACTATATCTATGGTGACATAGTAGTTGAAGATCAAGGAGGCCAAGACCAAGATCGTGCAAAATAAGAACAATCTCCTACTGAAACCTTTTTGGAAGTGTTAGATGACAATCAAAGTTCAAATTCATCATCTTCTTGTGAAACCTTTTCAGAGGTGTTAGAAGACAATCAAAGGCAAAATTCAATGTTCCTTAGTAAACCTTCTCGAAGGCATTATAGAATAATCAAAACAACTTCATTGGTAGAAACCTCTTCAAGACACCAATAGTTGAGCATAAAATTTCTTCACTACTTGATGAAGACATTATCAAAGATGAAATCAAAATAGCTTTTAATCTATAACCTAATCAGATAGTAGCTACTCTCAGACCTAAATAATAGAATAATATGGTGGTCTTACCAAGATAATATTTGGAAGTCTCCAGCCCCACCACATCTAAAGTTATGTCCAATCTAGAATCAACAACATTGTGTGTGCCTAAAAATCTTGATATTCATTTGTTATCCTACCATTATGCATTTCATTATCCTCCACCATTCCATTTTCCTATCAAATCTATCATCCAATATTTATCCCTATGTACCATCCATGGTCACACTTTCCTTTTTAGAGGTTACAAAGATACCTTGTCTCGATGTTTGAAGGAAATAGAATCAATGACCAACGAAGATCGCAACAACATTCTTGGCATCTAAACCTGTAGTCGGTTCTTGATAGAGCAGCTACTCAAACAAGGTATGGGATAGCCATTAACATGATTGAGTATTATGTTTATATTTTTTTTTATCAAGACATGCCTCTCTAATTCAATAGGAATAATAGAATCATGTGCTAAAACCACACCCAGGCCAAACACATGCAACCCAACAACCCATCATCAGCTACAAACATGTATCATGCCATTTTCATTTTCCATTTAAAATTTCCATATCCATTTTCCATTGTCACATATACTTCCATTCACCCCATCACTTGGGGGTAACCCTCTCACCATTTTATCTAATCTATCAAAACCCATCATTATTCTAAGCAAGACCATAGCATCATATCATACCATTCCTATCTAGACCAAATCCTATTTTTAGTTGTCCTACCCAATCCTATTTTTATCTTGGTTCATTGGTTCTTCCCACACTTTTTATGAGAGGATTCTGATCCAATTTTATCAATCAATCAAATCCATTTTTAAGTGACAGTCTATGAAAGTAGTGTGATAGTTGATCTAACAAGATATATTTTATTTTCCATCTTATATCAAGTTTCTTTATGTGAAACTGATTATATCGCCTACAGGGGCAAATTAGTGTTTACCAATCTTACTGTTAATTATAACCATCTATGGGCAAACTAGTATCATTGATCTAATCCATCGTATCGTAGTTATAACCGTCTATGGAAAAACTAGGGGAAATATTTATTTATCATGCATTGCCACATCACCTTACCTTTGTTGTTTCCATTTGACTAGCCATTTTCTAGATTTGAGAGCTTTTTGGGACCTAGTTGGTTTTTCCCCACCTTTTGTGTGGATGAAATTACTATGGGTTGAGGTCATTTTGGGACTATATAGGTTATGTTCAATTCATGTTGTGGTTATCTTAGTCCCCCTTTCCATGCACTCTTGTCATTTTACAAGCAACCTAAGCCAATGTTCTCATCATTTTACAAGTAGGTATCTTGTCATTCTCTAATGAGTTAAGATACCTCAAAATTCCAATAACATTCATAACATTTCAAAAATCCAAAAAAAAACATTTGTCCTATCTAAGCCTAGTTCATCATCCTAAGTCCGCCCTACTGGGGCAAATCCATTGTTAGGATGCTTTCTATTGCTTTTGTTTTCAATCTTTTTGTTTGTTTGTTTTTTATATCTATTTGTTTGTTTGTTCACTTGCCTATTTATTTACGTTCAGCACTGTTGCCTCGACTCAGTCTATATGTATTCAGTGGGTGATTCCTTGAGCACATTATTCTTGAGTCTATCCATATTTATACGTCAATATCATTATCATGGTTTTTATCATTGATGTAATATTTTTAATTATTATTGGATCAAGAGTCAGTCCTTATGCATATTAAGTCCTCATGGTGTTCTATCATGATGCCTATCATCATGTGCTACAGCAAAAAATAACTTCAAGAAGGTCTATAAGCAATGGATTCATATAAGTTTCTCCTTGGTACCTTGGCAAATCCTTCCACCCATCTTGATCAAATCAACCCATTGACCATTCTAGTTGTATTAATGCTAATAAAGACATGCATCTTCATATTAATAGATACAACTGAATGATTTCTATTGATCAGTTTTCTTCTATTCATCTCTTTCATCACTTTGCATCTTCATATGCTTAGTTGTTTGTGGCTTATTTAGTCATTAGACCATCGTATCTACGTTTGCACCTACTCATATTTAATCTATGCAACAGATTATATCCTTGAGTTATGCTTTCTAATCTACCTTAATTGAAGCATAATCATATCAAACATCATCTTTAACCAATCCAAGTCCTCTTAATGATTATAACTGCTTATGGTCAAATCATTATTTTCACTTTTATTTTTGATTATAACCGCTTTTGGGTAAATCAATACTTTTTAAATTAATGCATGCAAGTATTTTCTCATTTGGATTAATCTCGCCCATAGGTTAATTCAACCTTTTTTCTTGCTTCTTTTTGAGGTATTGTCCTTCAAAAAATGTGGTGGACACTCCCTCAAGGGGGCATCATCTTAGGCTTCTAAAGACATTATTGGGAGCTTATTATTTAGTCATCATGTTCCTTTTGGCATACAGGTCATTTCTCATTATTTGAGATGACGTTACTATGCCTATAACTTGAAATGCCTTTCCAAACAAGGACAAACTGTAGACACCCAAAATTGGCCACCAATGACCTCTAATCAAGCTTCAGACCAATTTCTATCAAATATCACAATTTGACCTCAAACACTAAAACACACTAAATGAGTTGCACCTGTCATATATAAGTGCTGATTTTCGCCAATGTATCCCTAAATGGGGCAATGCATTTTATGAGACAGCTAACTTTGATCAAATCATTTTGAATCAAAATGATGATTTTACACTTGGGTGCTTTGGATTATTTTTTCTACCGAATTTCTTACACAAGACGCGTGCCTTTGTTATTTTGTGTTGGCAACATCCTAAATAGGATAACAATTATATCACATTTAACATCACCTTCCAATTCTAATCCAGTCAAATTTTGATCCAATAATATGATATTTTGACCAATTTGATTAATTTGAGCACCAATTTCCAAGATTTGCATCAAAATTGATAAATCATGTTTAAGATTAATTAATTTGAATCAAGAGCTTAAGTGGATTTTCCATGGAGGTTATTGATTATTTCATTAATGAAAATTGGTATTGAATAACTACATCATTAGGTGACATCATTAGATGGGGTGGCATCCACAAGCCATAAGTGCCACAAATATCCAATTAAGCCTTCTCATGCCTTTTTATTGCCTCTATATCCTCAATATTTATGAGGGCATTTATTGATTTTGGCCTCCAAAATTGAATGGATTCTTAACTACACATCTTCATCTTGAGATGGATGGTTCAGGTTCATTTTGATCATTTGCAAAAATATATAAATACAAGGCCTCATAACCATAATTTTAAGCTTGGATGGTGTAAAGTTATCATGCACAAATGATTCTAAAGCCTCATACAATTAATGTTATTATACCAAATTTTTGAATCAAGCCAAAGCCATCACAAGCCAAAGGTACTAAGGAAAGAAGGATCCAAACAACTCCATTGTGAAGACTCTTTGATGCACAAGTCGAGCAAGCCACTCTACAAACCATTTGGAAGCTCCAAGGAAGGTGAAGGAAGGTTTCTTTCATGTTTTATTTGTTGCTTTCATATGCATGTTTGTTACTAAGCTCCCCCCAGTGTGTAGGCCTAGAGATGTCATGCTTGTTATTGTGTTATTTTCATTTTGATTTCATTTTGAACTAACACTTGATCTAACCCCCTCTCTTGAGTCAAATTCCTAGTTCACAGTTATAACTTGAAAAAATATGTTGTTTACTGTACGGAAGAACATAAAAAATGGAGGGAGGTCCCTTTTGGGGTGATCCCACTCTTCAGCTTTCATCTCGATCGATTCAACTAACAAAAATCATGTCCAAATTTGAATAAAAGTTTATGTTTTTAATAATAAAAAGTTGTAGGTTTCCACTTTATAAAATCAAGGTTTAATTTTAATAATTTTTAAATTAAATAAAGTAATTATTGTAAATAATAATTATAATGTTTGGTTAGATTTTGTGTTAACCACATCATTAAAAAATTAAACTTAATTTAAAAAGGTTGGCGGTTAATAACAATCAAACCACATAGTTTAAATGGGATGGGGGTCAACCAACCCCCAACTTCATGACATAAAAATAGGTTTAACCCATGGACTTAAGGAAACCACCACTACCACGCCATGCAAACCGCTAGCCCCTTATATGCCTTTCCACATGTCACGTAGTCACATGGATGTTAGCTACACGTTGGCTACCCTACAAGAAAGGTGAAGTGCCCTTCCCAAGGGCTTGTGTTTTTAGGCAAATGCCTTACAGACTGACTTATTTTGAAAATTCATAAATAGTAGCATGTAAGTCAAAAAATTATGAAACAAGTGGCTACAGGGTTGAAATTTTAAAAAATTGTATTAAAATTTATTTTTAACCTTCCAATGCACCATTTAATGTGTGAACTAATTATATGAAATGGAAAAAAATTACAAAGGAGGTATAAGGGGTTCTAGTGACAAAATTTTTAAAATTAATATAAATTCACCCATAACTCCAAAAATTATATTGTAAATTACATTAATTTCTTAATTATCCCTACTTTATAGTATAACAAGAATTGATATAAATTATGATGATTTCAAGTGCATAAAAAATACACAAATTCTTCTAGCCTTCCTTAGCTTCACACAAATCAATAAATTTCAAAATTTTAGGAAAGTTAAAACTTTTATTTTCAGTCAACTGTAAAAAAATATAAATAAATAATGTCCAATCTAGAATATACAATTTTATTTCAAATACAAAATAATCATTTCCTTACTTTTACAATCTGATATGCTCACTAGGAAGAGTATGCCAACAATAAAAAAACATTGTGTTATTATCCATGACTATTACAATTTTCCTTCCAATATATACATATTTTTAACTAAAATAATAACATGGCTCTCAAATAGACAATATAATTTATTTAAAATGTTATAAAAAAGTGTTGAACAAGTTTGTCTTCACATGGACTCCGCACACAACTACAAGGCTAGCTAAAAGAGGGCTTACCTCTCATCCTTTTGTCATTATCAGGTGGCTGCCCTAGACACCCCCAAACCTAAGAATCCTAACTTTGGGCATCATCACATCATGGTTTAAGGTGGACAAATTGATAAAAAGAGGTTTGGATGGTAACTAAAGCTTGACAAGGCATGCTTTCTAGGAAACACATGTAGGAGGCTACAAACTCATATACACAAAATAGGTTTCCATTCCCAAAAACCAACATACAAGGAAAATAAAACACAATGTCAAACACCAAATGATAACAAGCAACCACAACATATTTCCAAAACCAAAAAGGCATGTCAAAGGAGAAGAAGAACGTGGGGATAACTCACTTTTGTTTTACTATCTCTTGGCCATGGGAAGGCATACGCACCTTCGACTATGCCAAATAACATGTAGAAGGACATAGGGATTTTGGTCCCACTAGCCACTACCACTACATACAATATAACTACATAGGATGGCATGGAAACCTAGTTCCACTTGCCACTCCCACTATGTGTGAGTGCACAACAAGCATGCAAATTCACACATTCTAGTAGCATAACCCTGTCATTTTAAATCAAGAAAAAAACAAAAACAACCAAAATTTTAGGAAGGATGTTACACCTTCAAGACCAAATGTGCATTTAAAAACTATGGTGGTCATTGGCACAACCATGGAATACAAGCAAATAAAGAAGGTGAGCCAAATTGCCTTACACCTCTTGAAAACTAAAATCAAAGGAAGCGAGAAAGATAATTTTAAGATAAATAAAAATAAAGCTAATGGGGAAATGGCTATGCTCCTCCACTCAAGAACACCTCGTACAAGCTTTGGGCAATGGCTATGTTCCTCCTCTATGCTCTTCCTCTAAGCTCCTCCTCCTCTTTCTCCTTCTCTCCTCCACTACCAATTTTCTAAATTTTAAAATGAGCAAAAGTCCTCTCAATGAAAACTTTCCTTCCTTTTATATACTAAACTTTCTTCTCTAAAAAGTGAACGAGAAGGTGTCATGTGCCCCTTCCCATCCCTTACCTTATGGTCAAAGGTTTTCCCTCTCCATAACTCCACTTACAAGCCCATGTGGACAAGTAAGCAAGTCCATGTCTCATTAATGAACCCATTATTCCATGTCATAAATTGGCAATTGAGTTGCCTCAAAAGTCATCTTTGGCTCCTAGAAAGACTCTCCAACATTCTTATTGATCCAAGAACAAATATCAACACAAAATATCTAAAAACTAATTTATGTCACTCTAAAAAGTTGGCTCTTCCAATCCATCTGAGTTATGAGTCTAAGAGGGACACTTAAGTGGCTTACAAAACACTATAAATAAAATACAACTTTAAAAAAAAACTATTGAGGTCTACAAGGAAAATAGTGAATAGTGCTGAGTGTTAAGAAAGTTTATACTTTTGACTAGGTCCACAAATGATACAAGGAATATCTAAATCATAATAGTGCCAAGTAGACATGTCACCGCTCTACCAATGATTTACTTGTGTCCAACGTAGTCCTAATTCCCTTGTCACCCTTCTCTATCACATACACAATATTGCGCACATAAAATGACCTACCATAAATCGCTGAAATAGTAGAATATAAACAATATAATTGGTCTCAGCCCACATAGCATGCACATGACATATCCAAGGCATCACATACCAATGATAATAAACTAATACCTATCATTTAAACATATGTATAATTCAAATACATGTTTAAGACAAATAGCTCTAGTAATACGGAATCAAAATGCATCATAATGAACAACCAAAATAATGTAAGTAAACTGATATCATAATACATAGAATAATCGTTTAATGTAAACATATAATTGTTCTTGCATTAAAAAATCATAAACATCTCATAACATATAGAATCTTTGTCTCAAATATAAGGGACTGATAACATATCATGTCTCAATAATACATAAGGCACATCTCAATAGAACATGTGTAAAACATTGAATGTCTAAAGGTGAGCACTGTGAAAATAGGGGGTCTCACATTTTATTAGGATGTGACATTGATACATATGGTGTAGATTATTTTTTCTTGTTCTATGTTTCATTGTTGTTGTTACTCTCTTACACAATAGTAATCCTTGTGTTTTTTTATTGTGTGGGGCCTCTTGGACTTGTTTGATATGACATATTTATGTCTCTCACATGTGACCCTTGGCCTTCTTTGATTTGATGTCTTTATGTTCCTTGAATGTGGCCCTTGGCCTTGTTTGATTCAACATCTTTATGTTCCTTGCATGTGTCCCTTGACCTTGTTTGATATGAAATATTTATGTCCCTTGTTTACAACATCTATATGTCTCTTGCATATGGCCCTTGGCTTTGTTTGTTGGGACATTTCCATGTCCTTTGTATGTGTCCCTTGGCCTTATGTGCGAGATTATTCAGCTTGTTGAGTTTGTTGCACTTGTTGCACTTGTTTTATATATATAAACATGACACTTATATGTCTTGCATTACATATGTTATATACATGCCTTGATGACATATACATTACTATGATAACTTAATATCCACATGTTCACATGATTATACATGATGTTATCCTTATACATGACATGATACATTTAAATATTTTTTTGAGATGAGTAACTTACCAGCCACATCTCTCATCTCAAAATGGAGGCATTACAGTGAGCTTACCATAGAGACATAAACCTCTATGAATAAAAAATTAGATTTTGGAATTAGTGTGAAAATTTCAGAGATTCAAAATGGTTCAAATATCATATAGTTCAATCATATAACTAATATTCTGCAATCATATGTCATGCATATGCACTTACTTTACAAATACTTGAGTACATATTCATACACACTTAAATGCATATGCATGGACATATATACACAGTTTATAAGAACATAAATTACAAGTTTCTACATACACATACATACGTGATACAGGTTCTTAGGTTTAGCATATAAATACATAGTATTCTATATCAATTGGTACATACTCAAGGGGCATGATACTAGTTCATGCATATATACACACTTTTATATTCATGATACCAGTTCATGTACATACATATTATAATAGTCTATAGTTGGCATAGTTCCAAAAGGGGCATTATACTAGTTCATACACATTTTGTAGTGAGCACTATTACAGTTTATTTTCAATCTACATTGAGTATTGAGCAACCTTGAATCTATGAATCTGTCTATAGTAGTTGATTCATATTTTTAAGGGTGATGTATATTAAGGTTCAACGATGTTCAACAATCATGGAATTACTTTTATTGAACCCATCATGTGGTTCTCATCTTTATAAGATCTGAGTAGTTATTTGGGTTAGTACTTCGCATACTTCTCACCACATTCATAAGGGTTAGAGTATGTTGTCTTCTCAACCAAAGGGCTTGCATAGTTACACAAAATTGAGATTTGATCACCCTCAACTTATCCATGGTTCAACAAAAGGAACCATTTTCCAAATTCTTCATCGGAAAGCATACTTCTTCAATGCTTCAAACAAGGAAGCATTATCTCTAATAAGTTGCAAGTGCAAGATCATTTTCGCCAACACACATGTATTCCTTCCTTGCTCTTTAATTTTCAAAATTCAAGTTCAAATTTCAAATTTCAAATTATGGGCATTGACTTGCATATGTTTGTTGCAAGATTTGCTTTTGAAAGACCTACACAATTGGAACTTCCTATGGAAAAAAAAGTGTGTTGTACACACTCAAGTATACATTTTTCTTTTACTCTAACAATTCCATTGCTAGACATCTATACACCACTTGCACAATGAAAAAAATTGTCAAGTTATTCCTTCCAAATTCAAAACTAATTACTAGGAGCAATCACAATCCAAGCCTAAAGCATACCAAAGTCAAGTCAAAGCAAACATTGTCAAGCATCAAATCCAAGTCATTATTTGCAATCATATAGTGAAAAAGCACAATTGTACAATCACAGTAAGTGGGAGAACTATGTGTGACTTAATTTCCCTCCTTGGAGTATCGGATACATAGACAACATTCAATAATCAATGGGGGTGATTGAGGTTAACTCAACGTATTACACTTTTGAGTTTTTTTAAGTTTCTAGCCCTCACAAACACACCTAAAGTTTTAAGTAAATGATGCTAATTTTTAGAGTTGTACATATCATCAAGGTTTAGCGTCGCGCACAAAAAACTTTCAAAGACATGTGAAGTTGATCGTACAATCACATATTCTATTTTCCACACAAGTCACTATCGACTACTATAAGTCAATATCGATAGTTGTTACTGAGCCAAAGTTGACGAAACTAGCACTATGCAAATGGAAACACAATTCCAAATTTGGACAAGTTATATCTGCTTCACTCTATTTTTCACTGTCAGAATGCAGTGATAGTTGGACAATCAATCAAAAAAACTAAGTACTTATCCCTTTATTGTACTTATTATATTTAGTATATGTCACTTGTCAAATCATTGCAATTTGTTTCAAGTTGTTGCATTCAGATTCATGCTTAAATATCATATTTAGTAACCTAAATTCACATACTAGTTTCTATTCTATCACATTTTCTAAAACCAAATTAGAGTAAACCAAGGACCAATAATGAAACTGAGATGCAAGCCTTAGTGTTAAAATTAGAGTTGGTTGTTCAATGTTGAATCAAGCATGTGATCATTGAAAGAGACTCAATGGTCATGATTCATGTCATCTGGAATCACAAATAAAGGATGTGGAGAATTGGAACATTCTGGGGAGGGCATGGTGATTATTGACTTCTATTGGATCTTGTCAGCACATTGCTTTTAAGAGGCAAACATTGAAGTAAAATTCTTAGCGAATCAGAGCATTTCCCACTTGGAGGATATGGTGATTGACCATCGTGTGGAGACTTGGCATGGTTTGAATGGTGTGAGGAAGGGTGGCTTGTGATGGGAGCCCCTTTCATCATCACTCTACCTTACCATTAATTATTCTCTCCCCCTTATTAGTTTCCTTTCCCCTCCCATCATTACAAGGTGATGTGTAGTTCTTAAGTTGAGATTGTGTGGCTTTTTTTGGTCATCACTACAATGCATGGAATGTCTTTTCTAGAGTGGCCTTTTAGGCCACACATGGATTAACTGTTGGTTGGAGTGATATATCTATGTTTTTCTTGTGAGATGTGTTTGGCTTTGTTTTTGCAAATAGATGTGTGTGGAAGCCTTGACGTTTGTTTCAACATCCCTACGATTGTGTCTTATCTCAACATTTTGAGCCTTTGTTTTTATTATATGCAAAGAAGAGAGAAATGGCATTTAGGAGTGTTGTTTTAGAGGGGAGACTGAAAAAGAAAATTGGTCTCCAATTGGTTTAATCATCTGAAATATTTGGGACGTTGTGGGAGTGTACTACACGCAAATGAACATTCAAAGTCGCATCAACTCTGAGCTGGTATCTATGTTTGTTAGCAATTTGTTCAAGACATTGAAAGACAGATTTAACCCACCAAGTAGCTAATAAATTTGTAAGGCCCTATTTTTTAGAGGTGGCTTAGCTAAAGGCCCTTTAAGTGGTCAAAGTGGAAAAGCCTAGAATGTTCCCATTCTCCGGCATTGAAATTAAGGGTTTGGTGTCTTTGAAGACCTTCAGAGAGTTGGAGGAAAGGGAACAAAATTGGCAGCAAGAGTGCTCTTGGTGGCAAGGACAACAGAGGTGGCGACAATTTAAAGGTGGGGGATATCATTAACGTTTAAACATGGTTTAATCCTCAAGGAGGCAAGTTGCGTCAAGTTCAATATGTAGTTGCGCCTTTGAATTTTGAAGATAATAGGTGGTGAAACAAACTCGAGTTACAAACACGCTTGAATGTTTGTAGATTGAATGAGAACATATGAGCTAAGGTTATGCTCTCTTATTTTGCCTTAGTATTAGCTATGTTGTTTGTATTTTTGAGTTATAAGCTTGTGGATCTAATAAGTTTCAAACAAATTGGTGTCCACCCACAATTAGCTAATGTTTAACATACCTCAATATTTTACCATGTGAAAAGATTATCACAAAGATGAAATCCTCGATTTCTATTTCATCCATCAGAGTACACAATCCCACACTTCGTTTCAATTTGCTTCTTATTCATAGATTGAGCTATCTAATGGTCAAAAATTTTGAAACTGTCTCTTACTCTTTGTGAGAATGTTAAATAGTCACGGCATATGCTTTGGACAATAATGTGAGTTCTTTGGACAATTGTGAGTTCCTATCAAAAAAAAAAATTGTCATGTATTTACAATGTGTGGAGTTGTGGCGAACATTACACGTAAGGTTTTATTCCTCATAAGTGGTAGACCACCGATGGTCTTGGGTATGTCCCCCACTTTTGTGTTTTTAGGTTACAATTTCTCAAAGGCATGGGCCTCTTTTTTGGGGGTAGTCTTATTGTGGTATTTTTTGATAAGTTGTCATTTTGATGTATTCCCATTTATAATAGATGGGTGAGGGACTCACAACCCTCATCTATCAAAAAATAGAAAATAAAAATATATAGGCAATAATGTGTAAAAACTATATAAAAATATATAGGCAATAATGCGTAAAAGCTTACTTCATAATACAAAAAGTGGAACTTGATTTGCTTACTCATGTAGATAAATAGATTTTGTCTTTAAAAAATAATATTTACATGGTCAACTTTACAAGACCATATCTCCCTTGATATTACTCAAATTCACTATTGTGACCAGCATTCAAAAAGCTCACAAAGAGTATTTTCCAATAACACAAGAATCAAATCAATCTTACACATACGAAGAGCACGACTTTCCACCAAATCATACATTTTTTATTAAATTTGAACAAATAATTTCAAAACTACAAAAATATTTTCTCCTACTTTGCTCAAAATTGTTTCGCTTAGACCAAATATATGCTCCATGCATCCAATATACATGACTATTACCACAAAAAAAAATACACAATAGTAAATGTAAAATAGGCCAAAACATCTCAACCTTTAATATACTAAAAAAATAAAATTAAAATAAAATACCCTTACACTATAAAATATTTCTTAAAGAATCATCCTAAGATACCTCCTCTCTATGACATATGACTATGTTACCCTAATCTATTTGATTAATATAATTCACAATTAATCTCCCTCCATTTATACCCTTGTTGATAATTATATATAATGTATCATATAATAATCGTCAGGAGGATAAACACTTTACGAATGAGGTCAAATAATCTAATTACGAACTGTAATTTATTATAAGTTATACTCCTTTAACCCAATAACCCATCCCATCCTATTTATATATTGGTTATGCGCCACAAGTTCCGCTACTCCCCTAGGTGAATAATATTCCACTACTAAGTCAAACATGCAAAATGTAAATGAAGAAAAAAAATTGAAAAGACCATGATACTTTGTTCATAGCCTCACTGCTCTTGCTGTTAAATATCATGTACTTTTATAATGTTTTATAGACTTCGCTAACTATCATACGTAAATGTGGATATTTTATCAGTTTCATAAGTCATGTGACCTTGTATGTTAGAATTTGAGTGTGATTCCTCTCCTCCCCCCTCTTTTTTTTAATAATGGGTAAAACTTTTTATTAAGTAATATAGCACTATTTCGTCAAAAAAAAAATGCATACAGATCATTTTGTAATTTTCTTAGGGTAAACTTTCATGTCTCACTGTTTAATAAATTTCTCCAAACTTTACCAAGCATGTTTTAATCCCAAACTTTGGCCTCTACAATTATCCTCCAGTCCTCTAAAACCTTACCAGAATTTTCGAACATGGTAAACATGGTTCGTATATTGCATCCATATCAAAGACCTTCCTTGAAATTTGTTATTTTGATACATAGCAATATCAGAAAAAATAAATTTATACATTAACAATATTATATTGCTCCCTGGAATATCACAACAATTAAAAGACCATTTGTTCGCGGTTTTCCTTGATCTCACAGGAAATTAACAAGATACCACTATGATACGTATACTTCATCTGAACTCCAATGAGCATGGGTACCTCAGCCACATGAAATGATAATATCTTAAGACGCATGGCCTGAATCTTCATTAGCACAAAACTAAACAAATAACAGCTTCTCATAAACATGGCAAGCTTCGTTTTTTTACACTAAGATATAAATGGGTAATGTGGAGAATCTTTACATCTTTGATTAGTTTTATTGTTATAGATGCCAGATTCACTTCAGTTCATATTAGCGTCCAGTCCAATTTGGAATCTCTAATATTTACTGCTCATGCTTATTCTTTCCATCTTCCAAACACTAAAAAATATCCATAAACCATAATGCAAACACTTTAAAACTTTCCAGTTCATATTAGTGTCCAGGCCAGTTTTGATGCCAAGCTATGATGAGCAATAATGCAAACACTTTGAAACTTTCCCAGTACAACACAAAGAAAAGTTGTAGCCAAATATAGCTAGTAAGTCCAAAAACATTATGATCATTCCCTTAAATATGTAATCCATTACCATTTTTATTTTAAATTAAATGAGACTTGAAAATCTGTTGCCGTTGCAATGCCAACGTTTTTTACAGAGCAGAACCCATAACAGACTTTTTGGACCAAAAAACTGTCTATCAAATCCAAAAGCATAGAACTGTAAGTTTCCTGTTAAGGGGAATCCATTTCAATCGATCATACATGGGACAAAACATTCTAAATGGCATTTATATGATACGACGCAACCAAGCTACCAGCTACTTAATTCCCACGTCAAAATTCATGTTGGATTTACACCAATTGAGCTTCATGTAAGAATTGCCACATCCAAGAAATCTCCCGTCTGCCAGCAGAAAGAAAAAATGGGAAATCTCATTTATTTTGGCACATTTAAGAGAAACAAAAAAGGGTGCCATAAATACCTACTTGAAAGCTGAGGTCTGCAAGTGCCTTATTACCCTCGTCTGGGCGTCTTGCATTTGGGTATGCATAAGTCACTCCAACCTTGAAACAAATTCACGAACCATGTTTATACAAGGAAAGAACAACTAAAATACACCCTTGAACACAACTATTTCCATATTTTTATATGCTTATTGGTACATCTCTTCATTCACTGTAACAGTGAAGATAACACCCCTTCATTATTGGTTTAAGTATTTAGTAATTAAAATATCTGATCAGAACCCCATATGGCATCAACCTTACCTGCCTAACCACATTTCGGCCTCTTCTGTCAGGATACACAAATGCAAATGATAGCTTTGCATCTCTTCTCCTTGCTGCTGGAGCAACCTCTTTTACCTGTAACAAAAATACCAAAGCACCGTCATATATGGCACCAAACTTAACTCAGTTTCTTTTTGTGTTTTTCGCAATCCAATTTGTTGACATTTAAGTATATACTCCTGACACTGCATTAAATTATTTAATTTCAAGTTTCAACCTTTAATTATTATGTTTTTAGACATCCTTTTATATAGTGTAATTGTACTTCAACTTTTACAATTTTATACATTTTGCATTTATAGTTAAATGCATTTTTTATTTTTTATTACTTTAAAATTTGATAATTAGTTTTTAGATTTTTTTGTATTTTTCCATCTCCAAGCACCCCTGTATCCTGGTTTTTAAAAATGGTGTCCTCGTTTCTGTACCTGTCTTCCCTATGTTGATTACATGGGTATGCTACAACCTGACAAGTCAATCCAAACCCGCAACTATAAAAACAAATGATATAATGACGGCACTAAGGTTCCTAACTGTTATTTAAGACCATCAAACCTATTATTGAAAATAAAGATCATGCAATAGGAAAGAATAATCAGCCTTAGTCGTATAAGAAAAATTACAATAAAATTGTCCAAATGACAAAAGGAAAGATAATTTATAAAAGGAATCATGTTAAAGATATCAAAAAGAATTGTTTCCTTCTTACCAGATCTGTTAGCTCTCGAAGTGTAGCATCCCTCCAGGTATAAATTTGCACTTCATCTTTTGGTTCCTTACTTCTAACTGCGAAGTCTTCTGCAGTATGATGACTTCCAATCTGCCAGAAATCCAAAAGAAAATACTCTTCAGCAAGCCATTGAAACACAAACAAATGACATTGGTTGACAATTTGATGTGCTTTATACATCCAACACACCTTAAAAAACAAATGTTTGCATACCTTTGTAAATACCCGAAGTAACAACGGACAAGTCTGCATAAAAAACAAAGAAAAGATCAATATACCAATATAATATGTAGAAAGACAGGAATAAAGGGCCACTAGTGACCACCCTTTATGGAACAATAGAAAGAAGCCATCTCTCTCACGTACAAGAAGTCATTCACTCCAACTCCAGGAAACATTACACGGCAACAGACACCAGCACATAACCAAATAATGCTTCCAAGTATGACACACCAATCATTCCTCTGATGGTGGGGAGATGAACTGAAAGCACTTATGTTTTTCAATATTCTGCAGTCATATCCACATCATCCAATCTCAGCATCAGCCCTTCCTAAAGCAGGCTCTTCAGATCCTTGTAAACATGGTAACTAGGTTCTCTTCCACTTGTCCTAGTTGTTTTGCAATTCTACAAAAATTCAATAGGTTTTTGCCAAGTTATTCAGCATTCAAAGACTGATTTTCCCAATCCTTGAAAAACTTGTTAGAATTAAAAAGGCTTTTCAAGGTAGAATTTATGTCAGAAAATGGCAGGAGGAAATTCATTTAAAGGTGACACTTAGTTCTGGGGGATGCTGGGCTCGCTAAAAAGCATTGGTTCCTGTAACGCAGCATTCATAGCCCTTAAATTGAACTCTGTGTTTTACTTTATAATTTATAAATGTACTCCACTACTTTGTTTGCATATTACAGATTTTTTTGCTTGAAGATTTGAAGGCCTAAGAAGTGAATCAGCACAGAGAGAGTAAAGAGAATCTCCTAGCATCTCTCTAAGATAATCCCATGCCTTTGAAATTAATGCATTGCAAGCACAGGTTATTACTTATTAGTTTATCTGCCAGACCAATTTCAGGCTTTTCTCATGCACAAACAATGATTTTGGGTTGAAAGTTTGTTTCACCGAAGTTCAAGAATGAAATTCATCTTCAAAAGAGATTCTTAAGAGTTTTTGATCAGAACGGTTTCCAGGACAAAAATGTTTGGTACAAACAGGAGAGAGAAAAGGTTTAGAAATTAGGGATTCAAAAAAACATTATATGCATCATAAAAACATGCAAAAACATAATATCAAAGAGAGAAAAATTCATGAGCATTTTCATTAGATTATCAAAGAGACATAAATTTCAGGAGGTTTACATTTACACTTGAGTTTTTCTGTCTCTTTGTTTTTTTTTATCTTATTTTTTTCCAAACAAAAATTTAATTGGTCTGCCGCAAACCAAACGAAGCTGGTTCAGTCAAACAATCCATATCTTGTCCACGTTTGACGAGGCCTGGAACCATGTTTTTCAGTAATACAACATCCACACACTCCAGGAAAGTGACTTTGGGACTAGTATCAACCCTGGTACGTTTCAGAAACGAAGAAACACCATCTTCCAAAAACCTTGATTTGGAAACGCCATTGGTACGTCCATACATTTAATTTTATATATATATATATAATGCATATTACTCATTTTTTAGTAAAACACTTGAAAATACATAGTACGGAAATTTGTCTATAAAATATAAAACACTTAAAAATATATAGTATTCATTCATTCATTACTTCAAAGACAAAATGTACATTCAAATCTAGAATAAATCATCTAGATTGCCCTCAAAATAATGAATGCCACTCCCACTATTTTTCAACTTTATCATTTACTAACGTTTTCTCTCGCAGGGGCTCGCCGATGCATTGAATCTCCCACTATATGCCTTAAGGGGGGCACCAAGAATGGGGTGGGATCGGATTGTGGCATTTTGTGAGAGATGTTCTCATACTATTCTATCATACCTACATCCTTTCAAGCAGCCTTCATAATGTAGACGATATTTATGGATTCTATAGCACCTCAGTCTTGTACACTTAGCAAACTCAAACGTTGACAGTTCCTCTCAATTCTATGGACTTTTCCCGCTTTCAGAAGTCTTGCATCTGCTCTATCTTGTACTCCTTGGCCGATCTCTTGATCCAACCAGTCTTATGTTGATAACCCAGACCTTCTATCTTGCTCGGAATGCTTAAAACATACTTATCTTATGCCCCTACAAGTTCTAAGCCTGTACCTACTTTCATGTTCCCTAGACACTAGTGTCCCAAATAGATACTTCTGTCAACGCAGATTTCTTGCTCCAACGCAAATGTCCAATGCCCTTAAGTCATCTAATTCTGATTTGCAAATGAAACGTATCCCAATGGTCATCCTACTTTAATGTGAGTTATTTCTCCAAAGAGGTTGATATAAATACAAGATCAATCATCATTCATTCCTAACCTATAAACTTCTTACCCACTCACCAAGCAACTTACAAAAGAAATTCAATCAAGCACTCAAATGAGCAAAGATTCCCTATTTTCTCTTATTTTCATATCAGTCATAGGGGCATCACACACACAGGTCTGAAGTACTAAAGGAGCAACCCAAGAGCTATATTTTTCAAATTACAAGCTAAGTCATTGTTGTACTTGTTTTTCACATATTGCATGATTCATGCATAAGCCAACACCTAGGGGAGAATTACATCATTTTTAAGCCCTCTTCGGAGTATTGGCTATGTAACCAGCGCTCATTAACAGAGAGGTCTTTGGGTCAGCTCAACACCGAGTGCCCACTAACCCATTTTTTCCAAGGTCACCATGAAAATAAAAAACTATAGTTTTGCAATTTCAAGAGGAGTGACAGTCCATAACCCATATCTGAATGCACCAGAGTGGAAGTGAAGACAAACCCATAAGTATCCAGGGGATCACATCCTTTTCCAACATATATTTTGTATAAGACACCTGGGTCTGGTTTCGATAGTATCATCAATACAACCATCCAAGGCTGATAATAGTGTTTGCAGCTTCAAAAGCACTTAATCCAAAATTTCGCTACTATTCCAGGATCCTTTTCTATTTTGTTTCTTATCTATTCCAAATCCAGAACTGTATTAGCATCAAAACCAACTAAGTACATTGTTTTTTGTCATTTTCATATCTAGCATAGTTGTACTTACTATTTTTAGCCTATCTCAATTTAACGAATTCAATATATGTTATATCTGAGATTAGCATCTAATTGGCCTGCTATAGAAATAGCTTATCACCCTTGTACCCTAGGCTATCTCTATCCCCTTTAACCCTAGACAACCCTAATCTAGATTTTTAGGGTTAAAACATATACCTCCTATGATGTCTCCTTGAAATATTGAAACCCTGAAATATGGTTAAGTCTAAAACCCTAAAACACTGGAATCTAACTAAGTTTAAAATATGATAGGATCCTCCAAAACCTAGAATTTGTAATATAGATCCTAGAGGTCCAAAACCACTCTCAAACATCCTGAAAGTATTTAAATAAAATATAATTTGAAGTATACGAAACTAGATGTCCCTATCTAAATGTAAACTTAAACGTTTATTTTATTTATATATTGTCTGGTTTGGACTGGTTTTACATTTATTTATGTCAAGATCTAAAACACACAGCTCTGATACCAGCTGTCAGGATCCTCTCCTTAAAGAGTACAATTGATTACCTTTGTATAAGCAACTAAGCACGGAATTAAACCAGAAGTAATGTCACTAAAATTCAGAAATAGCACAGAATATGAGAAACAATACAATCTGTATTAACACTCTTTCAGAAAAAATACAATGAAGAAATCACACTCTTTTCACACCTCTTAGGTGTACAGTAATTCTCCCTCAAGAGTTCTCTCTCTCAATCAATTACAACCACAACTCAATAACTGAGTTGTTCCCTCCACCAGTCAGTGACAATCAACCCAATGTTTATTGTTGCCTACTGCCAGTCCACCAAGTAGATTTCCTTGATCTTGCACCCTTGCAGATCTAACTGATCTTACTTACCATGTAGATTTCTCTGATCTTGCTACCTGCAGATCAACTGATCTTACACCCCTTGAGACAACCAACCCAATTGTTGTTCTTGCCTTCAAGTTGAGAATCTAATCCTTCTTAGTCCTTCATTACAATACAGTGCCATGGGTCTCTTAAATAGATCCCAAAACAAACAATAATTAGAAACGCAGACTCAAGACTAAAATTAGTCTTTACATGCAAACTGACTGTCCATTTAAAATTAGACCAGTGTTGGAAACACACAAATTGCCGACGTCGGTTCTTGTCTGACCGATGCCGGCCGACCCCTAACCGATGTCGGTTATTGTGTACACTGAATATGACCGATGTCGATTGACCTGACCGACGTCGGTTACTTTGACACTCAGCAACCTCCACCATTTGCATAACAGTGAAGCTTTTAGCTCCACAACCTAACAATCTCTCACTTAGAGATAAACAACTGCACCTGTACTTGTACCTGTACCTGTACATCCTCTAATTTTGTTTCTGGCTTGTATCTCCATCTTCAAGTTCAATCTTGAAGACCAACAAAAGTTGAATAAAAATTCAACTTCTCCTTTGTTCCCGACTCTGTTAACATATCTGCAGAATTCTTATCTTTGCTAGCCACCGTGACTGCAACAACCTTCTGCAACTCTGAAATCCAGCTAACCGCCGTTCCACCAACAGTGAACACATATCCTGTGGTGCTTCTCCTGTCATCCAAGTCACCTGCCATATCCGAATCTACATATCCATGTAAAGAAGTGTTTGACCCCGCATGACATAAATACCTGCTGCTGGTCCCTCTCAGATATCTGAGAATCCACTGAACTACTTTTCAGTGCTCTTTTTTTGGATTGGCCATAAATTTGCTGAAAACTCCCACTGCTTGGGTAATATCAAGTCTAGTACATACCATGTACCCAACTTCATCATGTGATTCAGGACACTGTTCATAGCTCAACTTGAACTGTCCAACCATAGGTGTGCTTACCGATTTTGCATTCTGCATATCAAACCTCTCCACTACCTTATTCACATAATTCTCTTGAGACAAAATCAACCTGTGATTTTTTCTGTCTCTAAAAATACTCATGCCAAGAATTTTTTTACTCCTCTTAAATCTTTTCTGGCACATGTCTGAGCTACTTTTACTTTTAGCTCAGCAATTTTCTGCATGTATGACCCTGCAACAAGCATATACACTACATATAGTAACAGGGTAATGTAACTAATATTATCCAACCTGGTAAAATAAACACAATGGTCACATTAACATTGACTAAAGCCATGCTTTGTCATAAACCTGTCAAACCTATACCACTGTCCTGGAGCTTATTCAAGACCATATAACCTGGCCTTTTGTCTCACCTGTCCATTCTCTCCTTTCTTTAACCTGTGAATCCATTCGTCTTTCAGTGCTTTCTTTCCGGTTGGCAACTCTACCAAATCCCACGTTTGGTTCTCTTCCAAGGAATCAATTTTCTCATTCATGCCATGCTCCCACTGTTTTCTGAATTCTACTTGCATTGCCTTTTTAAATCTTCCTAATTTTCCACCATCAGTGAGCAACAAATAATATAAAGAAGGGGAATAACGAATTTGAGGCTTGCTTACCCTTTCAGACCTCTTCATAAGCGTTTGAGACCCCTTGACAGCTTGTTGTCTGCCCAAATTTTGTTCTAACAGTGACCGATCCCGGTCATCTCTCAGTCTACACCCGATCGATGTCGGTTCCATGTGATCGACCTGACCGACATCGATTATTACCTGACCGACGTCGGTTTCCACCTGCCCGACATCACCGAATTTGGTCTCCACTGGACCGACGTCGATTCCTCCCTGATCGACGTCAGTTCTTACCTGACCGACGTCGGTATCTGTGTTTTTCTGTGACTGATAATTTTTATCCGCGAGCTCATTTTGGATCATAACTTTGTCCAAATCAACACTGCCCTGCTTAGAATTATTCGACCTCTTGAGCTGATCTCTGTCCATCATCTTCTCTTTGAAAACCAAGGCTTTTAAGTTCTTAAATATGTCAAAAACATCAGATTTTATTTTTATGCAATAAACTCAATCCTTTCTTGTAGCATCATCAAAAACATAACACTGTGATCTTCTAATAGAAACTCCCTGAGCTAGTCTCCACACACCTGTGTGAACAAGCTCCAACTTGTGCTTCTTTTTTGTTGACCCAGTTGTGAGAAACCTCACTTTCACTTGTTTCTCAAACATACAATGCTAACAAAAATCTCGGTCTATCAAATCTAAAAGCATACCTTTTGACTTAAGAACATCCATTCCCTTCTCACTCATGTGACCAAGCCAACAGAGCCACATCTTTGCATCTACATCTGAAGTAGATAAAACAAAAAAAAAAATCAGTAATACAAGTAAATAGATAAAGTGTACCTACTTTCTTACTACTAGCTAATACAAGTGCACCCTTGAAAACTTTCCAAGATTCCGCTGTGAGAGTTACTGTGCAACCCTCATCACCCAACTTTCCTACAGAAATCAAATTTCGCTTCAAGACTGAGACATGCATGACATCCTTCAACACTCGTGTGTTGTCATTCTGTAATTTCAACTGCACTTCTCCTTTGCCAACTATTTGACAAGGCTCACCATCCCCTAAATAAATTTTTTCAAAGTCTCCATGGACATAATCATGAAAAAATTCTCTATTTGGAGATGCATGGAAAGAGGCACCAGAATCAAAAACTCAATATTATACTTTATCCAAGGAACATATAAGAGTATCATGTGCAACAATCCCTGCATCATTTGCTTTTTTATTTCTTTCATACTGATCTTCTATCTGCATCTTCCATAATTGATAATTTTTGCCATTGAATTTATCCATTCTTAGTGTACTTTCTTCTGCCATTGCTTTATTCTCACTCAATCAGAAACTCATGAGAATGCCCTGTAATTAACAAACACTAACCTGCTCCGAATCAGGGTCTGATACCACTTGTCAAGATCTAGAACACACAGCTCTGATACCCGCTGTCAAGATCCTCTCCTTAAAGAGTACAATTGAGTATCTTTGTATAAACAACTAAACACGAAATTAAACCAGAAGTAATATGTAGCTAGAATTCAGAAACAGCACAGAATATGAGAAACAATACAATCTGTTTAACACTCTTTCAGAAGAAAATACAATGAAGAAATCACTCTTCCCACACCTCTTGGGTGTACAGTAATTCTCCCTCAAGAGTTCTCTCTCTCAATCAATTACAACCACAACTCAATAATCGAGTTGTTCTCTCCACTAGTCAGTGACAATCAACCAAATGGTTGTTGTTGCCTACTGCCACTCCACCAAGTAAATCTCCTTGATCTTGCACCCTTGCAGATCTAACTGATCTTACTTACCATGTAGATCTCCCTGATCTTGCTACCTGCAGATCAACTGATCTTACACCCCTTGAGACAACTAATCCAATTGTTGTTCTTGCTTTCAAGTTGAAGATCTAATCCTTCTTAGTCCTTCATTACAATACAACGCCATGGGTCTCTTAAATAGATCCCAAAACAAACAATAATTAGAAACGCAGACTCAAGACTAAAATTAGTCTTTACATGCAAATTGACTATCCGTCTAAAATTATACCAGTTCTGGAAACACACAGATTGTTGACGTCGATTCCTGTCTGACCGATGCCGGCCGACCCATAACCGATGTCGGTTACTGTGTACACTGAATATGACCGATGTCGGTTGACCTGACCGACGTCGATTACTTTAACACTCAGCAACCTCCACCATTTGCATAACAGTGAAGCTTTTAGCTCCACAACCTAACAATTTATTGTTGACTTCAACTATTTTTTTCCTACTAGAAATACCTGGTAATGCCTGAAAACACCCGGAAATGCCCAACAACTCCCTGGAAACACATGGGTACATCACAAAAACGTACCATACCTTTCCAAGACATACCCTGTAGTTTCCAATAAGTTTTTGGGGCATACCAGTGAATTTCTATATTGGAAACATTTTCAAGGGAAAAACATGGGGGAGGGAGGGCATTCCCTGCAATCTTGATCTAACCAGACAGGATTAGACACATCAAAAGCTTTCAAAAAATAAAAAGGTGTAGGGCCCAACAATTTTAATCAAGAACCTACGCCAAGGGCAATGACGCTGAGCAATCTTTAAATTTACCTTTCACCAAGGAAAACAATCTTTTATGCAAGGTGAACGCAATCAATAGCCTATAACATAAATCATGATCACATACATGTTTTGGTAGCAATGAAGTTAATTCCACAAGTGTAAGAGTTGTCTTACAAGGGTGACTTATATGGAATTACATGTTCCAAAATCTTTGGCAACGTAGAAACCTAGACAATGAGAAGCCCAAAACTGTAATCCCCCTTGCATTGTGATTATCATCATAAATATATGAGGAAAAAATGTCACTGGAGTAATGACCACTCATGAGGCCATCTTCAGATGATTTAAACACACACAAATAAAATTCCACAAAACTAATAATCTAATAATGTTTATAGTTATGAAATTAATCAGTGAAAAGCAAAACATGTCTCTGTTCACATGATGTTTGATGGAATGTCATGAAAATGTTAGCTACCATATTATCATATGGGTTTCAGAAATAGGTTAGCTACCATGAAAGCAGCCGCAGCTCAACACTCACATTCATCAAATAGGACGACAGGTACAAGATGTTAACTGTTTCCAACAGAATGAGTACACCAATACATGGGCATCGGAATATATGCCCTACGTTCCACAAGGAAAGAATTGGCTGTGAAGGGTGTAGGTTTTAACGTTTACTTCAGCCTTATCTTACAGTCAATCCTCCTCCTAGTTCCCAAAACAGAAACCCTAATTTGTTGCTTGGGGTAGAATCGTTTAGAACAGAAAGAAATAAATTACAGACGCATGACAGAAATGAATGCAAACATACCTTTTCGCGATCGACGAGAAGAGGAGGGGGGCGTGAAGGGCCTGGTGGGCCTCGAGGTTGAGGAGCATGAGCATGAGCATGAGCATGAGCATGAGCATGAGTTACAGGCGGGGGCGGAGGAGGAGGAAGAGCGCCCCCACGCGCACCTCTGTTCTGTACATCCGTCATTGATGGTCTCTTCGGTTTCTAGCGATTCACAGAAATAAAAACACCCCACTCCCCCTCGCAAGTTTATTAATGGCTCCAACTTATGGAGTTTTTGGGTTCTCTCCCCCAACTTATATAAATTTTCAACAATTAAATATTTTTGCCTTTTTGTTTTGTTGGTGGGATTACAAATTAAAATGACGGCTTCATTTTCACCTCAATCTCGTGGGAGGAGTCGAGCTGACAAGTTTTTCATGCGCATATCTAATTTTAGTATAAAGTAGTTATAGTTTTTAAATTGTATTGTTTTAGGGTATTTGTTATCGGTTGATTATTTATTTATTAAAAAAATTTATTAATGTGTTTTTTTTTAATATTTTTGATTTTATTTTATTTTTCGTCTCTTTTTTTTTTGATTTTAGAGTTTTTATTTAGAATCGTATACACTATATTTATAGGGCATTAGAAGTGTATATTGGGAGGTCTTTGTGGCTCTTGTTTTGGGTCTCATGTGCCTTGTATTTATGATTTATCAAATTTTCTTGCCCATCATGTATCGGTATCTGTTTTAATAAGGATTTAATTTGAATTTAAGAAGTCTATAGATATATTGGCGTATAAGTGCATATAGGACATAAATGAACATGAAATGATTTAAATGAATCTATTTAAAGATCAATTGTGAAAGTGCAAAAGCAGTTAATTCAAGCATTTATAACAAGATTCAAGCACATTTAAAGCATTTATTTCTTTTTCTATACATTCATTATAGCATGAAAAGTCATATAGGTATAGGCCTTGCATTCAAAGATTACTTGTTGAACATGCATTATACTTGGAGTGTTGATTGTCGAATTTGTACAAACTTCTTAGGCCTTGATAATAATGGTGGGATAACACACGCCCCCAAATGCATCCCTTGTTTTTATGTTCTTTGTTGTCTTGCTAGTGTTTTAAAAAGGACATCGATTTCCCAAAGTTTGCATCTAATTATAGAAAAGTAATCAAGGTGTTTATAGCCTTAATTTTGAAAAACAAGCTTGTCGAATCAATTTTTGCCTATGTAAAAGTTTTAAAAATAGGATCTTGATGATTGTAGTAAAGTACACTGATGTTTCTAGAAGAGTGCACTAATGATTCTAGTGAGCAGTCTCTGTTTGCTCCAATTTTGGGGGGTTATGTTTGCCTCACTATTTGGACCTACTATGTGTTGTTTGTTTGTAATGATTATCTCTGTATTTGTGACAAATCAAATATTCTTCTTAAAATCCCTTTCTTGTCATTTATTATTACATCAAGTTATATTTTATGTATGTGTTGGGATTCTTTTTGTTTAAACGGGCATGTCTTTTCTTAGGCACACGCCTAAATAAATAAAAGTTCCAACATGCTAGTGCACTGACATTTCACCCCAGAACAAGTTCTCGCATGCTCACCCAAAGCACGTAACTTAGAACTGGTTTTTTCGTATAAGGGTGTGTTTATGTAACTTTCTAGTCAAGGTCGCTCAAACAAATACTTAATACTAAACTCATTCTTCATCATATATCTAACTCAGCTTACTTGTTCATCATTTAACAATATAAAAAAAAGTTGGCATAAACGATAATAGATAACATCAATTTCATTATAACCATAAATAATTGAACACGAGTATTATGTCAACACAGGGTTCTTTTCATTATATTCATAAGTGATATCAAAGAGTACAGTAATGCTAAAAGTTATAATGATAACCAACTCGTAACAACTTATCAACTCATCAACTCTTCAACAACCAACAACCATACAAAGTACATCAAGGGGGTATTTATACTCGATTTACCTTGACCAAACAGTTATAGAATTAAATATAATTAAGATGACTTACCAACGATCATCAACAAAATTGAGTTGTTGCAGCCATTTACAATAAATTCCTATAAACTCAGGCCTATATGCTCCTATAGTCTCTTCAATGTTGGATCCTTATCACCGAGTGCATATCTTCCCGTGGGATGGTGCTGGATTCTCATTTGACTTAGTCTTCTCTTTCATCCTTGTAAACCACTCCATAACCATCTTCGCTTTTCATACTTTCCCAAGTCTTTTGCTAATATTTGATTCCTTCTTTCTCAAGTTATCTATTTAACATGCATCTTTACTCCATGGGACTTGCTTCTTCTGTGTCATGAACTCCCATGCCATGGTCTTTCGCACCATGATCTTCCATTACATGGTCTTCCATGTTATGTCTCTCTGCACCACTTGTTACCAAAATTACTTAGCCAAAATAGTCTTCGAAATTGGGAGCCCAACATCACCCCACACTAAACTAATAGTTTGCCTTAAACTATGCATCGTTTTCAAGTCCTTCCAAAGACTCGAGTCCCATCTACTCAATTTGCTTACTCATGCCCTCCCAATGGTTTAAGGCATTATGTAGTTGGGATGTGATTTCCTCTATCACCTCCTTAAGTTTCTTTGTCTCCTTAAACCACTCGAGATAATTACTTGCTTGAATGACTAGATGTTCAAGGGATGTGAAAGCATCCTTATGAACATCTTTGAACGAGGTAACTTCTATTGTAACCTATCTTCAGAGTGTTGCAAAACTTGCATTAATCTCCTAGTGATGAGCACTTATTTTATTTTCCATAGTTTCCACATATTTGAATTCTTTGGTGTGCTCGATGCAATCTTTTATTACTAACGCATTGTCAGCCAACTATTGGCACCAAAATTCCTCTGCCTAAAGCCTTGCTTCCAAAAAAATTATGGGTCGTGTCAGAGTAAAAAAAACCCATCCAAGATGGGAATCATGTCACCAACCCTATTCAAAAATCTTTAGCAAAACTCTATGGATTTAGTAAATTATTCTATTGCCCAAGTTTGATCATGTCAAGGGTTAGTTTGGCCCTTGCATCTTGTTGGTTGAATATTTTGTCTATCAGCGTACTGGTAAACAAAATAGGTCTTATCAGCCAAAGCAAGAAGATTAGTCATCCTAATGTGTAAGTTTATCACATCAGAAGGAGACTGCTCTCTCCTCTCATCAAGGGGAGGTTCCCTATGGATATGTTATGTATATGTATAAACAAAAAATAATAATACTCAAGGGTAGGACCAGACATCCATCTCTCTTTCTTTAGAGATGATATATGCAAAACAAAGGAAAAACTCAAGGGAATGATAGACAACTCTCCTCTTCTTTCAGGAAAAACTATTTAGCCAGCCACAAGAATACTCCTGGAAATTAAAGTAGAGCATAACTAGGAGTATGAGAACCAGCAAATCAAGACACAGCACAAAGTCTGCACCTGAAATACTCAAGAGTGATATACGAAGGGCAATGAAAGTTCAAAGTCCTTTACACAGCAATGAAAAATCAAACACACTAAAGGCAACTATGGGGGCACAAAGTCTCTCCACAGTTGATTCTTCAAGACACCTTCCTAACTAATTTACTAATCCTACTTATTAAATTAATGAAACAAAAAAGATATCACAACACAAAGTCTAAAAAAGTCCCTTGTTTTCATTAACAAAATATGATTAACAGACTGAACACAAAGTCTCAATGATGCTTCTCAATTTCGACAGAGTTTCATTTAGATTGTCAAAAAAGAGATACTTTTACAATGAAAAAAAGTCCCTTATATAGCCACTTCAAGGACTCAGGAACAGTAATACATCATGATGCATTGGGAAATGTTAGGAATACAAGCTGGAACTTTGGGGCATTTTACCCATTTGATCTTCTCAATGTGGATAAACAAGTCGTGCAATTGAAATATTACAACTTTCAATGTCCACCTGGCAATCTGATCTTGTCTTCATCGTTCCTCTTTTTCAGATTAATTGAATCGAGCCCTGTATTCATTCATTGTTCTGCCTTTCCTCGCTTTCAGCTGGTTTTTGTCTTGAATTCTGGAAATGCATTCAGGTCTGTAAATCAAAGGTTATTTTACTATCTTTAAAATTGACGTTTACATGCCCGTCAATATGCTTCCAACGGCTAGTCGGCTATGCTGAATTTGATGTCTTTGTGGATGTCACCTCTTGGTCTTCTTTCGGCTTTTGACTTTTTACTTAGCACTTTTTTGAATTGGACATAGCCTTTTGGGCCTTGAGAAATGATCCTTGTTGAGCCCTTTATTTTGACTATCGAGAGTCCCCCGCAAGGGCACTTGCCCTTCGGGGTCCTTCGACAACCCTTTGTTTTATCAACTCCACGGACAAATATTTCCCCGAGATTTTGTTTTGGAAGTTGTCGCGAGCAAATGTTTCCCCGAGATTTATTCCCATGAACAAATCCCCGGGGAAAAATCCTGGGTGTTTGAGTTGAAAGCTCCCCGCGGGTAATTTCGCGGACATTTATCCCGCAGAAAATTCTCGCAGACAAAAAGTCTGGGTAAAATTCCCGTGGACAAAAAGTCTGCAGAAATTTATTCCGCCAAGTATTTGAACAAGTCTTTGGATTTCTTTTGAAAATTCGAAGGGTGTTTTGGTTGATGAAGTGTCCTCCGCAAGGGCACTTGTCCTTCGAAAAAGTTCCTTTCAGCATTGAACCGTCCCTTTGAACTTGGCCGATGAACCATTAGTTGAACCGGTTCAAAGGTTCAATGAAGCGCGCCAAGTCCTTTTGAACCAAAAACCAATGAACCGTTGGATGAACTTTGACATTGAACCAATCGGTTGAACCAAGGCTTTGAACCAAAATGGTTCAAGCCAATGGTTCAAGCCAATGGTTCAATGAATAAAACAAGCTGATAAACTAAGCATTGAACCAAATATTTGAACTTGCCTTTGAACCAACAGTTGAACCATTTGATTGAACCTATCTGTTAAACCAGTTCAACGATTCAATGAAGCGTGCCAAGCGCCTTTGAAACAAAACCGATGAACTATTCAATGAGCTAAATGGTTGAACTAAGTGAATGAACCTGTTGTTGAACCTTTCCATTGAACCTAGACGTTGAACCAAGTTTTGGTTCAATGGTTCGAACAAGGATTTGAACCGATTGACGAATCAAATGGTCGAACCAAAAGATGTTGAAACAAAGGGAATGAACCATCTGAGTGAAATAAAGCATTAAACTGCTTGGTTGAACCAAGCCATTGAACTGTTCCTTTGGTTGAACCTGTTGTTGAACCTTTGAACCAAAGTGGTTCAATGGTTCAACGGTTCAAGTCACCTTGATTTGGCCAAATGTTTGGAAGCCAATTAACCAATTGAAGCGATTGAACTTTGAACCTTGATGAAGCGCTTAACTCTTGCCAAAGACGTTGAACTTACTGCTGGTGTTTGCTGATGGAGATTTCTGTTCGAACCAAGGCATTGAAACAATCTCGAAAAATGACTAAGTGTTTGAAAATTGATTCCTTTGACCGAAATCGTCTGCAAAAATATTTGAATCTGTATAAATGAACCTGCCTGTAGAATCTGAAGATACAAAGTCTGTAGTTTTTAAACATGTAAAATCCATTGAACTTGATTTGTAAAGTCTGTAGATTTTCTGAGAAGCTTTGAAAATGAGAAATCTAAATATCTAAGACAAATTTTGAAAATGAAAGATACAATTTTGGTCTGAAAGACCAAAATATTTCAAATGTCATCCTAAAAATGAAAGCTATTTTTGAGAGACAATAGCTGGCCCCAGTTGGGGAACTTTTGTCAATTACAAAATGAATTGAAAGGAGTAGAATCCAGAATCTCCAGTGTCTTCAAGTGTACCATTGGGCTTCGAAGTCATGCTTTCCAAAAATGAAAGGCATCAAAAATAAAAAGAAACAAAACAAAATAGAAATTAAAATTATACAAATATACATATATACAGAGGCAATGATCTGATACTTCAAGAATTGAAGTGTTTCAGATGCTGCCCATTATGGGGCAGAGAAAAGAGGGTGCCATCTTGGTATTTCAATAAAAAGTTGTTTTCACCCATGTGCTGATGAATTATGAATGGGCCTCTCCAAAGGGAGTCAAACTTTCCATGCATCCCTTTTGGCTCTCTTCTTTTGTCCCACAGCAAAACTTTATCCCCAATTTGGAAATCATGATTTCTGGTCTTCTGATCAAAAAGTTTCTTTATCAAATTTTGATGAACAACAATTCTGTCCACCACCATAGTTCTCTATTCTTCCAGCTGAGTCAGACACATGATTCTTTTGTCAAGAGAGCTCTCATATGTTTGATCTTCAATGGCCTTCACCAATTTCAATGCTGGTAACTCTAAGGTGATTGGTATCTCAGCGTTAATCTCGTAGAGAAGTTGAAAAAGAGACATACCAATTGCCCTCTTTGGCATGATCCTGTCTACCCACAGAGCATCTACCAATGCTTTGTGCCATGTCCTTTGATTCTCATCTGCAAGCTTCTTGATAATAGTTACCAAATTTTTATTGCTGGACTCAGCTTGTCTATTTCCTTGTGAAAAATAATCAGAAGAATGAGAGAGTGTAATTCCATAATAAAAATAGAATTGCGTGATTTCTTGAGAGGTGAAACAAGCTGCATTATCAGTAATAATCTTGAATGGAACTCCAAATCTAGAAATGATATTCTCTTTCAGGAAGTTACATACAACTTCTGAAGTAGCATGCTTTATTAGGATTGCTTCTACCCACTTAGTGAAATAATCAGTTACTGTAAGGACATAATCATGTCCAACACTTGAAGATAGATTTATTATTCGAATAAAATTGAGTCCCCACTACTGGAAAGGTTCTTCTATGATTACTAGCTTGAGAGGCAGAGTAGCCAACTTGGGTTTTCCAACAAATTGTTGGCAAAGTTTACATTTTCTCACCCACTTATGTGCATCTTGGAAAAGAGTCGGCCAATAATACCTAGCTCACAGAATTTTGTGAGTAGTCACAGGGGCAAAAAAATGTCCTCCACATGCTAAATTTTGGAAAGATTTCAAGAGCTGGGTCTGTTGTTCTTTATCTACACAGTGAAGGAAAACTCCATCTATGCTTCTTTTATACAGGCCGTTGTCCCAAAAGATGAAATTGGCAGCTTTCAATCTAATAGTTCTCCTCTCTTTATAAGACGAATAAGCAGGACATTCTCCATAAGTCAAAAAATAGGCAATATCTGAATACCATTCATTGGTAGTAGAAACAAAAAGGACTGTTGGCGTATTGTCTACTTCAGCTTCTTCACACTGTATATCTTTTGGCTTATTGTCAGCCATTAATTGACAAAGACCTTTACCTTTGACCAGCTTTGTTGGCTTGATATCCAGATCAAATTCTTGGATTTTTGCAATCCAATTACCTCTCTTTGTGCCAAACTCTTGCTCAGTTAATATAGATTTGACTATGCTGTTAGGAACTAAGGTAGTAGTATGTGAATTCAGAATATAGAAGCGAAAGTGTTTGACTGCTTTTACCAAGGCATAGGCATGCTTTTCTATATTTGAATACTTCATTTCATGAATTTTTAGAGGGCAGCTCATGAAAGAAATAGGGGATTCCATACCTTCTTTGTCTTGTTGGACAAGAATCACTGAAAGAGTATGTTCAGACGCATAACTGTATATAATAAAATCTCTATGGTAATCTGGGCAAACCAAGGTAGGGGCATGAGCAATAGCGACCTTGATATCTTGAAATGCTACTTTGCCTTCTTTGGTCTAGCTGAAGGTAGTCTTTCCTTTCATCATGTTTACAATGTATCTTGTCTTCTCAATAAATTTGGTGATGAATCTCCATAAGAAATTTATTTTTTTGAAGAAAGAGTGAACAACATTCTTACTTGCAGGAAAATTTAGCTCTTGGATAGACTTGACTCTATCTGAGTCAATCTTTATGCCTTCTTTGGACACAATGTGTCCAAGGAGTTTCCCTTCTGTCACTCCAAAAATAGACTTTTTAGGATTCAAAGAAATACCATTCTGCCGACAGTGCTCCAACACTTGTTGCAAATGGCGTACATGATTAGATCAATGCTTTGAAAAGACAGTTAAATCATCAAGATATATAACTATGAATTTACCAATTTCATCTTTAAAAGCCATGTCCATAGCTCTCTGGAAGGTAGCGCTAGCATTTATTAATCCAAAAGGCATTCTTTTGTATACAAATGTACCCCAAGGCATGATGAACGTGGTCTTGTGTTGGTCAACTTCAGCAACTTCAACTTGGTTATAGCCTGAGAAGCCATCCAGCATTGATAACATTTTTGATCCTATTACTATTTGAAGCACTTGGTCCATGATTGGTAAAGGGTAATTGTCTTTCAGAGATGATTGATTCAGATTTTAAAAATCTACACAAATGCAGATTTCACCATTTTTCTTCCTTACAGGAACTATATTCGCAATCCATGTAGAATGATGGATTGGAAAAATAATTCTAGCATTTAACATTTTTTGAATCTCAGACATAATTGTACCTAAAATTTTCAGATTGTATTGTTTGGATTTCTACTTGTAAGGCATTGAATAAGCCTTGAGAGGAATATGATGGTGAATTTCATCAGGTCTGAGAGACTTCAAATATTCATATGAATATGCCAAGACATCAATGTATTGACGGATCAAAGAAGTGAATTTGAATTTTTCTTTAGGTGTACAACACTTACCAATGTTGACCATTTTTGAATTTTTTTCATTGGTCAGATTCACTTGGTCAAATCCCTGAGAGAAATTTGAATCTATCTGTTGTTGCTTTACGAATCTATCATGCTTGTCGAACAGCTTCTCAAGAGAAACCAGGCTTTTAGGAATTTTGTTTCCTTTCAGCTGTAGAAACTCTTCATTTACATCTGAACTAGATTCAAAAATTAATTCAGATTTTTGAGATTTGTTGCCTTCAAAATACAGCTGTTCAAAATTGTCTTTTCATTCCAAGAAAGCAATGATCTGATTATCATCATTGAAAATTTGCTAATTATCAGCATTGTCAGGAACACTCGGCCTATAGATCAGCTCAATGGTATATTTATCTTCTTTAAAATCAGAATGAGGAACTAAAAGAGTTCTTGAAATAGCAAGTGCAACAGCTCTATCATTAGATTCTCTTGGAATGGAAGAAATGTTGAAAGCATTAAAGCTTTCAATTTGGTCCCAAACAAGATTACAGTAATGGCGTAGCCTCTCATTTTTGGTCTGATATGAATTTCTCACTTGGCAGACTACTAATTCAGCATCCCCTTTAGCATGAAGAAACTTGACGCCTCTTTCTTGAGTAGCCTTCATGCCCAGCAACAACGATTCATATTTAGCTGTATTATTTGTGTTGCTGAATTGTAACTTATAGGATGAAGGGAACATATCTTCTTGAGGAGATATCAAGATAATTTCAGCTCCAGAACCAATAGAGGAACAACTATCGTCAAATTTTAGAGTCCAAATCTCATTAGATACTAGCTTTACTTCAGACTTTATCTCATCAGAGATGGAGGATCTTTCTTCATGATCTGTATATAAAAAGTAATTACCCATACCTATGGATTCAAAGAGGATTTGAGCTTTAAGAGCTGACGTCTTGGTAACTACATACTTTGCTTCCTTTTCAGGAAGTAATCTCTTCATCATGCCTTAGATAGGGATCCTTGCTTCAGATAGATCCATATTCAGTTCTCCTCCTACGTCCTTACAAAAATTCCATCCAAGTAAAATGCCATAAGATGCTGGGACGTCAGCCACAAATACAGTCATTTTAATCCTCTTGTCTGAAAAGGCTGTGAATGCAAATTGGGCATCTTTGATTTGCCCCAGCAATGACACTTGCTTGCTCTCCATGGAGAAACCTCTACCAAACATCTTGGTTAATGTGAGACCAAGAGACTCAGTGACTTTGGCAGGCATGACATTGTCAGATACGCCTGAGTCTATTATACAATTACTCAGCTTGTGGCCATTGATTAACAGGGAAACATAGAAGGGTTCTATTTTTCTAGGAGTAGCTAGAGGAGTAATAATCAAATTATTTAGAATAGGCGTATTCATTGAAGAATCAAAAGTTACTTTTTTGGTCTTTTATCTTGTAGGGACGGTCTAATTTTTAACATATTAGACTAGCTTGTTCAGTTGATATGGATTGGATTACAAGTACTCAAATTTAGACATCTGTATTTTTGTCTTTTTAACATGGTCAATTATATCAAATGGCTGAATCGAGCTAGGTACAGAGAAAGGTACTTTAGCTTTCTGAGTTTTCAAAGGAATGGGAGGTGGGCTGGTTTACGAATTAAAAGTAGAAGGGGAAGGCACATTAGATGTATTTAACTTTTGATTAATGAACAAATCTTTTGGTTGAAAAGGCAGAGCTGTCCCACGCTTGATAATTGTGATTGCTGGCTGTGGTTGTTCTTCTATCTTTTCTTTATCAGGCTATTGGGCTGATTGATTCTTAGACCTAGTAAACACTGCATATGATCCATCTGAAGCTTCTCCTTTGCTTTTGGGTTCATCCTGATAATTTAGGAAACCAATGTGGGAGTCACCAACTGATTCTTCTTGACTGTCTTCAATGATATCAGCATCATTTTCTTGAATTAATTCAGGCTGATAAGAAAATTTTGATTATGTCTCAAGATATCCCATTGCTGAATTAGTTGGAGGAGCTTCCAAGGCAAGTTTTCCTTGTGGAGGAGGAAGGTGATTTTATTGTCCTTGGTTTCTGGCAACATTTCCCTGATATGACTAATTTGGGAATGTCCTTCTGTATGTAGGAGCAGAGGACATTCCTTGAGCCATTTGCTTGAAGGCAAAGAGCTCATTTGCTAATTTCTACACCATTGTATATGTGGTGCTTGTAGATGCAAATTCGGAAGATGATAAAGCTCTGTTTCTATTGGGATTTCTTCTTATTTTCCCTGCTAAGATGAGATCATCTTCTACTTCAGTGGCCAAAAGTTGAGCTGCAGTGAGATCTATTTGGCCAGCATGTCTCAAGAGGAAACTGACTTTAGGTAGCTAAGAATTAATGAAAAATCATTTGAGATTTTCATTTGTAGGTCTAGCAATCATAAGAATTATATTTCTTAACTTGTCAAATTTAGCTATGAAGTCTCTCATAGGCTCATGCGGCTCTTTTTTCATTTGTGTAAGTTGAGCCAGAAGTGTATGTGCATCTTCTACAAGTTTGAATCTGGCTTCAAACTTAGCTTTCAAGGTATTCCAATTGGTCACAAATTGAGCTTGTAAATGGTAAAACCAATTTACAGCAGGGCCTTGTAGTGTTTCAACAAAAAGCCTACCTGGTACATCTTCAAACTCTACTCTGATTACTCCACAAGCTATACTGAATGCTGCAATGTGTTCATCAGGATGAACTTTGCCATCACCATAGAATTTAGGGAAATTCTTCCTAAAACTACGTGGAAGCTCATGCAGAGGAGTAAGATTGAGAGGAACAAAATTGTTACCCCAGGGGCCTTGAACTGCCATTATAGGGTTCTGAAAAGGAGGTATAACAAATCTTAATGGGGTAATTATAGGCACAACTTTATCAATAGCAGAAGTAGATACTTCGTCTGGTAATGGAGATCTGGCTTTAGTAGGAGGGAAGCTCTTGGTTCGTTGGAGACGAGATGGTGAAGGAAACAGATCAAAATCACTTTGCTATACCAGCTCAAACATAGGATCAATGACACTTTTAGCCCTTTGGCTTCGTGTATACCTTGAATCTACCAGATTGTAAAACAAAAATGGAAAAGATTTGACTTTGCTTCAGTTAAAGCTTGAGGCTTTAAACTGTGTGTTCTTTTCCTATGGTATGGAGGTGAATGGAATGGATATACTATAAATGGATAATGGGTTTCCCTAGTGGAGTCACCAAAAACTGTTGGTTGAATATTTTTTCTATCAGTGTACTGGTAAACAAAATAGGTCTTATCAGCCAAAGCAAGAAGATTAGTCGTCCTAATGTGTAAGTTTATCACATCAAAAGGAGACTGCTCTCTCCTCTCATCAAGGGGAGGTTCCCTATGGATATGCTATGTATATGTATAAATAGAAAATAATAATACTCAAGGGTAGGACCAGACATCCATCTCTCTTTCTTTAGAGATGATGTATGCAAAACAAAGGAAAAACTCAAGGGAATGACAGACAACTCTCCTCTTCTTTCAGGAAAAACTATTCAGCTAGCCATAAGAATACTCTTGGAAATTAAAGTAGAGCATAAATAGGAGTATGAGAACCAACAAATCAAGACACAGCACAAAGTCTGCACCTGAAATACTCAAGAGTGATATACGAAGGGCAATGAAAGCTCAAAGTCTTCTCAAAGTCCTTTACACAGCAATGAAAAAGCAAACACACTGAAGGCAGCTATGGGGGCACCAAGTCTATCCACAGTTGATTCTTCAGGACACCTTCCTGACTAATTTACTAATCCTGCTTAATAAATTAATGAAACAAAAAAGATATCACAGCACAAAGTCTAAAAAAGTCCCTTGTTTTCACTAACAGAATATGATTAATAGACTGAGCTCAAAGTCTCAATGATGCTTCTCAATTTTGGCAAAGTTTCATTCAGATTGTCAAAACAGAGATACTTTTACAATGAAAGAAAGTCCCTTATATAGCCACTTCAAGAAGGACTCGGGAACAGTAATACATCATGATGCATTGGGAAATGTTAGGAAGACAAGCTAGAACTTTTGGGCATTTTACCCATTTGATCTTCTCAATGTGGATAAACAAGTCGTGCAATTGAAAGATTACAACTTTCAATGTCCACCTAGCGATCTGATCTTGTCTTCATCATTCCTCTTTTCCAGATTAATTGAATCGAACCCTGTATTCATTAATTGTTCTGCCTTTCCTTGCTTTCAGCTAGTTTTTGTCTTGAATTTTGGAAATGCATTCAGGTCTGTAAATCAAAGGTTATTTTACTGTCTTTAAAATTGACGTTTACATGCCCGTCAATATGCTTCCAACGGCTAGTCGGCTATGCTGAATTTGACGTCTTTATGGACGTCACCTCTTGGTCTTCTTTCAGATTTTGACTTTTGACTTAGCACTTTTTTGAATTGGACATACCCTTTTGGGCCTTGAGAAATGATCCTTGTTGAGCCCTTTATTTTGATCGCCGAGGATTCCCCGCAAGGGCACCTGCCCTTCGGGGTCCTTCGACAGCCCTTTGTTTTATCAACTATGTGGACAAATATTTCCCTGGGCTTTTGTTTTGGTAGTTGTCATGAGCACTTTTTTCCCCAGGCTTTATTCCCATGAACAAATCCCCATGGAAAAATCCTGGGTGTTTGAGTTGAAAGCTCCCCGTGGGTAATTCCGCAGACATTTGTCCCACGGAAAATTTTCGCATATAAAAAGTCCGGGTAAAATTCCGACGGACAAAAAGTTCACAAAAATTTATTCCGCCAAGTATTTGAACAAGTCTTTGGATTTCTTTTGAAAATCTACAGTGTGTTTTGGTCGATGAAGTGTCCTCCGCAAGGGCACTTGTCCTTTGAAAAAGTTTCTTTCAGCATTGAACCATCCCTTTGAACTTGGCCGATGAACCATTAGTTGAACTGGTTCAAAGGTTCAATGAAGCGCACCAAGTCCTTTTGAACCAAAAACCAATGAACCGTTGGATGAACTTTGACGTTGAACCAATACAAGGCTTTGAACCAAAATGTTTCAAGCCAATGGTTCAAGCTGATGGTTCAATGAATAAAACAAGTCGATAAACTAAGCATTGAACCAAATATTTGAACTTGCCTTTGAACCAACAGTTGAACCATTTGATTGAACCTATCCTTTGAACCGGTTCAACGGTTCAATGAAGTGCGCCAAGCACCTTTGAAACAAAACCGATGAACCATTCAATGAGCCAAATGGTTGAACTAAGTGAATGAACCTGCTGTTGAACCTTTTTGTTGAACCTAGACGTTGAACCAAGTTTTGGTTCAATGGTTCAAACAAGGCTTTGAACTGACTGACGAATCAAATGGTCGAACCAAAAGATGCTGAAACAAAGGGAATGAACCATCTGAGTGAAATAGAGCATTGAATTGCTTGGTTGAATCGAGCCATTAAACTGTTCCTTTGGTTGAACCTACCGTTGAACCTTGAACTCGTTAAACCTTTGAACCAAAGTGGTTCAATGGTTCAATGGTTCAAGTCACCTTGATTTGGCCAAATGTTTGGAAGCCGATGAACCAATTGAAGTGATTGAACTTTGAACCTTGATGAAGTGCTTAACTCTTGCCAAAGATGTTGAACTTGCTACTAGTGTTTGTCGATGGAGATTTTTGTTTGAACCAAGGCATTGAAACAATCCCAAAAAAATGACTAAGTGTTTGAAATATGATTCCTTTGATCGAAACCGTCTGCAAAAATCTTTGAATTTGTATAAATGAGCCTACTTGTAGAATCTGAAGATACAAAGTTTGAAGATTTTTAACATGTAAAATCCATTGAACTTGATTTACAAAGTCTATAGATTTTCTGAGAAGCTTTGAAAATGAGAAATCTGAATATTTAAGACAAATTTTGAAAATGGAAGATACAATTTTGGTCTGAAAGACCAAAATATTTCAAATGTTGTCCTTAAAATGAAAGCTATTTTTGGGAGACAACACATCTCTTCAGTAAAAGTTCAACTAGGGTTTCTAATTTGTCAATTGCCTTGCTAGTAAGGGATTCCCCATCCATAAGAGCTAGATCTTGGTTCAAAATTATCTTGCAGAGGTTCAGGGTTTTTACCTTAGATGTTTATATCTCTAATTGGCACTTGACCTCAGCCAACTCCTCTTTAAGTTTTATTCTCATGATGCACTTATTGCAATATAGAGCAACCATTTCTAAATGCTTCTCCTGGATTCACCTTACATCAAATTCAACTGAGGTATTCTACCTGGTTACCTCATGTGTAAACTTTAAGAGTGTTGTGTTTGCCTATGTTATAGACACATATGAGGATCTACCCAAATTGGATCTGGAATTTATATCTCTTCCAGTTCTAAAATCAATATTTTTGATGGCAGTTTAAAATTACATTCTTCATTATAGATATCATGGTAAAATGCTAATATTTGTTTAGTCTACTTGATCAAGTCCTCTGGTGCAAAGTGTGAGAACATAAATAAATGCTTTTCTGGCACTCCCTTATGCTATTGAGTACATAGGGTCATGGCTAAATTAGTAATGTTTGGCCTCTGTTGGACATATTCATCAATTAGTTCTTTCCCCTTAGAGGGATCTCACTATAGTATCTTGACATACATGTCTTTATTATGGTGGTTAGACCTGATATCAAGTCCACTCATTCCCAAGGCTATGTCTAAACCATCCCTCCCTTCACTAGTGGGATTTTTAGTTTCCACTTATGCCTCCTCAAGGGTGGTTTATTCAGGTCATGTTGGTGAAGGTGTCTTCTCGTGTTCTGAGGTGACTTGCTCTTCATGTTCTAATTCAACATCTCTCTTTCTGATGTTGCATCTAGGATTTATATATTTTTTTATAGGTCACCATCCTCAGGTGTTGAAGTTTCGTGTTCCAAAGGAACATATTGCATTACTTATTTTAGGCATTTGAGTCGATCTATTAACAGAGTTTCCTTGGGTGGTGTAGGGGCAGTCCTTTGTCCCTTTGTTTATTTTGGCTAAGCATTGGTACTGACATTATGCCCTTACCTTTTTTGCTTCTTCTACCTTTCTATCTCTGGTGGGGGTGGAATTGTTATCTTTTCATGGTCTACTCTCCCCAATGTCTTCTTTCTCAATTTCAACATATAAAATAAATATTGAATGGAATTACCCACCAAAATTTTTTGGACCTTAATGTTAGTATTATCCATCTCTAGATTTTCCATATACACCTTTTTCCCTAGGTAAATATACAACTGACATAGAGTGTGAGTCTCTGCATTAAATTTCTCAGCAATAATTTTAATAGGGCACTTGTCATAGATCATGTTGATAACATTCATGAAATATCAAGTGGTGAAAGCATATGGCAATTTAAGCCATCCAAATAAGTAATTTGAGGGAACTATATGGATGTATGCTAGAGAGTAGTGTTGCTCAATTATGAACTTGGCTTGGTCTCCTAACTATCCAAACAAGTCCTTGGGAACATGTCAGTCATTCCTAAAGGCTTCCTTCATACTATAATAACATCCCTTCATCTTAACCTTATAGGATGGAATTATCATTCTAGGGCAAGTGAATGCTTTAAATCACTCCACAAGGGATTTATGATTACGAGGTTAAACCCATTTCAATTCTCTAGTTATGTACTCTAATACACCATTCTCATCAAAAACTAATAACAAAAGGATAACACCCCATGAAAATTTTTGGTTTGACAAGCAATGGGCTTTTTCTACATCTGTAATTATCTTATCAACAAAATAATGTGCCCAATTATACTTCAATCCTAGGGTAACTTGATGAGAGACATATAAATGTGTTGTTTCTACCTCTTTCCATTTGTCCATGCCTCCAACCTTGGTCATTATTATACGTGTGACCAATCTAAGGGTGGGATCTTGGAGACTTTTAATGTGCATTACATGGCCTTATTTTTGGTACTCAATCACCATTATAATCTTCTCAATCTCCTCTTAGTCCTCCAAATCCAAATTAAAGTCAGTTCTTGAGCATTGTAAACCTATGACTTTGCTTATCCTTTGAGATGTGATCTGCATCTAGCACCCAACAAAATAGAAATAATCTTCATGCACACATGAAATCAAAAAATTGATTACTTTTATAGGCTTCTTGAAATATAGAAGATTAAATAATTGGAATATTCCTACATTATTAAGTTTATTAAAAATACTCAAGTCATACACAGGCTCATTCTATGTATTCTTGCGCTCTACCCAATAGTCATGCTACAATTCTACTTCATTTCCAAGTTGGAAATGATTATAGTCAAAAATATTATAATTGGGCACATTTGACTCCCACTTCTTAGCATGTAACATTGCTTTTGGATATTGCATTTCCTTTATTAACAACGGGGGTGGAGGTGGTACTGTAGCCTTTTTCTTGGCGTAGCATGCCATCCCTGATTTTGTTTTTTCTTTTTCCTCAATTTGTGATAAACCTTACTCACATGTGTCGAACTCTTCAGGTACCTCTTCGATTATCAAAATTGTTTGAACACTCATGCTCTTAAATATCTCTTCCTTGGGTATCATAGGTATGACCTCACTACACTAGGATTTTTCTTTGGCCGTATCACCCTTCAAGGAGCCCGAAGGTTGAGGCACAACTGTCTAACCCTCTGAAATAATATGTGTTTACCTTGATGAATCACTCATATCTCCTACTTTAACATCCTCCAATGGTAGAAATCATCCCCTGTAGCTTGTAACTCCTTAGACCTACACTTCCTCAATCACTCTTTTAACACTTTCCCTATTCACCACAATTGCTTCACTCCTCAATGCTCAAATTAGTCACCAATAATCGATATACACTCATTTATAAGCTTAGAAACATTCTTCTAACAGCTTGATAACACTCCTTTGGCTCTATAAATTTGTGAATTTGATAATAGTAAAATGTAAAATGTAAAATGATGTGCATTTAACCTTTTATAGCCTTGAGGGTTAATCTGCATTTACTTTCCCGCTACCTCATCTATCACTTCACACAATTAATGCTCTAATGGTATTGCCATGATTCATATTTGGAACACTTGAATTACAATTGTTTTCCTTGTATTTAATACATCTATCCCATCCCACATTTTTCTCGAAGTTCATGATAGTTGTAAATAATTTCAAAAAATTCCATTACTAAGGTAGGAACCTCACTTCTTTACCTTGACTCAGCTTAGCAGTTACATACCACATCCTGTGTACCTATTTTTCTCATACATTTCCACTTATGCACCCTTTTTTCCAGCATGCATCCCCATTCATCATTTCCTTGGTGCTCTATAGTTTTTACTTCTTTCACCCTTCTTACCCCACACTAAAAGTTATTTGTGGTCCTCCACAACATTACCAAGAAATAAAAATACAAATAACAAAGTGTTGACCTAAAATAATGAAACCAAATAATGAAGGGTGAGTAACCAATGCCACACTTTATTGAAAATAACTAGAATCCTATACTAACCTAGTGGCATACACCTTATTACTTAAAGAGGTAAAACATTACTTACAATATTAGGGCCACAACCGACTACCATTGAAATGGTTCGGAAGGAATTGGCCATTTAATCACTTCAATTTGCACGTGCTGGTGGGACAAATACTATGAATGATGAACAAGCCATCCCAATGGATGTGAATCTTTCTTGAATGGCACGCGAACTTGGAATCATATACCAAAACTAGCATACTTGGATAAAAAATCTTGTGATTTAAATGATGATAATGTTAGGCCTTCTATTTCCACTTCTCCACTCCTTGACTCCAATGTGCTAGAAATTGGGTTTCGTCCAAATAAAGTAAAGCATCTAGACATGCTTTCAAGGACTCTTCATCATCTAAACAACCAACACATGTAATTCATAGAGAAGGGATAAAGAATTCAATTGGGAGAATGGCTCTGGTACTAAACACAAGATCAAAAGGTGTACTTGTTGATATTTTGGCCTCCTAGGCCAAATATTAACCCCTATAATAAAAAAAAATCTTGACACCCATCCAATCTTGTACACGATGGTTTGAATGCTTTGTGATGTCCTCTTTGGTCTCATTTTGAGCCTTTTATCATTGATTAAGGTATAAAGTTTGTGCTAGTCATTATTTGAGAGATCATCATATGTCATGGCCTGTTTTGAGTCCTTAGGTGATGTGCTAGATATTATGGTGGTCTTTGAATGAGTGGAAGGGTGTCAAATTACTTTTTGAAGTCTAGAAATTGGTCTTTTCAATGTTTGACAAAGTTAAGAATCTTTAGCAGAAGTTAAGGTAGTTTGGAGAAATTAAGGTTGCTAGTTCTCATGGTATTTATGCCTATTTAAGGGCATTTCTTGATGAGAAACCTTCTTAGCAAATGTATAAGGGTGACCAAGCCTCATTTGGGTCATAACCTGAAGTTTAATGATGTGTTCATGGTAATTCTACATGGTTTACTTATTCAAATATGTCTCAAGCTTTGATTAGCCTTTCAAGTCATCAAATGATCTTTCAAACTCTCATATGAGTCAATTTGCATTATAAAACTTTGAGAAATGGGTGTTTAGGTGTCTCATTGTATTATAAGGGTCTTAAAATGGTCTCATTTCCATCCTATACTCATAATAATATGATTCATGTGCATAAGAGGATCCTTTTTGAAGCCAAACCCATATTTCACCCATAAAATGGGTCCCACACGTGAGAAGTTGCACCTTTCAACTTCCCAACCCATACTACTTGTTTTGAAATGTTATTTGACTTTTATTTTCCCTCCTCCTACCCACCAATGGCATTTTGAGGTATGAAGATTGAGAAAATATAGGAAAATAAGGTGTTTACAGTGTTTTTTAGGCTTGTATAGATTTATACAGTTAGGTCCATACATAGGGACCTTAGATATTGCATCAGGGCTCATGGTAGGTATCTCATATAAGTTTCACATCCAAAATGTACAAGATAGGTCCAAAACCATTTCACTTTCTCCACCAAGCTCTTTGGCATCCATGGATAACACTTTAGGTTTGTGCTCAATCTATACAAGAGAGAGAAGGTAGTGAGATAATTTATTTGGAAAAGGAAGGGGTATCATGAAATTTACATCATAGGCATAAATTTTCATATTCATACCCCATGATTTATGAACAATGGCTAAGAATCTGGGTAGTCAAAGTTACCTTCTTCATCTATGCAAGGGTCAATTTTGTAATGATTTTAGTACATCCTTGAAGTGGTTTTTCAAATAAATAATTGTATGTGTCTTCCATGGGTATTCACAATCCATCCCCATCATTCCCCATTATTAGTTCACACGTATGAGCCCTAGAGAGCAATAAAATCTTCAAGATGTCACATGTGTAGGCTATAGACAATGTTATTTCTTGTTGCAGAGTATTCAAGGCGTGATAATGGAAGTGAATGATGATTTTGGATTATGTGATAGTTTATTGGAGTCCACTTAAGTTTCTCTACCTCCAAAATATATCTAAACCACCAGATGACCAAATAACCCCTTCAAGTTCTACTCCAATATGATTGCCATGTATACATTGTGTTATCTCTTTATAATTGGAATAGGGTATCTTTGTAGTAACTATGGAGAACCATCAAGATAGGTTAAAATATGAATTAGATCCATATTATGTTCATGTTATATGGTTTTACCTTCATACTCCTCACTTACCTATACTCAAAACCCATTCTCCTACCTAGGCCCTAAGAGACAAACCCTCATCTAGGCATTTATAGGCCTATTATGCAGACAAATGTAGTGTTGCCTATTGGGATGGGATGTAGATGAAATTAAGGAGTCAAATGGAGTCATAAGGACCTATGAAGATGTATGAGAGGTTGAGGGGACAAATCTAAACAAATATCGACACCATCAACCTACCCTGGATGACAAGCTTGATTAGGATTCCTTGCACACACAAGACTATGTTATCAAATTCAAGGAGATCCAATGGAATAATGGAGTTGAGAAGATACATAGGATTGGAAACATTGAATAATATAAGAAAAACACCCCAAGTTCCATCAAGATAGAAACCTCAACTGTCATTTCACAACATAGTCATAACAAGATTAGTATTGAGTACCTACAGTTTGACTGTAGGTAAAAGATAAGTTGAGCATAGGAACCATGCTTGGTGTAGATGAGTGAAGGGGAGATAATAAAATATATTGACTTATATTTAACATTTATTAGTCTCTTTTGAGTTCCTTGACTCTTTGAATGAAAAGGAGAAGCCTTGACAAGTTATCAAGATTAGTAGGCCTAAACAAGTAGGCATACATGGTAAGGGAGATGTTTTGAACCCTATGTAGAAGTGACTGAGTCTAAAATGGTTATAAATGCCTAAAAAGGATTTTAGGATGATATAATTATGTTTCCAAAAGGTTAGTATAACTTCAAGGTGTTTTCAAATCAAAGGAATCCCTTCTTGCTCAGTTAAGATGTGAGACTACTTACTACAGGCGAATCTTCATTAAGAAGGTGAGAATGTTAAGAACTCTACATGGTGGTGAGGTGATAAAAGGGTAAGAAATTATTATCATTATTTAAAAGGCTCTCAATTTACATTTTCAAGACCTGGTCCTATGAAATAACAAAGTCTTTGATAGGTTATTAAGTCTTTTAGGCCTAAACTAACATGTACAGGATTGTGCATAGAAGCTAAGAACATTTGCATGTTTGAAGGTTGTTGGAAGTCTATATACATATGAGGGGAGAGTGAGAGATATGTGATAAGGGGTTTAAAATTATAAGAGTCTTAATTTGAGTTTATAAGGTACTAAACCACCCATTAGGGCTATATAGGCCTAGTCACTCACAAATCCTAAGCCTGATTGCAAAAACATATGGAGGTATGCAAAGAGCTGATTTAAGAGGAGTCCAGTCCAAGGAGTATTAAAAAATATTGAAATCATGTCATATTATTTTCAAAATTATTCATCATTATATAAGGAGAGATAATAACCTACTTTAGGTCTCTAATACTACTATCAAGCACTCATGGTAGACCTACAAGAGAAAGGGGGTAGAGATGGAAGTATAAATAACTAGAGACAATTGAAAGAGAGTGGAAATAGGTGGAAAGGGATGTTATGATGACATGGAAACCATCAGTGAATACCTATATATAGCTTAGAACCCTGAGACTCAGTCTAGGCCTATTAGGCCTAAAGCCATTCTTGACTACTCAAGACACTATTGGTGGTCTAGATTACACCCTAACTAAGGAAGGGGATTATTAAGGTCCTCCTCAAATGTAGTCCAACATGGGACTGACCCTAGGCTGTAGGTCACCTAAACTTGGGTTAGTCCTCCAAATAAGGCCAACTTCCTTTTGGATATATCATCTAAACTAGCTTCTTGCTTGGAAAAGGGGAAGGGATTGACAATAATTTATGAAAGCATGTAAAAATGAGGTGATACACCAATACTTATACTTGCAAAAGGAACACTATATGACACTTTCAAGACTGATAAACATCATTTTTTCACTCTTTAATCAACTTCCACATAATTTTTTCACAAAAAGGCATGGATTAGTGATTGATGTGACATGGGAGGGCAGTTGTCCACTTCCAAACTGGCCAACATAATATGTATGCACTTAGAGTGACTTATGATAACTAACAAAACACTACATGAAGGTGAGAAAACTTAGACATAGGTAAGGAAAACATACATCCACTTAGACACATCAATGAATTCATAAGACACACTTTAACTCAGCTTATAAAATGGAGGAATTCCATCTTTCATTGAATCAAATAAGCATTAAAATTGTATACACCCTAAATTGGTCAAGAAACCATACATATCATGTCTTTTCATAGTCCTTTCACAGGAGACTTCGACTGGATAATATGAGTCTTATTCACATCTATCCATGTCTTTTTGTTTGATTTGCCTTGGTCTTATTTTATACCCTAGACACCTTTTTGACTCTTCCGAGTCATTCATAGCCTTTTAGACTTAACCCTTACTGACCCAAATTAATCTTCAAATGCTTATTCCATTCCCCTAGGTCTCAAACCATCTGAACAATAGTGCCTAAATAAGAACACAACATTGAAACCCAGGGTGTTTAAATTTTGGTGCAGTTATCTAAGTGCAAATTTGATTCCAACGATCAGTTTCTCCTATAAGATGAGTCTTAACCCTTTTCTTTGATTCATTCTTAAGTTTTTTAATGTCGATTAAATGCAAATAAAACTCACAAATTTGAAATAATGGGTCTCCTATATAAAGGATTTCACAAGGAAAATTATATCTAACACTTACTACTTTGGCACATTAGACATAATAAAAATCAATCAATAGTATAGCTCAGCTTCTCTGCATCACACATAGACTTGTATGATTGATCAAGGAAGGGCCTAGGTGAAATTCATTCTTGCATCTATTATGTGCATTGATTATGCACATTCCCTAAGGGAAAATTACATCAAATCTGAGACCCTAGCTTGAGGGTTAATATAGATAGCAATCAAAATAATAGGGATTTTTTATTGTGTCATCATTCTTCCCCTAATCCAATTTTTCCCCCTTTTGATTTTGATGTATTCATTGTTTGCATGTGTGTAGATGGATACAGGTATTGAAGATTGAAATAGACCTATAGAAAGTTATAGTGACTTTTAGCCCTTGAAATTTGGTACATAGGCTCACATTGACCAAACAAACAAAACCCAAAAATCTTAGATCCTCAGGACAACAATGTCAAGAAATACCATAACACCAAACACCAGGGTGTCTTGTTTCCAATGCTCCCATTCAATAAGAAAATGGAACCCAGATTCAGATTCCTAATAGTGTCTCAGTCCTGCTCTTCAAATTTTAGCCTCATAGTCCTTTATTTTAGTCTAAAACTAGATAAATTTATTTATATTTCTCTTGTATAATTACCGGTTAAAATCTATATTTTTCCCTATTAAGCTAGATTATTCCATACCCTTATTATCTAGGATATAAACACTAGATTACTAATAATAATAAAACATTTGGTGAACATGACTTACTTCGAATAAACCTAAAACCCTAGCTACACTTAGGGTTCTTCCTTCATTATTTTGTGCAAAAATTTAATTTCCAAAATTTTGATTTTTATATTAATTTTTGTGCATTTTTACTATTCAAGATAATTTTTAGAATTTAAAATTATTGCATAATTTTAAAAAATTCTAAAACCCTAGCTTAAAACCCTATATTTCAAAACTAGGTCATCACACACCAAGCCTTTCCTCACAAATTTTAGAAAACTATTTTGGAATTTTTGTAAATTGATTACCTTGTTAAAAATAAATTCAAAATTTCAAAATTAGTAGTTTCTTGTGCAAAAATTTAATTTCTAAAATTCTATTTTTTGTATAAATTTTTGTGCATTTATCCTATTTCAAATATTTTTTAAAATTTAAAATTATTGCATAATTTTCAAAAAATTCTAAAACCCTAGCTTAAAACCCTATATTTCCAAACTAGGTCTTCAAACCCTAAGTTTTCCTCACAAATTTTAGAAATTAATTTCAAAAATTTCAAAAATTGTTTAGTGTGCCAAAAATATTTTCTAAATTAGTAGTTATTTTGTGCAAAAATTCAATTTCAAATTTCTAATTTTTGTATCAATTTTTATGCAATTATATTTTTTTAATTAATTTTAGAATTTAAATTATAGCCATAATTTTCAAAAATTCTAAAACCCTAGCTCAAAACCCTAGATTCCTAAACTAGGTCCTCCACCTTCAAACCATTCATCCTTGCAATTTTTAGAATTAATTTCAAAAAATTTACAAATTGTTTAAATAGTCACAAGTATTTTCAAAATTTCCATATTAGTAGTTATTATTGTATTTATTTGCTTAATAATACTTCTTCATATTATTTTTGGTGAAAGAAATAAAATGGTCACTAAGACACTTCTTCCCTCTCATCCCATAGACAAATTTCTTATTTTTTTGCATAATTATGATAATGAGTGGACAAATTTGCAAAATTGCACATTAGCTAAAAATGTGGAAAATGATTTTATTTACAATGAAGATAATTACTATTATTTCAATGAGAAATATTATCATGCATATGAAAGTGATAGTGAAGAAAAAGTGGATGCATCTTCTCCTCTCAAACTTATCTCTTTCATCCCTTCTTCTAAAGTAAATACTTTTGATAAATGGGAAAAATACTTTTCACCTCATTCTCCTATGCACAATGCACAAAATGAATAAATTAGTCGTGTACTTCTAAATGAACCTCTAATAGGTGAAAATTTGCTTCCATGTGAACGTAATCTCTCTCTCTCTCTCTCTCTCTCTCTACTGCTATGTTCAAAATACAAAAATATAAATGCAGTAGAATCAAATCACCAAAGCATAGTTCAAATGATGCATCTCATGAATGTTCAAATGATAACTCTCTTACTCTTACTTTCAATACTGCGAATGAATAAACTGCATACACTCCATTTATGAATAGCATAGATACACATGATATTCCAATTTCAAATGATAATTTATTACATATTAGAAAGGAATTAAATTCTTCTCTTACACCTCTCCCTAGCAATGATGGAAGTGATAATGAGTATGATAGTGAACATGCAAATGAATATGAGAATGAAAGTAAATACGAAAATGATACTTCAAATTCTACTATTTCAAATGAACAAAATTTAGATTGTGATAATGCATGGAATAATGATGACTATTATGCATATAGCGAAGAATAAAATGCATCTCATGCTTTTACCTCTTCTCTCACTCCTTTCAAATCTAATGCATGCCAAAATGTTTCTCCTACTTTTACTCATGATTCTATTTCAAATAATACACATGTTAATGTTAATAACACATCCTCTACTAAATTAGCATGTGATTCACTAAAACACAAAGATACCAATGAATCTCCGAAGCCACCCCTCACTACAATAGAACCTAGTTCTCACTCTTCACCTAAAGAGAATGGTAACTCACATCCACTCCATCAACATGATACAATGGATCCCACCGATGCCCAATCCAACATGCAATATATGCCTCAGTACATCCCACATCATCTACATCAGGAATATCTATAGCTGCATCTCACGCATATAAGGGTAATAGTGCCAACTTAACCTCAATAGGTCTCACATGAGCCCTTGATCTTGTTGGTACTTGTGCACTACTCAACCATACCCATGTTGTAGGAGGGACATCTTATAGAACTCCAAATTGCCTAGTCACGTGCTTATACTGAAAGGGCTCATATACTCCAATCCAATGATCATGTAACCAATAACTGACCCTCATGTACCATAATTTCTCTCCATCCTTAGGCCATATAGAGAATCCTCTATAAGGCCTCCATATGATATCTCAACCCACTAATCTGTCTAGCATTCTCCTATAGTGATCTATCCCAAGAGATTGGATAGCCAAATCACTTGTCCATCTTTCACTAAATGGTTATAGATGTACCCAACTCACCCTCAACAATCTAATTAGTTGTACAACTACTATGTGCTCATAAGCCCAATAATGTAAAAAAGTAGCTGCACCCATAATGCCATTGAATGCCTCATACGTAAATCTATATAAATATCTGTATAAATGGGCAATCATAGTCCTACCCTATGAGAACATAGTACCATACATCTTGACACTATGAACCACCCTATGCATCTTGTAAATGATAAAAACTCCATTACCATCCACTATAACAAATGAAGCCAACAATATGGCTAACTACTTCTATAGGTGTAGAACACTCGACTATATAATAACTAACAATAAGACATCACTATCACTACCTTTTTGATGTGCACCTGAAGGCACACCAACAAAATACAAGGATTTACGATCAATGGCATCAACACCCATATCATCCTGTAATGTCACCCATCATCCACTAATTAACAAATGCAAAATCTGATACACATCCTCTAATGTCACAATGATTTCCCTTGTAGAAAGCTAGAATGTACAAGTGTCTACATTCCACCTTTCACATAAGGTGGTGATCAAATACCTATCCCACTGCACCATACTTAGGTCACATACATGACCCAATCCTACTCTATTTATCACGACTCTCTCATCAACTGACAAGGGCAACATCCTCAACATATCCATCAACTGGCCCTTATGGAGCTCTCTCATCTGCACCTCACCTTGAAAACACTAGAAAATAGATTATATGTCAGACAACCATGCTAGGATAAATAACTAAGAAGTACAAAAGTAGGAAAAACTCAAAAATTGAACAACCCATCCATGTTGGACAATATCATTGTAAAAGGACACTAGCATTGGAAAACAGTGCTAGGACTTGGATAACAGTGCTACATCCTAGACAATAGTGCTGACTCTAGGATAAGAGTGTTGGAACTAGTAAAAACTTTCCTAGACTACTTAAAATAGATCAAAAATATCCAAAATAGGCTTCTAAATAGGTAAGAATCAAGTGTTAAGCTTACTCACCAGACTAATCTCTCAACTAGCCTAAATTTGAACTACCAATTGCTCAAAATGAGTCATGGAAGGTGCTCATCTCCAAGGCATTTCTCACTCCAGATCTCAAATATCTCAAACTAGTCACTGCACAAATGAACCCAAAGTCAAATCAAAATTCCTATATCAACCAACTTTTCTATTCAAAAAACAAAACATTATTTTGCCCATAACTAGAGCCCCATGGCTCCATTTTACAAATCATTTGATTTAACAGAATCATGACAATGATACCTCAAACATCACATAACCCTTGCTCTCTCACTATGTCAATTTACTACTATAGAATACACACATCCCTATACCTCTTTTGTACCTCAACATATAAATTGGTACCTACTCATCAAAAGCATTTGTTCAAAACATTTAAACAACGTAGCTTAATCGATCAATCAAATTTTCAATCCATTTTATCCATTAATACCTCATTTGCCTACCATAGCATGAAAATTTCTACATATATACTATACCCAGATACAAGCTTTGATCCTAACCAATCAAAGACACATTCTAATCCTAATAGTTCAAATCTCACCAATCAAACAAACAACTTCTCAATCAATTCAAACTATACCAACCTTGTTGCTATTCATAAGCCATTAATCATCACTTTTGGCTCAACCTTATCTATCATAGATTTCATCCCTCTCCCCAAAACGGGGGCATCATTCCTATTATCTCTACAAATTACATAGTATCCCTATCCACTCCTATAGGTAAATACACTTTGATACTCACACCTCTAGTAGGCAGATTATCAGACTCAATATAAATTGGTCAAGATTATATAGTGATTCAGACTACAATGGGTCACTCAGCATGGTTTTTACACCTCTATAACTAGATTATCAACATTACTTAGCTCATATTAGTCAATATTATATAGTGATTCAATTTATGTGAGTCACTCAGCATCACTTGGACATCTAGAGGGATACACCATCAATTTACATATATATAGACTATTCATATATAGTGGTTCAAATTATATGAAATCACAGTGACTTTGATATAGACTCAAACTCAGATACTAGATTTAGGGGCATGCACATTACTACATGTCTCATACATATAGCTTCATACATCATGACATGGTTACATGACCAAATATCAAATTATAGGCATAGTGCAAAGCAAATTGTTTTGATCTACAATTTTGCACATGGGACATGACATGATAGATCATGGCACATGTGGTTATATAGATTTCTAGACCATCTAGATGTATCAATCATATACCAGATTTGGGGGCATGACACAGATGATCATGTTCTTCAATAGCCAAGATTATATAGATTGGAATGGCAAGATAGGCCATTTTCTTATTACACATTTTACCAAAGTTTTTAGATTACACCCAGGGATACCTAGGTTGTCACCAAGTTAGACCATATGATCATCTACATTGGTTGGTCCATAACATTACTCAAACCTAGGAGTATGTGTAGGATATAGGGTAGACATTGGTTTTGGATCTTTGAGCACATCTCATTTTTGGGCATGACAGATCTTGCTCTTCACAACATACAAATTCTATACACACATTCAAGATTACATGAGTTTATGTGGTATAGAGGGAAGACATTAGTTTTGGACCTCCAAGAATTTCTCATTTCTCATTTAGATTCAGTATAGGGGGCATCTATTACAGAGATTCCTTCTTTCTCCAGGCACTATTTAGATTCAGTACATGGGGCATCTATTATAGAGATTCCTTCTTTCTCAAGGCACTATTCATATTTAGTACAAGGGGCATCCATTTTTAGGATTCCTTCTTTCTCTAGGCATTATTTAGTTCTCCATCCACTTCCCTAGCTAGGAATTTGGCCCCTTTTTGTCAGCACACTTATCTCCATACAGGTAAGTTCAGGTATGCATCTTCTTTCTTTCTTTTGCTCTAGTACTTTATTTCATTGCATCACTAGATTAAAAAAGGGGCAAATGTATACACACTAAATTGGTCAAGCAACTGCACATATCATGCCTTTTCATAGTCCTTTCATAGGAGACTCTGACTGGAGAATATGAGTCTTATTCATATCTAGCCATGCCTTTTTGTCTGATTTGCTTTGGTTTTATTTTATACCCTAGACACATTTTTGACCATTCCCAGTCATTCGTAGCCTTCTAGACTTAACCCTTACTTACCCAAGTTACTCTTTCGATGCTTATTCTATCCTCTAGGTCTTGGATCCTCTAGACAACAACATCTAAATAGGATTACAATGCTGAAACCCAAGGTGCCCAATTTTTAGCACTATTATCCAAGTACAAATTTGATTCTAACGATTAGTTTTTCCCACAAGATGAGTCTTACCCCTTTTCTTTTCTTTGTTCCTAAGTTTTCCAATGTCAGCCAAATGTAAATAAAACTCCCAAATTCAAAATAATAGGTATCTTATATAAAGGAATTCACAAGGCATTTTATATCTAGCACTTACTACTTTGGCATATTAGACATAATGAAAATCAATCAGTAGTATAACTCATCTTCTCTACATCACACATAGACTTGCATGCTTGATCAAAGAAGGGCCTAGGCAAAATTCATTCTTTCATCTATTTTGCATGTTGATTATACATGTTTCCTAAGGGATAACTACATCAGATCAAAGACCCTAGCTTGAGGGTTAATGTAGGCAACAATCAAAACAATAGGGGTTCTTGATTGTGCGATCATTCTTCCCCTAACCTAGTTTTTCCCCCTTTTTCTTTTGATGTATTCATTATTTACATGTGTGTAGATGAATACAAGTATTGAAGATTGAAACAAATCTATATAAAGTTCTGATTACTTATACCCCCTAAAACTTGGTACACAGGCTCACATTGACCAAGTGAACAAAACCCAAAAAGCTTAGATCCTTAGAACAACAACACTAGGAAGGACTATAGAACCAGACACCAAGGTGTCCTATTTTTGATGATCCTATCTAATCAAAAATGGAACCTAGATTCAGATTCTTGATAGTGTCTCAGTTTTGCTCTTCAAATTTTAGCCTTAAAGTCCTTTATTTTAGTCTAAAACTAGATAAGTTTATTTCTATTTCTCTTGCATAATTACCTATTAAAATATATATTTTTCTCTATTAAGCTGGATTTTTCCTATTATTCCAGACCCTTATTATTTAGGATCTAAACACTAGATCACCAAAAATAATAAAATAACAGTGCAAATCTTGGTAGAGTCTAGTCATGCCAAAGAGAGAGACCCATTTCAAGGCTTAAAATATTATATTTATAGCAGAATAGGATGAGAGAGATGGAGGTCATGCGTAAAAGGTTGGAAAAGGGAGTATAATGACCCAAATTTCCCATCATTATGGCATTGATGCCATTAGAAAAGATCATAGTGTATAAGACTACTTCTAGAAAGTGGCCAAAACAACTGTATCAGTCCCTCTCAATCTATTTATGTCTTTCATTAATGCTCTTTACAATTACAATAGTGGGATCAAATCATTAACAATCTTATTCTAGAATCAATGCAGTTATAATAACTTAATCAATCCGTTTTGATCTTGGTGGCATTGATTGCTCCCCACTGGCTCCCTCCTGGTTCATTTTGGCATGTAAAAAGGGTCACAATCAGCTTTAGGACCACCTTGCCAACAACTTATCCATGTTGTTGACTTTGGTGATGAACCATCAAAATTGATGTGTCTGCCTCCATGGTGTACCCTTCAAATATTTACTCTAGTTTCAACCTGATGGTAGTCGACCTTTATGAAGTCCTTGGCTTTTAACTTTTGATATTGGCCCTTGATCTTGTTCTAGGTTTCTAAAAATGTGTCACCTAGTAGATCCTCATCCATTCTTAAGATCCTGCTGACCCTATGCATACCATCAATCTATTTTTTCATGGTTTAAACACACTCCACTGATCTTTTGCTAGTTTAACATGCTTAAGACACTTGATAGTTTCTCATTAGCCTTCAAGATCTACTGACTCTTTAACCTCTCACTCACCATCAATCTCAATTTGTATAATTGAATGCACTCCATTGGTTTATTTGAGCCCATTGGCTTTATCAGTTGACATGCACCATTATATCTCTATTTAGGTACCCAAGATCTCACCACTTATCAACCATGCATTCATGCTGACCTTTTGACTTGATGCTCACTGTCGATCTTTGATACATGATTAAATGCACACCATTGGATATTCAAGACCCACTAACATCTATAAAATCACCACTTACCATTATATTTGATATTAAATCCTAATATTTGGATACTTATTAGTTACATATTCATTCCTGAGATATTTGAATCCAAACAATTGCTTGCCATAGCTTAAACTTGATGTTCATGCACATGTTTTACTCTACAAGTCTAAATTTTAAGATTTATATCTTGAGATAACAAGCTCATAAAGACATGAATTTACAAAGAATATTCAAGTCATGAAGGAATTCATGTCCATGTGATCCTTTGGCCTAAGAGGCTTTCTAAGCATACTTATGAAATGCACAATCAAGCTAACTAATCTATTTCTACATGATGTTTGATAATGGATTGGTTCTTCTACAATTCTTCCAGTCATTTTTTGATCATCTTTGAAGGCTTATATCTATAGATAAAAATTTCACCAAGGCACCAAACTTGTAGGGAATCATTAGGGAACAAGAGACATCATCTTAAGGAACTCTTAAGACCAACCTGACTCGTAAGGCAAACTGGCATGATATGCTAAGTTTTAAATGATGGGGTGATAATTTGACTTGTGGGGGTAAAACTGACAACATTATAACAATTCATATGGGAAACATGCTTGTTGTGCTTGAGAACCATACCATCTGCATGAATTTTGAGCTTATAAATAGTGACAAGTTTGTCATGGTTACGAACAACCCCTTTGACTTATGAAGACAATAATTCCACCAAAATAAGAAGGGAAACATAGAAACAGGGAAGCTAACTAAACAAAGCAAAATAAAATAAACTAATGTCCTAGGACAACACTTAAAGGAAAGTCAAAACAACTAACTATGTATAGGGAACTCAACCTTCACTAGAAATGTTTTAAGTGTATCCCATTAACTGGGATAGGAATCTCCTCACCATCCATCCTTGAAAGTTGCAAGGTATTGTGGGATTTACAGTTGGAGATTGTGCATGGACCACTCTAAAGAGAGTAAAAATTTGTATGCCTTCCTGGCTTAGCTTTATGCTCATCCCAATTAAGGACCAAATCTACTTATTTGAAACTTCATGAAGAAGCTCCTTTGTCAAAGGTTCTCTTCACTTTTTCTTGATGGATTTCCATGGCTAGTATGGATTAATGTCTTGTCTCTTATAACTCCATAAAATCAACATATCTAATCTCCATAGGTTCATTCTGCATAAACTCAAATTGATGCATCAATTTCAAGGTAGGAAATTCAAGAGAAATAGGCAGTTTTACTTCCTTACCATATACCAGCTTATAGGGGGAGTTGTCTATTGACTTGTTATAGGTAATCCTATCAGCCCATAGAGCTGACTTCAATTTGAGATGCCATGACCTCTGATTATCTTGAATTATCCTTCTTAAGATATTTAATAAGTTCTTATTAGTTGAATCAACAAGGCCATTACCTTGGGGATAGTAGTTTGATGAAGTGATGAGAAAGACACTATGTTGAACAACCCATTGACTAATTTTCAACCCGATAAAGGCCATAACATTGTAAAAAATGATGGCTAAAATAACTCCAAATATAGTAAGCAAACCTTCATAGAAATCTAGAACATTAGACTTGTTTTCTTCTTTTAATACCACTACTTTTGTCCATCTAGTAAAGTAGTTTGTGGTAGTATCCATTTATGACCTGATCTTGAAGGGGGGTTAATGAGACCAATAAATTCCAATCCCCATTAGATAAAGGGATAACCCACTACAATTGGTTAGAGAGGTAAGGATGCAAGTTTCACCTTTCCAACAAACATAACACATTGTCTACATTTTCTAACCCATACATGGCAATCACCAAATAATCTTGGTCAATAATACCCACCTCTCATGATCTTGTGGGTTGTAGTCCTTGCTAAGTAATGCCGTCTACCATGTCCATCATGGAACTCTTAAAGTAACCTTTCATTTTGATGTTGTTCAATGCATCTTAAAAACATGCCATTGATATCCTTCTTGAACAAGACATGATCAATAAGAAGAAATGTAATGGATTGCAATCTAAAATATCTTCTTTTTGAAGGAGTTATAGGAGAGGTATAAAGACCATCTTAGAGATACCTTACCAAATCATGATACCAACTAGAATGTGAGGTATGATCAACTACAACTTCTTCATTAGTTGACACCATAACTACCTCATTGACTTCTTGTAAGTCTTGGGCTAGATGCTCACAAAGACCTTTGCCTCTAATCAAATTTATGACTTTGATCTCCACATCATACTCCACTACCTTTGTTATCCAACTAGCTCTTTTCTCATTTATGTTCTTGTTTAAGAGAAACTCCTTAACACTTGGATGTGCAACCATTAGGTGTATCTTTTACCAATGGTTAGGAATTAAAAAAATTTTAAACTAGATTTACTATTACCATAACTAGATCTAAAGCTATGCAATAACATGAATCACTAAAACATTCTTTAATTCACCATTATTATGAAAGCATAAATGAGAGAACAAGATAATAACAAAGATAACATAGATCTAATGTGGTTCACCCAATGTGGGCTACATCCACCAATGAAATTTCTCAAATAAAAATAGTAATATAAATACCAAGACTATAATTAACTCTCATAGAGATATAAAAATCTTCTATAGAAAATGTTGCACAAATAGCTGCACTTTCACCTACACCTGCACAATACTGTATGTCACAAGTTGATAAGCCACACCATATAATGAACCCCCACTTTGACTCTGGTCCTCAAAGCCACACCCTACAAATAAACCATCAACCTCTTAAGGCCATACCACACCCTGTATAAATATAAAATGAAGGCAAATCCATGAAAGGAGGAGAAAATACATCATGATTATCCAATATAAGCATTATCCACTCAAGATAGCTCAGTTCCACATCACCAAACTCATCCACAAGTCCATCCAAGAAGGAACACACCAAACTTAGGGTCTTCACCTTTCAAGGGCACATTTACCAATACCATATGATCAGAACCAACTTCTTACAAAAAGGAAGACATTCCATTTTCCAATAAACAACTAGCTCCCTCAAAACAAGAAAGTCAACATGGGAAAAGGCATCTAACAACTAACTCCATAAAACATGGAAACATAGAAATTAGAAATATACTAGGAATATTCCACTCACATGTGGAACAAGGTTCCACAAAAGGTGGAGTAGGGAAAACTATGCTCCCCACATCCTTGGAGCTCTTTAGGCCCCCAAAATTTATTCTTATGGTCATGTGATAGCCCCAAAGGGATCCACACTCAATAATCTCCCACTTGGAGGCTGTTTCTCTTGAATATAATCTATCACTACTTCATGACCACTAAGGCTAACCAAATCTAAACATAGTCTCAACTTGTCCAATGTGACCACCTTGGTCATCATATCCACAAGATTTTGGATAGTATGAATCTTCTCTAGCTTCACCAAGTTCTCTTCCAAAGCTATCTTTATGAATTGATAATGCAACTGGATGTGTTTCATCTTTGAGTGGAAAGCAGAGTTCTTTGCAAAATGAATAACACTCTAAATATCACTATGTAGTCTCCTAACTTCCTGCTCATGCCCCAACTCTTGAAACAACTCTTGTAACCAAATCATATCCTTCCTATCCTCTATGGAAACAACATGCTCTGTCTCTATGGTTGACAAAGCCACAACCTTCTATATCTTGAAAATCCAACTAACCATTATATCTTCAACAGTAAATACATATCCTATTGTTCTCCTCCTACAATCAATATCCCCTGCCATATTAGAGTCTACATAACCATGCAAAGTGGTATCTAATCTACCATAACATAATGCAAAATCCATGGTTCCTCTCAAATATCAAAGAATCCATTTCACTACTTACCAATGCTCATAACCTGGGTCACTCATATACCTGCTCACAACTCCCACTACTTGGGTAATATCCAACCTAATACAAACCATGGCATACATCAAGCTACCAACTATCGATGAGTAAGCTACCTTGGACATCCGAAGATTTTCAATTTTCATCTTGAGACACTACTCCTTGGATAATCTAAAGTGGCCTGCCAAAGGAGTACTAACAGATTTAGCATCCAACATGCTAAACCTTTTCAAGACTTTCTTCACATACTCTGATTGGGATAAGATCAAATTTCTCTCATTCTTGTCATGAGAAATCCTCATACCAAGGATTTTCTTTGCAACACCCAAATCCTTCATAGAAAAGGAGTCACTAAGATTTTTCTTGAGCATATGAATATGTTGTATGTTATTTCTTGAAACTAACATGTCATCGACATACAAACATAATATAATAAAGGAACCATCATAAAAATATTTGATGTACACATAATGGTCATAATTACACCTTTGATATTCTTTTTCCAACATAAAACAATCAAATTTTTTATACCATTATCATGGAGCTTATTTCAGGCCATACAAGCTCTTCTTTAGTCTACACACATAGTTCTCCTTCCCTTTGACCTCATATCCCTGTGGTTGTTTCATTTATCACTCTTTAACTAAATCACCATGAAGAAAAGTAGTTTTCACATCTAATTGTTCTAAGTGCAAATCCTCAATTGCAACTAAACCAAGAATAGTCTTAATAGAAGTCATTTTTACAATGAAAATCTCATCAAAATTAATACCTAATTTTTGTGCAAACCCCTTGACCACCATCCTAGCCTTATACCTTTTTCTCTCGTCATCCTCTTCCTTTATTCAAAATATCCACTTGTTTGGCAATGCACTCTTTCCCTTGGGTAGCCTTACCAAATCTCACGTTTGGTTCTCCGTGAGAGATCTATGCTCCTCATCCATGGCTTACTCCCACTTCAACTTGGCATCTACTTGCATTGCTTCATCATAACACTCTCGTTATCCATTGTCAGTGAGTAATAAATAATTCAAATAAGGAGAAAAATGTTCAGGTGTTCTTCTTTCCCTATAAGATCTTCTTACCATAGGAGTTTGGGTTCTTTGTGTAGAAGTTTCCTAAATCAAATCCTTGGATACTTTTCCATCTACAATGTCATCCAATACTATGTACTCTTTTTGTTCTTGATCCTGTTCCTATAACTGATCCTTATACATGACTTTTTAATTAAAGACTACATCTCTAGATCGAAATGTTTTCTTATTTTTAATGCTCCATAAACAAAAACCAAAGTCATCCTCATCATAACCAACAAATGTGTATTTTTATGATTTAGCCTCTAACTTGGTCTTATCCTCTTTCTTAATGAGAGTGAAAGCCTCACATCCAAAGACTCTAAGAAAAGAATAATCAACATTCTTACCAGACCAAGCTTGTTTAGGAAAGCCTGCATCCAAAGGCATATAATGTCCTCTATTAATAAGATATACTACCATGCTAACTGCTTCTACCCAAAACTGTAAAGGCAACCCTACATGTAACCTCATGCTCTTAGCATGTTCCATTATTGTTCTATTCATCTTTTTAGATACCCTGTTCTACTGTGGAGTTCCTAGAACTATCCTTTGCCTATGGATTCAATTATTAGAATAATAATCAAAGAAAGCATTACTACAATACTCACCTCCATTATCTGTTATGAGACATTTCAATTTGAGACCTGTTTCATTCTCAACCAAGGCTTTCCACTTATTAAAAGTGTCAAATACATCATATTTCTTTTTAATGCAATAAACCCAAACTTTCCTAGTTGCATCATCTATAAAAGTAATAATTAGATCTACCAATATAAGATACCTAAGCTAGTCCCCATATATTTGAGTGTACCAGATCTAACTTGTGCTCTTTTTTTATGGGTCCAACCTTTAGGAACTTAACTCGCTTTTGTTTGCCATATGCACAATTCTCATAGAAGTCTAGATCTAGATATTTTAATCTATACAACTTATCTTTTAAGATCTACATGCCTTTATGGCTCATATGATCAAGCCTATAGTGCCACATAGTTGCATCTCCATCTACAACAACTAATTAAATATAATCAACACTACCAGTCAAATATAAAGTACCAAATTTCTTATCTCTCAAGATCATAAGAGCATCTTTGGTAAATTTGCAAAAATTTGCATTAAACAATCCTGAACATCCCTTACTGCCCAATTATCCGACTGAAACCAAATTCTATCTCAACGTAGGCACGTGTCTAACATACTTAAGGATCCATGTGTTCCCATTTTACATCTTAACCTAAACACCACCTTTCCCTACTATCTCACATGGTTCATCATCACCAAGATATACATGTCCTAAAATCTCTTGAACATAATCAGTAAAATAATGCCTATGTGGGGTGGTATGAAAAGAAGACCTTGAATCTAATACCCAAGACTCAGAAAAACTATCCATAGAAAGAATTAAGGCATACTAACATGATTTACTTAATGTCACATTTAACTCATTTGTTTCTTCCTTATTGTCATTCTTATCCTGAAGTGACCAAAAATAATTCTTTGAGTGTCCACTCTTCCCATAATGCTAGCATATTATCTTGGATTTAGATCTAGACTTAGATCTACCCTTTGACTTTCCATGGTTGCCTTTGATCTTGTCCTTTTACCTCCCTCTAGTATCAATAGACAAAGCATTACCTGAAGATGATTCACCAATGATTTTCCTTTGCATCTCATCACTAAGAATAACACCTACAACATGCTCAAAATTCAAGCTTCCCTTGGTAGGGACTGCATTACTCTTAACCATAACCAAACTGTCCCAACTATCCAGCAAAGAACATAATATTAGCAACGATCTAACCTCATCATCAAACTTAATTCCAACTAAATTGAGCATACTTACAACTATATTAAAATCATTTAGATGATTAACTATTGAACCATTCTCAGACATTTTCATGTTAAACAATAATTTCATAAGAATTTTTTTATTAGAAGCTGAAGGTTTATCATACAACTTTCCAAATTTATCCATGAGATCTTTTTTGGTTTTATCATAAAAAATATTAAACGAAATAGAGGATGCAAGGCATAACCAAATGGCTCCCAATGCCTTCCTATCAAGTAATGGCCAATTTACATCACTCATACTTACAGGTTGTTCTACTTTCCCCTCCAAGGGGAGATGTAGCTCCTTCTGATATAGGTAATCCCCCATCTACATTTTTCACAAACCAAACTACTTGCCCTCAAATTTCTCTACTCTGAATTTGATCTCTTTTCTCATAGCTCCCACTCAAGCTAATAACCTTCCTATGATTTACCACTTTAGCAAAACACACAACCAATGGCTCTAATACCAGTTGTTAAGAATTAAAAAAAATTTAAACTAGATTTGCTATTACCATAAACTAGATCTAAAGCTATGCAATAACATGCATCACAGGAACATTCCTTAATTCATTATTATTATGAAAGCATAAATGAGAGAATAAGATAATAGCATAGATAACATAGATCTAATGTGGTTCACCTAATGTGTACTACATCCACTAATGAAAGTTCTCAAATAAAAACAATAATCTCAAAATATCAAGACTACAATGAATTCTCATAGAGATATAAAAATATCTTATAGAAAATGCTGCACAAATAGCTACACTTTCACCTACACCTACACAATGTTGTATCTCACAAGTTGCTAAACCACACCTTATAATGAACACCTCCACTTTGAAAAAAATATCTACACTTTGACTTTGATCCTCAAAAACACACCCTAAAAATAAACCATCAACCTTTAAAGGCCACACCATACCCTGTATTTATAACAAATGAAGGTAAATCCATGAAAGGAGGAGAAAATTCATCATGCTTATCCAAGATAAGCATTATCCACTCAAGATAACTCAGTTCCACATCACCAAGCTCATCCACAAGTCCATCCAAGAAGGAACACGCCAAACTTAGGGTCTTCACCTTTCAAGGGCACATTTACCAACACCATGTGATCACAACCAACTCCTTGTAATAAGGAAGGCATTCTCTTTCCATATAAACAACTAGCTCCCTCAAAATAAGGAAGTCAACATGGGAAAAGGAATCTAACAACTAACTCCATAAAGCATAGAAACATAGAAATTAGAAATATACTAGGAATATTCCACTCACATGTGGAGCAAGGTTCCATAAAAGGTGGAGTAGGGAAAACTATGCTCCCCACATCTTTGAAGCTCTTTAGGCTGCCAAAATTTATTCCTGTGGTCATGTGATAGCCCCAAAGGGATTCACACTCAACACTCTTTTCTCATTTATGTCCTTGTTCAAGAGAAACTCGTTGAAACTTGGATGTGCAACCATTAGGTGTATCTTATTGTTAGACAACAAGTATTTGAAATTCTTGAGAGACCTTATAACAAAAAGTACATGCTTTTCAATAAAAGAGTACCTTATTTCAATTTGTTCTAAGCCTTGACTAAAGAAGGCTATGGGTTGCTTTAAGGCTTCATGGTTCTACTACATAATAATGCATGAAATGGTGTGAATGTTAGCATAGGTGTAAAAAATGAATTCCTTTGAGAAATATAGGTTCATGAGTGTAGGATCACTAGCCATGGCTTTATTAATTTTCTCAAAACTCTTCACTCCTTCCTTAGACTAGTTGAAACTCTAATACTTCTTTATCATGGTTGTAAGTGGCTTAGCTAAAGTGGTAAAATCTGAGATGTATCTTTTGATAAAATTGATCTCCCCTAAGAAAAATTGCAAAGATATTTTGTTGGTAGACAAGGAAAGTGCAAGAATTGGAGCTATCCTTTTAGGATCTATGCTTAAACCATGCTTTAAAACTATATGTCCAAGGAGCTTACCTTTGTGAATTGATAAGACACACTTTTTTGGGTTCAAGGATACCCCAAATTGCCTACACCTTTTAAACACTTGCTCAAGGTGAACTATATGCTCACTTGCATTCTTTAAAAACACTATTATATCATCCAAATATACCAGTACAAACTTGTTAAGAAGGCCCTGGAATGCCATATCCATGGCTCTCTGAAAAGTTGCTCCAGCATTGGATAGACCAAAGGGCATCTTTCTATATGCAAATGTCACCCACTTTATGGTGAAGGTTGTCTTGAATTGGTCTTCCTCCTTGACCAAAATATGGTTTTAACCACTATAGCCATCCAACAAGGAGAACCTTTCTAAACCTGTAACCAACTATAAAATCTACTCCATAGATGGTAGTGGATAGTGGTCTTTAAGGGAATCCTTATTTAAGTCATGAAAGTCAACACAAATTTTAATTTCACCATTATTTTTTCATACTGAGATAAAGTTTGCCACCCAAATTTAGTGCTTGATTAGAAATATAATAAATGACTCAATGATCTTATGAAGCTCAGCTCTCATCAAAGGCTCAAGCTTATGATTATTAGGCCTTTGTATTTGTCTTACTGGTTTAGTTACAACTTCTAACTCAATGGTGTGTTGAGCTAGACTTGGGTCAAATCCTTTGAGATCACTATATTTCCATGCAAATACATCAACAAAATTTGCACATAACTTAATGAAAGCTTCCTTTTCTGAATAAGTGCATACCTTACCCAACTTTAGGTTCTTACCATGTACAACTTACACATTAGCATAGTGTTCTCCCTTTGTTGACAAAGTTGACTTCTCTTTTCTTAGCTCATCATCGCCACTGAATATGTTCTCAAGTGTGACCAATCCCTTGGGCAACTTATTTATTTTTAGTTACACAATCTGATCACCATACTGCTACAAGTACTTTGAATGATTTCTTGTGGAAAACCTAGCTTCTTATTATAAGAATTTGATAATATGATTTTCATATTTAAAAACTTACCAATTATCATTATCAAATAGAACATAAGGCCTTACAACCACCCTAATGTATGACTAGACCTTTTCACTTCTTACATTAGCTGGGATACTAAATTGTGCCCCAATCGTAGTCAACCTATCTGCATGCTTATTATCATCTCTTAGTATTGCCTAAATATTGAAGGCCTAAATCTCTTCAAGTCCCATACCCTATGCTTATAATATTTAAGCAATGGGTTTTTTCATACATTAATACCTCTCACTTGGTGAACTATAAGTTCACTATCACCAAAGACTTGTAAGGTGTTGACTTTCATCTTCCTAGCCCATTGTAAACCATGAACTAGTGCCTCATATTCTACAAAATTATTTGAACAACCAAATTAAAAATTAATAGATGAGAAGCACCTTTTATTTGATGGAGAAATAAACATCACTCCAACCCCAGTACCATGCTTATTCCTTGACCCATCAAAGTATAATTGCCAAAGATCATCACTAGGCTAATCATCCTTCATCAAGGCTGGAATTGGTGCATCTTTGTCATGCAATAAATAAAAAACAATTAATTTTTATTTAATTATCTTATAAGGATCATATTCATGTGAGCTAGAGGCACACTCATCAAGGAACAAATTTGAAATCCCATCTAGAGGTGATTTAGTTTCCTCTACATTGTCTTCTATCACCTCATCTGAGATGAGGCAATTGGTGTTCACAACACTTGGTATGTATGGTTACAAATGAAACCATGTAATAGATTCAAAATGTATTGTTACCTTGGTACCATACCTGGTCATAAACATAAAATAAGTCTAATCAGTTGATAAGTACCCTCCAATTTTTGAGGTAAAGTCCCTTGACAAACACATGGCAAAGTAGGGAGGTAAGTCCACCACAACCATGTCTTATTGAATGGTAACATTGGGGAAAGCATGTAGTGTCAAATTTATATCTTTGATGATGCCTAATATCTTTTTTGGTGACACATATAGTTGAAACATTCCTTTAGTATTTGGTTCATAGACAAGACCAAGCTTATCTATAATTTACTTAGGCATAACAATGATACTGGCTCCACTGTTCACCATATAGTTATGAACTAACAATCACCAACTATCAAGGAGAGGTAGAAGGGAGGAGTTTTACTTGAATTTACCTCAGATTTGTCCCCTTTTTCCATTTTGTGTAACTACTATACTTGATGCTTCATTAGCTGGTCTGAATTAGTATGGATAACTCCTTGCTTCTCAACTAGTTTTGGGGACACCTTGAGAGCTAAAATCTCTTAGATAAGCATATATTTTTGTCCTATAATAACAAGGGAATCCCACATGATAATTATGAAATTGGTTTTCTTCATCTGATTGAGTAAATCTCCACTAACCTTTGGATGCACCTTGTAAACCACTAGTTGTTCATAGACCAAAGGTATTTGAGGGGCCTTCCTAGCCTCTGCATTCTAACTTTTTTGTGTTGTAGTGGAAATAGGTTGATCTTTGGTAATTTTGGAAACAACATTAGGATTAATTGAAACATTAGTCACATCTTGAGCCTCATCAATGGTTATTCTTGTAGCTCTAGTTACAACTGCAACTTGATCACTTGAACTACTAGTCTCACCACTATGATTAAATATAACATAATCATCTATTTTTCAATTTACATTAATGGAATCAGGCTAACCTTGATCTTGTTGAGCTTCCCCTTGGGGTACCAAATTTATCTCTTGATATTGACCTCCTTGAACATAAAGCTCTTCTTGTGTCATTTGTGGCATAATAATGTTCTATGATACCAAGGCTTGGATTTGAATATTATGGGGGTTGGAGGGATGCCAATTTTGAGTCATGCATCAAATTATTTTTCGGTGGTGTGGGAACAATAAATTTTGATGTGGAAGGTGCATTAGGATCAAGAGATGCATGTGGTTTAGATGAAACTATGGCTCTTTGTGATTGGTAGGGTGGTCTATTTTCTATAAATCCTTGATAAGGAGGCCTTTGATCTCTGAAAGGCTAAGAGGAGGTCTAATTATTTTTTTGATAATGCCTACCCTATTTTTTCTATATTTTGAGTTGAAATATTTCATTCCTAAAATATTTCAATAGACTTTTCAATTCTCTAATCTCACTAACCTGATTAGAAGGGGCTACGCCTTTAGCTTGAGGAGGTGGAATAGGGGCTAATGATGGAAACTGAGGAGCTTGAGGGGTTGAAATAGATTGAAACACTAGGAATATAGGCATTGGAAGCCTAAGAGATAGCTTACCAGCTTGTATCAAATTATTTTCTACTCTTATGGCAACCTCATAAGCATTTGGTAAGGTATTGCCACCTATGGACTGTATCATCACACTAATATCAAAATTTAGGGTTTTTAAATAATACAAGAAGGCATATTCTAAGGATGGTCTAATCATTGTTGGAATCCTAGTCCATGTCTTTTATAATTTGAGGTTAAAATTAGACATGAACTCATGGGGAGCTCTTTAAATGGTAGTCAACTACTTAACTAATGATAGGTGATCAGATTTATCTTCAAATTATCTAAGGCCACACCTAACTCATCCCAGGTAGTAATGGAATTAAAAGGGAGATTTATATACCACTATAATGCTTTCCCTTTGAAGGAAGCATAAAGCAATCTAATAGCCACACTATCTTCAACAACATTGTGAATGGAACAAAGGTTGGCAACATCCTGGATGTGATCAATAATAGTTGTTTGATGTTTATTTGAGAAGAATGGGATACTCTTAAGAGTAGTCATAGGAATAACATCATATTGAGCTAAGTTCAATGGAATACATCTATTGAAGGGAACAAATACTTGATTTTTGATAGCCATTTGGGTAGTGGGGATTGCACTGCTTAAGATAATAGGATGACCATGAGATGAATATTGCTTTTGGGGATAAGGTCTTGTATTATTAAATATTTCTTTCTTATATGAAATAATAGGTATCTCAATGAGTTAAAGGGGAATACCTTTGCTATATAACCTTTTAGTAACCTTTGGCATGAGAATATTATCTGGAAAATTGAAGAATCTTTAGCTCTTAATGATGATGGATATCCTTTGCTACTATAGATGCTTCTCCTTAGATCCAAATTTTAATTATCCTAAGGAGAATGGGTCCCATCAAGAATGCTCAAATTGTTGGTGGTCTAGATTGCACCCTAACTGAGGAAGGGGATTATTTAGGTCCTCCTTCTCAAACCGAGTCTAACATGAGATTGACCCTAGACTATGGGTCACCTAAACTTGGATTAGTCTCTAGAGAAGGCCAACTTACTTTTGGATATATCACCTAAAATAGACATAAACTAGCTTCTTGCTTGGAAAAGGGGAAAGGATTAACAATAATCTATGAAATCATGTAAAAATGAGGTGATGTACCAAATGTTTTGATCTTTATACTTGTACAAGGCACACTATATGACACTTTCAGGACTGTTAAACATCCAGTCATTCACTCTTTTATTAGATTCCACATAAGTATTTCATAAAAAGACATGGATTACCGATTGACCTAGCATGGGAGGGCAAATGCCCACTTCCAAACTAGATAACATACTATGTATGCACTTAGAGTGACCTATGAGAACTACCAAAACACTGAATGAAGGTAAGAAAACTTAGAAAGATGCAAGGAAACCATACATCCACTTAGCCACATAAATGAATTCATAAGACACACATCAACTCAGCTTGAAAAATGGAAGAATTCAATCTTTCATTATATCAAATAGGTGTTATAGTGAAAATCTTAGTAGGGTCTAGTCATGCCAAAGAGAGGGATCCATTTCAAGGCTTAGAAGCCTATATTTATAGTAGAATAGGATGAGAGAGATGAAGGTCAAGTGTATAAGGTTGGAGAAGGGAGAATAATGACCCAAATTTCCCATCATTTTGATGTTGATGCCATTTGAAAAGATCATAGTATCTAATACTACTTCTATAAAGTAGCCAAAGCAACCATACCAATCCCTCTCAATCTATATCTAGATTGTATTGATGTTCCTTACGATTGCAATGACATGATCAAATTATTAGTAATCTTCTTTTAGCATCAATGTGGTTATAATAACTTAATTAATATATTTTGATCTTGATGGCATTAATTGATCCATTTTAGCTCCCTACTAGTTTGTTTGGGCATGTAAAAAGGGTCACAATCAGCTTCAGAACCACCTTGTTAATAACTTATCCATACTGCTGGATTTGGCAATGAACCATCAAAACCAAATGTGTCTACCTTTATGGCGTACCCTTGAAATATTTGCTCTAGTTCAACCTTGATGGTATTCAACCTTTATGAAGTCCCTATATTTTGACTTTTAATATTGGCCTTTAATCTTGATCTAGGTTTCTAAGAATGTGCTACCTAGTAGCTCCTCATTTGTTTTCAAGATCTTGCTGACCCTTTGACCCTATATATACCATCGATCTAATTTTGCATAGCTTGAATGCACTCCATTGATCTTATACCAATATAACATGCTTAAGACACTTGGAATTTCATAATTAGCCTTTGAGATTTGCTAACTCTTTGACCTCTCACTCACTGTTGATCTCAATTTGTACGATTGAATGCACTCTATTGATTTGGTTGGGCCCACTGGATTTGCTAGTCAACGTGACATTAGATCTTTGGGACCCAATGACATCTATCAAATCACCACTCACTATTTGTTTTGATCTCATCTCCTAATATTTGGACACTTATTAGTTACACGCTCATTCTCAAGATATTTGAATCCAAATAGTTACTTACCATAGTTTAAACTTGATGTTTGCATGCATATTTTACTCTAAAAGTCTAACTTTGAAGCTTTATATCTTGAGATAGTAAGCTCATCGAGACATGAATTTTATAGATAATGTTCAAGGCATGAAGGAATTCATGTCCATGTGATCTTTTAGCCTAAGAGGTTTTCTAATCATACTTATGAAATGCACAATCAAGCTGACCAATCTATTTTTGCATGACATTTGATGATGCCTTGATTCTTCTAGGCTTGATCTAGTCATTTCCTGATCATATTTGAAGGCTTATGTATATAGATAGAAATTAAACCAAGGCACCAAACTTGTAGGGAATCATTAGGGCACAAAAGACATCATCTTAAGGAACTCTTAATACCAACTTGACTCACAAGGCAAACTGGAATGATATGCTAAGTTTCAAATGATGGGGTGACAATTTGACCTATGGGGGTAAATTTGAAAAGAAAATCCACCTCTATCTTGGTGACATAACCAAACCCTCCCAAGAAAAATTAAGATTAGGAAAAGGTGTGAAAGGATGGTACAAGTCTTGAAGAGGATGGTTTGGGTAGAGGAGAGCAAGGAAAAGGTTATATTAGTTTCATCACCATTCTCAAGTTCCACTACCCTAAACTACCACCTCAAGTTACTAATTCAAATGTTCATATATCACCAAGAAAAGTGACTCAGAGCCAGTGCTCTTATAGGATTTGGAAACCCCTATGCACTCAAAATCCATGGAGGAAAGAGTTGCAGTAGGGAGCCCATCTCTATGAGCCATCACTAAGACTGTCAACCCACCCAAAATTCTTATAAGGAGCTCAAGGCCTACCAAATTTCACTCATATCTCATTGTAAAGTATACATGGGACTAAGAGATATTGAGGATATTTTATGGGGTCCATCATCTAGAAGTTCATGGAAAAAGTTTTTGGTTTAGAGGTTTGTGCTCTATGAACCATCGTTAAGATGGTAGACATCCAAAACCCTGCATAAACCCTAGTAGAGTCATGATGGATCAAAATATTATGTATCTACATATAAATACATTGAAATGGTCCTAAAAACTCTTATAACTCATTGTCCACTATGAGTGGGTCTTACCCATGGTACTAGTCTATATGAACATTTATACAGACCTCCTAAAAAACATTATTTTACAAGGTTTAGTGATGTTTTCAAGGTTCAAACTTGGTTAAAGGTTGAAAATAATAGAATATGGTATCTTGAGGCATATTTCACCTTTCCAAGTCATCAAATACTCACAATTCTTACTGAAAATGCCTCTATAAGTCTTCACCAAACAAGCAATCTAGAAAGGCTAGTAAGAGGTGGCCTAATCACCTAAGTCAGATAGAATTGTAGGTTTAAACTATGGTAAGGGCCTATGCAATGATGTGAATTTTTTTTAGGTATAATACATACTCATTCAATTATTTTTAAGGTCTTATTTAGGTTTCATGGCCACCTAAATAATAGGCACTAAGTAACTAGGCCTAATTGCCTAGTAGACTTACTTAGTCAACCAAAGAAGATGCACATTGGCATAGAGGGGATGATAGATGAGTCATTTTAGGATCATAAAACCTTGTAAATTATGTATTAAGGTAATAAAACTCAACATACATGGCCATTATGGAGGATTTGGCCATTTTCTTGTACTTAGTCAACATGCAAGAAAGAGGTGACTACTTAATGCTTTATGGGGGGACCTAATTAAGCCACTTTGATGTTTATATCTATAAAAAAAGAGATAATTTATTAGGATATGTGTGCACATGATATTAATGGGGTCAGCCAAGCTTGAACAAATCTCCACCACTCCATCTCTATGCCACACTCTTTATTGAAGACCACCAACCATGAAAGCAATGCATGGAGGGAGTTAGGGGGGCTACTATAATTGATGTTTGAGTGGACTATGGTCATTAATGACCTATGAAGGTCACCTCCACACCAATTTTCCTCTCTTTTTCTTCTCATTCTTATATATATTGAGGCTTTTAAGCCATTATAAACATCCATTAATTGGGTATCAGGAAACTCTGCCTATATTTGTACCTTATAGACCTCTTGAACTGATATATGGACTATTGCAGCTTCTTAATGTTAGTCTCTAATGTGTTATGCTTGTTTTATTTACATATGTGGTAGGTTTTTCTCCCTTTGTAGATCATTGTCTCACCTAGTTGCTAGTAGATGTTTTATGTAGGTCATATAGTATGTAATGTATTAATGGCTAAGCTTAGAGTGGAACTTTGACTAGTAAGTGTTTTGAACCAGACCTTCCCATCATTACCCTCATGCTCTAGTGTTTTATTATTTTTTAGAATAATGGAGATTTATTCATAATTAAATAAATGGGTTTGAGTAGGGTAAATTAGTAAAAATGTGTAATAATTAAGCCATTGATTTGTGTAAATAAATTGTATTTTTACCTTTTCTAAAAATAGTAATAATAGAGAGAAAATCAAACTTAGCTAAAAATTGACTAAGACAAATGTTGCAGTGTCTATAAATTTTTGTTCAGGCTTGGGAGACTATCAAAAATAGGATCTTGGAGTTCATTTATAGATTGGATAGGAGTACTAAAAGTGGGACACCTTATTGTTTGGTGTTATAGTCCTTTTCCAGTGTTGTTGTCAAGGTGATCTGAGTTTTTTGGGTTTTGCTCGATAGGTCTGTGTTACCTTATCAGTGAAATATTAAAGCTTGGAATTTTGTGAATATTGTTGTGCATCTATTTTAATATTCAAAGCCCTAGGATCTCTTCATGCTTAAATTCAAATGATAACTTGGGAAAGAAATAGAAGGGCTTAGTGTGTAAAGGATACATGAGACACACTTCACACCTCGTGTATGGGCATATCCCCTACATACCAATACTCTGAGGAGGGATCAAGCTAATGTAGTTATCTCATTGAAGTGCTTGGTGTAATTATGTATGAAAATGCAGGTAGGTGAAAAATTGGGTGTATTTCAGATGGATAGGGGTTGGTGTAAGGGTTTGAATAAGCTTGGAATAATATTATAAGGCTATATGTAGAGAATAGGGAAAAGTGCTTGAATGTACTTGCTTGTATTCTTGCTTCTCTCTTATAAATGATTGTCAACCCTTCTAAATAGACTTTGAATGTCCTTTTATAGGTAAATTAGTGATCATGGGTTAAATTAATTTGCATTAGGCCAACATGAATTAATATAAGGATCTAGGAGAAAATAATCATTAGAACCTATATTGCACTTGGACAACAACACCAGAAATAGGACACCCTGGGTTTTAGTGCTCATGTCCAAATTGGGCACTATTGTCTAGAGGGAATGAGACCTAGGGGGATGGATCTAGGCCTAAAAGAGCTACATGGGTCTATAAGGGTTAAGTCTAGAAGGCTGTGGATGATTGGGAATCAATGAAAAAAATCCAAAAAGGGTTGTGCAAGCAAGTAGGAAGACCTATATATTAGGTATCTTTAGCTATACTCAAATAACCAAATTTTACATTTTATATGACTAAATTTACCCCCCTTTATTCTAGTGATGCAACAAAGTGAGATACAAGGATAAAGGAAAAAAATTAGAAAGCGGACCTGAACTTACCTGTAAAAGTGAATCCCATGAAGCTTGTGTAATGTTGGATAGTGCATAGAGAACAAATTATGCAAGTGTGAATCTATGAAATGAAAAAAAGAGTAGATTAATTCTTATTATATGTGATATAAAACAAGAACATACAAAAGCTAAATAAAATAAGAAGAGAAAATAATGAATACACCTCACTAGGTATGCGAACCAATATAAAATCTATTTTGATCTTGAGCAAGGCTGAGTAATGCTAGATTATGCTGGATGATGCTGTACCAAAAGTTATATCATGAACAGAGCTGAGTGCTCAATTTTCTAGAAAGTGGCTTAAGAACATAAAGGCTGACCCTTTGACTCCATCATCACCTACTGAGTGAAGCTAGATGATCATGCATGTGATAATCAATATCTAGACTGTGTGTCCAATCCCTCTAAATAGGTGGCTCAAGAATACAAAGGTTGGCCCTTTGGATCCATCATTACCCTGTGAAGTGAAGCTATGAAGTGATATTGGTATAGAATATATGTCATGTGAGATGACTCATGGAGCCCCATGGATGTTCTAAAAATCTGATATTATGGCATGGATAACCAAATGTATGTTAGAAACTAGGTCACTCTTAGCCATTCTAAAAGATGGAGATTAGGCCTGTATGAAATCCACTCCAAAATTGATGCACTAGGCTTATATGAAAGCCAATTCAGGAACTCAGGTGCTTAGGAAGTTAAACTTGTATGAAAGTTTAACTTGAAAAATATGCCAACCACCTGTAGATGGAGTAAGGCACACGACTACTAAGAATGCCTAAGTATTAAATTGAACTCATAAACAAAAGAAGATAAATGTGCCACACACATTGCCCCCAATCACTAGTGTCTAAAACATGGATTTTGATCTAGAAGTTATGTCAACTACCTAATTTGAAACTAGTATTGAGATCCATCATGCCATGTATGATACCCCCTATATCTAGATTCCCTAAGAAAACTATACTAAAACTATTGATTCTAACTAATTTGGATGTGTAAAAACTATTGCTAAGCTAAAATTTTTGCCTGAACAAGAGCACCAAAATGAGGACACCCTTGTGTTTGGTGTTGTTATCTATTTTTGGTGCTATTGTCCTATTCTAAAACTAGTTATTGATCTATAATTATCACTATTTTCTATTTTGTTCTAATTGGTTTGACCTCTAGATTCTAAATTAGGTGATCTGAATGTTGTTATTTTGACTACTAGGAGCTTTGATCTCTATGAAAAAACCCCTATTTATTTCCCCCTCTTATGAGGGTAGGTATGATTAAACCTACAATGACTACCCTCAGAGGAAGAAAGTCTTGCAAGTGTGTTATGTTGCATAGATACATGACATAGCAATGATATTTGACAAGATATCTCTAGTTATAACAATGTTTCTATTGAGAGATTGTTAGATCAATAGGGATATGCCTAGATAGATATAACAATGTAAAATCATGTGAAATGTACTGAACTAGAACTAGAAATGTTAGATGTTAGTTATTAGTTGGAGGGATGGATCATGATGTCCATCATGGCATCTGAGAAAGCAAGGTAAATACATGATATGGATCATGACATTGCAAATAAGGACAAGCAATCAAGCAAAAAACATACAAAGTAAGAAGTAAGAATCAAGAAGCATACAAGGTTGGTTAAATGGCCACACAAATAAGGGACATGGGTACATGTCACTCAAATTAGAAATCAAGCATGCAAGGCATGTTCAAATGCCACATACACATACAATTTGAAACAAGCAAATATTGACACAAGGGACATAGGCACATAGAAGAGTAAAATTAAGGGACATTAGTAAATTTACAAAGGTACACACACATGAATAAAATCAAAGGACGTTGGAAAATTTCTTAAGGCACACATAAGAAACAAAACTAGAACTAGAAATGAAATCACATCTAGTTATGCAAATCAAGAAAGGAAAGCATGTAAGACATGTTTAGTACAAGACTAGGTATATGCTAGGAAATACACAAGTGCAAGATACTTGTGAGTATCGATGTGTTAATCTATGTAATTTAGTAAGTAATATATGTCAACATGATAAATAGAGTGTGTGGTGTAAGAATGACATAACCTGGATGGTGTAGTCATGTAGAAGATGCCCCTAGTGGGAAGATGTATGGAGGTGTATTTTGAATGTATAAGTAGGATGCCCCCTCAATGGGTAGAATGAAGCGATTGAATAATTGGAAGTCATTTCACACACTCAAAGAAGATCAAGTGAAGCATGGTAATGTAGATAATTGATAAACAATAACATATAACAACAAATGTAAGTCTAAAATAGTAGTAGAAATGTAAAACATGGATGATGCATACAATATAAATGTTTTTGAATTATTTGAATGCTTTTGTATTTTAAGGTTTTGTATTTTTATATAAGATATATACAATCAAGTAAAAGAGATTATGTAAAAGTAGGTTGGGATAGGATGATACTAACTGATGAGTCTCATTGAGACTCCCTATCATGATGTCCTATATCAAAGAGTGGAATCGTATGTAAATGTGAAACATGATGAAAATGCTGAGACTATGGCTTTGAAAGCTATATATGCTATATATGATTTGAAATATCTAAATTAAAAATTGACTGTGGGGTCCCACTGTAACTCTGAGAAGTGGATGTAATTATTAGGACAATTAATGGAGGCTCTAAAGCTACATTTATTGTAGGTTGATTCTGCCCTTTTGTATCATTAAACTTTACCTTGTATGGGAATTTGTTGTTACTCTTATTAGTTATGTCTGGAATGCTTGTATACTTAAATTTTCCCATTGAAATGAGTTTCACTTCTCTTTTCTTTAGTGTATGACACAATTCAGTGAAGGAAGAGAATTGCTTGAACATAATTGATTCATGAATTATTGGTAGAAGACTCTATTTGAAGAGGTCATATAACTCCTGCTTTTCCATGGGACTAGTCATCTTAGCCAAGATGGTCTTGTACCTGAGAACATACTCCATGAGATGCTCATTTGGTCATTGTTTCTATTAAGCAATTTGAGCATATGAAACCTTATCACCAATGTTAATGTTGAAGTGTGATAAAAACATGTTAGCTAAAGGATCAAATGCATGAACCAACTAATTTGGTAGATTATAGAACCATTGTAAAACATAATCCTTTAGGATCTATAGAAATAGCTTAGTAAATAGCCATTCATTGGGTACATAGTCCAAGCATGCTGCATGAAAAGCTCTCAAGTGTGTCTCTAGATCACCCTTGCCATCATAAAGAAAGAGCTTAGGTTGAACAAAACCTTATGGCAAGGGTGTAGAAGTAATGTGACATGCCAATGGTGTATATAGTAAAGTAAAAGAATCCAATGCCTATATAAGTCCTATGGTACCTTACTCAAGATGTATCACTTTGTTTTAAAGATATCTTATCTCTTGTATAAACACTGGTACATCAGGAGATAGGGATGTAATAGTTGTAACTTGTGGCATAAAGGTAGGTTGGGTTGCTATAGGGGGTTGTTGAGACATATTTGCCCTTGTAGTGTCATTTTCAACTGGTTTCTTTGTGGGGATGGAAAACTCAACTTGTTTAGCCTTTTTGATTTCTATGATAGATTGTAAAATTAGTGTATGATCTTTAGGCTATTCCTTAAGTCTTTCTCTAAAATTTTAGAGGATCAAATCTTTGTTGAGTACAACTTTATTATCAACAATGGGTGGAAATGGATTAGTAGTCCAATGTGGTGGAGCATGAGCATCAGTGTGTACATCATCAATGGTATTCTCATATTGGTCATTATTTGAATCATTCTCATTAAAATTGGTGTAATTTAGATGTGTAGAATCTATAGCTAGAGTCTAAAATAGTTGTTTATCCATAGTGTATGGTTGAGTTAAAGGAATCTAGGTGAATTCAGGAGAATTGCCACTAAGTCTTGCACCTTGTCTTGAAGGAAGAGATCCTAGGAACTTAGGTGGCATAAGGAAAACAACTTGGATAATAGTAAAAAAGATTAAATTGATATAATCTAAACAAAGAACTAGAATATGCATAAAAAGGATACAGAGCTTTCAAACATGTAAGGTGATACCTCAAGGGGCAAAATAGGAGCTAGTACATGCAACTAGGGATTTTTCAAAAATATTTTTGCAAAATACTATGAATTTTTGAAATTGAAATTGAATTTCTGAGCTAAGTATGCAATATAAAATTTAGAAAATGGTTGGAAAATTAGTGTAAAATAAATAGTAGCCAGTTGATGCAACTAGGGTGTTTAAATGATTTTTTTTCTAAATTAGTATGATAATTTTAAAAAAATTATATGAATTTATAGAAAATTTGTAGAATTTTGCTTGAAAATTTTATGAAAAATTAGAAAATATTTCTAAAATTGGCAATATATTTTTCCTAGTGTTTGGAATGTGTTTGTATGCGAAAAGGACCTAATATGTGCAAACTAGGGTTTTAATAAAATATATGATAATTTTTCAATTAATTTATAGATTTTTTATTTTTAAATATAAAAAAAAATCAAGAAATTATGGCAAAAAATAAAAAATAATTTACCCTAGGGTTTCTAGGGTTTTATGTAAAAAATTGAAGTAAGTTGGGTTCACCAAATGTTTTATTATTTTTTAGAATAATGGAGTTTTACTCCTAATTAAATAAATCGGTCTAAGTAGGGTAAATCAATAAATAATGTGCAATAATTAAGTCATTGATTTGTGTAAACAAATTGTATTTTTACCTTTTCTAAAAATAGTAATAATAGAGAAAAAATCAAACTTAGCTAAAAACTAATTGAGACAGATGTTACAGGGTCTAGAAATTTCTATGCAAGCTTGGGAGACTATCACAAACATGATCCTAGAGTTTGTTTCTAGATTGGATAGGAGCACTAAAAGTGGGACACCCTACTATTTAGTGCTCTAGTCCTTCTATGGCACTATTGTCTAGGTGATCTAAGTTTTTTGGGTTCTACTTGGTAGGTCTATGTTACCCTATTAGTGAAATATCAAATCCTAGAAGTCTATGAAGCTTATTGTGCATCTATTTTAATCTTCAAATCCCTAAGAGCTCTTTGTGCTTGAATTTGAATGACAACTTTGGAAAGAGAGAGAAGGGGTTAGTGTGTAAAGGATATGCTAGACATAATTCACACCCTATGTGTGGGCACGCTACCTACATACCAATACATTGAGGAAGGATCAAGTTAATGCAGTTCTCCCATTGAAGTGCTTGGTACAATTATGTATGTAAATGTAACTAGATGCAAAAATGGGTGTATTTCAGATGGCTAGGGGCTAGTGTAAGGGTTTAAATAAGCTTGGAATAATATTGAAAGGCTATATGCAGAGAATAAGGAAAAATGCTTGAATTTACTTGCTTTTATTCTTATTTCTCTCTTGTAAATGAGTGCCAACCCTTCTGAATGGACTTTGAATGGCATTTTATATGGAAATTAATGATCATGGATTAAATGAATTTACATTAGGCCAACATGAATTAGGATAAGGATATGGGAGAAAATGACTGTTAGAACCTATTTTGCACTTGGATAATAGTGCCAAAAATAGGACACCCTGGGTTTTAATGCTTCTATCCAAGTTGGGCACTATTTTCTAGAGGCAATAGGACCTGGGGGATAGATCTAGGCCTAAAAAATCTACTTGGCTCTATAAGGGTTAAATTCAAAAGGCTATGGATGATTGGGAATTAGTGAAAGAAAAGCCTAGAAGGGTTGTGTAAGCAAGTAGGAGGACCTATGGATTAAGTGTCTTTAGACATACTCAAGTAACCAAATTTTGCATTTTATATGACTAAATCTAGTCATCTTATATAACCTCTATATGAAACATTATTACTTATAAGCTCATGGAGATAGTGATTCAACTTCATTTATTGTCTATTAGTATTGTTTGAGGTCAAAGAGAGAGGATGACTTATATTGGTGTATCACCATCTTTAGATTATAATTCCTTTTATGCATTTTTCTATCCATTTTCATCCCAAAAATTAGTAGGTTTTAGTGATTTGAGCTAAATGGATGCACTATGGGAGCTATCCCCATAAACTAGAGATATATCCCAACCATAGCTCACCCATAGCCTTGGGATAATCCAATGTTACACCAAACTTAGAGGTAGGTCTGAACAACCTCATCCTAAGGGTGTAGTTTGAAGTGTTAACAATACTCTTGTTTAATCATTTTTATGTGGTCCAATATGCCCATAATACTATAAAAACATGATCATCCCAGTTAGTTCATTTAATACTACAAATATTAGTTAATGTATTACCCAAGATCTTATTGAATGCTTTAGTTGTACCATTAACATGAGGATGGTAAGGTGCTGTCTTGTGGTGCATGATCATGAACTCAACCAAGAGGATGCAAATGGTCTCATTAAGGAAATGAGTTCTTCAATCAGTAGTTAAAATTAATGAACATCCATATCATGTAATGATATTCTCCCATAGAAACCTAGAAGTAGTGGCAGTGGTACAATCTTTGGTTGGTGTGAATTTAGCCCAATGAGTAAGGTAATCAGTAGAGGTAATAACATAACAAGTGCTACTATGCCTTCCTATTGGAATGATGAGGTGAATAAAATTAATAACCCACTTATTGAAGGGTTCATATGTCAGGATTATATGAATGGGCATAACATCCCTTCTATTTAGCTTACCCACATGCTATAAGATATCACATTGGTGCATGTAAGCTTTAACATCTTTAAACAAAGTAGGCCACCACAAGCCAACCAAAAGGACCTTCTGTGCTATAACATCACCAACATAATGTCCTTTGATGACACCCTCATGAACCTCCCTATGAAACTCAATGCACTCATACTGCATGATGTAATGGTGTAATACTTCATCCTCCCTAAGCTCATGAAGGTCACCCTTTATGAGCTAGAAAGGAGATACATGAACAACTAACTACTTATTTTCTTGAGTGTTAAGGTGGGCTAGTGATGAACTCATATTCAAAAACACTACAATATCCTCCAAATATTTGGGCACATGCATGACTTAGAAAATTTACATGTCAGGTAAGTCATCTTTAATGGTGCATGTTGATTCACTAGATTCAATGTGTGATAAATGATTAGGGCCATAATTAGCATTACTGGGTTTCACCATCACTAAGAACTAGAACTCCTATAAAAGCATAATCCATTAGAAAATGTGTCTAATGAAATATTAACTTATTTATTAGGTACTTTAGTGATTCATAGTCTATAAATAAAATGAATGGAGTGGCCAAAAAATTCTGACATAAATTTTAAAGCATGTCAACCATAGATAAAGGTTCTCATTTTGTAGCCATATAGTTCTATTCAACTAGAGTGAGCTTCCTATTAGTAAAATATATATGATGATCAAGGTTACCCTCACTAGGTTAAGCAAGGATAATACCTACTACCATGCCTTAAACATCAACATGTACATAAAAGGGTTCATCTATTCTAGGAACTAGAGAATAGGGGAAGTAATGAGCTTATCCTTGAATGCAACAAATGCCTACTAGTGAACATTGGTCTAGATAAATTGACCATTCTATTTTAACAATTCCTCCAATGGTATAGTGATCTTAGCATACCCTCAAATGAACTTCCTATAATATCCTATGTGTCCTAGGAAGGCATGTACCTCTTGTTGGGTGGTTGGCACTAGAAGGAGAAAAATAACTATAATATTGTCTAGATCTACTAAGAGTCCATCACAATAAATAACATGACCAGTAAAATCTAAATGGGGTAGTAAAAACACATTTCGTCATATTTAAATAAATTTGAAGGTTTTGGTAGCACTTAAGTATATGTAAGATATTATAATAGTGGTCCTATAATAAATTGTAGATGGTCTAATCATCTAGGTAGACTTGAAGGAACTTATGAATAAAATCCTTGAAAGCCTTGGCCATAATCCATGAAAACATAACATGAGAATTCTTCAACCCAAAGGGCATCATGTTGTAAGCAAATAAAACCCACTCAGTTACAAAAGTGGTCTTCAATTTAACCTATTCCATGATTTGGACTCAATGATATCCAGAGAATCCATTAGTGAAATTATATATCTCACACCCAGTAACTCCTAGAATCTCCTCAGTGAAGGGTATTAAAAAGGGGTTAATTATGCAAGTAAAATTGAGTATATGATAGTCCACATAGAAATGAATGTAACCATCCTTATTGATACTAATGACCATGGGGATCACCCATCATACTTGTACATAGGAGTGATGGTTCCCGCATGAAGCATACTATTAATCTCTTCCTTGAAGGTATTCATATGATAGGGCCTCTTTTTGATAAGTTGAGCACCCTCTACCAACTTGATGTGCATCTTGATTAAGAAAGAATGCACTCATTTTAATTTTAGTGTAATTATATGGAAAGACATCTTGATACTTTTTTAACAGTTCAAACACCTTAGAGATCTCTATAGAAGACCAATGGTTTCCCATAATATCCATCTTGGGTAGTTCCTCTATGTGAATATTAAATTAGATCATCTGAAGTGATTCTAAATATGGATGTTATTAATCATGGGTGGTGTTTTGGACATTGCACATTCCATAATTAATATGCAAAGCTAAGTGATCAATAGATGGATCAGGTAGATAAAAATTGACACTTTCGTCAACCTTGTACATGATTTTTTGTTTACCTTTTTGGATATATTCTCTCAATATATGGTCTAGTTTAGGTTTAGGTGGTGGAAATGATTCTTCCATATTAGGTTCCTAGAAATGGTCAAGCTCTCTTCCTATGTGCCATGTATATGTCTGATGTGATCTTCCACTAGGGATGGATCACCTATAATACCCTGATGCATGGCTTGCAAGGTGAGGCATAAATCCTTCAAGGAGATGAATAAAACAACACTACAATCATAATACTCTAGAGGAAATGGTAACAATATTTCTACATGTGTTATTATTCATGTACATACCATGTTCTATCCCAAGTGTGTAGAATGCCATGGAATGCATGAACCCATAGATACTTAGGAAAAAACATCTCATATGCCTTCCACATGGTTTTGTAGGCTTCAAGATGAGATTCAAAAGCACTGATGCCACTATAACTTATTGTGTCACATAATTATAATGATGAAAATGATACTGAGAGTAGAGAGAACTTGATCCCAAGTAGGAAAATTATGATGATGATTTCTACACCATCAAGTAACTATGCCATCAAAGATATGGAGAATAAAACACACCTAATCATTTTTAGAGAAATAAAAAGCCTCTAACCACTACACAAACTTGCAAACTTCCATCTAACCATGAAATCTTAGGTCTTTATCTAACCTTAGGGGTGGTATAACCATAATTTGTCCATGAAGAAGATGAAAAAACTTATGACATTTATAGTGATTTCATGAAGCATTTTATTGACTACCTATAGTGCCATAGATCTTACTAGTAAGATCATACTCACCATGAGCCCAATAGTCACAAACATTATAAGTAGTGTCAGATATTGACTATACATCTACCCAATTCAATATGTCATTTGGACTAGGATCAAGGTGTTCAATACCCTAAGCTATGACATTGTAGATATGGTTAGTGTCCTCATCAACATTAACTGACTCAACATATAGAGGTCTTTGAGCATGGTCTAAAGAGATTAAAATGCACTATTCATCATTCTCAAAGCTAATGTAGCACTTCTTGAAGCTTAAATAAACATTATTCACATAACACCAAGGGTGAATATTTGCACTAAATATTGCACCCTAGAGGAGATTGTTCAAGCCTACTCTAATATTTGGGTAACATTGGAATACCTCTAGACCTGTGGGTTTCCTATAATAGAGGTAGACCTATAGGTTTAAGCACTAGCTCCCTAAATTGATCTTTAAATTGTTTATCACCTATACTAACTAATTATTTATGTGAAAAGAGATAGAAAAAAACATGAAAATGACCTACTCTAACTAGGTGATACACCAAAATTATATCCACTAGACTACCTTGATCTGCACTATGAAAGATTACTCACAAGACTAGCTTCAAACTTCTATGTGGCTCCAACATAAGTATTTGAAACATGCAGGTGACATATACTACACTTCCCAAAGTGAAAGGGCAAGAGGTCTAATTCTTAGACACTATTAAAACTTTCAACACTTAGAGATAGGCAAGGACATTAACTACACACCATGTGACCTATTGCAGAATGAATTGCTTGCACATACTATGAGAGATAAATATGAATGTAATGCTAGGTGGTTAACACTTATCATTCATTTTGTTACTACTATACACACTTAGGAAAGGAATTATATAACCAAAACTAGCTTCAATTATTTATTCAAAGGCAAATATTAGTATTCAAGCTAACAGGGCTTTGCCATACCAGACATGGACAAAAACTACAAGAGTCAAAATGGCTTGCATTTATATAATGTGAGTGAGGAGAGAAAGAGAGAAGTGGATCTCAAGGGTCATAATTCCATTTTTCAAATCATGAGAACTATTTACAATTTAGAGGAATGAATTATTAAATAGATCATGGAAGGTCTCTTTAGAGAAATGTCTCTCCAAAACATGAAAACTCTTCAAAACTAGCATAGGACCTTTTAGCCACCTTCTTAGAAATTGCTTTCATCATTAGGCCTCTCTTGAGCACTCCAAAGTAGACTATGAATATCTAACACATATGAAATATGAAGGAGGGGTTAGAAATAAGCTCCAATATGCATTAGATATGTCCCTAATTCCTGATCTTCTTTTGGATAAGTGTTCTCACCATCTACAATCACCATCACTAGTTCTACAGGCCTATCTTCACATTTGGCACCAAGATGGTCTTTAGTTTTAAAATAAAATCCATGAAAGGGGTGTTATGACACCTATTAAGAGTCCTCTTATCCTTAAATCCATCAGGAAGACCTTAAAAGGCCTCCTAATTGGACCTATCACTTTCTCACTTAGTGGCTATTCCCCATTCTCATTATCTTCTATAGAATGCATGAAGTGAAGGAATTATTAGAGGTTTTTGTGGGTTTATTGAATCAATAAATGAACATGAGGGATTATATTAGGTCCCAGTTGACCTCCCCAATTTATTTTCATCCTTCAACTCTCCTTTAAACGTGTATAACACATAAAATCTATCAAGAAAACCTATTTTATACCCTTTTTGTACAAATAGGGTACCAAAAAATATGATGGGAAAGATCATAATGGATTTATATATAAGAAAAAATCACTTTTCTAACCAAAATAGATCATTTTTATGTATATTATTCCTTATCTTTCCAATCGGGTCATGAATAAAGGTTTTGGAGGGTTTTAAGTAGTTTTGGCTCTTAGAGTTTGTTCATAAAAAAATAAGATTGAACCTATGAAAAAATTGCACTAAAATAATTTTTAGTACCTCCTTAAAATTTCCCCAAGATATTGGATCTCCATGCTAAATGTCCGTACAGGTGTGAGCATCAAAAGATGGCCTCTCGAGCTTGGGAGTGCAATCTAAGTAAGCTTGAGGTGAAAAAGGTCAAGTTGGACCAACCTATGATGAATATATATAATTCAATGGAATTAAAAAATCTTATACCTTCCTCTGAATATGATCCAATTCATTGTAAATCACACTTAATGCTAGGAATGAGAATATCCCCCTTCAGGGCTTTAGGCCTAGTCTAGGCCTAATAGGCTTGACTGTATTCTTGATGTCCAAAATCACCATGTGTAGTTTTCAATGTTTATGAGTACCAATTCATGTTTTTTCATTCTTAAAAAAACTCTCTACACCCTTCCTTCAATGTCCCAAGTCTTCTCAACTCATTCCTTCAATGTTCACTCACCCAACCTATAGTTTTGTCTCTCTGGGAGTGCCCTTTGGCTAAGATAAAACAAAGGGAACTTCCCTTATTTTCCTAGACAAAATGAATATATGAGGGGCTCAATTAGGTTTTTAGGACCTTCTATACCAGTTTTTAGAGTTATATCATGCCAATATGTCCCTCAATTCTTTAAACACCCTCAAGATATATTATGTAACATTGACTATGTGTAGGATACTTAACTCTTAGAGTGTCTCACTCTGAGACTAAATAGAGGGTATAAACCTATTAATTTGGCTTATATAATACCTTAAGGATATATATTTAGTCATGATTACCCTATGTTCCAAATTGTAGAGTTGGATCACACACTTAAGATCCCCAATCTCTCCACTTTCCTCAAATTAGCCCCAAAACTAGACTCTGTGAAGGACAACTAAAATACCAAGTTAACCCTTATTCAGACTACCACTTTGAAGTTTTGGAGAAGATTATATGTTAAATTTATTTTATGAATGAGATTATAGGTTGACCATGGTGTTATTTCATATTTTCAACCATTCTTAATGAGGAAATCTTCATCTTACCTTGTGAAAACCATACTAGTACAAAAGATTTCCTATACATTTTGTGTGTACAACATCCTAAGAGATGATCACAACACTTTGAAACCTATTTCATATTATTATAAAATCATATTAAACTTATATAGTCGACCATCACCAAAAAATACTAGATAACTCATTATATCCCAATTCTTTCTCTCATAGCACAAGTTGACAGTCAATACTTATGATTATACGAACTGTCACCTTCTAGTTAGAATTGATGGGAGAATGCCCCATCATCCTTGGAACTTTGGGGTGTATGATACCTTCTCATAAATTTATCTAGGTATTTTAATATTTTATAGTTTATTACTTGGTCATATTAGACACCTTACACACTTTAGTTCTCTCCAAACATAAGATATCACTGTAGGTGCAATTCTAAGTCTAGGAGTCCTGTAGGTTACATTATGCCAAAATCTTGTATCTCAATACCCTTGACTATCATTTGATATCATAGTGTCCTTCTCATCTGAAAAGAGTCACTTTATTTTATGTTATACCTCCATTAGGTTTCATAGTGATATAAGACCATTTCAACTCAGAATATTGTAGAGAATATTTTCATTCTATAGTGGGAAAATGTTCAAGATGGAAGACTTTTTATATTACCTTCACCTTCATAAATAACCATCCTATCATGTCAAATCACTACCCTTATACCTAGGTTGTATAATGAATACCATTAGACCATTTTATACCTCAAGATTTTCCATCATGGAAAGGTCAAAAGAAAGGTAGAGTCCCTATTCAGAGAGTTTAAGGTAGCTTGTCCCTTAAGTCATTTTCTCTTCATATGAATATGATTCTCAAGTCTGCCTATAGTCATGTGACTTTTAGACTATATAAAAGGAACTTTTAAATGTTATATACCTAAAAGAGGATTAAAACCAATTTTAAACACCTACATTTAATTCCTCACTCCTCTGTTGGGATCACTTATAGGTGTATATGCAGAAGGCCTGTATGTGAAGATATGACATGTGACTATGTGCATGGTAGACTACTTTTATAACCAATCTTAGACCTCCTATCAGTCCAAATTGATCGTCTCTATGTTTTTAGTCTTGATTAAGTTCTAAAATGAGTTAAATACTTGTACTTCAAGTCCCTCAGACCCCTATTGGCATTACAATCAAAATACTTTTGGAAACTTGGAGGTGAAGATATGATATAATACTATGTGTAAAGAGATAGGCTCTACTAACAACTATTTGAAGGATCAAATTAATTGTTGTTTCCACCTTATGATGTTTCTCACACTTTTAAATCTCCTCATTACATCACCATAGTGGTGCAAATCTCCTTTTACCTACCTGTAGGTGGATACTTGCAAGAAAGTTTGACTGTGTACTATATATGATTGTGTTCTTCACATGAAACACTTTTTTAACTCAGATTTAAGAATAGGGGTGGACATAATATAATTAGGATCATGAAACATGACATGTTACCTTAATTTGAAACCACTATAGGAATAATAACCCTCTACCAATGGTGAAACTTGTCTGTAACCTAGCAATGGAGCTCTCACTAGTAAAATGAAGTGCTTATACTTTTATCCTTCATCCCACATGTGAAAAATGATTTGATAACCATGTGAGGATTATTTACACACTATATTGAAATAATTTCATCAATTGGTTTGTATGGAATAATTCAAACAAAAGAGAAACCTATAGGGTATGGGGATGAACAAGCATAAAGAAGCATTAAAATTCTTAGCATTGGTTCATAAAGCACAAGAAACCAATATTTTAAATCCTACCATTTATTTTAATTATAAAAAGATTAATATATCTCACCAAGTGAATTTAATTTGAATCAACCCCTATTGTTTGTCCTAAACAAAAATTGGTTGACCCTTCTAGTGTGCAAAGAAGAGTGATGGAAGAATAAAATGTTTTTTTACCAATTTTGGGAACTCAAAATCTTATAAAGTGTTGAAGTGAACTCAAGGAAGCTAAAGAGTCATTTCAAAACCTTCCACACATGTCAAAACACTTGCATAAGTTGTAAAACTACCCAAATCTCTTCCTTTTTTAACTATTTTCTTGTTCTAACATAGAAACCTACAAGTTTTTAGTTAGGAATGACATGTCTGACAAGAAACTGACATATATGATGTTGATAAACACTTGTAAACCTTGTCTTACATGGAAAATCATACAAACATTCATAAATGACTCAAATATGACCCCTAACATGAAATAGACTATGTAAGGACTAAAATTGAGTATGACCAAGACTAAATATATATCAAATGACATTGATAGGACCATAGTATACCCTATAAGACCCTAATAGATCCCTATATAAATTTTATACTATAGGGGGTTGACTTATTTTGACTTATGGTTAAAATAGTCAATAGTGACCAAATAGAGCTAGAAAGTCATCAGTTTTGACCAACTAAATTACTTCAAAGTCAACTTTGAAAGTGACACATAAGATATCCATGGTGGCATATTTAAGTAAATTCTAATAAAAAAACATGAGTTATATTGGCCATAAATAACACATGAGGATAAGGTTATAAAGCATGGCTTTCCATCTTTCTCTAGGCATCCTTAGAGATGACATTTACTTTGGTATTGGTATCAACTAGGATATCCTGAATGACCCATCCATAAGTAGAGGTGTTAACCAATATCTCTTTATCCCCCTCCATATTAGGCTAGATATGAGTCTCTTATAATCATGTATGGTTTAATTGACAATCCTCGGTAGGCCTAGGTGTATGATGCCTTAACCAATTTCAAAATAGAGGTACAATATCCTTATCAAGGATTCACTTGCACAAATCATGGAACTCATCACGTGCTGGGTCATTAAGATCCATAGTTTTTTGCATGTCAACATGTGTAGTAGCATCTTGATCCTTGAGGAGATGGATCTCTCATTATAGCTTTCTTACCAAATTCATGGTGTCATGTAACACTTCCTTCTATTGCTAAACATGTAAATAATGAGTCATATAAGGCTCCTCCCATTGAACCTTTTCAGTGGGTGAGTGGGACACAAATTGGGATTGAGCACCACTTTGTGTAGTAATGTTGACTTTGGGACTAGTTAAAGTAGTAGGGTGCGATTTCCATTGAGGCTTTTCAATTCATATCATTTCAACAACCTTTTCATCTATCTCCTTTGTGATAGAAGTATATAGGTTTGGGCACTTATCCATATGATGTTTATTTTTACAAAAAACACATATAGGATACACTGGATAATCACGTTGGCAGTGTTTTGGGGAACTTCACTTATAACATGTTCTTGGTGGAAAAAATCCACCTCTATGTCCTCAACCATGACCATGAACACAATATCCTACTTCATTATCTTTGTTATTATCAACATAAGTCTAACATGTACCATATGTGTGTGCCTCATTAATTTCATTAATAATACATAAATCATTGGTATCATGAGTATATGTGACATATATTTTGTAATATGTAGACACCTTTGATTATATGGCATATTGAAGTAGAGGGCAATCCCTCACATCATGATCATCCTATCAAATCTCATAGGAATGATTCATCATGATGTGAATACTCTTTTGGGGGTATTTATTCCTATTGTGGTATTTAGATTCACAATCCACACACCACAAACCACGGTGAGTGTGTTGGCTCAAAATTTTGTTAGGGGACAAACTAGTGACTTTGAGTTAGTAATGTGGGAACTGAGTCTTTACATTAATCAACAACATAGGGACAAATTTAATCTCCTATTATTAGATGTAACTATCTTTATTGAAAGCCAAAAAGGGAAAGGTAGGGGAAAAACTATTCACAACTATTTACAACAAAAATATATTCTATTTGAGGTTTCATATTTTTAACCAAAAAGTATAGAAAGGAGTTAGAAAGGAAAATGGGAGGAATGATAGAAAAGAGGGGGGAAATTATAAATAAAATGAGGAATAGAATTATTATATCTAGTTAAATACATAAACTACCAAGGTAATCCTAGGAAAAATGAAAGACAACTCTGGGTAGCTAAATATGGAAACTTACCAGAATAGCCTCAAGAAGGGGAAAATATTGTATTCATGGAAATTTTTTTGATTCAATGGGTGGTAAAGTCATAATGCACTCTTAGGACTACACAACATACATTGAGATAATTATCTACTACTACTAACATAATGAAAGACAACTATCTCATATTTACCTGTAAAAGATAATTAAAATATTGCTTCAACCCCACTGAGATTTCACATTCATAGAAATAACACAAAAAAATTATAAAATAAATAATTAATATGAAATTCCAATTTTCTAAAAATTTTGTAGTGATTATGAAAACAATTTAAAAGTAAAGATACAAACATATATGAATCATACGCAAAGTTATAACTCATAAAGAAATCTTGAACATAAAGTCTACAAAATCTCCCTATTCTAATCTTTATTGAGTCAAACATACAATCTCATCATTCAAAAAGTTTCTGTAGAGTCTCATTGCCAAAAGTCTTATTTAAAGTGAGCTTAACACTCATATTTATAGTTTAGGAAGGTGGTTAAAGTGCATAAACACCATGGTGCAAAAGTGAGTTTACAAAAATGCACCACTTAAGTGGTGTAAAAGTGAGTTGGTGTAATTACATAGTGTGTAAATGTGAAATTAAAAAATTACACCAATTGAATGGTGAAAAAATTCTTTGGTGATTTTACACCACTTGAAATGTGTAAATTAAAATTAAACAATTCAAGACTTACAAAGTGACATAGTGCATTTTCATGAATTGCATTTACAAGGTTTTAATTACACAAAATTTGTAGCTAGAAATTATAAAATGAGATCCAACATTAACATGAAAAGACCAAAATATTGATGAAGAATTCATTCACTTTCTCCTTCACTGAAGACAATCTCAGTCATTGATTTGCACTTATCATGGAATTTCATCCTGCATATGCTTGTCTTTTATATCAACATATGTCTGAGTAATATCAAATTTACTTGATCAAGAATTTTCAATGACCAATGATGTTTTCTAGTCATCCTTTCTGTTCACCATAGAAATGTTTTCTTCATAAGATCACAATATTCATGTTAATATTTTTGTGAAACCTACCAAAGAAATATTTAACCTTATCAAGTCACTGACATATTCAAGCGCTGAGAGGGCACTTGAAATGGTAAATAAATTTTAATTTACACCTGCCATTTGCATTTGGCCTCCAAAATTTTAGATTTACAACTTATGCCCATAACCAGAAAACCAACACTAAATACTACTCAACACATGCAAACATATATCCATATGACACTTGAATTAACATTGGAGATGGCCATGTAAAATAACTTTGTCTCATTAAAATTTCCTTCCACCATAGAAAAATACAAACTTCTAGCCAATATTATGCTTCTTTAGTGAATACCATGGGTTTTGGGACCAAAACAACCTTTTAAACACTCAAATCCATGGGTTTTATTGATAAAACCACTTCACTTTCAAAATACCATAAATTTATTATTGAAACCACCATCATTCTCCATTTAACATGAATTTGGGGAAGTGTAAAACAAAATTTCACAACTTGGGGAAATGTAATTTCAATTTGCATGGTTGGGGAAAATGAAATTTGAAATTGCATGACCATGGAAAAGAAAATTTCAACTTGCATGGGAAGGGAAAATGCAAAATGAATTTGCAAATTGCATGAAGTGGAAATTTGAATTTGTAAATTGCATTGAGTGGAAAAAATAATTTGCAGATTGCACCAAGTGGAAAAAAATTACAAATTACATCAAATATAATTTTTTTTTGCAAATTACACCGAGTGGAAAAAGGAATTTGTAAATTACACCAAGTGGAAAAAAGAATTTGCAAATTACATGGCTTGGGAAAATTTTGGGGCTTTTTTCACAACTTGAGATTTTCAAAAACAAATTTGCACAACGTGAAACCTGTAACTATGATTCTCCCCCTTGGTTTTTTAAGTTCAAGATGAAATTTTTATACCAAATGTTTATATTCGAAATTCATCTCTCAGATCTAGTCTTCACATTGGGATAAAAATCAAGAACTTTTAGAGAAGTTTGATTTTATCTTAAATTTTCACTTTGGTGATAATAAGATAAAATGAATTCATGACTTTTCTCTTCTCTCTATTATAGTATGCTTTCCATGATGACACTAATCTTGTTTCACCAAAAGAGAAATTGTTGAGATATCTTTAACACACTATGTGGAAGTTTAGAAGATAGTTAGATTTCATTAATCTACCCAAGCCTTGTCTATTAGGTTGTGGATTTGGTGTCCCATTCTATAAATTTTTTACCAATCCTATCTTTAAAACACCTATATTTGCCTGTATGAGTGCAACTGGGGGTGTTGTCATGAAATGTAAAATTTCAAGATAACAATTGGCTCTGACTATGGGACTACATTTGCAAAGGGAATGTAGGAGAAATCCAAAATCTCACATGACTGGTGCTTCATTGTTATAGATTCTTAAAGACTTCTATGTAGCTCACATTCACATGTCTTGATCTAACCAACTGACATCCAGTTCACCTATCTTGATCATATGAGAAATGAACATGCACTACCAGGTCAGATCTTTTACTCTGAAGATTTACATATTTTGATCTAACTAACTGATGACCCATTTCCCCATCTCAATCATATGATAAATGAACATGCACTATTAGGCCATATAACTTGTTCTTGAAATTTTGCTTATTCACCACTCATTCACTTGAAGAGATTTGGGATAAAATTATTTATTTTGTTTCTTGAGATATGGACATCCATATCACCATTTTCATAATTGTAATAACTATTTACTAGATAAACTATCAAATGTATGTTTTTGAAACTCACTTCCAAAATACTTCACAACCCATTTTTGCATGTCATTTAAGAACCGAATAAGCTTTACACTAAATAACTCACATGAGGATCTAAGATCTCTATTTGATTAGGGTTTATTGCAGGTAAAGATCATGGCTAAAAACATGTGAAAAAGGACCAAAATAAGGAGAGCAAGGAACAACAAACAACCTATTGTATTTATTGAAAGTAACACATGAACACCAAAACAAAATAGCAAAAGGAAACAAGCCAAAAAAGGGAAAGTAAAACTATTTACAGAGGGTAGAAGAAAATAATAAGACTATATAAAAACATTCACTGGCTAGGAGAAGTACCCATCATTTTGGAACAACAAATTTGACTTATGAACTCTAAACACATTTAGTAACAGTGACCAAGCAACTGGGAAGAGAAACGTACAATTATCATTCGCATAGGGATGATCATGAATGAAAAAATTGAAAATGTTTTCTTATTTTGAAATGAAATCATTATGAACTATCCAATCCTCTGTGATCACTCCTGAGCAATAACATACTTTTTCAATGTCTTCTTAAGTGACTTCAAATGCATAAGTTCTAAATACACTATTTGAATTGAAGATAAGTGTGTTGCATATCTATTTTTGAGCTTGAAGCACAATATGATTATCTTATAAAATGAATGGAGTGTTGATATTAATTTCCAAGTTGCTTCCTATGATAGAAATGAATTCATCATTGAATGAGTCATTATCATCACCTTCATCAATCTCTTCTACCTTGATAGTTTCTAATTCACTTGTAATGAATATTGGGAACCATTCATTTTGTTTTGTTTTCACATCTTTTTTGATTTCAACCTTCACATGACTATGGTTTTCAATCTACATAGGCTTGATTGATTTGGATTCAAATATTTGAGATAATTCTTTTACAAGGGGACATGAAAATCAAGTGTCAGGGGAATATTCACCTTTGATCATTGAGTCTTCTATTCTGATATAAGAGGAATATTATTTTTCATAGAAAAATTATTCCATGTTATCTTCACCTTCAAAAAGTAAAACATCACACTCTGCATTATTACTCTTTTCTATTTATGGTTCAACCAGGTGTTCTTAAAATAACTCATTTTATCTTGAGACCACGGGTTTTAGAAATATTGTGAAACATGTAAATCTATCTCTTCTTTACCAAGGGGGAAGCCAAATTCATTATTTATTTTATGATCAATCATTAGTTCTTCCAACTGTTCACCTTCTTCCATAATTGTGAAATTAAAACAATAATATGTGTTAAGATTCATTTTCTATTTCTCCTTGCTAGAATTTTTTTATGTTTGATTAAGAATGTGCCTTCAAAGTCTCTTTTGTAATATTATAAACTCTTGATTGTATCAGGTTTCACTATTTCTTCATCACCATTTGCAATAGTTGTAGCACCTTTTGAAACTTCCTTATTCAACTTTCTAGACAAAACCATGTCATCTTCAATTTTTATAGATTCTTGTTGTGCAAATTCCAAGTCATTTACCTTTTTCTTCATTAAGAAGAATTTGATCTCTGTGTGCATAGAACTAATGAAGACACAGAGTTGATTATTGGGACTTGGTTTATTTGCATAGGGAATCAATCTTAAAAATTGGTTGAAATGTGTTACGAAATCTCTCATTTACTCATCATATTTCTTCTAGATTTGGAAGAAATCTAACAATAATGCACACATGTCCACAGTTGATTTGAATTTATTTAAGAACTTATTCTTCAAGGAGATTTAATTCATAATATATCCATCTTCTAGGTATTAAAACCAATCAGTAATAGGTCTAATGAGAGTTTCAACAAAAATCCTAACATCAACATCTTTAGGCATAACTCCCAATATGCTACATGACACTATGAAGGCTAGGATATGGTTATTTGCATCTTGACCAATTTCTCCAAAAAACTTTGGAAATTTATTCCTTAAGCCTTGTTGACAAAATTAGCCTTCTAAGTCAAAGTGTCACCCTATAATTTAAAAATTTGATTGTCATGTTGGATTAACCTATTGGTTACTATGTTTCCCTTATAATGTCCTTGGAATGATAACTTTAAACCTTGATTATCAAGGTTTAATGTATATTTGGTGGGTTTAAGGTTGTGTTCATTAGAACTTTGTGCTTGTTTAATCATCTCATGAGTTATGTCAAGTTGATTCAAGTGATGAATAGAGTCAAAAGTGTCTTAAAATGCCTCATAACATGTGTCAAGGTCATTTCATGCTCTACAAATTCTCAAATTTATTGATGACACTCTTTGCTAACATCATAACCCATCTATGTTGCATTTTAGACCTATTTTTATGGATTTTGAGAAGGTTTTGCAAGGTTATAGAAGTTAATCATCATAATAATGTTGGAAAACATCATGAAACATCTTTTCAAACATTTGGAAGAATTATTAACACTTTTTTTAGTATTTTCATTAGTTTCCTTAAGTGATTATGACATTTTTTGTGCTAAAAGAGGCTCTTTTAAAGCATATGTACACATTTATGAGTTGTAATTAACTTAAAATCATATTCAAGACCTCATTTATTATCCTTAAGGTTAAATACATGGTTTTGAGGAATTTTTAGGTGTTTAAATGAAGAAAACCTTCTCTTCTCCCTTGTCAACTTCTTTGGCAACTCATTGAAGGTCAATGGTTTTTGCTTGGTACAATCAGGAGAGAGAAAGTTAGGACAAAATATGTTTGGAAATGATAAGGACCTTAATTAACTTTAATTTTGTTTCATTTGTTGTTATATTCATCCCCCCATATTTTTGAATAGTCACTAAGAGTTTAAGGGGGTCACAATGGCTTATTCATTTAAATAGGGTCCAAGTTTACTCTTTTTTCTTCACTTCAAAACTTGGTGGATAAAAATGGTTATGGTGAGGTTATTTTAGGGTCAAATAATAATCCCTAAATGTTATATTATTTATGTAAATCTTTATAAAAATGCACTTATGATAGAAAACTGGTATTCTATGTTGACTTTGTGAGTGGTTTGTTTAAGCAACTTTGAAGCATTTTTTGGGTTATCAAGTGAGTGTTTTCATCTTTGAGGGTTATCAATTTCCTACCTAAATCATGATACACCTCTTACATTTAAACAAAGAGTTCATGTGCCTTCACCTTAAAAAAATGTTTTTCTTGAGATAATTTGTAGTGAAATGGTGTCTTTGTCAAGATGTAGTTAACACTATTTAGCGTCTGATGTGAAAGGGTCTTATTGGCCAAATTTGGCCCACATATAAATATTTTGTATGGTTTGACAGAATGAGTGGACCAAAGTTTTGAAACTAGTTTGGAGTTACAAAGAAGAGGATCTAAGTGGGTTTTTATGGTGTTTGAGTAGTTAGGATCATGGAATGAGTTCACATAAGCCTTAGGAGATTCATCGAAGCTTCCAAGGATCAAACGAAAGTTCATAACACAAGACTAAGTAAACTATGCCATCTTATACATCATGCTAGAATGAACAAACTGGTTTACTTGTACATTTTATAAGAACATGTGAGATGCTTCATAGAGCTAAAAAATTCACATGGAAATGATGCCCTTCATGCCTTGCTCTTTTTTTGAAAATTTCATGTCTCAATGAGAACTCTATCTCAAGATATAAGTCTTCAAAGTTTAGCTTGCATAATGAAATGTTCATGCGGACATCAAAATTAAGCCACAATAAATAACCGTTGGGGTTTAAAAATCCTAAGACATTCATATAGATGTCAAAGATGTTTGTACATACGTCAAATATAGGCACACAAATGTCAAATTTGGGCCTCATAAATTAACCATTTAGTGTTTAAAGTGTGACAATCACACAGATGTATTGACAATCATATGTATGTCAAATGATAGGTGCATAGATACCAAAATAAATCTTGGTAATTATCCATTGGGGTTCAAATATTGATGGTCACGTGGATGTCCATGACAACCATGTAGATGTTAAATGATGAATGTGTAAATGTCAAATTTAAGCCACATAAAATAGTTGTTTGATTTCAAATGGAGGTAAATCCAATGGTTGGTATTCAAATTTACATCTAGATCTAATGGAGTGAGGGTAAGGATGATGTAAGTGGGACCAAGTAGATATAAGGGCTCACATTAACTCATACCATGAAAATCTAACGATGCAAGAAAGGTAAAAAGAGTCAACAAGCCAAGTTAATATCAACAACCAATGAGCAAGGGTGAGCTAATGGATTTTTGACGAAGGTCGATGAAGTAGTTTTCAACTCGAGCAAAGCAAATATAAAGGAACCAAGTTTGAATAGGATCTAGGTTGAACTAAAATGGGTACACTGAGACCAAAAATCACCAGTAGATATCTATGGAGATAAAATAGGTCTTTAGACCTAATACAGATCAAGGGTCAACAAATTGTTATCAAAATGAGACCAAACCACATGGTGAACTTTTTTTTTTGATATTAATAGCTATAAGAAAACCAATAAAGGAGATTGGTTTTCAAACTATATAATAGGACCTATGTTTAGATATTGAAATGGGTAAATAGGTGACTATAAAAGAGTGTCTCATCTTCCAATATGGTCATAACCTTAACAAACAGGGATAAAAAACTACTAAAAGTAGACATAACATGGTTTTATTAGGTCCATAGTTATGAGGACCTTGTCCTCATAATGAAGCCAAGTGGAAGGTGTGGTAAAGTTCATGAAGCAAATTGGGGGATTGGAGAAGTAGTTGGAACATTCAATGATGATCAAATCTTAAGGATATTTATTTCTTAGTAGGATCATGACCCATCATCTACAAAATAAAACTCTTTTCTTTTAGTGGATCTCTCAGCCAATGAGAAGAACCTAAGGACTAATTGGAGCTAATGCAAGTTAACTGTTGATGATGGACTAATCTTGATTGGATGAAAAAGATGGTGGGGGAATTATTTGAAAGGTGGAAGCTAATTGATTATTCTAAATGAATGTATTCCCTCTCCTCTCTTCTCCCTTTCTCTATATCACCCATTATTTCCATTGGTAAGGTCTCTCTCTCTCTCTCAAATTCCCATAAGGACTCTTTGATTTGGAAGAGCAGGGGACTCTTTCAGATATTGCAAGATATTCTCCTCTTGATTAGGATAAACCCTATCAATTATTTGTAATAACTACCTCTTGATTTAATAATACTTTCTTTACCTATCTATTGCCTTGGATCTATGTTGGGTGAGTTGTGCATGATGGAATTATGTGAAAGAGAATATTCCTCATGCATTGTCCTCCTTTCTGACCTCTTTTAGGGTATTTTAAAGATGTTTGTAGGTCTAGATTAGTGTTCTTTATTCCATTGATGTAAGCTCTCAGTGAGTCTTAGAACCCCTCTTTATTTTCATTTATTATGCTTCCTAAACATATTCCATGAAATACTTATGAAATTAGCTTGATCTTGAGGTTGTGTGAGCTAGTATTGCCTTATGTAGATCTAGTGTGGTTTCAAGTTTATGGGAGTTTACCATTTTTATTTGGTGCATCACATTTTAACCTTATTAGGAACCCTTTACCCCATTTATAACCCTTTTCCCTATGATAAAATTAGTTTAGGTGATCATCAAGAGGAATCCAACCTTATCTAGAGGTTCCACCCCTCCATAGGTGACCCATAACCTGGGGTTGTCCCAATATTATGGCTTAGTCAGAAGGATCCTAAAGAAATCCTTCCAAGGGTGAAAATTAATGCCATAACATGTCTCAAGGAGGTAAACATGATCTTATTAGGTACTTGATAGATAGATAAACTTAATCCATCCTAAGAAAATGATCCACATGATGTCTAAGAGATCATGGCTTAAGAGATCACTCATGACCAATGACTTAAGACTTCTTCCATGAAAGCTCCTAATAAACAAGGTAAGAAAACCATATGGAAAATGAGGTGTTTTAAGGGATCATGGATTAATAAAATAAGTCATAAGTTATTCCCCATCACACTATAAAAGTCTTGAGGTTGCTAATGACACTCATAGTTCAAAAGATCACTATAGGCTAGAATGCTGATAATGCAGGCCTATGTGTGTGATCATGATCAAAATGAACTTATGATTGATTCCAAAGAATAAAGAGGTTTATATAGAGAGAATCAAGACTACCCCCAACATCATAATTATGATTAAGTGAGCATAAAATACTTGAAATAAAGTGTCAAAAGGGCTCCATGAAGGTTCTTAAAGAGACATGAGGATGATGTCAATAAAAGACATAACCGTAGTCATAAAGGTTGTAATAGAACTAAGTTAGAGGTGTTATATTATTACAAAAGTTTCAATTTAGTGTATTTAGGCATGAAGTTGACCAAGGTCAACCATATTAGATCGTTGCATCAATCAACCATTCAATAGATTACCAATTTTGATAATCTCAAGGTTTCTAAAGCATGTTTTATCACTATTTAAGGATTTTTGTACAAAGTTTAAGGTAATAATATGTCTTCATTGCTTATAAGTTTTGAGATTAGCCTAAGCACTTTTCAATCCCATAAAAAGGTTTGCCAAGATTATATGGTGATCTCTTGTAACTTTACACCATTCAAATACCAACAAGAGTTCATTAAGATTAATTTGGAGGAATTAAGGTTAATTTGGAAACTTTCAGGTTTTGGTCTTAACCTTGTTCAATCTTTATAAGCCTAGATATTGGCCTAAATACAAAGTCCAATTGGAGAATCTTGTGTCCATAAGGTAAATCAATCTTGACAAGATGTTGGATACCTTTCACATATCTATCCTCTATCTGTATAATGGGAAAAATACACACCTACAATAGTCACTCAATAAGGCTACTTCAAGAAAGCATCATGTTGTAGTTATAGAGGTAGTTGGTTTTCACTAAGAACTCTAAATAATCTCAAAAATAATAATTTGGATTATTGGAAGCAATAGTATAAGTTGAGTGATCAAAGAAGAGATTTTAAGATGAAAAAATACTTGAATACTTCAAAGAGGTAGGTCATAGTCTAACGCTTTGAAGTCTTGTTATAGACTTATGACTACTTGATAACCTTAAAGGACTCATGAAGATTTTTAGGAGTATGAAAAATTAGAATAAATTTAAATATGTGATAAAGACACCAATAGAGACAAGAACCTTTTGGATAAGGGCGAATTTTAGATTTACAGTCAAAGCACCAAATGTGCACCTACAACCATGGTATTTTGGCTCAAATAGTTAGCTTGTAATGCAATGTGAAATTTTATGAAGATTACATGGAAGATGGATGTGATGGATGAATAGGGTACATATAATTACTAGAAATTTATCCATTGAGGACCAAGAATAATATTAGTGACTTGAAAAGGGGGTGATTAAGACTAATCTACTTTGGAAGTCTATAGTCACAGTTAACATGTCAAGCCTATATGTGATCACATGAGAACTTAAACAAGAGGGAGAAAGGTGAGAGTTTAAGCACATGAAAAAGGTGATAATATGTGAAAAGGTTTGTGAATACGTATTCAAGGTCTTCTTACATTAACTTTCTCTATATAGGCCAAGGAAATAATAAAAGTCACCTACAACCAGTCTTTGACCATTATCATTGATAATGCAAAAGGGGTCAAATAGCCTTTTGATGGAAAAAAATAGTGATCAAGATGACTGAGGGAGTGGCTTAAACACCCACTAATGTCATAAATATTTGAGAAAGTATCAACCATAGTAAAAAGGACTAAATGTAGCAGCTAGGGTTAATAACATGGTTTTGCTCACAAACCATAAGCTTAAGATAAAGTTGTTACAAAAGATATTGAGGGTATAAAGGATGATGAAGATAATTGTATAAGGTCAATATGAGTTTCATATACCTTACCAAGGTGTTTATATCTCAAACCAAACATCAAAATATCACTTTTAGACCTAACTTTTATCTTGACCTCATAAATGCTCAGTCTGCCAACCTGAGTTACAGTTTGAGATATCCATATCTTTCATGAGAAGATGCTTGGTGTCAATTAAGGGTGATTATTAGGATATATTACATAAAAATTATAGTCATTATTTTAAAATTTAGTGGCCTTTCCTTTATGAATCATCATTAAGATGATAAGGCACTCACATGCTACCAAAAAGATTAGTTTTGACCAGTTTGGAGAAATGGACTTATTAAGAACATAAAATTAGTTATAATGACATTTAAACCAACTAAAAATCATGGATCACTCTGATGAGGTCCCTTTTAGGACATTTTTTTTGTATTTGCACCTATACAGATTCAAGGAAAACTATATTTTTGTGAAATTTTGGGCTTAAAATGAAGTATTGAAGACCTTGAATAGATGAAAACTATTAAAAGCGGTGATTTTGGATGTATTTAACCTTTTAAATCACAAAAAACCATATAATACAACCTATAAGTGCTCAAACAAACCTAATTTTTTAGGGCAGTCTAAAATAAGCTTAGGAAGGGCTAGTTTTTTGCCATTTCTTGGTTTGACTACTTGAACAAGGTTCCATAAGACAAATTTATAATGGAGTATTTTATTAGGCCAATTAAATTGAATCAAACACTTTTGGGAAGTTTCACATGAGTGGGATAAATATGAAGCAAAATCTCAGTTTTAGGCAAGGAAGCCTAATTAGGCCTAATTAGAGAGAGAAAATGGGCTAAAAGGGACACTTAAACTCAGATTTAGATCCTAAAACTTGGAATGGAGATGTAATAGGATATTAGGCCCTAAAATATGCATTTATTTTCCCAAGATCATTCATAATTTATTTCACACAAGGAGGTTTACTTGTTTTGAGGGTTACAAGGAATCTGGAGAAAAATAAGCTAACAAAGAAAAATCACATCTTTTTGAGGGTTTGATTTCATGATAATAATCCATACATGGAGTCAAATTAACTTATTCAAATCAAATCCAATATTTTACCTTTCTATGCCTTATTGCAAAATAAGGAGTTCAAGGAGTCAACCACCAAATCAATACATAAGAAGTCTTTAACATGCTTTATTCAGGTAATACCTTGTCTTATATGACATTTTCAATCAATAAAAACTAAAGAGGTTGATTTGAAGAAGGATTTAAAGGTTGAAGGAGTCTCAACAATCAAGAAAGAGACCTTTTCCTCTCCTACACCTAGTCAAGGAGTCAAAGTCAAATAAGCTTTAAGAGCATTCTAATAGCCCTAAAAAGGTGGAGAGACTTCATAAATAAATGAGTATAACATTTAAACTAAGGAATTAATGAGGAATTGAAGACCTATTTTCAAGGAAGAAGACTCATTCATCAAGGAAGATAAACAAACTAGTATATAGGGTGTACTAGCAAGAATGTAGGCACTTCAGATGGTCAAACTCCTCCAATTAATGCGTAAGACTTATTCAAGTTTAAAAACAAGATCATATATATTTATTATGATTTTTTAAAGAGGAAAAATAAATAATATAATAGGTACCATGTTGGAGTTGGAAAAATACTGAGTTAGTGACACATTCCTAGTTTTTAGGCCTTGTCTCTCTCTCTCTCTCTCTCTCTCTCTCTCTCTCTCTCTCTCTCTCTCTCTCTCTCTCTCTCTCTCTCTCTCTCTCTCTCTCTCTCTCCTCTCCTCTCACTTTCTCTATAAGTGTACCTATTTTTGGAATTTGTAGTCATCCTTAACCTAATTGGTAGTAGATAACTACTCAGAAAAACATTTGTACTTGGATCTATTAAATGAATAAGACTACATTCATGCCTCTTCAATGCTTATGACTAGTGTATGTTCATGGTTTGTAGATGAATGTTAGTGATAGTCAATGCTTCCTCACATTTTTCCTCTCCTCTTTACCTATTTATAGGTGTTAGTTTATCCTTTAAAGTTGCATAGTCTGATGAAATAACTTAGTATGTATGGTAAGTGCAATCCTTCATTAATGTCTTTGAGAGACCTATTGATTAGTTGCCTTAGATCATGCATCAAGATAAGCCTCTATGTGAAAAATTTATGTTTGGAGAAACTTTATTTGAGAAGTGCAATCAGGTTCATGTTTTAATTCAGCCTTATTAGTGTAGGTTAGGCAAGTAAAGGAAACACTTTGGTTTATCACCTCAGTTAAATAGGTTTTCTTTCAGGTTCTCCTCCTTCCTTTTTCCTTGCAAGTTAGTAGTGTAGTGTAGAGATCCTAATTGATACATCAAGGGGAGATAGACCTTATAATCTAGAGATTCAATCCTCCTATTAGGCTACCCACAACCTAGGATTATATCCATGTTACTCCAAAATGTGAAGGCTTGAAACAACCTTCACAAGTGTGCAAGTTTGAGAGATAATAGTTTTTGGCATGCCAGGTGGGACCAAGGACCAAAATAGTGGAAGGATTGTTGGTGTTGTTATTTTATAGATCAAACTTTAGAGGCATTCAAAACATCAGTGGAAATTTTCAATCTTAATCAACTAGTTCTAGCAGCCTAGGCACTGGTCCAAGTAAGTTGTGTTTTCAATTTACTATCTTGATGAATTTTGATGGCTAGATATGAATAAAATTTGTCTTATAACTCCTTATCAATCCTATAATGAACCATACCAGAATTTTCATGAACCTTATTAGCCTTACCAAGAGTCATATCAGCCCAATGATTAGTCTTATCAAGAGTATGATGGGTCATATCAGTTCTATAGTAATCTTTATCAGCCTCACTATGACCTTAACTATATGCCTCAGTAGCCTTATCAAGCTTGTCATGATATTTACTATCAAGAGTATGACTCCTTCCATCCTTATGAGCCATATTAGTCTTATGACCATCCTACACCTTCCCCATATGGATATGATGATGCATATGAACAACCTTATTTTCAAGAAAAAATGGATGAGATGGAGAGTAAGATACTAGCATGTGCAATAAAGGTTTGTTTTACTTCTCAATATGAAGAAGTGAGTGGGTTATTTCAAACTATGTCTAATGATACATTATAGAGGAATGAGTTGTGTAGTTTTGTATTAGAGATGATGGAGACTTAGGAGAGACAACAAAGAGAGTTAGATTAGGTATGTCAAGATCCCTTTTGTATTCCTTATCAACCTTCTTATACTCTGTATTCTCATGAATCTATTACTCCTCCTCAAGAAGAGCCTTTTCAATAAAGCATAAATAAGCAATTTTAAGCCTTGAATTTTGAAACCAAAGAAGATATTATGCCTATTCAAGCTACTTTTCTCCCTTCTTAAGAGCCTAAAGTTGTTCCATCTTAGAGGTTTATCCAAGGAGGTTGTCAAGACAAGAAAGAGGTCCTATTTGAGAAGGCTAGGAATCAAATTATAGCTATTAATGAACCTCAAGAAATCTATGACAAGAATGAAATTATTGTTAATAAGGATGAATCACTCATAAGATAGATGAATTTGCCTTCTCTTCAATCATTCCTACGAGAATCCACCATTCATAAGACCTCAAGTTGAAAGAATACCCCCTCAATTCCCAAGCCTATTCATAAGCAATCTATAATGATTAATACTCCCTCTCAAACTCATGAGTATTCTGATCACCCTCCCACCATCTCCCTTCTTCAAGAGGAGCCTATTATATGAAGTATAGAGGATGAAGTTTTAGTTACAAGTGAGATTATTAGAGAATGTGAGGAGGATGATTCAAGTGAATTTGATGAGGAGATATTTATTGGTACCCCACATGAGGAAGAAAAAAGTAATATGGTTGTCAAAGATGAGTTTCTTAAAGATAGTTTTGATAGTATATCTCAAGAAGGAGATCCAATTACATCTAGTTTTTTTTGACTTTTTAGTTGGTCTTGATGTGGAAGTTATTCTAAGTCAACAAGCTAAGATTTTGAAATGAATTTGAAGTGGTTCCGAATGAGCAAGAGGTTGAACTTGAATAAGTTGACTCTAAATCACATCATGACTACATATCACGGTTTGAAAATATTGACAACCTTATTGCTCTTGAGGAGAAAGATGAAAATGTTATTCATTTTGGTCTCATTCATGTTGACCAAGGTAAGGAGATATAATATGATTGGAAACAATGTATTGAGTTCTTTCAAGAGATCGAAGGCCTTTGAAAATGTACATTTACTATTGGAGAACATGCTCTTGAGAAGGTTGATCAAGAGTCACTCATTGAAGACCATGATGTAACATGGATTGAATATGCAAATCTCCTTGAAGATATTGATGAACTTGCAATAACTGATAGGCAATATGAGGTCATTCAAGATGCCATAGAGACTTAAGGACAATGCCTAGTTAGAGTATCAATGGATAAAATAGTAGTTGAAAAGAAATATGGAGTGTGTGTTGAAGCACAAGATGAATATGTGTTCATAGGTGAATGGTTTTTTTATATTAACCCACTTGAAAATATTCCAATAATGTTGGGAAGTAAGAGGTATAACTCATCAAACATCATATTCAACAAGTACCTTGCTTTACAACATGTTCCATCTCTTGGAGGAAGTAAGTTCATGAATTTTCCTTTTGATCCATGTGAATCAATATTGATATAGGGTATTTATTTATTTTAGTTATTTGTCTTGTTAGTTTAGTTTCCTTGCTTTGTGTATTGTTTTTCTTCTTGTGGTGGGCTTTGAGGCCAAGTCATATCTTGTCTTGGTCAAAAGTTTCAAGCCACTTTTCAAGGTCTAATCATGATTATTTTAGAGCGTATGAGAGACTAAATGAGCCCAAAAATACATCAAGGATATTGGTTCATAAGTACAACATGCATGCTTCCCAGCTAAGTCACCAAAATGTTGACAAACTTGGCCTTCCAAGTCAAATTATCACCCCTATAATTTGAAAATTTTATTATCATGCTAGATTTACCTATTGGTTACTATTTTTCCCTTATAATTTCCTTGAAATGATCACTTGAAATTTTTATTAGCAAGGTTTAATGTAGATTTGACAGGTTTAAGGTTGTGTTCATCATAGCTTTATGCTTGTTTAATCACCTCATGACTTGTGTCAAGTTGATTCAAGTGATGAAAAGAGTCCAGAATGTCTTAAAATGCATCATAACATGTTTCAAGGTTATGTAATTATCTAAAATTTCTCAAATTGATTGATGACACTCTTTGCTAACATCATAACCTATATGTGTTGCATTTTAGCCATGTTTTATGGCTTTAGTGAAGGTTTTACAAGGTTGTGGAAATTAATGATCATAAGAATGCTATAAAAAATTATGATACATTTTTTAAAACATTTTGAGGCTTTATGAACACTTTTTATAGCATTTATATCAAGTTCCTTAAGTGATTATGGTATTTTTAGTGCTAAAAGAGGCTCTTTTGAAGCATTTGTACCTGTTTCTACGTTGTAATTCACTTCAACAATATTAAACACCTCATTTATTCCCATAAAGTTCAAATAAATAGTTTGGAGGAATTTTTAGGTGCTAAAATGAAGAAAACCTTCTTTTCTCCCTTATTAACATCTTTGATAGCTCATTGAAGGTCAACAATTTTTTACTTGGTATGATCAGGAGAGAGAAGGTTAGGAAAAAAATATCTTGGGAAATTATAGGGACCTTATTTAACTTCAAGTTTTTGGAATTGGTTGTCAAATTCATCCCCCCATATTTATGAACAGTTGCTAAGAGTATAAGGGGGTCACAATAACTTATTCATTTAGACAGGGTCTAGGTTTGCTCCTATTTCTTCACTTTAGAACTCAATGGAGATAAATGGTTGTTATGAGGTTATTTCAGCGTCAAATAGTACTCCTTAAATGTTGGATTAATTTTGTAACTCTATCTAAGAAGGTACTTATGGCAGATAATTGGTCTTCTATGTTGACTTTGTGAATAGCCTGTTTAAACAACTTTATAGCATTTTTTGGGTTATCAAGTAGGTGTTTTCATATTTAAGGGTTATTAATTTCCTAAATGAATCATTATACAACTATTAAATTTAAACAAATAATTCATGTGCCTTCACCTTAAAAAAATGTCTTTTTTGAGATAGTTTGTAGTGAAATGGTGTATTTGTTAAGATGTAGTTAGCACCATTTAGCTTCTGATGTGAAAGGGTATCAATGAGGTCAACATGATCTTATCAAGTACCTAATAGAGAGATAAAATTGATCCATACTAAGAAAGTGATCCATATTATTTTTGAGAGAGCATGGCTCAAGAGATGACTCATGATCAATAACTTGAGACTTCTTCCTTGAAAGCTCCTAATGAACCAGGTAAGAGAACCATATGGAAAATGAGGTGTTTTCAAAGATCATGGAAAAATAAAATAAGTATGAAATATCATGGAGTGATTCCAAATCATACTCTATAAGTCTTAATGTTGTTAATGACACTCATAGTTCAAAAGATCACTTATAGGCATGAATGTTGATAATGCAGGCCTGTGTGTGTGATCATGATCAAAATGAACTTATGATTGATTCTAGAGAAAAAAAGGTTTATAGAGAGAGAATAAAGACTACCAAAACCTCATAATTTTTATCAAGTGAGAATAAAAAACTTTCAATCAAGTGCCAAAAGGGATCCATGAATGTTCTTAAAGAGGCATGAGGATGATGTCAAAAAAAGACATAATAGTAGTCATAGAGGTTGTAGTAGAAATGAGTTAGAGGTGTTATCTTATTGCAAAATTTTTAATTTGGTACAATTAGGTATGAATTTGACCAAGTTAAATTATAATATATCATTTAATCAATCAATCATTCAATATATTACCAATTTTTATCATCTAAAGGTTCCTAAAACATGTTTTAACACTGTTTAATGATTTTTTTGCAAAGTTTAAGATAATAAGATGTCTTCATTGCTTATAAGTTTTGAGAATATCCTAATCAATTTTCAATCCCATAACTTATATGGTGTTATCTTGTAGCTTTACAACCTTAAAATACCAATAATAGTTCATTAAGATTAATTTGGAGGAATTAAGGTTAATTTGGTAACTTTAATGTTTTGGTCTTAACCTTGTTTCAATCCTTATAAGCTATAGATATGGGCCTACATAAAAAGGACAGTTGGAGACTCTTGTTTCAACAAGGTAAATTCATCTTGAAAATATGTTGGATACCTTTCATATATCTATCCTCTATCCGTATAATGGGCAAAATACACACCTACAATAATCACTCAATAAGGCTACTTCAAGAAAACATCATGTTGTAATTATGGAGGTAGGTGGTTTTCACTAAGAATTATAAATGATCTCAATTATAATAATTTATCATCTTGGGAGAAATAATGTAAGTTTAGTGATCCAAGAAGATATTTTAAGATGAAGAAATGCTTGAATACCTCAAAGAGGTAGAACACAGTCTAAGGCCTTGAAGTCTTGCTATAGACTTATGACTACTTGATAGCCTTAAAGGCCTCATGAAGAGTTTCAGGAGTATAAACAATTGTAATCACTTTAAAAAAGTGATAAGGATACCAATATATCCAAAAACCTTTTGTATAAGGGTGCATTTTACATCTACACTCAAAACACCAAATGTGCACCTACAACCATGGTATTTTGGCTCAAACAATAAGCTTGTAATGCAATGTGAACTTTTGTGAAGATTAAATGGAATATGGATGTGATGTATGAGTAGGGCACCTAAAATTAATATAAGGCAAATCTATTTTAGAAGTCTACAGTCATAATCAACATGTCAGGCTTATATGTGATCACATGAGGAGAACTTAAGGAATAAGGAGAAAGGTGAGAGTTTAAACAACTTAATAATGTGATAAAAGGCAAAATATTTATATTAATACCTATTCAAGGTCTTCTTGTAGACATCTAAAACTAGCCACAACTGGATTTTAATCAGACTTCAAATCAATTCTTACCAACCATTGTAAATTAATCCTAAGAATCACTAAACATCACAAATTTGATTGCCAATCATTCATAAATTCTAAAAATTATGTTGAGGAATCCATATTTAAGATAATATCATTTATGCAACAAAAACCTCTCATAGATTCATTCCTAATCACCTTGTAACATATCAACTGGTAGTTTGGCCTATGTACCCATTAACTGGGGTACTTGATCAAATCTTAAAAGAGCTAAAATGATAATTAAATGAATAATATAATTAAACCAAATTAAGTGATTATATAATTAATACATTTTAAATTAATGAATATCTAAAAATGGAAATTCCAAAAATCAAAATATTAAGTCCTTTCATCATTGCCTTTATGCATTGTCAAGCTCTTCCAAACTATCTCAAAATATCAAATTTGAAAGCCATGCCTAGTAATTGAAAATCATAATTACATGACAAATATTAAATCAAATGGAGTTAGTTTTAACTCGCATTGGGTTATTTTGAACCCATTCCAAGCTTAAACTCAACTTTAGCTCACCTTGGGTGAGAGTTAATTCTTAAGGCTATAAATACAAGGCCATACCTATTGATATTGGAAGCTATTTTGGTGCAAAGTTATTATGCACAAATATCTTCAACAAACTTGGATATTGTATAGTTATTATGTAGGATTTCCTTCATAAGCCTCATGTAAGTAATGTTACCATGCCCAAATCTTAAGCCAAGCAATCCAAAGTCAAGGTGCCAAGGAGAGAAGGAACCAATCAAGCTTCATTATACAGGACTTATTGATGCAAAAGTTGAGCAAGCCATTCAATAAGACATTTGGAGATCCAAGGAAGGTATAATGGTGTATTCTTTTATGTTTTTATTGTGCTTTCGTTTGGATATTTGTTATCTAAGCTTTCCCTAGTGTCTAGGCTAGAGGTGTTAGGATTTTAATGTGTTGTTTTGAGTTTTATTTCTTGGACTAAAACAAGACTAACCTCCCCTCTATGTATTCATTTTCCACATGTTGGAACCCTCGGTGAGACACGTAACCCATAAAGTTGCTCCCAAGGCCTTTTAGAACATTTTACTAATAATTTTCATGTAAAAATTCAAGCTTGTTGATCAAAATGGGTGAAAATTGAAGGCTAAAGGATGTTTTTTAGAAGTCACAAAGTTGCTCTATGCAGTCATGATTTTAATCTCTAGAATCACAATATTGCATAATATCTCTAATCTTAAAGTCATAGTTTTGTAATATTTGTTGCATTTTTGTGTCTAATTATTGAGGTTTTTGCTAACTGTTTATGCTTGTAGAGAAACTTGTGATATCATAATATCATTACTATTGAAGTCATGGTATTGTGTTAAAAGTAGCAATATTACAATATCGCTACTTTGAAAGTTGTTATATTTTCAATAATTTTATGATTTCGTCAAAATTGTAGTAATGTTGCCTTAAACTGTTAATGGTTTACTTACTAACTATTTTATGTTATGGGGTTATGTTACAATATCATGATTCTATGAATAGAAATATTGCCTTTATTTCTATGTTATTATACTTAGAGTAATGATATTGCTTTAAATAATCTATTTTCATGCAAGTTGTGGTATTGTGCTAATAGTCATGGTTTTGCAACGAGAGTTTTAGTATTGCTCTGTGTTTCTACGATTTTACACTCTATGTAAACAATTAAAAACCTGAGAGAAAGAATTGTAAATCCATTTGTTCATTCATGATTTGATTCTAAGAAAAAGGACCCCTTAACATGTTTTTTAGGACACAAAGGCCAAAAGGAAGACATTTAAACATTATAATTTACAAATTTCACATTTCAAATTGGTGTTTTAAAAATTATTTTGCTTAAGTCATTTTCAATTTTTCAAAGATTTCAATAACAAATGCCAAGGGGATCAAATTTCACAACATGATTCATTTTGGTATTATAAAATTGAACTCTCACATTAGTTACATACTCATAAGAGTTTTTTGTTTTATGCTTGTTTGTTAAAAGTGTTTGTTTAATTAAGATGAGTGACGTGTGTATGCTCTCCCCCATCCCTTTTAGGGAATTTGGGTGACCAAAAATGCTCACTCTTTTTTTTTTGTCACTTTAGTCCAAAAGCATGGAAATAAAGTTGCTAAGGTCCTCCCCAAACCATAGTCAATGGTTGTGAGTATGAATTTTTGGCCAGATAAGGATTTTGGATTGATAACTCCTATGAAATTGAGTCCTCACTGCACAAGCAATTTTTCCTTCAATAATAGGTTTAAAAGGCATTATAGTGTGAATGTCCCATTTAGAAAAGGATTGGAATCAGTGACATGAGTGTATATGGGCATGTACATTCTTGAATATTGTAGGTCAATAGTAGCCCACTTGTAATATTTTGTGTGTAGTTGCATTCCTTGATGGATGGTTGTTCCTTAGATTTTCATGAAAAGAAGTCATAAATTCCTTGGAATATTCTTTTGATAGGCATCTTAGGTAGATACCCTCATAGTTATTCCTATAGAGATCCCATTTCTTCAACATATAATTATAAGCTTTGATCTAAAAGGATTTTTTTTGTGTCTTAGTAAGCCCTAAAAGTAAAATCCCATAGAGAAGATAATTGATGACTGGAGCATGCCAACCCTAGTGTATTCTTTCTAATTTGTCCACTTGGTGGATAGTAATCATGATTACATAAGTGAAGCCTTGGCCTAAGTTTAGTTTAATAGGTCTAATCTCTAGGTCATACTCCTATAGTTTGGCCATCTAGTGACCTCAACATTCTCCCTGTAGACACCTATATTTTATTTAGTGTCAAAATACACCTCAATCTATTAATAATTCTTCTAAAATTAATCCATGACATCTCCTCCCAGGTTCAAATATTTAAATTAGTCAATTATGTAGACTTTAATACTTATTTTAAATAATAAAAATCTAGATTTTACACCTCATCCAAACATCTCTCACCTTTTTCTCCCTCATCCCAACCAAATCCAAAACTTTCTCAACCTCCTATGACTCATCCCCTGAGTTGTCAAGGAGATTGACTTAGTCATACTAACTCAGCTAACCAACCCCATACTTTTCTCAACCATTTTTAAATGGTCTGCATCCTCATGGGTGAGGACTCATTAGCCATAATTGATCATTTGGATCATTGAATAAGTCTAAATGATCCTCCACCATTGGATCCTTCTCCAAAAATCTATAAATAAACTTGAAATTTTTCATTTATAAGAGTCTTGAAATCATCCATCACAATCACAATTAGGAAATCAGAGTTATATACATAAGTGAATCAAGGAAAATCAAAGACTTATTTTTGCACCAAAATGCTACCTGTTCTCTTTTGCATTGAGGAGTGAGCACCATCTTTTAAAAGTGAAAATCAAATATATATCGTAATGGAGAAAGCTTGTACATTCAAAGAATAAAGTTTGTGATTATTGTTTTCTTTGTTTGTTACTCTACCATAGTTTGAATTTAGCTTATATTAGGATTAGTTTGTTTTTATTTACATGTCTAAATTTAGTTCATACTTTTTTGGCACACCTAGTGGGATCTTCCCTCATCTTTTTCATCTTTTGATCATCATTTTTTTCATTTAGATAACATTTCTTATTTTATTTTTGCTATTTATGTTTGTAGATGCATTTAATTTTGTCTTTTTGAGTTATGGTATGATCTACAGGTTGTTATCAGGCATTTTATATTTGGCTTTGTGTGCTCCTCTACGTAATAGCAAATTTAGAAACATAAATAGCAAAATTGTAGACCTTAACAATGAATTTGTTTAATTGTATAGTGAAATTATTCTATTTTTATTTTTTTTGTATTTCCTATTCTATCTATATGGTTAACAACAATATTTTTAGGAAATAGTGATTTCATCATTCTCAACAATGATTGCCATCCTCATTAACGGAATCATCATTTTCAATAGCGAATTTATCTATTTTAGCAATAAAATTATCTTTTTTCATAGCAAAATCATTGTTTTTTGTAGTGAATTCATCATTTACAGTAGTGAATTCATCTTCGTTGGCAATGAAATCATTATTTTGGGTAGTGAAATCATTCTATAGACACTTGTCTATTTATTTTCTACTTTTTGCATTCTGTCTTTTCCCTGTGTTGATTTTATTATAATTTCATTTTTTCTATCTGTCTACATGATTGTAATTTTGTAACAAAGGTGTTTTTTACTTTTTTTTCATGGTTTTCACTTGTTTAATTGTAGGTTACATACTTACAAGCCTAAGCAAACATTCTAACAAGTTTTTTGTAGAACACTTGTAAAAGAGAATTAGCAAAAAGAATCTACAAAAAGCCAATTTTCTTTTACTAACTATTTTAATTTTGCTTTCAAAGTTTTGTTTTTAGTAATTAAATCACATTTCATTTCATAATTTTATTTGTGATTATGGAAATCATGTATGCTCTTTCCTTGGCATCACATTGGTGACGATACTCAGAAATCATAAATGTTTTCATAATTATCTGTGTTACTTAAGTAGTTCCCATTTATGATCTTTCCTTGGCATTACATTGGTAATGATACTTAGAATTTATAAATAGATACTTAATTTTTATTTATATTTTTAGGAGTTCTATTGATAATGTATTTCAACACCATGTAGTAGGCCAAACCTCATTTACTGATGGGGTACATAAATCAAGATCCAATTGTTTCAATTTCCTAAGCAGTTGTGTGTTTTAAGCACACTGTGACATGAGGGGATTTCATGCTTTAATACCTAAGGTTTCAATGACTACCTAAAAATATGATATCATTAATTTTCAATATATTGAGACCCCTACATATATGTTGGATACTTTGGGATAAGACCCAATAGTGTGCATCTACTTTATCTATTTATTTCATGGTTTTCCCTCCTAGATAAGCTTTGTTGAAACCTTAAGCCTAGGATAACCTCTTTTGTTATTCAAATTTGGTACATAGGTTAGCGTTTAACACCAAGAAGCAACCTTCTACACACCCTCAAAACTAGATTTAGTGTGCCATGGGAACAACAGGATCCTCCATGGTTAGTGCCTTAAAATATTTGGCCACAGTTGAGAGTATGGACAAGTTAGTGATAATAGGATGCCCAATAGGACCCTTATCCTAGATTTTACCTTTTATGTGCAATTCTTGACTATTTAGAATATAATTTTTTTTGTCATTTCATTATGTCTACCACGTGCTAAATATCCTTGTTTGAAAAACTAGTTCTTTTAAGTTTAAATCACATCCAAAAATCAAGCCTCCATATCTAAAGCTTAAAATAATTGGTTCAAGAATTCAAGTTTTTCCATCAACTCTTTGGTTCGTATTTTTAGTTTAGAACATCCTTTCTCTTTAAGTCATTTTTACTTTTCTTAATCATTACTATTACTCAAAAAATGGCCATGTTAAATCCTCCCAATGCAAGGGAAGAGCCTTTTGGAAATGACCCCTTTCAATTACATGGCCAAGAGAATTATGTAGAGATACATGAAATAACTGATCATGAAGAAGATCAAGGACATGCTTACCAAGATTAGGGTATTCCCAAAGCTGTCCAACTTATACCTTCCTTAGATGAGTATATCATGTCCCACAAAGATGAAGTATTGCTTCACAACTTAGGTTTTGGATCAAAGTTCTCATCTAATTTTGATATACATAATTTGCAATATCTCATTACAAGAAAAGAGCCTTCATCATCCAATCCCAATCAACAAATCTCACAAGACTCTTTATAGGGTAGAAATTTTCTCATTTATTCCTCATAATCTCATCCCCAAGTCTCTCAAGACAAAGGGAAAGCTATTTCATGTGAGGAGTCATCCTAAACTAGTTATGGTTTTTCCATGAAAATATTTGCAACTCAAAGAAATCAAGAGATTATGAACTTTCAATCTCATCAATCAAAAAATCCCTTTGGTAATCCCAACATGAATGTAAATATTAATTTACCTTCACAATCCTATCCAAATAATCTGAGTTTGAATATATCTTCAAACTCATCAATCATGCATCCCGACAATAAAAACTTGAATTTTTCTTCAAGTTTACCCATCATACAACAAAATAATCCAAAATTTAGTATGGGTCTCCCATCTAGTTCAAGTTTAATTGATTAAAATTTGATTACAATAATTTTGAGTATGCACCTAAATTCATAAGGTTATAATCAAATAAATTTGAATGCGAATCTTTATTCAAAATCATTAGTCAATCCCAATCAGATAACTCACCAATAACATCTAATCAAAATCAAATCTTGAATTCCTATTCTAGTTTTCCAAATCAATCATCAAATCCTAGTTTGAATAATGTTTCACACACATTCAATAATCTAAATCTAAATCATAGTGTACCAAGTCAGTTGTTACTTGGACCAGTTCCATCCAATCAAAATCCTAATCCAACTCCAAACCAATCTAGCTCTAATCCAATCTTTCATTTAATTCTACCCCAAATCCAAACACTAACTCAAACCAAAACTAAATGCAACACAATTATAACCTTAAATTTAACACACCCAACACAAATTCTATCTTAAATTTTAACCAAAACCAAAATAACCCAATCCAAAATAAAAACCAAACTAGTTCAAACCTAGGTTTTAACTAGTTTAATACAAACTCCAACATGCTTCCACAATGAAGTAATTCAAGTTTGTTTAACCAAATAGGTCTTGGTCACAACACTAATTCTAATCCCATGAAATTCAATACTAACACCTCAAACAACCTAAATTTCAATCCAAATCCAAACCAAACAAGTTCAAACTTTACAAAAAACCCCAACCTTAGTTTTAATCCAAACCCAAGTCAAACCATTTTTGGGTTTAATACGAATTCAAATCAAACAAATTTTAGTACCAACACAAATCAGAACCTTGGTTATAACCCCAATGCCTTTTCACAACCTAAAAACATCAACTATAAAAATCAAACTCCCAATAATTTTTAACAAAATACTCCTCAAAATATAAATTAATTCACAAATCAACCACCTAATCCATTAAGTCAAATGGACCAACTATACCCTTTTCTCATAAAAATAATTTCAAAATATAAAGAATAGAGTTCAAAGCTTGTAAGATGGCTCTTATAACTAGAAAAAAAAATTTAAGTTTGAGGAAATTTGCTCATATCCCTATGATATGAGTAAAATGACCACCTTTTCCCCAATATTTTGAACTCCCAAAACTTGATAAGTACAAAGGTAAAGAAGATCCTAGGGAACATATAACTATCTTCTATCATGCATGTGTAGACATTTCTTATAGTAATGAATTCATGTTGTATTTATTTCCATGAAGCCTTAAGGGCCAAGCCCTTGAATGGTTCTCATGACTCCTGAAAGGATCTATCTTCACTTTTAAAGACTTATCTGAAGAGTTTGTTCATCACTTCTCTTACAATATTGAAAGAGTCTTGACCACTTTAGATTTGCACAACACCAAACAAAGAAATGATGAAACCTTTGCTTCCTTCCTCCAGGGATGGCAAGCAATGGTAATCCATTTTACATGGTCATTTCCAAAAACAAAGTTAGTGGATAATTTTATAAACAACTTAAACTTAGCTTTGGGAAATCACTTGTTACTTCTTTGCCCAAGATATTTTGATGAGATTATTGAAAAGGTAATTCAAGTGGAAAGAAATTTGATTAATAGAGGTGTAATACAAATCTTTAAACTAGATAATAACAATTCCTCAAAACCCATAGATAATCCAAAATACTTTTCCAAAAATAAAAATCTTGTTGGAGATGGTGTACTTGATGTAAAATAGATTCAGAACCCAAAAACATAAACAAATAACAATTCAACTCACAACATTATAATTCCTAACGGGAAACTAAAACAATGGAGACCTAAACGTAAGTTTACTCAATTGGGTGACACTTACGAGAATGTTTTTTGAAATTTGGCTCATGTGAACATGATTATATGGCCAAACATAAAACCCTTTGAAGATAATGTTCCCAAACTTGATTGGTACAAAAAGGACAAATACTATGAATACCATCAGATTAGAGGGCATTCAACAAATCAATGTATGCATTTAAAACACTGTGTTCAAGACCTTATTGATAAAGGTAACATAGCCATTGTAACCCAATCATATAAACACTATAACAACTGGAAATTAGGGATATATAAATACCCATTCCCTAACCATGGGCAAGATAAAGGTAAGAAAAAACAAGAGAAACTATAATCAAGTAATGTTAATCAAGCTAGTCATCCATTTGATTCCATAATCAATAGAATTGATATGGTACATAGACATGTTAACATTATCAATTTTCCAAAATATCAATGTGTCATCACCTCAATATGCACAAATATTACCCTCCCTAGTGCATCTCCCTCTAATGTTGAATACAAGTACAAAATTATAGATCATCTTGAGAAAACACCATCCAATATCTCCATTTTATACCTTCTCAAAACCTCCCCTACATATAAAGATTTTGTATAAAGTTATCTAGAAGTCTAATGTCCATACAAACATTAATCTTAAAATTTTTCAAGTGTTAATAAGTTCTTTGGAAATAAATAATCAAGTAACATTTAAAAATTTAGATGTTTCTCCTTTAGGTTCAGAGCATAACCTCCCATTGTATATAGAAGTTAATATTTATAGGCATAAGGTTAAAAAGTTTTTTATAGATAATGGTTCGACCCTTAATCTATGTACACTAAGACTCAAAACATATCAGGTATCCAATAACAACATTAGAAGCAAATATCATAACTATAAAGGTGTATGATAATAATGAGTGTCAATCTATTGGCACAATCCATATTCCTTTGATGGTAGGGTATGTCATTAAGGAAAATCTTGTTCATGTTATCAATATTGATTTACCATATAATATACTCCTTGGAAATTCATGGATTCATTCCATGAATTCCATCTCATCCACTCTTCATCAATGTTTGAAATTCTCCCATGCAGAAATGGAAGTAACTATTCAAGGTGATCCTCATCCCTTCCAATATTGTAAGCTATTGGAAGGTAAATATAAAAAATCCAACTATCTACCAATCAAAAATGATAATTTTATCCCCATTTAGGATTATCCTTCACTTAAAAACTATGTCAATCCTACAAGTTTATTTCAAACACCTCTCCTTAGTGGTTGGATTAATACTCCAAATCCTTCCATATCTATTGAAAAAGCATTAACCAATGATACATCTATCCCAACATTAGAGTAAGCTTCCAATACCTTGTATAAGTAATATTCAAATAAATCATCCATGAACAAGCTTCCAATAATCCTTCTATTGAGCAAACATCAAATCCACCATCCTCCAACCAAGCATCCTCATCCATTTCCTCCCATTTTAAAATTATTGATCCAGGCATGAATGAGTACATTATCTAGGATTTTTACACAAGTATAATACAAAAAAATCCAAATGAATATGGTAGACCAAACCATCTAAAGGATAAAATAATGGTTAAGAATCTCAGTTAGATGAAATTTCTTTAAGGAGGCGTTCTTTCCAATGAACATATTGATGATTCAAATTCTTCTTGGATTTATTCTGATAAATTAGCTACTTGATTTTCCACCAAAAGATATCCCATTGAAAAATCCATCATGTGCAAAATAATGAAATACAAAGGCAAAGGTCTTGGTTTCCATGAACAAGGTGCCATTGAACCTATAAAACTAAAATCCAATGAGGTGAAGCATGGTTTAGGATTTAATCCACTTAATTGCATCTTACAATCTCCTAAAGTGAATCTTCTAGTGAGTCAGAAGATGATTCTTCAGAAAGTGAGGCAAGTTCCATTATTGCCTATTTTGAAGATCTATCCCTTACTAACCTCTTCTATGAAAATGCCATTTTAACACTTGACCTAACATATCCTTATCTCATCCAATGGGACCAACTATACACACCTTAAATATATAATTTTCAAAATGATAAAGCTATATCCAAATTATTGAGAATAAGAGATCAAATTTTTATAGGTGATCATAAGAAAGGTTTTATAATACAACTAGTAAATTCAACATATTTTGGGGAATAAAAATTATATCACTCTATTAGTTCCACCTCCACATCCAAACAATAATAAGTCGAAGAAGATTTCCATCTTCCTACACCACCCCTAAATTATAAATATGAATCAAGTCTACTTGTTGAAGAAACCATTCCTATAAATATCGATACTGAAGATGATCCAAAAATTGTCAAACTTGCTATATCACTGAATCAAAAAAAAAGGGATATATTTAAACTATTGCTTCTTGAGTTCTGAGATGTATTCACATGGTCTTATGTAGATATTTTAGGGTTAGATATAGAGTTATTAATTCACCACATTGTGGTGCATCTTGATGCAAAACTAGTAAAATAAAAGCTCCAAAATATGCATCCCAATATTGCATTACACTCTATTAGTAAAGGAATAACTAAATAAATAGTTGGCAGTTGGTTTCATATGCCCCATTGACTACTCAAAATGGATATTAAATATTGTACTAGTATTGAAGAAACATTAAGGGATCAAAGTATGCGCAAAATTTCATGATATAAATAAATCATGCCCGAAGGATGACTTTCCATTACCTAACTTAGATATGATCATCGATTCAACTATAGGCCATGAGATGATATCTTTAATGGATGGTTTTTCAAGCTATAATCAGATAAAAATTACTATAGAAAATCAACATAAAATAACCTTTACAACTCCATGGGGACATTCTATTATTAGGTGATGCCTTTTGGATTGAAAAATGTTGGGGCTACATATCAGAGGACAATGATCATTATTTTTCATGACATGCTTAATGACATTATGGAAGAATATGTAGATGATATTCTAACTAAGTCTAAATCTAGGATAGATCATCCTCAAATTTTGTGCCATCTTTTTGAGTGTATGAGAGAATACAACACAAGGTTAAATCCAAAGAAATCCATGTTTGGTATAACATTATGAAAGTTTTTATGATTCATTATTTCATAGCATGGAATTAAAGTTGATCCTTATTTCAACTATCATGGGTATGCTTCCACCTAAAAATATTAAACAACTTAGAATTCCACAAGGGAAAATATAAGCAATCAGAAGATTCATATCTTATCTTGCAGACATCTGTCACCCATACATATTTTTGATGAAAAAGGACACTCCTTTTACATGGAATGAAAATTTTCAAAAAGGCATTTAAAAATATCAAACAATATCTTTTAAATCCCCCAGTGTTGATGCCACCTATTGCAGGTAAGCCTTTTTTGTTGTACATATCAACTACTCAATATGCCCTTAGAGCATTGCTAACACAACATGATAATAATGGAAAAGAATGAGCATTTTACTACTTGAGAAGAACATTGATATCTTATGAGATAATTTACTCTCAAATGGAAAAAGTTTATCTTGCAGTCATTTTTGCTTCCTAAAAACTATGACATTACATGCTTAATAATCAAACAAAAATCATTGCTAAAATTGACCCTTTTAAGTATCTCATATACAAAAGCACTCTAATAGGTAGGATGGCTAAGTGGGTTATGCTTATTATCAAATTTTATTTAGGGTATGTTAACCAAAAGGCTATCAAAGGATAAGTTATAGCAGATGAATTAGCACAAGCACCACTTAATGACAAGGCACCTCTCATTGTAGAATTATTAGATGATGCAGTCATGTCTATAGATAAATCCTTAATATGGTAGGTTTTATTTGATGGATCATTTAAAAATCATGGCTCAGGGGTAGGTATATTTTTAGTAACCCTTGATGGAGATTACATTCCAAAAAGCATTCCAGATTAAATTCCCTTATACAAATAACATAGTAGAATATGAAGGTCTCATTGTAGGCCTCAAGATGGAAATTTAGTGGGGAATACATCTTCTTGTTTTTGGCAATTCTAAGCTTATCATCAGTCAAGTAACTAATTATTTCTAATCATGTGATGATAAACTAATCCCTTACAAGATGGTATATATATTGATAACATCTTTTGATTACATCTAATTCAAACAAGTACCTTAAATCAATGATCAAGCAACAAATGCTATAGAAATAATTTGATCCCTACTAGAATTGAGAAAAAAAACATGAAAAATTTATAATTGAGTACTTAAGGATGCCTACTTATGATATACCCAATTTGGAAATGATTTTTGAGGTGGTTGGTCCCACTTCTCCATGGTACTTCAATATCTATACATACCTTCATAACCATACCATCCCATCTAATTTATCCTCTAACCAATACAAATACTTTATTCAATGCACATTTAGATATATAATCCATGGCAAAACCCTATATCATCAAGGCTATAATGGAACCCTTGTACACTTTTGAAATTCTATAGAGTTTACTTTGATAATTAGAGAAGTTCATGAGGGAATTTGTGGAGCACATTCAAGTGGTATGGTCCTTATGATAAAGCTTCTTCAAGTAGGTTATTATTGGCCAAAAATGGAATTTTATGCATGTGCCTATGTCAAAAAGTGTATACCTTATCAAAATCATGGAGATTTTATCCATATTCCTTCACAATCTTTATAACCTATCACAATACCTTAGCCATTTTCCACATGCGGGTTAGACCTCATTAGAAAAATAAATCTAGCTCTTTTGATAGACATAAACATATTATAACCACAATCAAGTATTTTATCAAGTGCATAGAAGTAATGCCACTTACCTATGTGATTGGAAACCAAATTTCCAAGTTTATCCTTAACCACATTATTTTTTGCTTCAGTATTCCTTCCACTCTCATTTATGATAATAGAAAATCCTTCAAAAGTAAAGATGTTAAGACTCTTTTCCAAACCTATCATATCAAACACAGATGGTCCACTCTTTACTACCTACAAGGAAATGGCTAAGCTAAGGCAATAAACAAAAATATTTTATGCATTCTTAAGAGAGTTGTCAATGAAGTTGGTTGTGATTGGCATACTCAGTTATATCCCACCCTTTGGGCATACTATAATAGTATCTATACACCCATAAGGGAAACCCTTTATTCCCTTTTTTATGGTAGTGAGTCTATTTTTCCCATAGAGGTTGAGATTCCATATTTACAATATCATTATAACAAATCATAAATGAAGAATTAGATTGAATGTCATGCCTAAGTGAACTTGACTTCTTGGATGAGAAATGACTCAATGCTTTAAATCATCTACAAGTTTACCATAATCACCTTCATCTTAGCTATAATAATCAGATTACCATGGAATTTTTAATCAAAGATCTTGTTTTCAAGGAGAATCAATGAAACATTAATGTTGAAAAAGAAATGAAGGGAAAATTTGAACGATCCATACATTGTTATTACTAAAAATGGATCAAGAGCTTACAATATAGACACAAAAGGTGGAGAGGAGCTTGATGAACCTATGATCATCATGCACCTTAAAATATTATATGCTTAAACTTATTTACATGTTTTTATTGGTATATCCAAGGTCAAAAATAAAAAAAATAAAAAAAAAGTCAAAAAGCAAAAATGTGTACATAGATCATTGAGATGTGAAAATTGAGCTTCTGGCACCATGTGTAAACCATTATCTATAAATACCCTATTTAATTATGGACATTACCTTTTAGTCATCCATTGTATATTCCCATGTTTATAATTTTGTTAGTTGTTAATTCATTTATCATATAACATGCTAAAGTTCAAGGTTATTCTTATTATAGACACAAAAGGTGGAGAGGAGCTTGATGAACCTATGAGCATCATGCACCTTAAAATATTATATGCTTAAAATTATTTACATGTTTTTATTGGTATATCCAAGGTCAAAAATAAAAAAAGTAAAAAAAATAAAAATAAAAGTCAAAAAGCAAAAATGTGTACATAGATCATTGAGATGTGAAAACTGAGCTTCTGGCACCATGTGTAAACCATTGTCTATAAATACCCTATTTAATTATGGGCATTACCTTTTAGTCATCCATTGTATATTCCCATGTTTATAATTTTGTTAGTTGTTAATTCATTTATCATATAACATGCTAAAGTTCAAGGTTATTCTTATTATAGGTGAACCTACATTCTTGCTCATGATACTGGAAAAACATTTATTATATTCCTTATTTCAAAAATAAAAATAAAATAAAAAACATCCCAAAAACATCAATTTTATGACATCTACCATGTTAAACTATCAATCACAAATTCTTGGGTGGGTGAATTGTGTATCATTTTCATCAAAACATTCAAAAAATGCTTCATCTATCATCCATTTTATCATCACTTCTTGTAGTAGAGAACTAAATCTAGCCTAATATCCCAACATATAATTTATCTAAGGTGGATTATGTAGGCAGTGATTAGAGACATGGGGTCTCTAGGGTCAGCTTAGCCACCACCTTCCCCATCATCCATTCCCTTAAACATGGATTAGCTACTTCTTATACATTTTTCACTTGATTATTTGATTCCTATCCTTGCTCTTGGCTACAATGGTCTAGTCATTATTTCAATTATCTTTATTTACAACTTTTTAAATTTTTAAACTCTTTATTTATTTTCATTGTTGTATTATTTATTTTCTATCTCTAATGATTCACTTGGTATTTTCACCCCTTTCTTTATCCTTAACCATTAAATTGGTTACTTTCCTTCATTTTATCTAAAGCCATTCTAATGGTTATTTCTTTTATTTTGTTAATTTTGATCAATTTTTATTATTTGGTTTGTTATGTGTGTCACTCTTTCTTAAAAATTATTACAAATATAACACTATAATTTTTGTTTACAATCATTTAGATCACTTTTGTTTTCATGTCTTGTTGTTACTTATCATTTTCTATATGTTTATAAATATTATTTTATGAAATGCACATATAGTATGGTTATGACTATATCATGATGTGCTTTGCTAAAACATAATCTATTATTTATTTTACTTAAAACATCAACATTCATCATGATTATTCAATATCATTGGTGGTACTATGTTTTATACCATATTATAAATTAAGTTGCTTAAAGCTCAAAATATTATTGGAAATCCAATAAAAAAATGGAAATAAAGGAATGCAGCTCTATCACATTCTACATCAATTCACATCATCCAATCATACATAAGTCATACATCCATAATAAATATGCTAAAAAAAATTAAAATGTGCTAGCATAAATCAAAATGTAGGAAATATAACCAGTGCTACCATATATCCATACATCTGTCAAGTCATGTATAAAGTCCTTGTAAAGTAATAAAAAGTACCCCATGAAAATCTCCCTCCCATATCCATCATATCTCCAATCACATATAACAAATCAATGGGACATAGCCTCCCACTCTTTTAAGAAGTAACATGTCATTGACAATAGCGATGAGTATGATAGTAAGAGAATCCATCTCTAAATTAGTACAATAGTTAACGTCAATCCCACCTTTAACAACCATAATCAAACCATCACCAAAAATCTAGTATAATGTAACATCCTATGACCCTATCCTAAATAAACATGTTTACCTCATATCAGGATACCCAAAATCCAATACACATCCTCTAATGTAATAGTCATCTCCCCATCGATAAGTGAAATGTGCTTGTCTCACTATGCCATCTCTCTATCAATGCTATCAATAGTGCTCTATCCACTCAAACCTCCAATATTTGTGCAATATAAGATAATACATTCACCTTTAGTACACCAAAATCATACTTAGTGAAATCTCTATCCACACCATCATTGCAGATCTCTACTCTTGCATAATAAGCACTGGTAATACCTCTTAAAAATCAGAAATGTTAGCATTTAATTAATTCTACCTAGAATTAAATTCATCATTATCACTACATTCCAAATACTCAATCAAAATAGCAAAAAAAATCAATCACACAAACATTTTTCATTTCATTCCATTTTATCATTCTTATTTCATCCTTATATAACACAAAATCACTCTTATAATTTTCAAATTCTCTATTGATTCCTTTGAATTCAATTTTAACCCCTTTCACATAAAATTACTATTTCCTCAAGTAAAATAACTTATAACATCAACGATTTCACTACTAGGTGTCATGATTTCATTGCTACCAAAAATAGTGAAATTGTCATTTTTACTTAAAATAAAATTACCACTTTGTTTTATGATTTTGCTTCCATGTTTAGCAAAATCACTATTTACCCCAAAGAAATCACTGCTTTCAATTCTAAAATTATTATTTTAACAACAAAAATTTCATTTAATCTAAATTTAGACCCTAATAAATGCTAATAAATGAAAACATTCAAAAATAAATTCACTTAGCAGAGGCCTACTCCTCTCAGGTCTCTATAATCTCTTCAGTCACTCCATTCAGTGCTCGTGGTGTGGAATGTGATCCATGTTTCCTCGCATGTCTCAGAGAAAATGTCTCAAATCATAATTTTTAGCTAATAACCTTGGAAATCAATTTATAAAAATGATTTTCTAATCCCCATTTATTTTCCTCATATTATTTTATACATCCAAATATTTTCCCCCATCCCATAATTCAAATCCTTCTTCATTCATTTTTCAAAATTCTAGAAACATTAAATCAATTCATTATAAATTTGTTTTCAAAATATTATAACAATGTATCTATGTAAAATCACAACAATCATTTGCAAATTCAATATCTTTTTCCATTTTTATATCTATAACTTATTATTGCTGGGATATATCATTCCCACAACCACTTAATGGACCCTTGTGTCATTAGCAAATTAGTAAGCATGTAATCTATGAATGGTTAAACTATTATTTTTCAAATCCATACTCTAGTTGAAATTAACTAGGGTAAATATTTTTACACAACTAACATCTTGAAAATTTGAAATGAATTCTATAGTAAGTTGATTTATCGTTCATCTACATCAATTTGACCATCTCCTCTTTTCATAAATTTTGAGTGTTTGTCCATTTTATTACACAAACCCTCGAGTGGGCATCATAACACTCATTTCCATTCATTTGGGGTAAATTTTTATTTTTTAAATCATCAACACTCTACTTCTATTATTCTTTGAAACAATATTGCTTCACAACACTATTTCAAAGAGAGGTAAATGTAGACACCTAAATTTCATTTAATGTTAAAATGCACCTTAATCTATTAATAATTTTTCTTAAATTAACTCATCACATCTCCTCCCAAGTTCAAATATTTGAATTAGTCAATTATATACACTTAAATACTTATTTTAAATAATAAAATTATAGATTTTACACCTCATCCAAACATCTCCCACCTTTTTCTCCCTCATCCCAACCAAATCTACAACTTTTTCAACTTCCTATGACTCATCCCTTGAGTTGTCAAGGAAATTAACTTAGTCCTACTGACTCAGCTAACCAAACCCATAATTTTCTCAACCATTTTGAAATGGTCTTCATCCTCATGGGTGAGGACTCATTATCTACATTTGATCATTTGGATCATTGAATAAGTCCAAATGATCCTCCACTGTTGGATCCTTTTCCAAACATCTATAAATAAACTTGAAAATATTCATTTTCAAGAGTCTTGAAATCATCCATCACAATCACAATCAAGAAATTAGAGTTATATACACAATTGAATCAAAATGAATCAAGGTGAATCAAAGACTTATTTTTGCACCAAAACTCTGCCTATTCTATTATGCATTGGAGGAGTGAGCACCATATTTTAAAAGAGAAAATTGAATGCATATTGCAATGGAGAAATCTTGTATAGTCAAAGTGTAAAGTTTATAATTGTTGTTTTCTTTTTTATTTCTCTACCATAATTTGAATTTAGCTTATATTAGGATTAGTTTATTTTTATTTGCATGTTTAAATTTAGTTCACACACTCCTAATTCATTTTATCCCAACATGAGTTTTATAGTCAGGCCTAGGATAATGGCCTACACCTTATCCTAAGGATGTAGTGTCTAAAATTATTTATCACTTTGACCAAGATATATGAATGTTTTTATATAGTGGCGTACCTAAGCTCAACATCCTTTAGGTTATTACTCATGAAAGAAATTATTTTTTCTTATCCATATAACTTTTGGGTAAGCATTGTATCTATGGTATGCTCAAAAGCAAAAGAGTAGAGGAATAAATATATGGTGTATTCTAAGCTTATTAGAATTGACACTTACATGATGTCACATTTAATGTCTTGGAATTCCTTTGATTTATATTTCCATACTAATTTCACCTCATGTTTTAACATTGCATTCATAGGTTTAACAATCTTAGAAAAGCCTAAAATGAACTTGCATATAAAGTTAATTTTACCAAAGAAATATGTTAGTTCTTTCTTACTATTGGGAAGAGGTAGCCTAGAGATAACATCGATAGGTTTAGGGTCAATATAGATACCTTCCTTTGTGATATTATGTGACTGATAAGATTACCTTCAATAAAACTAAATACACTTTTCTTTGGGTTCAAGGATATACCATATCTCTTGCATCTTTAAAAAAATTCTACATATGGTAGATGTGATTATAACTATATTTTAAGAAAATAGTCAAGTTGTCCATGTAAATAATAATTAATTTTCCTATAAAACCTTCAAAGGTGAATTCTATAGCTCTCTTAAAGGTTGTGCCTATGTTGATTAAGCTGAATGGCATCCTTTTATAGGTAAAGGTGCTCCACTCATGGTGAATGCATTCATAATTCTGTCTCTTAGGTTTACTAAAATGTAATTGTATCCCAAGAATCCATCAAGAAAATACATCATCTAGGATCCACTCACCATCTATATGAATTCATCAAGGGAGGGCAATGGATAATTATCTTTATTAGATGCCCTATTTAGGTTCTAAAAATCCACACATAGTTGGATCTCCTTACTATTTTTTGGAAAGGACACTAAATTAGCTACCCAAGTGGAGTGGTAGATAGGGAAGATGATTGCAGATGATAAGAGCTTGTGAACCTCTTTATGTATGAGTAGTTTTAAGATTGGGTTCAGATGCCTCTACCTTTGTTTGAAAGGTTTTTTATTTAGATTTATGGGTATAATATGCGTTATTACACTTGGGTTAAATACCTTGAGGTCTCCATAGGCCCAAATGATGACATTGATATAATTTAATAATAGCCTTGTGAATTGTTCAATCTCAGCTATTGTATATCTAGGGCTAATATTAATGGTACAAGGTTGATTAGATAACCCAAGATTAATAATCTTAGACTTTTGGTTCATATATCTCAATTTTTTTAGGAGGGTGCATAGGTCCATCTATGTTGAACATCTGTTATAGGGAAATCATCCCTTTCTAGACTTGGTTCTCTTTGAGGTTCATGATTCCATCTTAAGTCATAATCCTCATTTCTTAGGTCATCCCTCTCAACTCATCTTTGACTTGGGATTCAAATACTCTATTACTATCGAGGAATTCTAAAATGTGTTGGTAATCTTTGAAGAATTGGAAGTTTTTGATATTTTTTTGGACTAAAGGACACATGATTAGTTCAATAGAAAACTCCTATAACTTTGAGTCATCCAAGGGTGCTAATTTTTAGCAAAATCCACCAATGAGTTGACCACCTAGTTTTCCTCTCTAGGAATAGGAACAAAATTAAATATAATGAAAATTTATATTAAATCCTATACCTGGTGTTTATATTTCCTAATATAGGAGAGTTTAAATTGTAATTTGTTCTTGACTTAGTTTATGACCATTTTAGAGTCCCCAAATACCTTTAGGTCCTTGAATCTATATTTTAAGGTGAATTACAGCCAGAGGATAAAATATTTGTATTTTGATACATTATTAGAACATGTGAGTTATATTATATAAATGGATAAGTGTCATTTTACCTAAAATTCAATCATAAGTCTCCTACCCAAGAACCTTTATTATAACAGGCATTGCTAAAGTACAAGGACCATAAACTTGGCATTTTGGTATCAATACTAGTTTTATCCTTAGGTAGTTCTATAGATAGGGTACAGAATCCTATGTTTGAGGATAGTAGGTTTAATTTTTAATTCACAACATTATATTATGTGATAATGTGCTTCATTCTAGGTTGTCTATCCACCTAGATTTGGTTGTTCATACCCCTCCAATTTAGCCACATATATGAAAATTTGGTGGGCATGTATCCATTTAAAGTTTTATATTAGTCTCTACTAAGGAACATCTCATATGCCTCAAGGGTTTACATAAATTATATATATATATATATATATATGGTTTACATAAATGATATATATATATATATATACATACATACATATATATATATATATACATACATATATATATATATATATATATACATATACATATATATATATATATACATATACATATATATATATATATACATATACATATATATATACATATACATATATATATACATATACATATAGATATATATATATATATATATATATATATATATATATATACATATACATATATATATACATATATATATATATATATATATATATATATATATACATATATATATATATATACATATATATATATACATATATATATATATATATATATATATATATATATATATATATATATATATATATATATATATATATATACATACACACACACACACACACACACACACACACACACACACACACACACAAACTACTAGATCTTAGGCTTGGATTTCAATTACATGTCAATGTTTAACAATTCACCAACCATTTTAACCTTATATCTATCTAAATAGATCACTATCTTATCTAAATTAATAGGTACCAACCCTATATTATCAAAAATTCATTTGAACATCATGTAAGAGGATGATCCTGAGTCAACCAAATATTTATGGAGGTTCTTACTAAATAGTCAAACAAAGAGGATAGAATGGGGAACTTCAGTTTTATTTTTTTGGATGACCACATTGTTGTGGGTAGCCTTTTATTTTGGTTGGGTTAGTCTCTCATTGAGTGATTTCAATAATAGATCTCTATTCTTAGTGATATGATATATCTCATGAAGCATGATATTGGCCTTGATATTCTTCACATATTCCACTATATTGTAGCATTTTTTTCTTGGGGTAGGTTGAACATCTATGGGGGCCTTTGGATCATTAAGTTTTAGATGTGGTGGGTCATTATTAGCTTTAGATTTAGGATGGGTTACATCATTATTCAGGGAAGTGGAGGTAGTGAGGGGTTGTTATTGAGTTTGATTCCTCAACACATAGTTATTCCCTTAGAACTATTGTAAGGCATGTTCCTCAATTGTAACCTACTTTAGTTCATTTTCATCTTGTATAGGGAACTCCATGGTCTCTAACACCATCATTGTGATTTGGGGTCTAGTAGCATTATCAAATTATAAGTGGTTTAGGATGACCTTGTATCATTTCATTTCCATTTGAAAGATATTGAAAACACTATAGAACTCTATGTAGTTAATATCCCCATGTTAGATGGTGTTATGCACCAGACACTAGTTTGGGAGGGATATCTTAATAGGTAAATGTTTTATTGGAAATTTAACAAATAACATTCCCAATTTGTTTCTAGGGACATAAAAAATCATTACTTATAATTTTAACCATATGTTGGATGGCATCCAACTCATTCTTGGTAGGCTCCTCAGGTATACTCTAGACATTATTGAAAGTAGGAAACAATGCTTGATTATGAGTTTTAGGTACTAATTCAATATATATTAGGGTAAGGAAACTTATGTGTTGGTTTAGTGTGACATGTCATAACAAAATCTAATTTATCACTGGTATGGGTTAGAGCATCGAGACATTTTGGTTCACATTGGGAATGAGGTTTAAGGTAAACAATCTTGGTAATGCTTTAAGAAATGGTACTAGTATTTGACCTTTTGGATTAAGCTATCTATATAATTTAATGGATTTAGTATAATCCAAGGGTAGATCTACTATAAGGAGATCCCATCTCATAAACATGGTAGTCTATAGGTCCAATGAGTTATTATAAATTTCAAGTGCTAGTTGAGTATTGATTCTATAAATCAAAGTGACCCAACTATACATCTTTTGGATCTAACATTTAAATTTTTGATGGGATTACTTAATTCACTCTTAATATAGGTTAACTAATGATAAAGGACACTGGGATCAATGACCTACCCAAACTGAGCCAAGAAGGTATTGCTAAATTATTCCCACCCCATGATAGAGTCTCTAGGAGATTAACTCACCAGGTATAGGTTGCATATTTTAAAGTAAATGGAAATAGCCTAAAATTTACATCCTCATGTTTGAAATTTAGGAGTTTGAGGGTAGTCTTATATGAATTGACATGTTACCTAGTCGTTCAGCCCACACTAGGTGTGAATCATGGGAGGTACCTTTTTGGGTTTCTTAGAAGTTCATGAATGACTTCAGAAACATTAAAATTTGAGTTATCTAACTAGGGCATGGGGAAACCATCAATGGTGGTTTTTTTGGGGTATATTAAGAGGAAAACATAGTGGGAAAAACTATGGCCTAGGTCTATTTATACTAAATTAGGTCCTCTTACATAATTTCAAGGGTGAAATAATCAATCTGTCATGGCCTAACCTAGATCTAGTGATCTGCATGGTAGGATACAAATTATGAAGGGGTAAAATAATGGGTTAAAACTCTTCTTATTAGGAATCCCTCTTTCTATCACTAATTGCTATCTAGTCCAAGATCATAATCCAAAAAACACCTATGACATTAGGTGCTTAGAGATGGTTTTGGGCTAATAAGGGACTTTCATACTCCCATTTTATGGTCGATGCTAAACCCGACTAAGGAACAAGCTATAAAAATTTGGTTCCATGATATATCCTTTATGAAATAGATCTATGAGATATGCAATGCTACCATTAGGGACCCAATACTCAATTTGATAGAGAGGTTCTAATTCATACCCATTTTAGTTTATTTCAATCTTAAGAACTAATAGTCTTCACTTCACCAACTTATAATTAAAGAGGAAAGAGTATTTGGTTCCAAAACAAACATAAAAAGATAATTTAAGGTAAGGCATAAAAAATATTTGTAGTTCATAAGAGATGTCAGTGTTTCAAGAGTGAGTGTATTCTTAGCTATAGTTATACCACTATATGCCATGTTTCATGAGGAGCTTAGACTTATCATCACATAGGGAAGGGGTCTAAGGATGAAATGATAATTATAAATCTATGAACTCTCCACTAAATATAGATACATAATAGGGTCATGTAGTAAATCACACACATGACCTTCAAAGTTATTCTAAAGCATCAAGCACACAGACTAATGAGTGTTTCTAATAAAACAAAGAGAGTTCCTAAAAAATTACAATAATAAGGCACATTCTAATTAATACATTAATCATATGTAACAAATTACATTATCAATTCTTCAACACTAGCATGAATTAACAAAACACAAGAATTAGTGGACAACATTTATATAGATAGAAACACTATTGGGAAAATAAATAAATTTTGCATTAATTTCAACTGAGTTTTGGCTACAAGCAAGAATATCAACCCTTTCAAAATAAAATAGGGCCACCTTTATAAGAAAGATGGGGCCCATCTACAAATAATATGAGCTCCCATTCTAGTCTGTCATGGATTGAAATGTTTACAACAAAATTTTACCAAAAATTATCTTGTATTCCAAAATAAGTGGAACATAATCCCTAGGGCCCATTAGAAAAGGATTAGGATGAAGTTTTATAGGGAATACTCCCCAATTACTTTGGACATGCCTCCTCAGCTACCTATATAGATAACACTAAGTCAAATTATCAGCCCAAATTAGAAGAATTCATGCGAGGATCTCAAAATATCACCCTAGCTTAGGCTAGTAATTTTTGGTGCACTTGGAGTGGGGCCTTGAGGTAGAAATTAACTTCTTACACTTGGATGTTACTTATCATCAACTAGGTTGATATCTCTAGAACCACCTTGGCCTTATCCCTATTGACCTTCACCACTTTTATTCTCATGACCTAGTGAAATTGAGTCAAGTGGAATTTAAACTCTCCTTTGTCTAGCAAGGTGCCATATAAATGGAAGAGCATAGTGATATTGACCTCCCTCAACATTTGATCCTTACCCTTTTCTAGTGGTTTGATAATTATTTGTGCCAAGGTTATCCATTCCTCAATCAAGGCTCTCATGTTCTCAACATAAGTCTAATATAGGTTTAATTTTACCAGAGGCATGAGCTTGAGCTCTAGGAACATGCCCTTATGAATAAATATAGTGAAACTTTTGAATTTTACATCCATGTGAGTAATTCTCTATAAGTACACCTACACAAGTTAGATGTGTTATTTGCTCATGGTTAGTGATTCAATCATTCTACTAAGGGTTATGAATAATTACACAAGGCCCTCCCTAAATATACCAACTATTTCCATTGGGATAATGCTCCTAACCTAAAATATGATTACCTATATTTTCTATTACATATCCTCCATTAGATTCTTCATGAGCTCATTGGTAGTTTTAAGAATTGACACCAAGTCCTCAGCCACTTTCTATTCTCTACTAGGCATCTTTTTTTTAGTGAGGGATAAGAGATTATACTCAATTATCCAAACCATAAGCTTCCCCTCTTAAGTGAAGGTTTGCATGAGCACTCTCTTCATGATATTGAAAGTCCTATTGAATTGCCACTAAACATCTAGATCTTCATGCTAGGCCATCTCTAATATTTTTTATCCTAAAAACTTGATGGGTCCAACCTAGATTGGTCCTTAAAATGTACCTAAGGTGATGGAAGGAAGAATAGGAGGGGTGGAATAAATTGAAGTGGAAGGTAAATTCCTAAGAAGAGGAGGGATATATGAGGTGGAAGGAAGGATGGTAAAAAGGAGTAGAGGTGGAAGTGGTAGGGGAGTGAAATGAGGGAGAACAAATAAGTAATCCCAATGGAATAATTAGGCTCACCATTAGTCATGGGTCATGTGGATGTGAGGACTAATGGTGTTTAGGAGAGGTGTGTTCAATAAGAATCAGGAAATTGACTAGTTAAAGTCAAATCCTTGGGTCTTTGGGGTGATGAAAAAGGAGGATTGGGGAACCATGGGATGGGCAAGCTAAATAGAAGGATAAGAGGGATAAATCATAAATTGAATAGGGGACTAAAAGGGATTCACATTGAGATTATTATTGGGCATCTTCCATAGATTAGTTGGTACTAAAGATAGAGTGGGATCAATCGAGGAACTAACTAGAGCCTATTTTTTGGTTAACACATAAGTTTACCTTTTCCAATGTTTGGGCATTATGCTTGGTCCAACTAAATATGTAGTGGTATAAGGGGCCAAAGTGGTGATTTTTAATAGAGAAGACTAGGGAATTGAAGGAGTGGATTTAAGGTCAACAACATTAGGGATCATCTAAATTATGCATATGGGTGCACTCACCACTGAGGTGGTCATTTGAATTATTATTTTGGGAACACCAAGATACATCCATACTAGAGGGATGATTGATATGGGAATAACTTGGTATCCATGACATATGATGGTACTATAAAACTAAGGTCCATCAGGGATTAAATACTTACCAAAACCACATAAGCACCATGAATTGAGATTGATACTAAAGTGTATGGGAGGCATGTAATATAGGCACATGAAGAGCAGATATGGGGCATGGGGAATCTTATGGGATAAGTGAACTAAATATGGGATTGGTAAGTGATAATGTTGAACATGGTCAAAGCTAAGGGTACCTAAGTAAATTGGGGAGTGGGTGACATAAGAAGTGGGTGAGGTACCATTAGAATAGGCCTAGTGGGAATAGGGAAACTTAGGGTTGCCCCTATGGGTTTTTTATGTATGGAACCAGTATGAGAAGGGATCTCAAGTAGCACTTTTTATTCATCCCATTTAGGGCTTGATTTGGGTCTATTTTTTATGTTGAAGTGCATCACCTGTACTACCTACAATTGAGTGACCTATGGATGTGAAATTTGAGGAGTTGGGGATAATGAAGGTAAAGGTGATGGGATCCTTTGTATGGTCCTCTTGGATATGTGGGGTGTGGTTTATTAGACATCTCCTCTCATCTAAGATGATGCAGGCTTTGGGGTTGACTATTCTAGAGGTGGTTATAGAGGTGACACTAATATTTCCTTGGTACCTAGCCCATCTTGGGCCTATTTTCCCTTATTATTTTTTCCTTAACTTATGCTAATACTTAATTATCATCAACTGGGTTGAGGTTAACCTCATCATCATCATGGGGCTCATGATGGTAAGTGATGTCAAACCAAGTCATGTTTTTCACCACATGTGTAGGGATAACCCCATGAGGATCCCACTCTCTATGATCTACCCTTCCAAAGGCATAGGAATTTCTATTGGTCATCATCTTCCTCAATAAATGCATATTCTTACACTTTCTTCTAGATATTAGCCAATAACCCCATGACACCTTTGACCAATTGATGAGAAATTTATTCCTTGATAAGATGATCAAAAACTTGATAAGTTAAGAGGAGAGGGGCATTTTAGATACCTTCCACCTAAATTATGGTGTGTTCTTGGTAATACTAGTAATCTTCAATGGGAAAGATCATCCTCCTTATCTCATCATAAAGTCATATTATGGGCTTCTCATTGATATCCTAGTAGACCATAGGGTAAAAGAGCTCAAAAATATCTTAGATTTGATTCTGACAGTGGTGATCATATAACTTGTATAACACAACATGAACCATAGATCCACTAAGAACCCAGGGTGGGAATATTGATATGTTGAAGGAAAGGGTGGTGCACACTACATCCAAGATGTAGGACATCATGTATAAGTTACATGTAGCTTGACCTTATGAGATGGATTTAAAAATATTGAATTGGTTTAAACTTTCCAAGTTTATGCCTTCCTCCCCTTTGATAATCATGCTCAATAAGGGAACCCATAATATGTTTACATGAATGGTGTCACTAGCCCAAAATATGTGGTTTAGTAGGATAATTTAAACATGAACCCCATTTTGGAAGAGTTAGATAATGTTAGTGTCAATATCTTATTTATTGTTCCATCACTCTTAGTTGATTACCTAGTCCTTTAGAACATTGTATATCTCATGGGTATTGGCTGATGCATTTACTATGTTTTGATCATAAATGATGGTGCAATCTAGGAGGTTATAGTATTTATTAAAGGCATCCCATAAGATATTTGTGATAAAGTTAATTAAATTTGTAGAATAAACTAGATCTTGATCTCCTCACTAAATGTGCTTAGAAGTCTACAATAAGTTACAAAAGAGGTCCATGCAGGGGAACAATTCAAGCTTGGCTATATCCTTGTGTAATTTGGACCTCCATATTAATAAGAGTTCATAAATATACTATATCTCATTATCATCATCCTTTAATGTGGGAATATACATGTATTCAATTATATTAAAGGCCTTGTTGTAGTGTTGTAACAACACAAGGTTTGGTAAAAAAGTGGTCTCTCGGTACTCAAGTTTAGGCTTGGGGTTTTAATATGACATGACCATTTTAGGATGGATATTTATTAACATTGAGTTATGGGACAAAGAGAAGCAATATAAGTTTGAGAAGTAAATATGGAAAAGTATTCTTGGGAATTGGGAACACTAATGGTAAGTTCAATAGATATTAGGACTTAAATGGCTCTATTGAGATCCCATACATTAATGGTTTTTTGGTGGCTCACCTTGTGTGAGTTTGAAACTTGGGTTAGTGGCATAACCAACTTAGTCATTACTCAATCTATCATTAACTCAAATAATTTAAAAAAGATTCCTAATTTATATTTTTTGATAGTGATTAGATATTTATCAATTGTCTACTTGGATCCCTTTTACCCAAATTAGTTAATGCAGGGGGCGTGGTAGGCACCTACCTAATACAACCTTAATTGGCACCTTTGGTGCCTCCTATTGAAACACATGACATATTTTGATGTGGTACCTCACCCATGGGATACACCAACTAAATATAGCTAGCATATCCTCTTATTTCTTTGAGTATTAGAGTTAGATACCTATGCTTATTGATGTCACATGGTGCATTATGATTATTTATTGGTTTTAACCATAATTATTCTCTATCCAATTCATAACATTAATGATCCTCATTTTATTATTTTGTATGTAAGTTCCACATGGAACCTTCTAATTTTATAGGCTCCCCTAGGGCTCTGATAACTCTAACACCTCTAAGAGATTGGCAAGTCTAATAGTTTCCACATAACACCTTCTCATTTATCAAACTCTATTAGGGATCTAAAAAATCTAAAACCCTTCAAAATATGGTAGTTCTAATGGATTCTGCATGGCACCTTCTCATTCATTAATCTCTCTTAAGGCTATGATAGTTATAACACTCTTGGTAGTCTTGTAGGTTTGACATCTTCCACATTGTGCCTTCTCATTCACCAGGCTCTTTTGAGGTTCTGATAACTCTAAAACCCTTAGGATACTATTAGGTATTAAAAAAATCAATGTGGTACCTTCTCATTCACCAAGCTCTCTTGGGGATCTAAAAAATCTAACACCCTAGGGAGACTGGTAGGTCTAACATCTTGCATGTGGCACCTTTTCATTTGTCAGGTTCTCTCAGGGCTCTGCCAAATCTAACACCCATAAGAGACTAATAGGTGTGATAGCTTACATGTAACACCTTCTTATTCTCTAGGCTCTCCTATGAGATTCATGGAAAATTACTAAGTTAAAATAAATAAAACATAATTAATTAAAATACCACCTACCTACCATTGAAGTTTCATGAAATACCAAGTAGGACTCTAGGGTGACATCATTTGAGGATGGATTGCATATATTTTAATATATAAAACAATAATTAGCATAATAAATTTTAATCATGAGGAGGATTTGAATTTAAAACATATATAGAAATATAAGCAACCAAATGGATCTCAATGGCTATCACTTTCATGTCACAAATGTTTTAAAACACTCAGTAGACCAAGGTGACATAGGGGTCTAAAATTCCACATAGTTTGGTAGAAAAATTAATAATATTGGAGCCATGGGAATCTTTAGAGTTGAATTTTTTTAAAGGGGTACCCCACTTCTCTAAAAGGGGTGGGGGTTGTGTTGGCCACAACAAATGTTGACTTTGTAGGTAAAACCTTTTTCCATTGTTTAGAACCCAACTTACAATGCCCTTTTATCAAACTTAGAGATAAGCAAGATTTTTTTTTAGTGAACTATGAGAAGTTGAAAGCACTCAAGTATGATTTTCAAAAATGACATACCAGGCTCAAGTTATTTTAAAGGGTCACCTTGTGTAATAGTTCCACCTTTCTTTATCATTCTTCATGAATTCACTGATAGTATTAGGTAAACTTAGAATATTCAAAGCTTCTTGAATGGGCACACATTTTTTGGGTTATTGGCTTAGTAAGGAGGGCTTAGGTATTGATCTATTTCTAGTTGGGCATCCATATCCCTAATAGATATATATTTGGTATCACTTAAGGCCTTGATCCACTACCATCTAGGCCAGAAAGCTTGTAGTGGAGGTTGCCTAAAACACCCTTTTTGGGGAAGAAATTTGACACTTATTTATGAGATATATACTTATTTTGGTTTTTATATTCTAATATTTGGTCCATGAGGGTTAGAGACCAATGTATCCAAGGTGATAGATTAGTTCAAGGAGCATTCAATCATCTGACTGACCCTTAATTATTAGTATTTCATATCACTAATTATGATTTTATTTGAGAGTCATGAAAAAATTCATCAGAATAGACATTTTCTTAATCTATTTTCTCAATTTTGAATCAATGGATCTTAATTAATATAGTATATTTAAGGGAGTTACCTTACTTATCACTTTAATCAATATTGGGGTCCTACCTCTATTTCCTTCTCTATAACTGGTCTTCTTGGAATGTCAACTTTAAAGTGGTCAAAATTAAACAGTACATGGACTTGTATTACATTCAACTTAAATCATTATTTTTCCTTTGTAGACTCCATTAGATTAGCTATGGACTCCATCAACAAAGCTTCAGACTCCATCATAAAAGCTATAGACTCCATCAGAAGAACATACAGACCTTGGAAAAGCTAAATGCAAAATATTTTATTCAACAAAATCTTTACTGGTTCTTTCTTTTAGATTTTGCAAGAACTAAGTGTTATTTTCTTTTGAGACTCTTTTTGGCTAAATGTTGAATTCTTTCAGACAATTTATTTGAGACAAAATAAGCTCTTAAAAAGAGGCACTATCTGTACCAGTCCTATAGTAGCTTGAAGGTAAGTTGAGGTGGCATGATGATTTTATTAAGCTATGTGAACTCTTGAAAGAGTGGATAAAATGTTTTAATTGCTTTTAAAAGTCATGATGTGTTAAAATCAAATAAACAACAACTCAATGTAAGGCTCATTGTGAGACCTTCATCTATAGCCACCTAAAACCAAGCATGTTGATATAAGTTTCAAGTTTTTTAGAGGTTCTAATGAATAAATGTATATTGATTAAACTCAAGCCAAGATAAGGTGATTGAATTAACTCATTTTGAATCCTTCTCTATCAACTCTATTCAAGTCAATATGACTAATAAATCTCATTAGGACAAGAAGGACAAAGTACTAACTCAGACCGTATAAGACAAGGATCAAAGGGTTGTCATATGAAGAATTACATTGAGATTGTAAATAAGGTGGTATGAGAGGTTTAGAAGAGGATGAACTAGATGGATTCATAGAGAAATCCAAAATGACACTAAGGTATATCAATAATTTATACTTTAGAATAAAGTCATGATCTCACCAAGGTGTATATGGATGAATTGCATGGCATCCTTGCTACCTATGAGATGAGAGTCAATGAGGATAAACCATCAAAGAAGGAAGCAACATTCAAAGTGATCAAGGAGACAAAATGCTAAAAGAGCAAGTTAAGTTTTAAAGACTTTGATCTTAATGAGGATCAAATTGAATTGAGTGGAACAAGGGTTAAACACAGGGCACATAAAAATGTAGGACAAAAGACCTTGAAATAAAGTAAGAGACAAAAAGGAAACAAAGTATAAAATAAAACACATAATAGAATTAAATTAACTATGATCTAACCTAATGTATACATTACTAGTCACCCACCTCAAGGGCTACTCTAATATTTCCTTGGAAAGGACAACCAAGAAGTAATGCTTTATAAACTATCCATTTAAATTTAGCAAGATATTTTTCCCTTGTAAGTCTTTGAGGAAAAATGCATTTGTCCCTAATAGCTCAAAGATTGAGTACATGTTGATCCAAAGTGGATCAAATTTGAAATGTTACCATTTTATCTCATGGGCTTTAACTCACAATAACATTAAGTCTATTATTCACTCCAAATTCTGGTTCATGAGATACCCATAAGATTGGGTATTCCCCAAAGAGAAATATGTGAACAATACAGGACTTTCATCCTCTATTTTAGGTCTAATTTGGGATCATTCTAGGGCAAAACTACATGTATTTGAATTCACAATGGAGTCTATGTGAATAGTCTCCAAGAGATGAGGTGCCACCATTAAAATTTTAATATGATATTATTCCATACAAATCAAATTGTCAAAGGTTATTATTGAAGTTCATGTATTGTGCTCATCTATTTTCTAAATACAAAGGGAAAGGGAAGTTTAATCTTTTAAAATAAACATAAAAGAGAGGGGAGAGTAAGGTAGAAAATATAGCCTCCATTTTCAGAATGAAATCAATGCATCAACCATTGAATCAAGTGCCCTTACCATATTTATACCACTATAGATTGAGTTTTACTAAAATTTATACCTCCAAGAAGACATAGTGGGAAGAGTATGAGGAAACATAGGATCATGCCTCAAATATGAACCCTCACTAAATATAAGTACTAGGAGTTTATATTAAACTACACATAAAAATCCAATGGTAACTTAAAAACTAGCACACAAATTAATAGTACTATAAAAAGATAAATGAGAGGGATCACAATAAGATTATAATAGATAAGCACATCATAATCACAACATACATGTAGTAACAAGGTGTTAGTTTGACTAATCTAGCATCTAACAAGTATTTAAAATGGAGATGAAAGATAATTAAGACTTAAAACAAGCCCTTTGTAGAAAATTAGAATTGTATTCATTAAAAAAATTAAGTGTTATTACAACAATCGATCATGGCTAACTCTGTAGTTTGAAGAGATGAAGGAAAAATTAGGTGAAATATTGGTTATAATCTAATAACACTTTTGAGAAAATTTTAGTTGAGCCTTAAATTAAAATATACATTTGAATTATATAGATAAAAATAGTATTCTCCTCCAAATAGCATTATATTTCAATTCTAAGCCTTGATGATCACTCATGATAGTTACAACTGTAATTCAACATTTAAAAAAATGAAATCCCTTCAATCCCACAAAAAGATCTATGGGGTACCACCTAGTTGATATATGGAGGTGGCTATGAAGATCCTACTCCTAACTACTTTGATCTCATATCATTAGATTCTAATACGTCTTCCATTAGGTTAAATTCTCAATCCAACTTGATGTGGTTTAATAATGGCTCCTTGAATATCACCTTAATTTGAGTCACTAAACTATGGTACACTTGGAAGGGAGCTTCCATTGACACCTGGACCCCAAACACTTGGTTGATGCTTTCTATGAACTGTGTTGATAACTCAAGAACTACCTAGGCCCCTTCCCTATTTGATTTGGTGACCTTTACTCTCATGACATGGTAAAAGTGACCCATGTAGAATTTGAATTATCCCCTATCTATCAAGGTGCCATCTAGGTAGAACAACATATAGATATTGACCTCTTTGAAATAGGCCAATATATTTTTCATGCCCTCTTCTAAGGGTCCTATTATAATTCAAGCCAAAACCAACCATTTATCTATATATGCTCTCATTTTCTTGGCATATTTTTGATACAACATCTGAGGTGGTCATCAATTTCAATTATGGGAACATACATTTGTTGATCACCACCAATAGCTTCTTACACTTCCTATCTCTCTTCGAGATCCTCTCCATGTAAGAATGAGTCCACTAGATAATCACATTGGTCTCTACCATAGTTTCTACCACCTTATAAATTTGAACTATGTTGATAGCTCAATAACTACCTAGGCCCCTTTCCTATTTGATTTGGTGACCTTCTCCCTCATGACATGGTGAAAGTGACCCATGTGGACTCTCAATTCTCCCCTATCTAGCAGGGTGACATCTAGGTAGAAAAACATAGAGATATTGACCTCTTTGAAGTAGGATAATATATTTTTCATGCCCTCTTCTAAGAGTCCTATTATAATTCAAGCCACAACCAACCATTTATCCATAGATACTCTCATGTTCCTAGTGTATTTTTAATACAACCTCTGAGGTGGGCATCAGTTTCAATTCTAGGAACATACATTTGTTGATCACCACCGATAGCTTCTTACACTTCCCATCTCTCTTTGAGATCCTCTTCATGTAAGCCTAAGTCCACTGGATAAGCACATTGGTCTCTGCCATAGTTTTTACCACCTTCCTTATAATTGAGAATAGTAATAAGAAGGCATCCTTAACCTGCCCAATCATCTTAGTGGGGAAAGATCTCTTCACCTAGGATTATAGTGTCTGAACTTGGCTTCGCATGTCCTTGAGGATCTTATCTAGCATATCATGAGTTTCTTAGAAAATGAAGAGTGGATCCTTAGCCATATTTTCATCCTCAGTGGAAGTCCCACCTTGGTGAGGGAGAATAAATCTTTTTGGGTTTACCATACCACCAAGTTCCCTTCCTAAAAAAACCTATGGCTTAAAGTCCTCTTCATGCTTCTTATGGATCAGTTGAAGCTCCACTATAGGTCTAGGTTTCCTTGGACTACCATCTCTAGTGATTATGACCTTGTGAATATTTCCTAGGTTTTGGGAGGTATTAGAGGGGTGACAGAGATGGTTGTGAATGGCATATGATGAGGTAGAGGGGAGAGGAGGAAGTGGAAGGGGCGAATGAGGAAATTAATAGAGGGGGCGGGGACATGGGATCAAAGGGATGAAGGGTAAAATGGGAGGCCCATGGGAACATTTGTGGTCACCACTACTCCTAAGTCATGCCCACCTAAGGGGAAATAACTTTTGAGAGATGGGTGTTCAATAGAAGGGAAGATATTGGCTAGTTGAAGCCAAATCCCTAGGTTCTTAGGGTAATAGAAAGGGGGTTAGGGAACAAATGCATGGAGGCACTATGATTAGGTCTAAAAGAACCATTGAGGTAGAAAAGGAAACTATATTAGAGTAGAAATTATTTGAATTAAAGCTTTAAGGTTTATTACCTTCTTATTTTTTTTGGTCTCTTGCTCGAGTCAACTCTAAGTGTCAACTTTAAATTCTGTAGTGGAGGGACTAGCAGGGATAAAAGAATTCATGGGGGTTGACTATGGAGGTTGATAAACTACTGAGGGAGGCATTGAGATGATTTAAGGGGGTACTAGGATAGTTCATACTACTATAGATGCATTCCCCAAGGTTATAACTATAGCTACTAATAAAGATGTGCCTATGGGTACCTAGACTAAAGGCATGCCTAATGAAGGTACTAGGGAGTTTTTGGGTTGTGGAATGGATGGGGTGGAGGGAAATAAAGAGGTAAGGATGCTTTGGAAAACCAATTATAAGGGTTACTAGGTGAACAATAAAGGGGGTATAATAGGGAAAAGATGAATTACCACTTAGGGATCTTGTGGAAGGGGAGATAAACTTTAGGGTGTTGTGACTGGGAGGTTGAAGGTGGTAGGAGTAAGGGGTGGAAGGGATATGGAAGAAATAAGAGGTGTGAGGGGTGGAACCTACACCAATGTTTTTTGGGAGCCTTGTTTATCATGTTATAAACCACTAGGTAGAAGTGCTCATAGATGTCCCAAATTTGGTTTTGGTACTAGTGGATATATAGTTTATAAAATACTACATGGACCACCAATCCCCTAGGAACCCATGCAATAAAACTGGATGGATTGAAATTGATCATCCCATAGACTACATCTATAAGGTATCTCATCATGTATAAATTCCCTTCTACCCAAGCATCCACTATGGCATTGACCAACTTAAAGTTGATTAGCCCTCCCATGTCCATAACTTCAGAGCCAATGAGGATCATATAGAGAAGGGGCACCCATAATTTTTTAATATTTAAGCCATCATGGGCCTTAAATAATTGGTTTAGTAGAATCATACTAACCCACACTTCTGCTCAGAAGGTGCACATCGTGTATGCATTTATGTCCTCCTTGCTGACCCACTTGTCATTCAGGTTCTTAGCCCAATCCTATAAGATGTCATATATCTAGAAGGACTCAGTCAAAATTTTCACCACTATGACATCATAAGAGAAGGTGAAATTTGGGAGGGAGTAATATGCCTTTTAGGCATTTTAGGAGATGTCAATAATTTGGTTATGAGAGTTGAGCAACCAAACCCAATCATTAAATCCATTTTGCACTCAGATGGTGGTGAGAATTAGGTTATAGAATAAGTCAGTGTAGGGGAACACCTTTGGTTTGGTTGAGGCCCTATGTAGACCACATTTCTTGTAATCCTAAAGGGAAATTTCAAATTATGCCTATTCATCATTGTCAAACCCTGAGTCCTTAGGTATTTATTCAATTTCTTTAAATTGATCATTGTAGTGCTTGAATTAGGTCAAGCCTTCTAAAAATATAGTATCTTAGTACTTGGGCTCAGCCTTGGGATTTGAGGAGGATTTAACCATTATAGGAAGATGGAGGCTGATAGAGAGGTAATAAGTGTAGGGGAAAAATTCAAGGGTATGCAATGATAATTAGAAAGCAATGAGTTAAATTGATTTTGAGGGTATATAATGATAACCATTAGTGAGTTTTCTTTAGGATATTTATAAAAGCATACATTTATCCCCCCATTTTAATGGTTTTTGGTGGCTCACTTGCTATGAATTCAAATAAGATTTAGTTTCTATATCTCCTCTCTTTATTTTCTAATCCAGAGTTAAATTTAAAGCTTATGATCCTCTACTGCCAACCAAATTTAGCAATGGCAATGCAACATTTTAAAATAATCTAATCAATCCTAACATTCTATTTCATTAATGCCTAATGCATGGTAAGAATGTAGTCATATCTCCTCAAGGCTTCTCGATTAAATCCCACCTTACCATGTGTCATCTACTTATTGGCCCTCCTATTAATAATTGACATCTAAGCATAGTTTTGTACCTCATGACATACCCTTAAGAAGGGTGAGGTGTAACTTAGGGACATGTGACATCCTCTTATTGGTCTTTAAGCTCCATTTTTATTCCATTTTGACCATTTAAATGCCTTAGGTGACCACTTGATCATATGCATGGTTGTGTTATGTGGCCTCCTCTAAGTAAGATGGGCTCTCCTAGGATCTGACATCTATGATAGGTCTAAGGGACTGGATACTCTAACATGGTGTTACGTAATATCCTTTGAGTGGGGAAAGATGTCTCGAGCTCTAATGTATTTGATAGGTATGGGAGACTAGACACTTTGACATGATGCTTTGTGGCCTCCTCTGAGTTGGTTGGGCTCTCCCAAGATCTGACATCTCTGACAAGTCTGGGGGATTGGTTACTCTGACATGGTACTATGTGGCATCCTCTAGTGGTCTGAGTTCTCCTAGAATATGAAATCTATGATAGGTTTAGGGTACTAATCACTCTAACATGATTCTACATGGCATTTTATAAGTGGAATGGGCTCTCCTAAGATCTATCATCTTTGATAGGTCTAGGGGACTAGTTAATCTAAAAAATGGTGACACAGTGCCCTCTAAGTGGTCTGGGATCTCTTGGGATCTAACATCTCTAACAGGTCTAAGGGACTAGCCACTATAACAAATTGTAACATGGTGCTCTATAAGTGGGTCAGGCTCTTTTTGGCTCTGACATCTTTTACAAGTCTAGGGGTTGGCCACTCTAACAATTTATAATGTGGTGCCCTCTACGTGGGCCAGGCTCTCCCAAGATTTTACATATTTAATAGGTTTAAGGGACTGATCACTCTAAAAACTTAAGACATGGTGTCCTATGATTGGGTTGAGCTCTGTTAGGATTTGACATCTCTAACAAGTTTGGGGGACTCATCACTTTCACAACTTGTGATGTGACATCCTTTGATTTATCTAGGCTCTAACATCTTTGACAAGTTTAGGGGACTTGATGCTCTAAAAAATTGCAACATGGTGTCCTTTTATTTGTCCATTTTCTTTTATGAAACCCAAAAAAAATTACTAAGTAAAAAATGAAAAGACACACAATCCATTAATACCTTACCCAACTTCCATTAAGATTTTGATTTATCATGAAGGGCATTGGGTTTGTTTCTCCAATAAAGGAACAAGACTGTGGGAACTTCTTTCTAAAAGCTAACCAATAATGTTAACACTTAAAATATTTAAAATAACAAACCTACCTTAGTCATAAAATAAATAAGGATTGACATTGCTTGGGGAAATTAGGGTGACATAATATTTCACAAACCTGGCTCAAATGGAGCTAATTAGAACAATAAAATAGAACTAGGACCTTTGGTTTGATAATTTTTAAAGAGGGTTACCCCATATATAGGAAAAAGGGGTGTGTTGGCCATAATAAATGTCAACTTCCATGGGGAAAGTGATGATAATCACTTAGAAAGTTAACTTTCTTCTCCTACACAAAATATAGAGTATAAGAGAAATCTTCATACATAGTAGAAAAGAGGCAGCACTAAAGTCTCACAATAGCAAGTGGCATACTATTTTTTCATCTTATATATGGGCACTAGTGTGTGTAAGAAGTGATTATCCATTTTCTATTCAATTCTAGATTCTATTCGAGTGACATATGTTGGATTGGTTATCAGGCTCCTTCAAAGGTGTTAGTGGCTTGATGGCTTGAAGGGGGATGGCTCATGAATTGTTCTACTTCTATATAGGAATCCATAGCTCTGATGGTGACACCTATGGTCCCATTCAAGGCCTTGATTCACTATCATATAGGATGGAAATCCTACGATGGAGGTTTCCCATATGGCCCTTTCGAGGAAGATTTAAAATTTAGATTCTACATACCTTTCTTATATTTTTCCAAGCTTCTTTATGAAAAAAATTATTTTATTAGTCTCATCCATTGAGGGTTTAGGACCAAGCCAAGGGTGAAAGGATGATGAAGAAGCCTTGAATACCTAGCCAATATTTGAATTTGCTTGGATGATCTTGTATTTTTTTGAGAAGTTACATTAAGTGTAGTTTGGTGGCTCTATTAGGTTATGAGTTGTTTTAAAATCTAATTATTTCTATTAGAATCATTGGCCTCCTAGATTTGAAATTTAAGAAGTTTAAATTACTATCCTTGACTTGTGTGGATTGAAGATTCAACCTAGGTCTTCCTACTTCTCAATAATTCTTCTCAAGCTTTGGCCATCACATGAAGTGGCTACTAGTATGGATGGGCATTATATGAACACCATAAAAGTGATACATAAACCAAAGGAACAAAACATAATATAAAAAAAAACACATGACCAAAGCAAACACATAATAAAATAAAACCTATATAATATATACATTACCAACCCTTACCTGGATTATTCATAAATTATGCTAGATGGGATGGTAGAGAAATAATTCTTTAGGAACTATCTGTTTACTAAAAGTGGCATCTCATTGCCCTCAAAATCCTTGAGATGGAAGGCATTCTGATCCAAGATTTTGGCTGTTTGGTATGGGCTAATCCAAATGGGATCAAATTTAAAATGCTGGCCTTTCTTTTTATGAGCTTTGTCCCACATTAGGACTAGGTCAGATATTCTAAAGGTCTTGATCTTATATCTCTTATTGAGCCACCTTTTGACTATATCTTGATGTTTTTTAAAGTTTAATGAAGCATCATCCTGAGCTTCCCCTAATTGAATTAGTTCTAAGAATCTAGAATTCACATTATCATCTGGTTTCATGAATTTTTACATGAATTTATAAGATGGGAACTTGAGCATGATCGACATGATTATCTCTAGTCCATAAACTAGAAGGAAATGAGAGATTTTGAGGGCTTGTTTATACTTGGTGAGGTCTGCCCATAGATCAAACTTTATCAATGAGTGTCATTCTTGGGGCTCCTCTCTAGTTTATTTCTTGATGGAGTCTATTAAATTCTTGTTAGTGGGCTCTACCAATCCATTTTTTTGAGGGTAGTGACTAGATGAGAACTTTGGTGTGATTCCATTATCATAGGCCCATTTTATGAATTTTTTGGATTATGGTGTGTTATGGTGTTTTCTTGGAGCTTGATGACTTCAACAATAGTGATTCTTTTAGTTGTAACTACCTCAAACCACCTCACATAATAGTTTGTGCATGTAAGGACAAACTTATATATGGATTATGAATTGGGGTTGATGACCCCCACAAAATCCAATCCCCATTAGGAAAATGGTGTAAATTCCATGATGGGTTGTAGTGACATTGCTGTATGAGTTTCCCTTTTAGCAAAGGTATGGCATTTATGGAAAAATAAAAAAAGGGCAAGAACATCTTTGAATAGTTTTGGACAATAGTAGTCTACCTAAAAAAAATTGTGGGCCATGGTATTTGTTGTAGGGTGACCAACTCCTAGTTTTTCATGGAAACTAGCCATTATTTCTTTGGCTTCCTCTTATGACACACACTAGAGGTAGATTCCTTCATGGTTCCTTCTAAAGAGAGCTCACTTCTTCATCATATATTAGGTATCCTTCAATCTAAGGGCCCTATTTTGTGTATGGTTGAGTCTCAGAGGTGCATTTCCATAGAGTAGGAAATGCATGACTAGGGAATACCATTTTAATTGTAACACCTGTTGGATGGTAGAACTTGATCTTAGTTTAATTCCTACTTCCTGATAGGGGGTGTGGGGGGGGGGGTTACACTCTCCCACTAGGGTTACCATGGGGGTATGGGGGGGATGACCTATTTTATATCCCCCCTAGTAGGGGTTCAGGGGTAGTGCCCTCGAAGCAAAATTTTATTAAAAATGCACTATAAAATATTATAATTTCATAATAAATCTGGACCATTCACTATTAGGTTACAAATCTAATGGTAGTAATTATGTTTGTGCTTTTTTTCCTATATGTAACCCTCCTTTTGATATGAGGGCATTTTAATTATGGTGGCATGCTATATGTGAGTGAAGAGGATATTGCAGTGGTTATATTATAGGTTTTTCTCTTCATTTATTAGACTAAATAATAAGGACTAGCCATTTTTATGTGGACGTAGCCCATATTGGGTGAACCACATCAAATCTATGTCTCTATTGTGTTGTGTTCTCTAAATTTTATTTCCATATTTAATTCATTAATATTGCTCTATGTTCTGTATTCCTAACAACACTCTCCCTTGGTCCCCTTGGTACACAATTATCCTCATATCTTAGGTTTTTCCCTTCCTTTATTGGACTAAATAATAAGAAAGACTGGTCATTTTTGTGTGGACATATCCCATATTGGGTGAACCACATTAAATATATATCTCTATTGTGTTGTCTTCTACATTTTATTTCCATCTTTAATTAATTAATATTGCTCCATGTTTTGTATTCCTAACAACACTCTCTCTTGGTCCATTTGGTACACAATTATCCTCATATCTGTCTCAGTTATTATCTAGGTGAGGCCATATCCTTTAACTAGCTTGGTCAATGTGATTTTAAAAATGTACTTTAATTTTTTCATCCTTCAACCTCTGAATTTTCCCAACTCATTTTTCCCCAACATTTGATTTATTGCTAGGTCTGGGACAATTTTATGTACTTTATTCCTGAGGATGTAATGCCTAAATTTATTTACCACCTTAACCAGGGCATATGCATGCTTGTCTAGGTAGAACATCTCATTTTGACATCCTTGATATTGGTTCTCATAAAATCAATGAGGTTCTCTTCTACCTCTAACCTCTAGGGGAGGCAAGCAGTATTGGTGTGTTCTGAATCAAAGGGGTAGATATAAAAATCTTACATAAAGTCTAGGTTGATGAGAATTGGGGCTTGTATAATGGTGTTTTTGATATCCTAGAAGGCTTTCTTTAATTCAACATGACATTATAGTTTCATGTTTCATTTCAACATTATATACAAGGGTTTTACTATTTCAACAAATCCAAAAATAAATTTATGCACAAAGTTGATTTTACTAAATAAATATTTTAGTTCTTTCTTATTGTTAGGTAAAGGTAGTTTATAAATTACATCCACCCTTTTAGGGTCAATAGCAATGCCTTATTTCATGACAATGTGATTGATAATCTTACCTTTTATGACACTGTATATGTTCTTCTTTGGGTTTAGGGAAATACCATACCTTTTGCATCTTTTAAATACCTTCTCCAAATGGTGCATGTGATCTGAATTATAATTTTAAAACACAAGTATGTTATCCATGTAGATTATTATGCACTTACCATTCAGTCCCTCAAAATCAAAATCAATTTCCCTTTAGAAAGTACCACCAATAGTGATCAACCTAAAGGGCACTATTTATAAGAAAATGTGACACACTTGGTGGTGAAGGCAGTCTTAGTCCTATCTTTAGAGTTGGCCACCTAGTTGTATCCTAAAAATCCATCCAAAAGGGACATCATATGAGACCCACTCACCATTTGGATTACTTCTTTAAGGGAAGGTAATGGGTAATTATATTTATTTGAGGCTTAGTTTAAATTTTGAAACTCCACTCACAAGAGAATTTCTCCATTTTTATCTTTCACAGGCACCATGTTGGCCACCCTAGTGGAGTGGTCAATTGAGAAAATTATCCCAACTTATTTATGTATTAAGGGATCCATGATTAGATTTACCAACCTATGTATTTACCTAAATGGTTTGTAACTAGGTTTTAGGGGAATAGTGTGAATGATTACTTTTGAGTCAAATACCTTAAGGTCTCTATAGGCTCAAGTAATTAAATCCTTATACCTTAGCAATAACCTTCATAACTTCTCAATTCATAGTCCATCTAGTAAGGACCAACATTAATCATCTAAGTATTTTATGCAAGATTGAGGTTGATGAGTCGACACTTTTGGTCCTCTAACTTGGGTTTTCTCAATTGGAAGGTGTGGTATAAATCAATGAATACCCTTTCTAATGAGATCATTTTCTTTGGGATCTGATTCCCATGAATATTCAAGATCTCATTTTTATCTAGCTCATTCCCTGGGTTGTCTCTATCTTTCTTATCTATAACTTGGGTCTCAAATATTCCCTCATTATTGAGAAATTAGATGATCTATTGGTCATCCTTGAAGACCTAAAAGTTTGTCATATTTTTAGGGACATAGGGATATAGGATGAGTTCCACAAATAACTCTTGTAACTTAGTATCATTCAAGGGGGTTAAGTTAGCTACCATAAATGCTAGTAAGTTAGCTACTTAGTTTTCCTCCTAGGGAATAGGGATGATATTAAATGCATTAAACATATAAATTGGGTCCCAATACCTATGATTATTTATTATAAGGTATGATAACTTGCATTTAAATTTAGTTTTGATCTGGTTGACCACCAATTTAGAGCCACTAAATACTCTTAGTTCATTTACCTTATATTTCAAGTCAAATTATAATCCTATGATTAGTGCTTCATACTCTAAAAGATTATTCATGCAAGGAAACTATAACCTATATGATATTAAATGTTTTCTCCCTAGGGGATATATAGTTAGAAGACCATACCTAATGCCTTATTCGGAATGAGCTCTGTCTATATAGAGAGACCATAGGTCAGGCATGTTTAGATAATGGCTAATGTGGTCCTTGGGTGGCTTTGTACTTAGCATGTAGATACTGAGGTCTAAAAAAAATAAATTTATCCTTTTTATTAATGGTTTTATACTCAATTATCATGTGATTCATGCAGGGTTATCTATTTACCTAGATTTTGTTGGCCACTCCTCTCCATGGAAACCACATATGGGAGAAATTTGTGGCCATATACCCATTGAGGGATTTGGAATAGTCTCTATTGAGGAGCATGCCCTAAGATTTAATAATATATGCTATTTGGATGTCTATGAAGTGTTGAATCCTAGGCTCAGAATACAATTAGATGTGTACATTTAGTAGTTCACCTATCACTTTCACTTTAGACTTGTCAAGCTAGACCACTACCTTATCCCACTTCATAGGGACTAACCCAAGCTTCTCACATATGCCTATTGGAATTACATTAGTCGAGGCTCCTAAATATACTAAGAAATTATTTGTATTCCTTCTAAACAACCAAATGGTTAAGAGGAATGGGGGCACTTCCATATTATTTTTGTGAATGAGCACATAGGTGTGTGTCTCTCTTTGTTTTGGCTGGGTCGATGGGGTTATCTTCTGAGTCAAGGATTTTAGTAGAAGATCACATTGTTCATTGATTTGAACAAGATCATGAAGTGTGATGTTGGCTTTGATATTTTTCATATCCTTTACCATGTTATAACTATAACTTCCTTTACTTTGGACAGATGAGGTTTTTATAGGTGCCTTAGGTTCTTGAGGTCTTGGAGGTGGGGATCATTCCTAGATTTTTAGTTAGGCGGGGTTACACCATTATTAGTGGGAGTTGAGGTAGTAAAGGGTTGCTATATTTTCCTATTCCTGAGGGCATATTTACTCCTCTAGAATTGATGAAATGCTTTCACCTTAATAATACCCTCCTCTGGCTCATTTTCTTCCTTGCTAAGAAAATCCATGGTTTCCAACACCATAGTAGTGATAGGGGATTTACCCATGTTGGATGATTCAGGGTCATTGGGGACCACCTCATATTCTTCCATTTTCTTCTATAAGATCTCAAAAGTAGAACTAGACTCTATGCAGTCCATTTTCCCATGGGCTACCATGTTATGCACTTGACACCAGGCAGGTAAGGCTATCTCAAAGATATTGATCTTGAGTAACCTATTAGGTGAGGATTTTGGGGGATCATAAGAATAGTTGTAGTTCCTACTCGGTGTTTGATATGTGAAGTTTTTACTAGAACTTGTATACACATAATATTTTCAAAATTTTATTGATTATTGACACTTTTTATCTTGTAGGAACCTATCGAGTCTCAATCTCTTACAGTGCATGCCTTATGGGGTGCATCAAGAAAGGGGTGGGTAGACCATCAATGCTTAATAAGATTGTTTCTCCTTTTTACCACTTATATCTACACACTAACTCCCTAAAACCATGAACCCTAGGTTTTTTCTTCTCTTTATTATGCATTCTAGTCATTATCATGCTTTATTCCTTCATTTCTTGCCTAATTTACCTTTTTACCTATTTAGTACACTAGGTCAACCTGGTTGACCTAGTTTATTCTAGGTTTATCTTTGTTATTTTGACTTGTTTGCATCCCAAATGACCTAACACAGACTTTAAGCATTAGCCCAAGAATGTACTAGGTTGACCTGATCGATCTAGTATAACTAACATGTTTGAATAGTTTTTAGACAAGATACTACTTTATATACAAGGTCATTTTCCACCATTTCATAAGAGTTGAAAGAGAGTGAATAAGTGCTAACAAACATCTACTTATTGACCATTATACTTGAGGAATAAAGCTTTAGGGTTCAATACTTTCTTTGGAGCTTTGATCTTATCTTGTGGGGAAGTATTTTGGATGCTTAGGTAGGTCATGTAGCCTAGAGCTGATTTATCTTAGTTATCCTTACAAGCCATAACAATCTCTTGTAAAGCACCTTGGCCAAGGGAGAGGTTGAGACTCGACAAGTTCATCTTTAAAAGTAAGTATTCCTAACTTTATTTCTCCTTTGTAAGAGTAGATAGATAATGTAGTATGCATTCTTCTTTTCCATGTATTAGGATTCTATATACATTGACATGAGTATATGTCTCCTATGCATGTTTAGTTTAGTTGTTGTTTATTTGTTTTGTTCTAACCCCACTTTGTGCCACAAGATTTGGTACACACTAGATTATTTTACTTTTCTTATTATTATAATAGTTTACTTTCTTGTTTATTACACAAGTGAACATAAAATCATAGGACTCTTTTAGGGTTGTTATGTGATTATGTTAGACTATAGGCTTTGGAACCCTTCCTATCATAATGTGTTGTGACAATTGTTATAAGTGATCCCCTAATCAGGTCTAATAGATCCCGATAAAGGTCATGCTCCCACTTAACAAGTGTATCCCCAATTGAAAGTCTAGGTGTGCTCTATCTTATCTGATGTAGAATTAATTCATGCACATCATGTAATTTCAATTGCATATATTCTAGTGAACTTGACATGAATCAAATCCTTGTTGGATTTTTTCACTTTTATTTCAATTATTTTGTTACTTTGTCATCATTTATATCATGTATTTTGACTTACTAGTTTGATTCTATTGATCCAATTTTCTTTTTATTTATGTACATGAATAGGCAACTGGATCAACCAACTTGACCCAGTACAAGTTTTTAGTAATTTTTTGAATACTAATTCAGCCTACTAGGTTGACCTAGTTGGCCTAGTGTATTATTAGTCACTTTAAAGTAGACTCTATACAACCTGATTGATCAACTTGACCCAATATAGATTTTTGGTTTCTAGACTTTTAGATCATCCTACTAGGTCAACTAGCTTGACGTAGTATATTTCCAAATTTTTAGTCTAACTAACTAGGTCGACCAAGTTGACCTAGTGTATTTTTAACACTTTTTTAGTATATTTTTGTATTAATTTGTCGACCAACTTGACCCAATTTATAGGTTTTGGATAAATAGATTTTATCTTTGAGCCATCAAGAGTAGAGATGGCACTAACACCTCCAATTTTTGAGGAGCCCTATAAGACTATGCTTATGGATCATGCTATCACTAGGCCTTACCATTTTTCTAGGTTCCCTAATTCCCATCATTGGTTCACTCATAAGGTTAGTGTAACCCTCCTTAGACCTTCTATTGATCTTGCTCCTCCCATAGTGGAATCTATTTCAGAACCAATTACTAATGCTTATTCCACTATTGATGAACCTACTTTTACTTCTTCCATTAGTACTCCTTCTATTTATCCTACTTCTATTCATTCTCCCTCACCACCTTCTCTTGGTGATGGCTTGCTTCTTTTACTTAAGATGGATCCTTTACCCACCAAATGAGCTGATGCTCCATCTCTTTATTCATCCAAACCTATTACACCTTTTCCCATGAGTATTTCTCTTAAGAATACTCAAAAACATATTTGTTTCTTCTATGGGATAGATAATAACTATTCTACCCATTGTTGTAAGTTATGAAAATATATTGATGCTTTTTACCCTTCTTCCTTGTCAATTGACACTACCATACCTCCTCCAAAGACTCTTCCTGAACATATACCTAAGTATGGTGAGAGGTATTATTTATGGCACCAATATGACACACATCACATTGATCATTATCATATCTTTTAGTAGCATCTTAAGGATAATCTTATAGCTATTAATGGACCTTATACCATTCCTCCCACAAGTCATTCTCACAAGAAGTCTCCTCTTTCTTCTCCCACAACTACACCTCCTATGGTCCATTCACCACCTTCTATGCCTCCACCTACGGTTCCCTCTCCACATGTGGATCTTCCTTCACCCATGGATTATTCTCCACTAGTGATTCCTACATCTCCCATAGATCACATTCCCACAAATTATCCTGATCATCCTTCACCTAATTCCCCTCCTTAGCATGATCCAATGAGTATTCCTAATTTTTTAGTTGAGGAGATTAGAAAAGAAGTATTTGCCTAATATTTAGCAAAGGTTGATGAGACATTAACAATAGTTCATATCCAACTTCATAGATATTTATTCGATGTCTTAGATAATGTGTGTGAATAGATTTACTAGTATTTATGAGCACATTCATGGTGATTTATCATTTACATTTGGATTAGACATGTGTTTTAATCTTATTTATATCTATTTTTTATTATATCATTTGACACTATGCCAAAAAATTTCCTATCTTATATCATGTTTCTCCTTCTTGTACTATAATTAGCTTTTATTTTTGTTTTACATTTCACATATAATTATCTTTTCCTTATCATTGCTTTCTTTTCTTTTAGATTTTTTCTCAAAACTCTTCCCTATTATCTTCATGATTGTTTGCTTTCTTATCTTTATTTTTCATAGATAGTTGTCATGGTGACTTGGTTATATCTACCCTATTCCCTTTGGTTATTATCTCCTTTTACCATGTGATTAGTTAACAAACAATCTTTCTCATTACCATTTCCTTTCACCGGTCCTCCTTTGGATCTCCTTTTTCCTTATTCCTTTTATATGCACTACACATATACATGGTTGAGACTTAAGATCACATACTTGTTCATTGTCAAGCCTAAGTGTCCTAGTCAGTCTTTTGTCTTCAGTTACTTAGCTTCCTTTAATCTTAGCCTATAGATAATTTGTGTGTATCACTATCTCTCTCATGATTGGTCATTCTAAATCTATATGGAGGAAGAATCTTTAAAATCCTTCAAAATAAAGTTAAAAGCTAAATAATTTAAACAAAAGGTAATGATATCAAAAATGCAAAAATATTCTCAAAAGTCAAATTACACTAAAAGATTTGATTCAAAGCACATCTCCTTCTTCTAGTTGAAGCTCAAACTCCATAGTTGTCCTCACAGTAGAGCCGAGGTCCTTTGGGGTGAAGTAGGTTAGTAGATTAGAAGAGGAGAATAATAATAAAAAAAATCTTTTAGTGATACCTACTTTCTCACATAAGTACCCAATCTTTGCAGTAGACTGATGACTCTGTAAGGGGTCCTGAAGAGTGGGGAACATGTTGTGGGGAGGTTGGTCCATTTTAATTTTATTTGTACCAATCTAAATTCATGAGTTGATCTTAGTAGCACACATATTTTCCTACAAATATTTGTGTCTATAGGGAATAGGTTTCCTTTGTACATAGATGACCACTAGTCACTTAGTGTCTTCTCATGTCTATAGTATGCCTCTTGCCTCATAATGTATTCTCATAAGATACCTAAGTCTTTGATTTTTACATTCTATTTTTCATTACCTTTCCTCATATTTCCTCTTGGGAAATATTTTTTAGCTTTCTGATCACTCCCCATGGGATTTCATTTATGAGTTGCTTTGTAAGACCATGGACAAGACCCGACATCCTTCAAAAATTACCACCTTTTCCATCCTATTACCCACATCCTTGAGTTAATAGTATTAATCCTTCTATTTACTAATGCTATTTTGGTACCCCTTGGGTTTTATTTTTTTATTTGTAGTGAAAGACCGTGGATAAGACCCGACCCTCCTCACAAACTAACAAAACAAACTTTTTCCAATAAACAAGTCACCATCCAAATTAAATGTGTCAAGTAAGAGATAAGATTCAATTGATTATGAGGTTATACATCATTTGACATACTTCCCATATTGATATTTAGTATGTTTTATGATTACTTCATTTTTATTTTGCCTTTTATTTTCTTATTTTTTGAGTGTATGTAAGATTACAACCATTTTTTGAATTTCTCATACTTCCTAGCTTGAATTAGTATGATCAATTTAAGACCAAAATTTTGAAAATTTTATTTCTCTTTTATACTTCCCATCATGAAATAGTATAATTGATTAAATTAATTTTGATTTATTTTTATTACCGTTCATCCCCTTTTCATCCCTTCCATTTTATTACTTTGTTTTTCATACTTCCCAATGTGATATTTAATATGATTTTACTTGTTTTAATTTGGCACCAAAATATTTCACATTCATTTAGAAAGAAATATCCCTTTTTCCATCTTGTTTGCCATTTTCTTGGTTCTTTATACTTAGTCATTTTTCATGTTATTACACATTTCCCAGCTTGAATTAGTGTGTAATACATTTTTGATTGATTATATTTTTCCAAGTCTTTTCACCTATTTATTTTTAAAACCATGCATGTGTTATCCATAATTCTAGAAAATAAACCACATCACATATATTTCCTATAGCATATACAACAAAGCTAAATACATGTGCTAGAAATAAATATATCCAAAGCATTCATAACCTCAATTGTAATGAACAAATACAACCATCATAAAGACAACATACACAACCAACACTAATATGCTAAAATTATACATCATATATATATCTCAAGAATTTAATACAACATATAAAACATATACAATGCCAAGGTCTACCTCATCTAATGTATGATCAATCCCATGATATCAATAGTATGATCAATCCCAAGGTCTTATGTCCTCTGACTTGCATGTTAAATAGATCATGAACAAGCTAGACCCAGATGATAGATCCCAATTTGTATAACACTCTCTCCTCTAGCATTATCCTACTCAAGGCTATCATGTATAGTGGTACCTTACTGTTTGACTTGTGATAGAGCACTCAATGTATCATAAGGCCTATCACCACCTTTCTAAGATCCACAATCTATGATATATACACATCATCCATACTCACTCTCTACCCCTATAATATCATCTCTAATCCTATAGCACACATGGCTAAGACTCCCCTCTCTTCTATGCTATATGGTATCCCTACTGTCATTGGTGTTCCTACTATGGGTAGTCTGAGTATGCCATAGACAACCTCTAGTGTGATATCCACCTTTATCACATCCCCATCCACCTCTCATTTGAAGGTGCTGGTCAGCTATTGCCAATAACCAAGGAACATGACCAACATATCCACACTTAGGGGATCCTACACATATCCATTATACCTCCTATACTTATGACTACTAGTCTAGCTCTATTTCCATATGTCAACCTCTCTAATAAATCTAGTAACCATAACATATCTAGTAACCTCTAGAACCATGGTTGTCTTTGCAATCAATAAACAATAAAGGATGTATTAGTTTCTCCATATCATGTATACTCACAATACATTCTATCTTTAATAAAAAACAAACACACTCTCTTCATTTTTATCCCTCTTACCCATCTTTAGTTATTTCAGGCCATTCTATCCCTCTTTCAGCTTTCCACATACTTTTCTATGTTTATTTTGGATCCTTGATCAACCTAGTTTGACAAAAAAATTCCCTATTTTTGTCTTATTTTATCCTAAATTTTTTAATTTTCCTCTTATCTTCTTGTCCTTAGTGTTCAGGTTTTATTTTAGCCCTTACGGATTAACTAAACACCTTTTCACTTGGTTTTAGCTACCATAATACACTAGGTCAACCATATGGATTTTCACCTTGATTCAACCTATGAGGTCAACTTGGTTGACCTAGTAGGTTCAGTGTGCTGACCTAGTGTATTTTTCTCAAAATTTATCTTTTCTTGTTTTCTCCTTATTTCCTTCCAACCCATTTCCTGTCTTCCTATCTACTACCCTTAAAACTTAATTTTGTTCATTTTTGATATGTATAAATGCTTAAAATCAAAATTTACTCAAATTTCACTTAAATCAATGCAAATTTCAAAAATTGGTTTGAGATTCTCGATTACATCCCTGTAGTGTACCTGCTCTCACTCTTGTGGTTCTCTCTTGCCTAGCATGTCATTCCCTCACCATCCTAGCTTCTTTTCTCTCTAGAGCTCTATTTCTCCTTTCTTAAAAATCAAAATAACAAAATGATTTCTCTTTTTCCTATTTATAACTAATTTTTCAAAAATCAAAATTCTTTATTATTTTTCCTCAAATTCCTTGTTTTGCTCATATCTTTGTTTCTGCTCATCCATTTTACAAACCATAAAAATGTGTTAGAGTCATGGTGATTTAGATATCATTTTCCACTATCATATGCCTATCTTCTATTTTTTTTTAATTTTTAGTTAATTTTTGCACTAACTTCTACAGGTTCACCTAATATCCTTTACATTGGATGCCTTCACTTCCTTGCAATCTTCTTCTTTATCTACATCACTATGGTAAGTTAAAGGTATGTGATATTCAATTCTATTCCTTTCATTTATCTTATTTTCTTCCTACTACATCATACTTAGCATCAAAATTGTGTGTTATCATGTTCTATCTCTGAAGCACCATCTCATGTTGCACTTATGTGACATATGTTGAGCTTTAGTTGGTGTATATGTATACACATAATATTTTTAAACTTTTATTGATTAATTACAATTCATATCTTGTAAAAACCTTTCAAGTCTCAATCTCTCTGAGTGCATGCCTTAAGGGGTGCATTGAGAAAGGGATGGGCAAACCATTGGTGCTTCATAAAATTGTTGTTCCTTTTTGCCACTTGCTATCTACATACTAACTCCCTAAAACCATGAACCCTAGGCTTGTTATCCTCTTTCCTATCCATTCTAGTCATTATCATGCTTTATTCCTTCATTTCTTGTTTTATTTACCTTTTTACCTATTCAATATACTAGGTTGACTTGGTCAACCTAGTGTATTCTAGGTTCATCTTTGCTATTATGACTTGTTTTCATCCCAACCAACCTAACACAGACTTTAGGCATTATCCCAAGAATGTACTAGGTCAACCTGATTGACCTAGTATAATTGACATTTTTTTAAGGCAAGATACTACTATATATATAAGGTCATTTACCACCATTTCATAAGAGTCAAAAGAAAGCAAATAATTGAGTGAAGAAGTGATAATAAAGATATAATTATTAACCATTCTACTTGAATAATAAAGCTTTAAGGTTTAATACTTTCTTTATAGCTCTGATCTTGTCTCGTGGAGAATTATTTTGGATGCTTAGGTAGGTCATGTAGTCTAGAGCTAATTTATCTTAGTTATCCTTACAAGCCACAACATCTCTTATGAAACACCTTGGCCAAGGGAGAGGTTGAGACTCAATAGGTTCATCTTCAAAGGTAAGTATTCCTAACTTTATTTCTCCTTTATAAGAGTAGATAGATAATGCATTATGTATTCTTATCTTCCATGTATTAGGATTTTTTATATATTAACATGAGTATATATCTCCTATGCATTTTTAGTTTAGTTGTTCATTTGTTTTGTTCTAACCCCCCCAACTTTGTGCCACAAGCTTTGGTGTGCACTAGATTAGTTTAGTTTTCTTTTTATTAGAATAGTTTACTTTCTTGTTTATTATATAAGTAAACATGAAATCATAGGAATCTTTTAGGGTTGTTGTGTGATTGTGTTAAACTGTAGACTTTAAAAACCTTCTTAGCATGATGTGTTGTGACAATTGATATAAATGATCCCCTAATCGAGTCTAGTGGATCCCCATATTGGTCATGCTCTCACTTAACAAGTGTATACCCAATTGGAAGTGTAGGTGTGCTCTACCTTATTTGATCTAGGATTAATTCATGCACATCATGTAATTTTGATTACATATAAAACCCTCTACATAAATATTACTCACCTACATTTTTAGCCTAAGGAAATCATTTAAATTTTTTTCACCATTTGTTGAATGACATCCAACTCATTCTTTATGGACTCTTATGGTATAGATTGGGTATTTTTAGCTAATACCAACATTACTTAGTTTGGTGTCTAAGGGATAAATTCATTCCCCCCTGGGTTAAGGAAACCTAATAGTTGGTTTGAGGTGGGATGGTCCAGTAGGAGTTGATGCATTATAGGGAGTGATAAAGCATTAGCTCATTCTGATTAACTTTGGGCAAGAAGCTTAATGCAATCATCTATGACATCACATTAGGAGTGGGAGCCATCATGTGGTTGGGGGTTTAGTTTATTATCCACCTTGATGGATCCTACATAAGCTAGGGATATGTCTATTATTGTTACATCCCTACTTAGCAATATGGCCATCCAAGGGTCTAACTCATTCTTATACATTTTATGCACTAATTGGGGATTAAGATGATAAAGCATAGTCCCTTGACTATACATCTTTTAAAACCTAGAATTGAAGCTCCTGATAGACTCATTGGGATCCATTTTAATATAATAAAATTATTGGTATAGGACACTAGGGTCTATCACCTACTTGAATTGGGTGAGGAAGGTAGTAAAGAAATGGTCCCAACTAGGGATAATGTCTTTAGGGAGTTGAAGAACCAATCATATGTTTAATCCATCATTGTGAAGGGTAAAATCCTATACAACACATCCTTGTGTTCTAAATTAAAAAGTCTCAGGGCAGTTTTAAAGGAAGCTATATTCTCTTTAGTTGTCCATCCCACACCAAGAGTGAAATAGGGGAGATATCTCTTAGGTTTTTGGGTAAATCATGGATAACCCACAAGATGTTAGTGGTAGAGATAGCTAACCAGACCATCTTGGGCTGAAAATTTGGAAGAGGTTGTGGGGATAAACTATTTATAATCATGGTATGTCTAGGTTGGTTTATCTTGGATTTTTTATGGAAAAGCAGGGGGGAATTACCAATCAACCATGGTGGGACCTAGCCCTGATAACATGTGAACTAGTCTCCAAGACGATTCATAATAAAATAATGGTTAGTAAGTTATTGTCAATAAGCACAATTCAAACACACCAATAAAGCAATTATAAGTATGAAATACATATATTCAACTGTTATTTTATTGCTAATTTTTGTTCACTCTAAAGTTTAGTTCATGAAATACCTGTGAGATTGGGTATTTCAAAATGAGGAAGATGGGAATAATGATGGAATTTCATCCTCAATTTTATGGATGATTTGGGATCATCATAGGGCATGAATACATGTATTTAAATTCATAATTGAGTTTTCATGAATAGTCACCAAGAGATGGGGTGCCACCACTAAAGTTCAATATAAGATTCTTACATATAGATCTAATTTCTAAAGGTTTTTATTGAAGTTCATGTATTTTTATCCTTTGTTTTCTAAATATAATGGGAAAGGGTAGTTCAATCTTTAAAAACAAACACAAAAGAGAGGGGAAAGTAAAGTTGAAATTAATGCATCAACCATCAAACAAAGTACCCTTGCCATAATTATGCCATTGTAGATTGAGTTTCACTAAAAGTTATACCTCTAATAACACACTTTAGGAATATTTTAAGGAAATAGGGGAACACGCCTCAAATATAAACCTTGAATAAATATAAGTAATAGGATTTTATAGTAAATGACACATAAACATACAATAGTAACTTGTAGACTAGCACAAAAATTAACAGTATAAAAAAAGAAACAATAGGGCTCACAATAGGATTATAATAGACAAATGCATCATAATCACAACATACATGTACTAAAAAGGTATTATTCCAATTAATATAACATATATAAAAAAAATGGAGATGAAATATAATTGAGACACAAAATAAGCCCTTTACAAAAAAGTGGAATTATATTCATTAAAAAAAAGTGTTGTTACAACAATCGATAATGACCAACTTTAAATTCCAAATAGATGAAGGAAAAATAAATTTCAAGAGATTTTTAGTCAAACCTTAAATTACAATATGACTTTGAATTATATAGATAAGGATGGGATTTGTAAACAATAAATACATAGAGGGGAGGTTAGTCTTATGTTAGTCCAATAAAACAAATCAAAGTAGCACACTAAAATCCTAACACTTCTAGCCTAGACACTAGGGAGAGCATAGGTAAAAAAAATGCATATGGAAAAATAACTAAAACATAAAATAAAGCACTCTTTTACCTTCTTTGAAGCTCCAAATGTCTTGTTGAAGTGGCTTACTTGGCTTGTACATCAAGAAATCTTTATCAATAGAGTTCTGTTAGTTTCATCTTTCCTTGGCACCCTAGCTTGATTGATTGGATTACAATTTGATAATTATAACACTACATTATCAAATCTTTGAAGACATTTAGGCACAATAAATTTACATCAAAAGATGTTAAACATCAATAGGTATGGCCTTGTATTTATAGCCTCAAGAATTAACTCTCACCCAAGGTGAGTTAAGGTTGAGTTTAAACATGGAATGGGTTCAAACTAACCCTAGGTGAGTTGAGGATAAATTTATTTGAGTTAAAATTTTTAATATAATTATGATTTTCAATTACTTGGTATGGATCTTAAATTAGATATTTTGGGATATTTTGAAAGAGCTTGACAACTCATAAGGCAATGATGAAAAGGCTTGATATTTTGATTTTTGGAATTTTCATTTTAAGATATTCATTAATTTAAAATGGATAATTAAACTAAGAATTTAATCTTGTTTAATTAGATGGTTTATTTTGATTAACATTTTAGCTCTTTCAAAATTTGATCTAGTGGTCCACTTAATGGATCCAAAAGCCAAATTGATAGTTATTAGATTGCAAGGTGATTGTGAATGAATTCATGAGAGATTATTATTACATATAAGCTAATATCCTAAATAGAGATGCCTCAAAATGATTTTGAGCATTTATGAATGATGTGTGGCCAAAATTAGGATGTTCAATGATTCTTAGGCTTAATTTTTAATGTTTGGTATAAATCGGTTTGAAGTCTAGTTGGAAGCCAGTTGTGGCCAGAATTAGGTGTCTATAATTTGCCTCTATTTGGGAAGATGTTTCAAGCTATATGCATAATAACATCTTCTCAAATAATGAAAAGGTCATGTATGCCTACTACTTCAATAGCACTAGATGAGCTATAGATGCCCCCTTGAAAAGTAGTTGATAAATAAGGTCATGATGGTCAAGGAAACATGATTTATGAGGTAGAGGAATAGGGGAAAGGTCACACAAAATGGTTATTGTGTGAGATGAATCCTAGATGTCATTAATGTATCAAAGTTGAATACATAACGAATAATATGAAAAATCATAAAATGGAGAGAGCATAAGGTTCGTTGGGGGATAATAAAGATGGGGAAACTAAAGGACAAGTGGTTTCTTGTGAATTAACTAGGGGTCCCAGAATCTTTAAGGAAAAGAAGTGGTTGATTTGTTAATTTTTAGGATTTTTTATATTATTTACAAATGTTTTTAAATTTTTTGAAGCATCTCAACTCAATCAAGAATGACAAAATATTAAATGGTCCAACTCATAAAACAATGAGAGCATTCAAACTAAAAAATTTCTCACAAAATGGTGACAACATAGTAAAGGGTGACTGAATTGACCTCAACATGAATTGAGCACTACCTACATAGTCCCAGGATGGGAGCTCAAGTAATTTTAGTTCCACTTGATAGTGGAGGAATATGACTAGGTAGTATCAAGTTCTCAAATTCGGTAAATAACAAAGTAAAACATAAGAATGACAAGGTGGGACTTCAAGGCATGATAAAGATTTTATTTTTAATTTGCCCATAGGTAGTTATAATTAGGAAATAATGGCATATGCAAATGATACTAGTTTTCCTAGAGGTGGTTATAATTAGTAGCACAAAATGAAATACTGATTTTCCCATAGGTGGTTTTAATCAAGAATACTCAGTATGAAATGAAACAAAAAATGAAGGATGCAACTACCAAATTAATATAATAATGGTCCAAGATATTTCCTCTATCTATCATACTAAATCAACTACTAAAACTTGATCTTAATCCCCTCACTGAAGGTACTAAAAAAACCAATGAAATGGAGCCAAGGTTAAAGGGGTTGGGTAGGGAGGGTAAAAAGAAATTTGGTCAATAGTGAAGGTATGGTATAATGGTATAGGGTATGACATAAATAAGATCATAATATGGTACAATGGAAATAAGCCTCATAGATATTAATTCAAGTCTCTCAAGTAAAATAAATCTTGATTTGTATAATGTTCATTGGCTCATCAAGTTCATCTCCATCTAGTGTAGTGAGCCTATATGCTCCAGAGCCATAATTTGCAATAATGATATATGGGCCTATTCAATTGGGTTTGAACTTTTCCTTCTTCTTCTTAGTCATGGTGTCTTTTTAGTTTTATTTGAGTGTAAGACCCCAAGTTTGAACTCTCTTTATTTGATCTGCCAATTATAATGGCCACAAAGTCTATTTTGGTATGCTTGAAGGATGTTAATAGTGGCCATATATTTTTCATCAAATAAGTATAGCTCTTTTAGGCAAGTAACATGGTAATATTCATCATCCAAGATATGATTCAATGATATACTCAAAAAAGGTAACTTGACCTCAATGGAAAGAATGGCCTCAATGCCATAAACTAGGAAATATGGAGTGGCTTCTATTGGGGTATGGTAATTAGTGTGGTATGCCCAGAGGGCATGAAAGATATGGAGGTGCTAACCATGGTCGACATCATTGATAATATATTTAAAGATGTTGATAATGGTTTTATTGGATGATTTTGCTTTTTCATTACCTTATGGGTAATATGCAATAGATTTTTTTTGAGTAATGTTGTGCTCAACACAAAGTGTTTTGATATCCTTTTTATTAAATGATACACTATTATCAGATATAATGTCAGATGGGATACCATAATGACAAATGAGATGATTGAAGATGAACTTGGAATTTTTTTTTCAAGTCACATAAGTGAGCAGCATAGCTTCAACCCACTTAGTGAAATATTTGGTAATGGTAAGGATGTGTTTATGGGCATAAGATGAGGTTAGGTTTATCTTCCAAATAAGATCAAGTCACCATGTTGAAAATGGTCATGGAATAAACATTGGTTTTAATGTTTTGGCTAATGCATGAATTAGATTGGAATGCCTTCAACATTTGTCACAATTTTTGACATAATTAGTTATATCTACATCTATAGTTGGCCAATAGTATCCATTACATAGGAGAGTTTTAGTGAGAACAACCCCAATGGTGTGGGCTCCACATAATAATCCATGAACTTCCCATAATGTTAATGTTGATTATATTAAATTTAAAGAATGAAGTAGAGTTCCATCAAAGCTATGGTGATAAATGGTTGGGCTAAGTAAGGTATATAGTGAGGCTTGATGGTAAAGGCCTTTTTTTGTTTGCGTGATAGGTTTGGTGGCATGATATGGTCATGAAGATAGGTAAAGAGGTTAGAATACCATATAGTGTTAGGACCAATAATATCACAGATTATTGTAAGGGTTGAAGGGTCATGTGATGGCACTAGAAGATTTTTAATAAGGAATTGATATTATTTTGCCTTGTCTATGTGGACGATAAAATAGCTAATGGTGGCCATGACATATACTATTTTGTTACTAGCCTTGGGTATGTGTTTAAATTGTATGTCAATGATTTTATATTTGAGAATGTTGACATAGCCTTGTATAGCACAAACTTGTCATATTTGGTCTAAAAGTGGTCTATAACATAATTGATGATTAAATGAGAATCACCATAAAATTAAAGATGTTGAATGTTCCATTATAATACCTAATGAAGCCCTATGATGAGTGCTTCATATTCAACCATGTTATTAGTAAAAGGAAAGTTGATATATAATGTTTTAGGGATAAAATCTCCCTGTGGTGTAATAAACAATAAGCCTACCCCTGATCCATGTGATGTGAATGATCCATCAAAATATAGCTTTCGGTATTACTCCTTATAAGGTGTTTCAATTATGGTCATGATGGACTTGTCTAGGAATTAAAAGGTTAGTGGTTTAGTATCTACAAGGGGAGCTTCAACTAGATGAACTTCAAGAACTTATCCCTTTACAACATCAACCTTAAAATTAGGCCTAAATACCAAATCCAAACTAGAATATCACATAGAAATGCATGTAATTTAAACAACCTCATCCCAATCTATGGATGCATATTCATGGTCAGTTCAACCATCAAACCAACCTTCCATAACAAACCATGTCTCCATTATACCCTGACCAAGGTAATCCACCCTTGATCAGCTAACTCCACCTTAGGCCAATGTTCCATCTAGTTTCTTCACAAAAGATCTACAAAAAATAAAGGATGCAATTGATTCCATTCATGTAGGGAAATAGACCAAGAAGTTTAATTTAGATGACATGTATTCATATCCATTTAAAATGGAGTATTTGTGGATACCATTTCCTCCAGGGTACAAACCACAAAAATTTGATAAATACAAGGGTAAAGGAGACCTTGAGGCCCATTTGATATAATTATTTGTTACTTTCCAACTAGTGGCTTACAGAGACATTTATTTACTCCTTTTATTTTCTTGAAGTCTAGTAAGATAGGCTTTGGAATGGTTCATAAAATTGCCAAAAAATTTTATATCTGATTTTGATGACCTTTCAAACAAATTTGTGTAGCATTTCTCCTACAATATTGAACATGAGATTTTGTTGGTAGATTTAACTTAGGCCAAGCAGAAGGTTGGTGAAAAATTTATAAACTATCTATAGAGATGGAGATCACTTTCCAGTCACTTCACCCATAGCTTACCAAATAAATAATTGACCATTATGTTTACAAAAAAAATGCACTGTAAGATGTCATATTAGCTGGAGCTATAGTGTGCACATACCTTCAAAGATATCATCGACAAATGTTTATTAATTGAAAATGCCCTTATTAATAAAGGGATTATTATGTTAACCTCATCGAACCAAAACTAGAATCAAAACTAAGGAATAGGCCAAAATTTGAACCCAAACTAAATCCAAGCACAAGCATTAGCACCAACTTAGGCTAGTAACTATGAAAAATCTCATAAATTTAATCACAACAAGAATTATTTTTGAAATAGATTAACCAAGTTTCATCATGTCCAAATGGTTCAAACACTGTCTACTCAACCAATGCCACAAGTGTAACTTACTCCTCATCAGCAACCTATTCATCAAGTATAGCCTTCATAGCAACCTATACTAGCTCAATAAATGCAATAACCTATACCTTTGAAAACCCATCCTCCAAGAAGAAATGTGCCTGCTAGTCAAGTATTTAGTGACCTTGGAGAACTTTTTGAATCCATGTTTCACAATCTAGTTTTAGCTAGCATGATTAGTTGGTGAATTCTAAATCACTATCCTAAGGGTATTTTGTATCTAAACTGGTATAGAGAGAATGAGTTCTATGAATACCATCATGTTCATGGTCATAATCTACATTATTGTGTGCAAATCAAAAACCTCATTGAAAATATGTTTTAAAATGAGGAGATTACATTAGATAATATAACATCTACATCTAGTCATAACTTGGGTATCTACCAAAACCCTTTTTTGCAACATAACAATAAAAACCATCAACAATAACAAAAAATTCCAGAACAAAAACAACAACAATAGTATCAATATGTATAATAGCAATAACATTATCAACAACCATAATAACAACAACAATATTAGTAGCAATAACAACAACATCAACTGAATGGAAGGAACTAAGGCTAGAATGATTCTAATACCCAATAGACTTACCACATAGTTGTGCATGACTACACCAAATTTTTAGGTCATATTGTATGATATTGTGTTTCTACCATCACTATTAATCCAAGACCAAGTTCTAATCAAATAGTACCATTGATAAATAATTCTAATCAACCCATCTATACTAGTGATCTTTCCTTAACCTAGGATCAAAAATAGGTACACTAGTAACTGGAGATTATTATTTTGGGACCTTATATTGATAATTCATCATTATCATATGGCCACAAACAAGAGTACCAACAATTTAGACTTATCCTATCTTTACCCCTCCCCACCATCATTTTATAGCAACAATGGTCTTATATCTAATCTTGATTGTGTAATCATAACTTGATGGTCAAATATTACCATTCCTAGCCCATAACCACCTACCACTGAACCTATCCAACCCACTGTACTAGATAAGAACAAGCTATATACCACTATTAAGTAAAATACATTTGACATTATGGAACAAATTCAAAATACACCCACATAAATCTCCATTTTGGATTTATTATGTACATCTACTATCCACAAAAACATCCTAACAAAGTTCCTAAGCCAATCTTAATATTTAAATAACATAATCCTAGACAAATTCCAAGCTTTGATTGGACATATATCCCTAGGCCAAAAGTTGACCTTTGACTAAAATGAATTGCCATCCCTTGTCCCTCTCCATAATATTTTTTTGTACATTGAAGTTGTCATCTTATGACACATAGTGAAACATGACCTCATATATAATGGATCGGTCCTAAATATTATTTCTTTGAAGCTCATCAATCATCTTAGATATACAATTATTTATCTCCAGCTAGAAGCAATCACTATCAAGGCCTACAACAATGAAGACAAGGAATCACAAGGCACCATCAACTTGCTAGTTATCATTGGGTCCCTAACCTTTGATACACTTTGCCATGTGTTAAACCTAGACTTTTTCTTACAATTTGATCTTGGGTAGACCTTGGATACATGAAATTCATGCAATCTCATCAACAGTGCACCAGTGTCTCAAGTTCGCTCATTCTAATAAGGAGGTCACCATCAATGGATATTTTCACCCCTATGAACATTAAAAACATATAGAGGTAGAGTATGAAATTTATAATTACCATTTTGGCTTAGATTCAATTCCTAAAAAGGATAAAGGTAAAGAAATACTTGTTAAGTTATCAGAGGCCAATTACATAGATCCAGATAGCCTTGATTCATCTTCCCATATGCCACCTCTTGAAGTGTCTAATCATTTTACCATCTCAATTAATGGCCCAAGTGAATATTTGACTCATGACATGTCTCACATTGCCAAGCTTACAAAGAACCCTAAATCCTATGAAAGACCCAAATCTAAGCCACCTTATATTGAATGAAACTTAAAGGGAAAGGGTAAACTTCAAAGTCTAACTCCTGTCATTTTCACATTGGCCACTAGCCAAAAAGAAAGTCCATTTGTAAATGATGAATCTTGGTTATACAATGACAAACTAGTCAATTAATATAAAAATTCTAAATGCCCCATTCCTAATAGGATCATGGAGAATCAAGCCTATGAATGTTGAGGCCTCAATATAAATCAATAAGGTACTCTTGAGCCAATTTATATAACTTCATACAAAGGAACCTATGATCTCACATTTAATCTGCCTGAGGGTAACCCCACATATCTTATTCATGTTCCAATACCAATAACTAGTGATGATTATGCTAACAATGAATCAGAGTTAGATCCCAACATTTATGAAGACCTTACCAATACTAATATATTTAACACTCATACCATTTATGCCATTACCTTAATTAACTAACATAATATGCTTCCTCTTTACTAGCCTCAACTTATAGCCTAGGACCAACAAGAATCCATAGTGCCTATAAATGAGTTTGATAATGATGAGTCCTTTTATGATTTTCTAGGCCTAAGAGACAATATTCCATTGGGAGACCACAAACAAGGTTTCTCTATCAAACTAGATCTTGTAGCCTATTTTGGAGAATAGGTGAACACCTTTAGCCATAAACAAATGAATAAAACATTGAGGTCCTAAATTGAAAACCTCTTTGAGGCACTTTTGGACTAGGGTAAAAGTAAAGAGAAAGGCTAGTCTTCTTGTGAAAACCTATTTTAGGTGTTATTAGATGAGGGTGTTAATATTTCCTCAAACATAGCTTAGGAAACCACTAATGATGAACTTACTTTTAGGTTTGAGTTCAGTTATGAAGAACAACATGCCTTTGACCGAATTATCCAAAATTTTCCAATAGTGTTTGTAACATGGCCATCCCTACCATTGGGAGATTTTGATTCATCTTATTTAAGAGAACTTGAATATCTATTCCAAATAGATAACTTTTTCATTTTAGGCCAATTCAAATCATTTCCAACCATTTTAGAAGATAGATCAACTCTCCTTATAGAAGACACTATGAAAGTCAATATCGGGACAGTAGATGACCCAAAATGAAACAAATTAGGTGTATCCCTCACCGAGGAAGAATGTGAAATCTTTGCAGCCCTTCTAAGAGAATTTATGGACATATTTTCTTGGGCCTATTTAAACATGAAAGGTTTAGACCCTGCCTTGGTTATACACCACCTTATTGTACATCCTAATTCCAAACATGTGAAGTATAAATTATTCAAGATGCATCTTTTCATTGTTGTATTAGTAAAGAAAGAGTTGGAAAAACTCTTAGAAGTGAGATGTATTCAATCGATTGACTACTTAGATTGGATCTTAAATGTTGTGCCTATCAATAAGAAGCCTAAAGGAATCAGAATCTACACTGATTTCAAATATATAAACAAGGCTTGCCCAAATGATGACTTTTATCTACCAAAAATTGACATGATAGTTGACTCCATAGTGGGGTATGAAATGCTTTCACTTATGGATGGATTTTTAGGATACAACCAGATCTAATAGAACCCCATTCACCATCCCATGGGGAACATTTTGTTATTAGATTATGCCATTTTGTCTCAAGAATGTTGGGGCCACATACCAAAGAGGCATGACCATCATATTTCATGATATGATGCATGACATTGTTGAAGACTATGCTGATAGTATATTCGGTAAATCAAAGACCTATGTCGATCATCCAGCTACACTATGAAAAATATTTGAGAGGATTCATGAATAAAAGGTTAGACTTAATCCTAAGAAGTTTGTTTTTTAATTAATTTAGGCAAATTGATATGCTTCATCATCTCTCATTGAGACATCAAGGTTGATTCGACCAAAGTACAAGCCATTATTGATAAGCCACCACCCTTTAATTTGAAGTAGCTCTATAGTTTGTAGGGCAAGATTCAACCTATCAGATACTTCATCTTGTAATTAGTTGATAAATGCCATTTATTTACACACCTATTGAATAAGGGTGTCACATTTATTTGGGATGAAGAATGCCAGAAATCCTTTCATCACCTCAAATAATATCTTTCCAATCCACCTATTTTATTTCCACCTATGCCAAGAGAGTCATTTCTATTATATCTATCTACAACTGACAAATCCTTGGGGGTACTTCTATCTCAACATGGTGATAATGTAAAATAACATGTCTTGTACTGTTTAAGTCATATAGTAGTTGTGTATGAAAAAAACTATACACCTATTTTAAAATCTTGTTTAGCTATGGTATTTATAACATAGAAACTATAGCATTACATGTTAAATAACAAGACCAGAGTTATTTCCAAAGGAGATGTGTTAAAGTATCTACTATCCAAAACAACTTTATAAGGCTAAATTGCTAAATGGATCATGCTTTTGAGTGAGTTTGAGATTGAGTATGTAAACTAGAAATTTATAAAGGGATAAGTTCTTGAAGTTCATCTAGTTGAAGATCCCCTTGTAGATATTAAACCATTGAGCTTTTAATTCCTAGACAAGTCCATCATGACCATAATTGAAACACCTTCTAAGGAGTAATACCGAAAGCTATATTTTGATGGATCATTCACATCACATGGATCGGGGGTAGGCTTATTGTTTATTACACCACAAGGAGATTTATCCCTAAAACATTCTATATCAACTTTCCTTTTACTAACAACATGGTTGAATATGAAGCACTCATCATAAGGCTTCATTAGGTAGTATAATGGAACATTCAACATCTTTAATTTTATGGTGATTCTCATTTAATCATCAATTATGTTATAGACCACTTTTAGACCAAATATGACAAGTTTGTGCTATACAAGGCTACGTCAACATTCTCAAATAGAAAATCATTGACATACAATTTGAACACATACCCAAGGCTAGTAACAAAATAGTAGATGTCATGGCCACCAATAGCTATTTTATCCTCCACATAGACAAGGCAAAATAATATCAATTCCTTATTAAAAATCTTCTAGTGCCATCACATGACCCTTCAACCCTCACAATGATTTGTGATATTATTGGTCCCAACACTATATGGTATTGTAACCTCTTTACCTATCTTCATGACCATATCATGCCACCAAACCTATCATGCAAACAAAAAAAGGCCTTTACCCATCAAGCCTCACTATATACCTTACTTAGCCCAACCATTTATCACCACAGCTTTGATGGAACTCTACTTCATTCTTTAAATTTAATATAATCAACATTAACATTATGGGAAGTTCATGGAGTATTATGTGGAGCCCACACCATTAGGGTTGTTCCCACCAAAAATCTCCTATGTAATGGATACTATTGGCCAACTATAGATGTAGATATAACTAATTATGTCAAAAATTGTGATAAATGTCGAAGGCAATCCAATCTAATTCATGCATTAGCCAAAACATTAAAACCAATGTTTATTCCATGACCATTTTCAACATGGTGACTTGATTTTATTTGGAAGATAAACGTAACCTCATCTTATGCCCATAAACACATCCTTACCATTACCAAATATTTCACTAAGTGGGTTGAAGCTATGCTGCTCACTTATGTGACTTGAAAAAAAATTTCCAAGTTCATCTTCAATCATCTCATTTGTCATTATGGTATCCCATCTGACATTATATCTGATAATAGTGTATCATTTAATAAAAATGATATCAAAACACTTTGTGTTGAGCACAACATTACTCAAAAAATTTCTATTGCATATTACCCATAAGCTAATGGAAAATCAAAATCATCCAATAAAACCATTATCAACATCTTTAAATATATTATCAATGGTGTCAACCATGGTTGACACCTCCATATCTTTCATGCCCTCTGGGCATACCACACTAATTACCATACCCCAATAGGAGCCACTCCATATTTCTTAGTTTATGGCATTGAGGCCATTCTTCCCATTGAGGTCAAGTTACCTTCTTTGAGTATCTCATTGAATCATATCTTGGATGATGAATATTACCATGTTACTTGCCTAAAAGAGCTAGATTTATTTGATGAAAAATATATGGCCACTATTAACATCCTTCAAGCATACCAAAATAGACTTTGTGGCCATTATAATTGGCAGATCAAATAAAGAGAGTTCAAACTTGGGGTCTTACACTCAAATAAAACTAAAAAGACACCATGACTAAGAAGAAGAAGGAAAAGTTCAAACCCAATTGAATAGGCCCATATATCATTATTGCAAATTATGGCTCTGGAGCATATAGGCTCACTACACTAGATGGAGATGAACTTGATGAGCCAATGAACATTATACAAATCAAGATTTATTTTACTTGAGAGACTTGAATTAATATCTATGAGGCTTATTTCCATTGTACCATATTATGATCTTATTTATGTCATACCCTATACCATTATACCATACCTTCACTATTGACCAAATTTCTTTTTACCCTCCCTACCCAACCCCTTTAACCTTGGTTCCATTTCATTGGTTTTTTTAGTACCTTCAGTGAGGGGATTAAGATCAAGTTTTAGTAGTTGATTTAGTATGATAGATAGAGGAAATATCTTGGACCATTATTATATTAATTTGGTAGTTGCATCCTTCATTTTTTGTTTCATTTCATACTGAGTATTCTTGATTAAAACCACCTATGGGAAAATCAGTATTTCATTTTGTGCTACTAATTATAACCACCTTTGGGAAAACTAGTATCATTTGCATATGCCATTATTTCCTAATTATAACTACCTATGGGCAAATTAAAAATAAAATCTTTATCATGCCTTGAAGTCCCACCTTGTCATTCCTATGTTGTATTTTGTTATTTACCTAATTTGAGAACTTGATACTACCTAGTCATATTCCTCCACTGTCAAGTGGAACTACAATTACAAGGTGAGTTACGGTTGAGTTTAAACATGGAATGGGTTCAAAATAACCCTAGGTGAGTTAAGTTTTACTCTAGTTTAGTTAAAATTTGTCATGTAATTATGATTTTCATTTACTGTAATAATGATAAAAAGGCTCGATTTTTTGATTTTTAGAATTTCCATTTTTAGATATTAATTAATTAAAAATGGATAATTCAACTAAGAATTTATTCTTGTTTAATTAGATGATTTATTTTGATTAGCATTTTAGATCTTTCAAGATTTGATCAAGTGACCCACTTAATGGGTCCATAGGCCAATTGAAAGTTGTTAGGTTACAAGGTGATTGGGAATGAATCCATGAGAGGTTATTATTACCTATGAGGTAGTATCCCAAATAAGAATGCCTTAATATGATTCTAAGCATTGGATAATGATGCATAGCCAAAATTGGGATGTTTATTGATTCTTAGGCTTAATTTGCAATGCTTGGTAGAAATGAGTTTGAGGTTTGATTGGAAGCCAGTTGTGGATAGAATTAGGTATCTACATGATTCAATCCAAATAGTGTGAGATTACCATCCTAAGACATGATGGTCACTCATGTAGTTACAACCATAATTTAACATTCAAAAAAAATGAAATCCCTTCAAGCCCATACAAATATATGTGGGGGACCACCTCACGAAGGTGGCTATGAAGATCTAGCTCCCAACTGCTTTGATCTCACATCCCTAACTTCTAATGTGGTTACCATGAGGTTGAATTCTTAGTCTAGATTAGAAAGGTTCATTGGGGCTCCTTGAATACTACTTTGGCCTAAGTCACTAGACTCTAGTAAATTTATAAGGGTTATTATATTGACACTTGGACCTTAAACACATGGTTGATGCTTGTCATAGATTACATTGATAGCTCAATAACTACCTAGACCTATTCCCTACTTGATTTAGCAGCCTTTTCCCTTATGACCTGGTCAAAGTGACCCAAGTGGAATCCAAATTCTCCCATGTCTAGAAGGGTGCCATCTGAGTGGAATGACATAGAGATATTGACCTCCTTGAAGTAGGCCAATATATTTTTCCTTCCCTCTCCTAAGGGTCTTATTATAGTTTAAACCACATCCAATGATTCCTCCATATCCACTCTCATGCTCTTGACATATGTTTAATATAATCTTAGGTCTAAGGTGGGCATATATTTCAATTCTAATAACATAAATTTATTTATAAACACTAGTAGATTATTATACTTCTCATCTATCTCCATGATCCTATTGATGTAAGCCTAAGTCCACTAGATAAGCACATTGGTCTCTATAATAGTTTCTACCACCTTCCCCATAAATGAGAAGAGTAGTAAGAGGCCATCCTTGACCTACCTAATTAGTCTGGTGGGGAAAGAGCTCTTCACCTAGGTTTCTAGTGTATAAATTTGGATTTGCATGTACTTGAGGAACTTCTCTGACATATCATGAGTTGCTAGATGAATAGAGAGTATATCTTTAGCCATATTTTCTTCCTTAGTGGAAGTCCTCACCTTGGTGAGGGAGAAGAAATCCTTTTGGGTTTGCCATACCATATGGTTCCCCTCTTGGATAAACATATATGTTAGAGTCCTATTCATGCATCCTATGGCTCAATCAAACCTTTATTACACATTTTGGTCATCTTGGACTACCATCTCCAGTACTTATGACCTTGGAATCATTCATTGGATTTTGTGAGGTGTTATAGGGGTAGTAGAGATGGTAGTTAAGGATAGAGGATGAGGTAGAGGGGAGATAGAGGAAATGGAAGGGGTGAATGAGGAAATTAATGGAGGTAGAGGGGTCAAGGGAATAAAGTGAGAAAGGATGAAAGGGGAGGCCCATGGGAACAAATATGCCCACCATTTCTCTTGGGTCATGTACACCTAAGGGGTAATAACTATTGATAGAGAGGTTTTTAATAGAAGGGAAGAGATTGGTTGGTTGAAGCTAAATCCCTATGTGCCTAGAGTAATGGAAAAGGGGGGGGGGGTTAGGGAGAAATTCATAGAGCCACCATGATCAAGGATGGAGGAACTATTGAGGTTGGTGGAGAAGTCTAGACTAGAGTGGAAGGTCTCTAAATTGAAACTCGAGGGTGAGTTGCCTTTTGATTTTTCTTGGGTCTTTATCCTAGGTCAGCACTAAATGCTATGGTGGAAGGACTAATAGGGATAGTAGGATCTATGGGGTCAATTATGAAGGCTAATAAATATTCAAGGGAGGTATTAAGATGAGTGAAGGGGGCATCATGATAATTCCTTATACTAGAGATACACTCTTGAATGTTGTAAATAAAGCCACTAATGAAGATGTGCCTTTGGGTACCTAAACTGAAGGCATCAAGTAGGTTATGGGTTGTGTAATGGATGGGGTAGAAGGAAACAAAAAGGTAAGGATGATCAATTGAATCAAGGTTAAAGGTACCTAGGTGAAAAATGGAGGGGGTTATAATAGGGAAAAAAGTAGGAACCACTTGGGGAGCCTATTGAAAGGGAGTGGAAATTATGGGTGTCATGACTGAGAGCTTGAAGGTGGTGAGATTAAGGGGTGGAAGGTAGATGGAGGAAATGGGAGATGTTAGGGGTGGAACTTATGCTTGTGTTTGTTGGGATACTTGTTTATCATGTTGTATAACACTAGGTAGAAGTGTTAATAGATGTCTTAGATGTGGTTCAGATACTAATGTCCATATAGTTTATAAAGTACTACATAGACCATCAAGCCCCTAAGAACCCATGTAGGAAAAGTGGATGGCTTGAAAGTGAGTGTCCCATAGATTGCATCTACAAGGTATCTCATCATGTATAAATTCCCTCCTACCTAGGCATCCTCTATGGAATTGACCAACTCAAATTTGATCAAACCTCCCATGTCTAAAACTTTAGAGCAAATGAGGATCATATGAAGGAGGGGCACCCATAATTTGTTAATGTGTAAGAAGTCCTAGGTCTTGAATAAGCAGCTCAATAGAACCATACCCACCTAAAAATCCTCCTAGAAGGTGAAAATTGTGTATGCATTGATGTCCTCCTTGATGACCCACTTAACATCTAGGTTCTTGGCCTAATCCTATAGGATGCCATATATCTAGAAGGTCCCAGTCTAAGTTTTCACCACCATATTATTGAGGTGTGGAGCTAAAAGCTTCACAGATGAGCAAATGCAAAGTTGCAAGATTTACACAATCGCCGATGTCGGTCAGGGATCGACTAGAGGCTGTCGACATCAGTTATAGATTGGCCAACATCAGTCATGTGTAGGCAGACAAGGACTGACATCAGTCACATGTGCATTCTAGAAGTCTTTTTTCATGGGATGAACATAATGTTTGCATGATTAGATTAGCTGTTAGTTGTAAGTCCACATTTCTATTTTTGGCAGGACTATTTTGAACCCTTGATTAGGAGGTGTATCTAATGGTTGAGAATGCATAGCTCATGATCCCTAATTCTATATAATAGGGATAGATCTTCATAGCTTGTAGACATGAGTAACAAACAATTCAAGTAGCTAAATTGTGTTTGTAATTGTGAGAAGAGAACTCTTGAGGGAAAGAGATCTGTACATCTGAGAGGTGTGGAAGAAAGAGAGATTTCTTCAATCGTATTTCCTTCTAAGAAGAGTTGAATAAAAGTTTTCATTGTTTCTTGTATCTCATGTTCTTTACTGATTCTAATTTCTAGTTGCTTATAATTCTAGTTTAATTCTGTGTTTAGTTTCTTGCACAACAGTAATCAATTGTTCTTGTTACAATCTTGACAAGTGGTATCAGAGCTTGGGTTCACTAACAGGTGGTTTAGATCTGTTTAGTGTGTTTTGATTACAGGTCACTCACAGGGGTTTCTATTTGAGTGGGAGTAAAGCAATGGGAGAAGAAAGTAAACTAAAAATGGATAAGTTCAATGGCAAGAACTATCAATTATGGAGGATGCAGATATAAGATTATCTGTATCATAAAGATCTATACTTACCATTGGGTGGATTTTCAAGCAAGCCCAAATATATGGAAGATGAAGAATGGAATGTTCTTGATAGAAAGGCTCTGGGATCCATAAAGTTGAGCCTGGCATCTTTTGTGATATCCAACTTATCATAGGCAAAGTCAACGATAGAGTTAATAGATACTTTAGCAAATTTATATGAAAATCCCTTAGCTTTAAATAAGGTATATCTTATGAAGCAATTATTTAATTTGCATATGCAAGAAGGTAGATCTGTATCTACTCATCTAAATGATTTCCATGCAATAGTAAATCAGTTAAATTCAGTCAAAATAGTGTTTGATGATGAAATTATGGCTCTCTTAATATTATGCTCTTTACCAGAAAGTTGGCATAGTTTGATAATGGCAGTTAGTAATACTGCATCTGCTATAAATATCTTGAAAGTAGATGATGTTGTTAGTGTAATCTTGAATGAATAAATTTGCAGGAAAAGCATAGAGGAAACATCAGGTAATGATTTAAATATTGAAAGTAGGGGAAGGAAAAAAGAGAAGCGTAGGTAAGGGAGATCAAGGTCTAAGTCAAAGATGAGCAGTAGATCCAAATCCAGAAATGGAAAAAAAAATAACTTGCTAGAATTGTGGAAAGAAAGGGCATGCAAAGAAAGATTGCTAGTTGAAAGTTAGAGAAGACTATCAGAATGAAGGTAATGAAGAAGCAAAAGTTGCAGGTATTGTTGCACAAGATGCTTTTACACTTTCTTTGGATAATAGATTAGAATTGTGGGTTGTAGATTCTGGTGCTTCTTTCCATGCTACCCTAAATAGAGAATTTTTCACTGATTATGTCCAGGGAGATTTTGGAAAAGTCTATTTAGGGGATGATGAGCCTTGTAAAATTGTTGGCAAAGGAAAAGTGTAGCTAAAAATGTAGAATGGAAACACATGGGTGTTGAAAGATGTCATGCATGTACCCAACCTAAAGAGGAATTTGATTTCTGCAGGAAAGTTAGGGGATAAAGGTTGCACAGTAACTCTCACAGTTGAATCTTGGAAGGTTTCCAAGGGTGCACTTGTTTTGGCCAGAGGTAAGAGAGTAGGTACTCTCTATTTATGTAATTGTATTACTAGTTATTCTCCTTCTATATTATCTACCTCAGATGTAGATGCAAAGTTATGGCACCAGAGGCTTGGCCACATGAGTGAGAAGGGAATGAAAGTTCTTAAGTCAAAAGGTAAGTTTTTAGATTTGAAAATCATAGATCTAGATTTCTGTGAGAATTGTATTTTTATGAAATAGAAGAGAGTGAGATTTCTCAAAACTGGGTCAACAAAGAAGAAGCACAAGTTGGAGCTTGTTCACACAGACGTGTGGGGACTAACTCAGGTAGCTTCTATTGGAGGATCACAGTACTATGTTTCTTTCATTGATGATGCTACAAGAAAGGTATGGGTTTATTGCATAAGGAAGAAATCTGATAATTTTGACACATTTATAAAATGGAAAGCTTTGGTTGAGAATAAAATAGGTTTGAGATTGAAGTGTCTTAGATTTGACAATGGTGGTGAGTACTACAACTATAAGTTCAACAGGTACTATTTTATTAATGGAATATGTAGGAAAAAGATGGTTCCAAGGACACATCAGTAAAATGGAGTTGCTAAAAGGATGAATAAAACAATTTTGGAGCATGCATAGAGCATGAGGTTGCATGCTGGTTTGCCCTTACAATTTTGGGCAGAAGCTATAGACACTGCGGTTTACCTGATTAACAGAGGACCCTCTACTGCTCTGTATGGTGGAATTCTAGAAGAGGCTTAGATAGGTAAAAAGGTAGATCTTTCATTTCTCAAAGTTTTTGGTTCTGAAGCTTTTATGCACGTTGATAAAGAAAATAGAAAGAAGCTGGATGCTAAGTCTATGAGGTGCACTTTTATTGGTTATGACTCTGGAGATTTTGGATTCCAGTTGTGGAATCTAGGAACTAATAAAATTATTAGAAGCCATGATGTTGTTTTCAATGAAAAAGTGATGTACAATGATCAACTCAAGAAGCTAAATAATTCTGAGTAGAGAAATGTTGATTTTGATGAGGTGATGATCCAAAATGAGCTCGTAGGAAAGAATTTTCACACTCAAGAAAACACAGACACCGACGTCGACTAGGAAGGAACTGACATTGGTCGAATAGGAACCGATGTTGGTCAGATAGTGACCGATGTTGATTAGGAAAGAACTAATGTCGGTCAGGAAGAATTGATGTCAGTCAGGTATAGGCCTAAAGATGATTGAGATCGGTCACTGATAGAGAATTTGGGCAGATAGCAAGTAGTGAATGAGTCTCAAACACCCAGGAGGAGGTCAAAAAGGGTAAGTAAACCTCTAATTTGATATTCCCCTTCATTATTCTAGTTATTGCTCACTGATAGTGGAGAACCAAAGAGTTTTGATGAAGCAATGCAGGTAGAAACCCAGAAACAATGGGAGCTTGGCATGAGTGAGGAGATTGATTCCTTAAAGGAGAACCAAATGTGGGATTTAGTTGAGTTTCTAGTGGGTAAGAGAACACTAAAAAACAAATGGGTTTACAGGTTAAAGGAAGGTGAGAATGGACACATGAGACATAAGGCCAGGTTGGTAGTAAAGGGATTTGCATAGAAACCAGGTATTGATTTTGGTGAAATTTTTTCTCCTATAGTAAAAATGACTTCTATTCGGACTGTATTATCTTTAATTGCTATTGAGGATTTTCATCTTGAGCAGCTTGATGTTAAGACAATGTTTATTCATGGGGATTTGGATGAAGAAATATATATGGATCAGCTGGAGGGTTTTGAAGTCAAAGGTAAGGAAAAGCTTGTGTGCAGGTTGAAGAAAAGCTTATATGGTCTTAAGCAAGCTCCTAAACAATGGTATTTGAAGTTTGACAGGTTTATGACTAAGCATGGCTATAGTAGATGTCAATCTAACCATTGTGTTTATTTTAAGAGATTGGATAATGGTAGATATATTATCCTATTGCTATATGTAGATGATATGCTTATTGCAGGTTCACACATGCAAGATATTTTTGAGCTTAAGGTAAAATTAGCTCACACATTTGCCATGAAGGATTTGGGAGTAGCAAAGAAAATCCTTGGCATGAGTATTAAGAGAGACAAGAAAAATCATAGGTTGATTTTATCTCAAGAGGATTATGTGAACAAGGTGTTGGAGAGGTTTAATATGCAGGATGCAAAACTGGTAAGTATACCTATGGCTGGACACTTCAAGTTGAGCAAAGATCAGTGTCCTAATTCACATGATGAGGTAGAGTACATGAGTAGAGTTCCATAAGATTCTGCAATTGGGAGCTTAATGTATGCAATGGTATGTACTAGACCTGATATTGCCTAAGCAGTGGGAGTTGTCAGTAAGTTTATGGCTAATCTAGGGAAGGAACACTAGAAAGTAGTTCAGTGGATTCTCAGATATCTGAGAGGGACCAATAGTAGGCATTTGTGCTATGGAGGGTCAAACACTTCTCTACATGGATATGTAGATGCGGATATGGTAGGTGACTTGGATGGCAAGATAAGCACCATAGGTTATGTTTTCACTATTGGTGGAACAACAGTTAGCTGGATTTCAAAGTTGTAGAAGGTTGTTGCCTTGTCTACTATAGAGGCATAATACATTGTAGTCACAAAGGCTAGCAAAGAAATGATATGGATGACACGGTTCATGGAAGAGTTGGGAAAGGAGCAAGAGAGTTGCAAATTATACAATGATAGTCAAAGTGTAATTCATTTGGCTAAGAATTCAGCCTTTCATTCAAGAACCAAACATATATAGCTTAGGTACCACTTCATTAGACAGGTATTGGAGGATGGTGAGTTGAAGCTGGAAAAGATCCATACAGATAAGAACCTTGCTGATATGTTAACAAAGCTGGTAATAAAGGAGAATTTGAATCTTCATTCAACTTTTGTTGGTCTTCAAAATTGAGCTTGAAGATAGAGGAGAAGCTAGAAGATGTTGCTGTACAGGTACAAGTGTAGCTATTTATCTCCAAGTGGGAGATTGTTGAGGTGTGGAGCTAAAAGCTTCACAGATGAGCAAATGTAAAGTTGCAAGATTTACACAGTCACTGATGTCAGTCAAGGATCGAATGGAGGCTATCGACGTCGGTTATAGATCGGCTGACGTTGATCATGTGCAGGTAGACAGGGACCAACATCGGTCACCTGTGCATTCCAGAAGTCTATTTTTGTGGGATGAATAGAATGTTTGCATGATTAGATTAGCTGTTAGTTGTAAGTTCACATTTCTATTTTTGGCAGGACTGTTTTGAACCCTTGATTAGGACGTGTATCTAATGGTTGAGAATGCATAGCTCATGATCCCTAATTCTATATAATAGGGATAGATCTTCATAGCTTGTAGACATGAGTAACAGACAATTCAAGTAGCTGAATTGTGTTTGTAATTGTGAGAAGATAACTCTTGAGGGAAAGAGATATGTACATCTGAGAGGTGTGGAAGAAAGAGAGATTTCTTCAATTGTATTTCCTTCTGAGAAGAGTTTAATACAATTTTTCATTGTTTCTTGTATCTCATGTTCTTTGCTAATTCTGATTTCTAGTTGCTTATAATTTTGGTTTAATTTCATGTTTAGTTGCTTGCACAACAGTAATCAATTATTCTTGTTACGATCGTGACACATATCATCATAAGAAAAGGTGAAATCTAGGAGGGATTAATATGCCTTGTAAGCATTCCTAGAGATGTCAATAATCTATTTCTAATATTTTGGAAAGTAGACCCAATCATGGACTCTATTCTACACTTGGATGGTGATGAGAAGTATGTTATCAAACAGGTAAGCATAGGGGAACACCTCTAGTTTGGTCACAACTCTATGAAGGCCACATTTCTTGTAATCCCAAAGGGTATCTTTAAATTTTATCTATTCATCATTATCAGAACCAAAGTCGTTGGGTACCTATTTAATTATTTTGAATAGGTCATTGTAATGCTTGAACTGGGTCAAGAATTTTGGGAATATGGTATCCTAATACTAAAGCTCATCCTTGGGATTTGAGGAGGATGCAACCATTGTATCAAAATGGAGGCCAATAGAGAGGTAATGATTGTAAGGGGAAAAATATAGGGGTATGTGATGAGGATTGGAAATCATGGATTTTAATTACTATTGAGGGTATATAATGATAACCATTAGTGAGCTTTTCTTAGGATAATTATAAAATCATACATTCATCCCCCTGTGTTATTGGTGTTAGGTGGATTGCTTGCTATGAATTTAAATTTGAGTTGGTGTCTAGATATCCTCTCTTTATTTCCTAATTCAAAGTTAAATTCAGAGCTCACTATCTTCCATCCCTAACTGGATTTAGTAATGGTGATGCAATGTTTTAAAAATGTCTAATTAGGCCTAACTTTTTATTTTGTTAATGCCCAATGTGGTAGGCACATGATCACATCTCCACAAGGTTTCTTAGTTAATTCATGCCTTACCATGTGTCATCTACTTATTGGACCTCCTATTAATAGTCAACACCTAAGAATATATTTTTACCTCATGCCATACCCTTAGGAAGGGTCAAGTGTTACTTAAAGCCATGTGGCATCCTTTGATTGCTCTTTAGGTTACCTCTATATTCCATTATAACCATTATGGCACCTTAGGTGGGTACCTAATCATATGCCTAATTGTGTTATGTGTCATCCTCTGAATGGGTCAGTATTTCCCAAGATCTGACATCTCTAATAGGTTTGGGGGACTGGTCACTCTGACACGGTGTTACATGGCATCCTATAAGTGGGTCAGGCTCTCCTACAATATAATGTATATAATATGTTAGGGGACTAGACACTTTGACATGGTTCTACATTGCATCCTCTAAGTGGGTCAGGCTCTCCTAGTCTCTAAAATCTATGAAAAGTATAGGGGATTAGCTGTTCTAACATGGTGTTATATGGCATCCTCTGAGTATGCCAAGCTCTCCTAAGATCTGACATCTCTGATAGGTATGGGGGACTATTTGTTATGACATGGTGATATATGGCATCTTATAAATGGTCCAATCTCTCTTATGTTCTAACATATCTAATAGGTCCAGGGGACTAGCCACTCTTACAACTTGTGATGTTGTACCCTCTAAATGGGTTAGGATCTCTCGAGATCTAACATATTTAATAGATATAGGGGATTGGATACTATCAAAACTTATGATGTGGCACCCTTTGAGTGGGTCAAGCTCTCCCAAGCTCTGACATCTCTCATAGGTCCAAGGGACTGGCCATTTTGACAACTTATAATGTGGCATCCTTTGATTTGGTCAGGCTCTCCCAGGGTCTAAAATATCTAGTAGGTTTGGGGGGTTGGCCAATCTGATAACTTATAATGTGGCATCCTATGAATTTTCGATTTTTTCCTACATAACCTATAAAAAATGTGAAGTAAAAAATGAAAATATGCACAATCCATTAATACCTTACCCAACTGCCATTAAGATTTTTATTTGTCTTGAAGGGCATTAGGTTTATTTCTCCATGAAAGTAACAAGACTATATGAACTTATTTTTAAAAGATTAATTGAAATGTTACCACCCTAAATATTTAAAATAATAATCCTACCTTAGTCATAAAATAAATACGTCTTGTCATTGCTTTGGGAAATCATGACAACACAATATTTCAAGGACTTGGTCAGATGGAGCCAATTAGAATAATAAAATAGACTCGAGAGCTCTGGTTTGATAATTTTTAAATAGGGGTCCCCCATTTACAAGAAAAAGGGGTCATATTGGCCACAAAAAAATCATAAATCTTAAAAACTTAACCTTATCCCTTTTTTTGAACCATATTTTAACAATACTCTAGTGCTTACTATAGTTTTTGTGGGCCAACTCCCAAGCATCTTCTAGTTGGATAATATACAACAACCTTGAGTATATCTTATTTTTGATTTCCATGTACTCTTTCATAAAATTATAAGTAGGAAACATGAGGGTGATTTGGAAGATAGGCTATAATCCATACACCAAAAGTATTGGTGAACTTCTAGGTGCTTATTTATACCAGATGTGATTGAACCATAGAGCATATTTCAATAATGAGTGCCACTCTTTGGGCCTCTTTTTAGAATATTTCATGATCACATAGATCATGTTATTATTTATAAATTATATCAACCTATTTACATATGTATAGTAGTTAAAAAAGAATCAAAATGACTCCATGTTCATACACTCACTTGATAATCTCTACAAATTAGAATGCAGGTCCATTGTCTTAGACTATTAGCACTAGTGTGCCAAAACAAGCGGTTATGTTTTCCTCTATAAATTTAATTACATCCATGGTGGTACTATTAATCATGGATACAAATTTATTCCACCTTGTGTAGTAGTCAATAGTTGTGATCATGAATATGTGTCTAGATAAGGAGTTTGGATTGATAAGTCCTATGAAATTGAGTCCCCACTATGTAAGTAGTCTTCCTTTTATAACAGGTTGCAAATGCATTGCAATATGAACCTCTAATATAAATAAGTCTTGACATTGGTGACACAAGTGTACATGGGTATGCAAATCCTTAAATATGTTTGGATAATAGTATCCCACTCATAATATTTTATGTGCAGTTGTATTCCCAGATGGATGGTTGTTCCCTAGCTTTTCATTAAAATAAGTCATGACTTCTTTGGAATCTTATTCTGATAGGAATTTTAGGTATATACCCTTATAATTATTCTTATAAATAACCATTTTATTTAGCATATAGTGGTAATATTTAATCCTAAGGGTTCTTTTCTATGTTTAGGTGAGCCCCAAAGGTGCACTCTTATAGAGAAGATAATGGATGACTGGAGCATACTAACACTTGTGTAGTATTTTTGATTGGTCCACTTGGTGGAAAATAATCCTGGGGTTAATATTTATGATCAACTAAGTCCTTGAACTCATAATAGCTTATCAAGTATAATATATAGGTCATAATCATGTATTTTGGCCATCTAATGACATCTGTGTTCTCCCAATTAATTTTGTCCCAACATGAGCTTTACAACTGGGTCTTAGATAATGGCATACACCTTATTCTTAAGTATCTAGTGTCTGAACTTAATTACCAATTTTACCAACCATAACAATGTTTATCTAGAGTAGATTACCTAAGATCAACATCATTTAAGTTAGTACTCATAAAATCAATTGGGTGTTCTTCTCCATCCAACTTCTGGGTAAGCACCAGAGCTATGGTATGCTTGGAAGCAAAAGAGTAGAGGTAAAAATATCTGTTGTAGTATGGGCTTATCATAATTAGTGATTTCATTTTCTTGTATAATGGCATATTTAATTTATTATAAGGCCTTCTTTGTTTTATATTTCCATACTAATTTCACCTCATTATTACATTTAGAGGTTTAACAATTTCAACAATGCCTAAATTGAACTTTCTTACAAAGTTAATTTTACCAAATAAATATTTTAATTCCTTCTTATTATTATCAAGATGTAACCTATAGATAACATAATCACATTCCGGGTCAATATAAATACCTTCCTTTGTGATGATGTGACCAAGAATCTTACCTTCAATAAAATTGAACACACTTTTCTTTGGGTTTAGGGATATACCATATCTCTTCTACATATTTCAATTTTTTTTTGTAGATGGTGGATGTGATCAAACCTATATTTTGAAAAAATATTCAAGTCATCCATGTAAATAATAATGCACTTTTTTTTTATCAAACTTTCAAAGGTGGATTTAATATCTCTATAGAAGGTTGCACCTACATTGGTTAAGTCTAATGGCATACTTTTATAGGTGAAGGTGCCCCACTTTGTGGTGAATAAGGTCTTAGGTTTGTCTCCTAGGTTTATCAAACCCTGATTGTATCTTGAGAATTTATCAATAAATGATATCATTTGGGATATACTCACCATCTTTATGACTTAATCGATGGAGGGAAATGGATAATTATATTTATCAAAGGCCCTATTTAGGTTATGAAAATACACACAATAGGATCTCCCCAATCTTTTTTAAATGGGATAAAAATTAACTACCTAGGTAGAGTGGTAGACTAGGAAGATGATCTCAATTAAAAGGATCTTGTGAACCTCCATATGTATGAGAAATTCTAGGATTTAGTTCATAGGCATTTGCCTTTGTCTAAAAGGTTTCTAGTTTGGCTTTAGGGGTATAATATTAGTTATTACACTTGGGTTGAAGACCTTAAGGTCTCCATATATGCTGGTGATGGCATACCTATACTTAAATAGTAGCCTTATGAGTTATTTAATCTTAGATGGTGTATAGTTAGGGACAACATTGATGGTCCAAGATTGATCAAATGACCCAAGATTAATAATATTAGACTTTTAGTCCATAATCTCAATTTTTGGGGAGGGTGCATAGGTCCATTTAGGCCAAACATCCACTCTAAGGAGATCATCCCTTTTAGGAATCAATTATCTTTGAGGTTTATGATGTTATCCAAGACATAATCTTCATTTCTTAGGTCATCTTTCTTATCCCCATTTATGACTTGAGATTTAAATACTCCAGTAATGTTGAGGAATTCCAAAATGTGTTGGTCATCCTTAAAAACTTGAGATTTTATGATGTTTTCTGGGACTAAAGGACACAAGATTAGTTCAATAGAAAACTCATGTAACCTTGAGTCATCCAAGGGTGATATATTTTTAGTGGAAACTACCAATGAGTTGGTCACCTTGTTTTGCTCTTTGGGAATAAGAATAACATTAAACACAATAAACATCTTTATTATTTCCCATGCTTAGTGTTTGTATTTCCTAATATAGGGTTTACATTGGAATTTTCTCATGGCTTGGTTTATGACCAATTAAAAGTCTCAAAAAACCTTTATCTCCTTAAATATATGTTTCAAGGTAAATTATAACCCAAGGATCAAGGCTTCATATTATGCCCAATTTTTAGTATAGGTAAACTACATTCTATAAGAAGCTTAGTGTCATTTTACCTACGAGTCAATTAGAAGGACTCCTACCCTAGAACCTTGCTTAGAATGGTTCCAATCGAAGTACAAGGACTAGAAACCTATAATTTTAGGATCAATATTATTTTTATCCTTGGTTATATATATAGGGAATAGATTCCTATGTCTAAGGACACTAGATTTACTTTTTCATTCACAACATTGTATTTCATGATCATGTGCTTCATTATAGGTTCTCCATATACCCATATTTGGTTGGCCAAAACTCTCTAAGGTAACCACATATGCAAAAAAGTCAATGTCCATGTATCAATTAAAAATATTAAACTAGTCTCTACTAAGGAGCATCCTATAGGCCTCAGGGATTTCCACAACTTGGATATCTATGAACTCTTGGATCCTAGGCTCAAATTCTAATTGCATGTGGATATTTAAAAATTTATCAACCACTTTAACTTCAGATTTATCTAACTAGACTATTATCTTATATGTACTTAATAGGGACCAAACCTAGCTTCTCATATATTCCTATGGGTATCACATTAGCTGGCACTCATAAGTCAACCAAATAATTATTTAGGTTCTTTTTGTATAGTCAAAATATCAGGATAAAAGGGGTAACTTCAATTTTTTTGGATGACCACATTGGTGTGGGAAGCCTTTTTTTGGCTAGTTTGGTCTCTTAGTGAGTGATTTCAACAAGAAGTATCTTTATTTAATGATCTGAGAAATCTCATAAATCATGATAATTGCATTGATATTCTTCATATCTTCCACTATATTTTATCATGTTTTTCTTAGGGTATGTTGAGCATATATGGATGCTTTAGGCTTGCTAGGTTTTGGAGGTGGTGGGTCATTCTTAGTCTTGGGGTTAGGAGGCATCACACCGATATTAGAAAGAGTAGAGGTAGTGAGGATTTATTGTTGTGTTTGGTTCCTTAGGACATAGTTAATATTTTATAACTACTTGAAGGTGTGCACCTCACTTTTAGCCTCTTCTAGATCATTCTCATATTGGCTAGGGAGATCCATGGTATCTAACACCATCATTATGATTTGGGATCTAATAGTGTTATGGGATTTTAATTAGTTTAGGATGACCTAATATTATTTCATTTCACTTTGGAAGATATCAAAATCACTAAAAAAATCTATGTAGTTGAGTTCCCCATATTGGGTAGTGTTGTGCACCTGACACCAATTTGGGAGGGATATCTCATAGATTTTGATTCTAGATAACTTGTTGGGTGAAGGTTCTAGTTGCTTATTGGGGTGATTTTAGGATATATTATGTCTTTGATATGTAAATTTTATATTATATATTTCATCACTAACATTCCCCATTTGTTTCTAAAGACCTAATAAATCATTGCTTAGCCTCTATACCATACATTGGATGGAATCTTACTCATTCTTAATAGACTAATGGGGTATGATCTAAATATTTTTATAATAGGAAGTAATTCTTGATTATGAGTTTGAGGGATAATTTAGTGTTTATTGGGGTAAGGAAACCCATGTGTTGTTTGGGTATGACTTGTCTCAACAAAAGCTGATTTGTCACTAATATAGGTTAGAACATCATGACATTTTGGTTTATATTGGGCATGAGGTTTAAGGTAGGTAAGCTCAGAAATGCATTTAGAATGGGTAATATTATTTGATATTGGGTATTAATCTATCTATCCAATTTAATGGCCTTCACATAATCCAATGTAAATCTACTATAAGGGGATCCTATCTTAAAAACATGGTAGTCTAGGGGTCTAAGGAGTTCTTATACATTTTAAGCACTAGTTTAGCAATAGGTGGATAAAGCATGGTGACCCAAATATACACCTTTGGAAATTAGCATTGAAATTTATGATAAGTTTATTTATTTCCCTCTTAATATAGGTGAACTACTGATAAAGGACACTGGGATCAATGGCCTACCCGAACTAAGCCAAGAAGGTATTTCTAAATTGTCCCCACCTTATGATATTATCTTTAGTGAGATTGAGGAACCAATCATATGCTGCATCCATCAAAGTAAATGGATATAAATTGAAAACCACATCCTTATGTTCAACATTCAGGAGTGTAAGGGTAGTCTTCTATGAGGTCACATGCTCCTCAACCATGTTCCCCACACTAGGTGTGAACCATGGGAGATACCTTTCTATGTTTCTTAGAAAGTCATGAATGAATATAAGAACATTAATAGTTGACCCAACTAACTAGGACATGGGGGTATCCATCATTGGTGGTCTATTCAAGGAAGACTAAGAGGATGAGTTATTGGGGACAATTATAGACCTAGGTCTATTTATGCCAAACTAGCCCTCTTATAGAATTTCAAGGATGAAATAAGCACTTTGTCATGACCAAACCTAGATCTGGTGATGTACATAGTAGGATTTAGATTAATAATGGGTAAAATGTTGGGTTAAAAATCCTATTATTAGGAATCCCTCCTATCACCAATGGTTATATAGTCTAAGGTCCTACTCCAAGAAATGCCTATGAGATTAGGTGCTCATAGAGTATTTTGTGATAATAATGTACTTTCATCCTCCCATTTTAGGGTTGATGGTAGACCATCCTAGTGCATAGGATGTAGGTATTGGTATGCATGATATATCCTAAGTGAAATAGATTTATGAGAGATTCAGTGATACCACTAAGGATCCAATTCTCAGTTTGATAAAGAGGTTATGATTCGCACCCAATTCCACTAATTTCAATCTTAAACACTAATGGCTTCACTTCACCAAATTCTAATTAAAGGGGAAAGACTATTTGTTTCGAAAAAAATAAAAATAGAAGGTAAGGTAAGGTATAAAAGATATTCCTTTTTCATAAAAGATGTTAGTTATTCAAGGGAGAGTGTGTGCTTAGCCATAGTTATACCACTATATTCCAAGTTTCATAAGGAACACAAACTTATCACCACATAGGGAATGTGTGAATGATAAATATATGAAATCTCCACTAAATATAGACACATAATAGGGGGCTATATTAAATCACACATAGAACCTTCAAATTTATTTTGAATCATCAAGCACATAGACTAAAGAGTATTTACATGAAAATGAAGAGAGTTTCTAAATAATTAGAATATAAAGCCACATTCTAATTAATAAATTCATCATATATAATAGAGAGAATTATTTATTCTTTAACACTAGCATTCATTCAAAAAACATAAGAATTAATGGACAATATTTATATAGATTGAAACACTATTGTGAGAAAAGTAAGAAAACTTTCATTAATTTCAACAAAGTTTTGGCTACATGAAAAAGGCTAACTCTTTTAAAAAATAAAGCCACCTTTATATGATAAATTAGGCCCATCTTTAAATAGCATAGGCTCTCATTTTGGGCCATGATGACATTAAATGGTTATAAATATATTTTACTAGAAAATATCTCATATCCCATAATAAGTGGAACAAAATCCCCAGTCCCCACTAGAAAAGGATTAGGAGGAATTTTGAGGGGGACCACTCCCCAACTACTTGGGATGTGCCTCCTCAGCGACCAATACAATTTCTAATAAGTTAAATTATTAGTCTAGATTTTTAATATTCATGGGAGGATCTTGAAATATCACCCTATCTTGATCTAAAAATCACCTATGCACTCAGAGTGGGTCATTGAGGGAAATCTTTACTTTAGACACTTGGCTAATACTTGTCATCAACTAGGTTGATAGATCCATAACTGCCTTGGACCTAGCCCTATTGGCCTTTTCCACATTTGGTGGAATTAAGTTAGTATGACTTTAAACTCCACCTTATCTAATAAGGTGCCATCTATATGTAATAAAAAAATGATGTTAACCACCCTAAAATATGTCAACATTTGCTCCCTATCCTTTTCCATCAATTTGATAATTATTTACACTAAGGTTATCCATTCCTTAATTGATGTTCTCAGGTTCCTAACATAAGTGTAATATAGGTTCAAGTTTATTAGAGGCATGAGAATGATATCTGATAACATGCCCTTGTGAATAATCACAACGACCATTTTTCATTTGTTATCCTTGTGAGTAACTCTCTCCAAGTACACGTGCACATTGGAGGTTACCTTTAATCAAAGTTAGTTATTTGATCACTTACCCAAGGGACATTAAGATATTCATAAGGACCTCCCTAAATTTTCCAACTAGTTTTACTAGGAAAGTACTCTTGAACTATAATATGAGTACTTGTATTTGCTCATGCATATCTTCTATTAGCTTCTTCATGATCTCATTAGTAGCTCGAAGAACTAACACTAGATCTTTGGCCACTTTCTCTTATCCACTAGGAATATTAATTTTAGTGAGGGAGAATCTTACTCGATTCTCTAGACCATAGGATTTACCTCCTAAGTGAAGTTCTATGTGAGAACTCTCTTCATGCTCCCAGAAGTCCTATTAAATTATCACTAAACATATATATCTCCATTATAGATCATATCTATTATTTATGCTCCTAAGGACTTGATGGGTCCAACCCAACCTGGTCATGAAAATGTCCTTAATGTGTTGGAAAGTGTAATAAGAGGGGTGGAAGAAATTAAAGTAGAAGATGAAGGCCTAAGAGGAGGATGAAGAGATGAGGTAAAAGTAAATATGATAGAAAGGAGTGGAAGTGGAGGTGTCAGGGGAGTGAAAGGAGTGAGCACTAATTAGGAAACCTATGGGAATAATTGGGCTCATCATGGGTCATGTGGATGTGGGGACTAATGGTACCTAAGAGAGGTGTGTTCAATAAGAATGAAGAAATCAACTGGTTGAAGTTGAATCCTTGGGTCCAAGGGGTGATGGAAAAGGAGGACTAGGGAAATATAAGAGGGGTAAATTGAATAGTGGTCTAAGAGGGAACAATAATAAATTTAACAAGGGACTAAAATCGAGTCACATTTGGCTTCTTTTTGGGCCTCTTGCCTAGATCAATTGGTAATGAGGCTATAGTGGGACCAGCCAAGGAAATAATTGGAGACTATTTCATGGGCACCATAGAATTTTCCCTTTTCAAAAATTTAGGCATTACACTCAATATAACATGAACTACAGTGGTAGAAGGGGATAAAGAGGTGATTGTTTTTGGAGTAGAATGGAGATCTGAAGGAGTGGATGTAAGGGTAGTAATGTTAGGGATCACCTAAATTATGCACATAGGTGTACTCACCATTGAGGTGTCCATCTAAACTATCATGGTGGGGATATCAAGAGGCATCCATGCTTGATAGGTGACTAATGGGGGCATTGACTAAGTAACCATAGAATACATTGATACTATAAAACTTGGGCCCACCAAGGTCTAAATACTTCCTAAAAGGATAGAAATAATCTAAACTAAGCTTGATGCCATAGTGGATGAGGGCCATACAACTAATTCACCTGAAGACTAAAGAGGACACATTGAGACTCTTTTGACCTAAATGGGCTAAGTAGGGGGGTTAAGAAGTATTAATGTTGAACATGGTCAAAGTAAATGGGACTTGAGTGAACTAGGGAGTGGGTAAGATATAAATTAGGGGAGGAACCATTAGGATAGGCTTGGTGGGAATAGGGAAACTTGGGGGTTACCCATGGTTTTTTGATGGATGGTTATAGTAGGGGAAGGGATCTGGTGCCTACTATTGATCCCATTTAAGGCTTGCTTTAAGATTATTATTGATATTGGAGTGTAGTTCTTGTGCCACCTACAACTGAATGACTTATGGACATGGAGGTTGAGGATCCAAATCTCATGGAAGTGAAGGTGGTAGGATCCCTTATATGATCCTCTTAGATATGTGGGGCATGGTTTCTTGGACATCTCCTCCTAGATGAGAAGGTGTGGGCCCCACATTTAGCTATGGTAGATGTGGTCATATAGGTTGTATTAGTTTTTCCTTATTATTTAGCTTAACTTAGGTCTACTTTCCTTTATTATTCTCTTTTTCCTCAACACATGATAATACTTCATTGTCATTGGCTGAGTTGAGGTGTACGTCATCATCATCATGTGGTTCATGATTATAATTGATGTTGAGTTAGGTCATGTGTTTCACCACATGGGTATGGATGACCCAATGAGGATCCAATATTTTTGCTTTGCCATTCTAAAGGCATAAAAAATTATGTTGGTTACCATCTTCCTCAATTAAGGCATATTCTTATACTTGTGGTGGTTGTTGATGATTAAGAATTCTAGGCATGCTTTTTGTTGACAGTCATATGATAACCCCATGATGCCTTTAACCAACCTATGAGTAATTAATTACTTGGCAAGATGATCCAGAATTTGATAAGGTAAGAAGATAGGGGCTTGTTAGATACTTTATAATTCAATTATGGTATGGTCTTGATAATACCAGTAAGTCTCATTGGGAAAGAACATCCTTATATCCTCAAACATATTGGGCTTCTCATTTATGGATTGGTAGACCATAAGGTATAAGTGCTAAAAAATATCCTAGATATGATTTTGGTAGTGGTGATAATATAACTTGTAGAAAACAATGTGAACTGTAGAACCCATAGGAAACTATGGTAGGAATGTTGACCTATCAAAAAAGAGGGTTGTGTAAAATGCATTCATGATGTAGGACATCATGTAAAATTTTCCTCTAGATCAAGATTTTGAGATGGCCTTGACAAGATTCAAGTGTATTACACTTCTTAGGTTTGGGACCTCCTCCCTTATGATAATCATGATCAACAAGGGAACCTATAATATGTTTACATGCATAGTGTCACTGGCCTCAAAAATGTAGTTTATTAGGAGCATTCCAACATGAACCCCATTCTATAAAAGGTGATTGATTACCCAGTCTTTGAGAACCTTGTATATCTCATGGGTATTGGCCCATGCATTTAATATGCTTTGATAATAGATAATGTTATTTGGGAGGTTATAATACTGATTAAAGGTATCCCTTGAGATATATATGATTAGGTTCACCAAATTGGTAGAATAAACCAAATCCTAAGTTATTCATTGAATATGCTTGGAAGTCCATAATAAGTTATCAAAGAAGTCCACATAGGGGAACACTTTAGGCTTGGTTAAAACCTTATGTAATATAGACCTCCCCAATGCTATGATATCTTCAAGATAATTGGTCTCATTCTCATCATCCTCTGAGGTAGGCATCTACACATCTTCAATTTCCTTAAAGACCTTATTATATTGCTCAAACAACACCAAGTTTGGTAAGAAGGTGGTATCCTATTACTTAGGATCAATTTTACTTTTTGAATATGAAACAACCATTATGGGTTAGAAATATCTTAGCACTGAGTTATGGGATGAAGAGAAGCACTAAAAGTGTGAGTAACAACTATGGAGAAGGATTCTTAGGAATTGGGATTGGTAATAGTAAGTTCAACTGATCTAAGGACTTAAATAGATATACTAAGATCCCTTGTATTAATGGTTTTCTAGTATCTCACCTTGTATGAGTTTGAATTTGGGTTGGTGGCATAACCCACTCAAACATTCCTAAATCTATCATTAACTTAGATAATTTGAAAAGGATACTTGATTTATATTTTATAATGGTGATTGGAAATTTATCAATTGTTTAATTAGAGCCTTGTTACCCAAATTAGTTAATGTAATAGGGTGTGGTAGGCACCCACTTATAATAGCCTAAATTAGTGCCTTTGGTGCCTCTTAGTTGATCCAAGTTACATATATTGATGTGGAACCTCACTTGTAGGATATTCAAATTGAATGTAGTTGGTGTGTACTCCTTTTATTTCTTCAAGTATAAGACTTAACTACCTATTCTTATTGATATTACATGATGCATAATTGGTTTGTGGTTCTAACTATACTTCTTCTCTGGCCTAATTGTAAAATTCCCAAGCCCCATTTTTTTAGTTTATATAGATGTGACACATGGTGCCTTCTCATTTTCCAAGATCTCTTAGGGATATAAAAACTTTGATACCTTGAGAGATTGGTAGGTTTGACATCTTCCATGTGGTGCCTTCTCATTTGTCAGGTTCTCCTAAGGCTCTAACAACTCTGACACCCTTAGGAGATTGGTAGGTTTTATGACTTCCATGTAGTACCTTCTAATTCATTGGGATCTCCTAGGTCTTTTAAAACTCTGACACCCTTAAGAGACTGGTAGGTTTGATAACTTCCACATGACATCTTCTCATTTATCAAGATCTTTTAGGGCTCTAATAACTCTGATACCCCTAGGAGATTAGTAGGTATAAAAACTTACACTATGGTTCCTTCTCATTCAGTGGGATCTCTTGAGGATCTAATAAATCTAACACCCCGAGGAGACTAATAGTTTTGATAGTTTCTATGTGGCACCTTCTCATTCATCAAGATTTATCTAGGATTTGACAACTCTGACACACTCGAGAGATTGATAGGTCTAATAGCTTTCATGTGTCACCTTATCATTATTCAATCTATCCTACAAGATTAATGGAAAATGATTAAGTTAAAATAAAGTCCACATAGTTAATTAAAATCCCACCTTCATGTCCTTAATGTTTCATGAAATTTCAAGTAGGACTCTAGGGTGACATCATTTAGGATGGCCTGCATACCTTTAAGTCTATAAAATAATAGTTATCATAATAAATTCTAAGCATGTAGAGGCATTCACTTTAAAACATATAAGGGAAATGTTGTCATCAAATCTTTCACCCTTGAAGAGGGTGTTTAAGCCTCTTCTAGATTTGGGCAACATGGGAACACTTACATGTATGTGGGTTTACATATAGTGGAAGTGAGCCTCTAGATTTTAAGGTCTAGCTCCTTGAATTTATCTTGAAAAGATTATTACCTATCTAATGCTTGATTATGGGGGAAAAGGATTATAAATTTCATGAAAAAAATTATGATAAAGGGGTGATGCACCAAGATGTCTTTCACAAGACCATCATTCTCTATGACAAAGAAGCAAGACATACAACACTAGTCTAAGAGTCTTAAAATGTACTAGCATTAGTGTTTCAATATAAAGGTGATATTCATGAAATTTTTTTAAGGAAAATAAGACCATAGATTAGTTGTAGATAATAAGGCTCATTATACACTTAAGATATATTCATACATTTGACTACACTTCATATGACTTATTAGGTTGAAATCACTAGCATCAAACATAGAAGGATTGAGAAAAAGAAAGGATAGATGAATATCTCTTAACTATTCACTATAAATCTCTTCACACACTTTGACAAGATAATATATGAACTCAAACTAGATTGAATTTATTGTTATAAGGAAAATTACAATGTCAAAACTAGCAGGGCTTCACTGTACATGGGGTGGTATTAGATTACAAAGGCCAAAATGGTAGCTACTTATAGAACTTCAGAGAGAGGAGAAAATAAATAAGTTCAACGGTTACTAGAACACATATCTACCTGATAAGAAGAGTTAAACTTATAGGAGGATGAATTAATAAATATACCATGCAAGGTCTAATGGGACTAATGGTTCTTGAAATAGAAAACTCTTGAAATGTGGGACAAAGCTCCGTTTGCTATGCATAAGAAATAGCCTTTTATCATGAATGATCTCTCAAGCATTTGAAATTGAATTGGAGAGAGTCTACACATATGATATGATAGTCAAAAATATTTTCCAAGTTGTTAGCTATCTTCTAGACATTTACATTTACCATATGTAGTCACTCATTGCTTTCTAGGACTTTGTTCTTTACATCTAAAAGTCACTATTCATCTTTAGTCTTTGACTAAACTTTCATGGTGGCATATGAGTTTGAAGAGATTGCTTTGGTATAGAGTCCTTTAATCCTACATATTCACCCATGTGACCTTCCTTACCATGTTATTCATACTATTATAAAATTTACTCTATCATCATTTGAACACATAGCCCATCTTGTCCAATCGAAGTCCAATCAAATTTTCCCAATCAACCCCTCCTACAATTTATCTACTTTGACTTTCAATGCTAGATATTGATCATTGATCCAAGATATTGAGATATGATAGTTGGAAACATTTCATTTGATCTAAGCTCCTTGAATTATTGACCTTGCTCATACTGTTAGATTTAGATGTATGATTAAACTTGAGTCATAGATCATGATTAGATTGCTCAAACATGATTTGATCTCATGATTCATTAACATTTTGACTTTGCTCACACTTTTGATTTGATTTTTCATGATAAAATATGCATCATATATATTTGGAACCCATTTATATTGTCAAATCATCCACTTCGTTAATTTTGGTGTATGATGGAATGCTAATTATTGATCTTTTAGGACCCACTATTTGAACTCAAATGACTATTTTATGGGGCCCAAACTTGATGTTTTTATGCCTATATTTGACACATGTATGAATGTTTTGATGTCTACATGAACATCTCCAAGATATTTGAATCCCAATAGCTATTTTCCATGACTTAAATTTGATGTTTGTACGATTGTTGATGATGTCTATGAGACTTTCAATAACATCTATGCGACTGTCACTTTTTGAATGCAAATTATTTCTTCTTAGGCTCAATTTTAATGTTTTCACAAATGTCATACTCTGCTAGATCAATTTTCTTGAAACAATTCAATTCCTTTAGAGCTTTTATTGCATGTAATTTCCTTAGGGTCTTTGTGTTTGGGATAATTTCCCTGCAAGAATGATGGCTTTAAATTTTTTGCCTTGACCAATTTTCTTGAAATAATATGGGTCATCAAGATTTATGTTTTGAACATTTTTTTTGAAAAAATATGTCCTTAGCCTTTTGTATCGGATAATTTGTTTGAAATAAATTAGACTTGGCTCTTTTACTGTGAATAAAATGTCTAAAAGAAACAAACCTTCAAGATTTTTGCATTGGACTATTTTTCTCAGACACTTTATCTAAAATTATTTTGTCTTCAAGAAGTGGAACAATTTCCTTGAAAGAAATACTTATGCTTTAGACATTTTTCCTAGAAGAAATAGGTATTCAGGATTTTTTTCAGACAAAATGTCTGATGAGTCCCCAACACTCAGCCAAAAATTTGAAAGAATTCTAGACTTATTCTAGAAACTTCCATTTTATCTTGTAAAGGCTCTGATGAACTTCTAAGGCTTGTTTAGCTCACCCCATTATTTGACTACTTAAACAATGTGAAAACCTATCATTTTCATATATGATTATAAAATGACTGATAAGATATAAAATGACACAAGAACTAAACTAGATAATGACCAAAACTAGAATGGCATATGAAATAAAATTAGATGAACTACAACACACCCTATGACATTATAATCAACCCGTATTTAAGATTTTGACTATAAGGGGGTTGATCCATTTTAACTTGAGGAAAAAATGGTCAATAGGAAACATTAAAAAAAACATAGTTAACCAAAGGGATCTCAATGGTGATTGTTTTTTCATCACAAATGTTATGAATCACTCAACATACCAAGGCAAAATAAGGGTACAATATTCCACATAGTTTGAGATTAGGAGTAAGAATATTGGAGCAATGGTAAACTTTCAAGTTGAAAGTGTTTAGATGGGTCCCCCACTTCTCCAAAAATTGGTGGGGGTCATTTTGGACACAACACAATAGAGTATAATAGTTTCCCAACATACCCATATTCTTAAATGTAACTTTTCATAATGGATATTGGAAACATAAATTCTAAATTAAAAGATACATGACTTCCCATGTTGATTTTCCCTGATCATCTCTCACTCTATCTATTTAAGCATGCCTTGAAATATTGGGCACTTGTAGAGATACATTCATTTATACTTTTCCCTTTTTTTTTAAGGCATTATGAACATATTCTTATAGTTAGGCTTTCTTAGTGAGATCATATTAATATTTCATATAAGTTCATAGGTTTAAATGGTATAAGAGCACATATACTATATTTTAATATCCAAAAAAACATTTCCACATAAATCATCTTACCCATATTTAATTAGATAAGAGTATGTTAAGTATAAGACTTCAATTTAAACTTAGGGGTACATGTTAGTAATAAAATTTTATCCTTACTATTAAATAAACTTAGAATCTAACCTTAAGAAGAAATCACGACCAATACAATTTGAGATTTCTTTCCATTATAGTGTTAACATTAATTTATCTATCAATACATTCTATAATCCAATATTGAAAAAAAAAACCCTTCACATCAATACTCTATAATACCTTAGAGTTGTCATAACAAGGTCAGAGGAGTATTATATATATATATATAAATATATTATATTCCTCTAACCTTGTTACACACACACACACACACACACACACACATATTATATTCCTCTAACCTTATTACACACACACACACACACACACACACACACACACACACACACACACACACACACACACACAGAGAGAGAGAGAGAGAGAGAGAGAGAGAGAGAGAGAGAGAGAGAGAGAGAGAGAGAGAGAGAGAGAGAGAGAGAGAGAGAGAGAGAGAGAGAGAGAGAGAGAGAGAGAGAGAGAGAGAGAGAGATAGATATATATATATATATATATATATATATATATATATATATATATATATATATATATATATATATATACATATACATATACATATACATATACATATACATATACATATACATATATATATATATATATATATATATATATATATATATATAGACACATATAGATATAGATATAGATATAGATATAGATATAGATATAGATATAGATATACATAGACATAGACATATACATATACATATACATACATACATTCATACATACATACATATATTCTTTTCATATACAAAATATGGGATTGAGTATAAGGATACAAGCATATCCTAATTTTGTCTACACAATGTTAGTTTTTACATAACCTAAAACCCAACTAGCTTCATACATAATTCATTTTAGTTGCCTAGGCACTATCTGATTATAAGCTCTAAGAGGTGATAAGGTATTAGGTACAAATGGTAATTGTAGCTGGATTTAATGTCATCCAAGTATTATTTTAGTATTATACTAGACAAGTCATACCAGACTAATAGGTCACATGCATTATATCTTAATGCTCCCACTATTAACAAATTTTAGAAATTATAAATGTCTATATTATATAACAATACCTTCATAACAAGGTAGGGACACGAATTTGTAATAAGGTTATTTATTTATTTCAAAATAGTGTGCCTATAAATAAGTGGCATAGAAACATCATACTATTATATAATAGAGAGTTTGAGATCCTAATATGATGTTAGAATAATATAAACATAAGTCTAACATCTATAACAAATTATGTTCTAATTGGTCCCACTCCAATATGAATTGATGACATTTCCCAAGGAAGATTTTATAAAAGATTCACCATACATCATACAATCTATTAAGGAATTTATTAAAAAAGTGAGAGATAAATATTTTTCAAATTAAATATAATTCATTAATCGAATGGCCCATATAAGGGTTCATGAAAACATACTACATACAATTCCCAACAAAAGGCTTCATTTAATTTTATTGTTCATATTTTGTTTAGCTTCGTTTCTAAAATCATGATACTATAGTGAAGTTAATTCTTTAGAGAAAATAAAGCTACTGTTATCAAATAAAGCTACTGCCATCAAATTTGCATTTATCAAAATAATATGAAGCAAGGGGTCAACACATAGATGGAATGTTATTCCTATACTAATATTAGAGCTTTCAAGAGGAATATATTCGATCATTGAAAATGGTCATAAAAACCATCAAAGAGAGGGTTATGGATTCAAAATATAGTTCATAAAAATGGTAAAAAATCACCCATGGGATATTTACACAAGTATGAACATTTTAATATCATTGAAATACTTTTGCCAATATTATATCCAAAATATAAATAAACCAAATATCATATTTCTAGAAATTCATGAATCCATACCAAAGTTGTTCAAAATCCAAAAACCATACCGCACAACATACATATGTCTTTATACACATCTATGCTTATGCTTTTACATTTACATATAATTGTATACATACATATTCAACAAATACTATCAAATATAAAAATCATACCCAATTTAAAAATAGACATTTTATAGAAATAAAACATGAATCATGGCCCATATAGTTGTAGATATAAGGAAATTATAGACATGCTTGAAACCTTAAAGTAAATGTAGGTTGAGATAAATTTCATTAGTTTGGACTAGTTTAATCTTTGCCCAAATGAGTTACTTTCATTATTATTCCCTTTCAACCCAATATCATCTTTGCTAAATTATATCCTCCTCTTCTCCTCAAATATCTTAATGACTTAGCCATGTCATGGTTGAAAATAACATTGCCATAAAGGCCAAGGTGAATGGAGTGATAATCCAAGGCTGAGAATACCTTATCTAAATTCATTTATTCCAAATTATTCTTCCTTGCATGAAAACCATAATAATTTGATTTCCTCTATCTTATTACCAAGTCAACTACCTTAATAGCCATTGAAATACTTATAAAGTGGTTAATAATTCTATTCAAATTAAACATGGAGTGCACCTTAAGTTAATGAGAATACATTATAAAATATATGATTCCATTTTAACATTTGAAAATCATATTAATTATATACCTTGGTCTTCAACATAAAAATAACATAACCTCAAGTCTAGTTTCTTCACCAAGGAAAATCAAACATAAGGTGTTAAATATTCCAAGTTAAGAATTACTAATTAATATATGGTATATACAATATTAATGTTTCACCCTATAAATTTATTATCACTTAATGATGCCTTTACTCATTTAACATGGTTACTTGGTGGTAATTCTAAGGTAAAATAATGTTTCATAGGATCATGTTTTAACACACATACTTGGCTTCATATACTGGTGAACAACATATTATAGCTTCCCATAACAATATATAGCTTTTATTTAGAACATAAACATCCAAGTAAATAATACATATTATTTTACAAAACTCTTGCATGTTTTCCCTTAGTCTATAACACAACTTGGAATTATAAGGCACATAATGGGGGATGTGATAAATTAAAACCAACACCTATGAAACTAGCCAAATTCTAACCAATAATCTAGTTAGATATGCATTATAATGGAATAATCAAATACCAACTAATTTAATTATAAATATAAAATACTTAATCAATACTCTAGTCAAATTATTCCAATACCATGATCTCATTACAAATACCCTTGGTAATTTTATCAACGCAAGGAAATCAACTAGAGAATGTGCCCATGATTTCATGAAAAAGATGGAATCCTTTAGAAAATAATATTGATCACAACATGAGTGACTAAAACCTTATTAAAATCTTAATCATCACTCTAAAAATTACATTTCAAAAGGAAGTAAGGTGCTTCTCTCCTAAGAATTTGGAAAAATTCTTTGATCAAGATAAAATATAAGATTACCTTATGGACCAATTTGACCCTTTTCAAAACTAAATTAGAATGTTTTCAAAAAAATACAATCATCAACAACACATATCAAAGCAAACCTCAAATTAGGAGTATCATCTTCAAATAATAATCAACATAATCAAAACCCACCCTTCCCTCTCTTTAGTCTCTATGAATTTAATCCAAAGATTATTACTTTGTAGTTATTCCCTAGTACCATCCTTCTCTCTTACACCATCTTATTGTTTATTATCTTCATGCTTTTACTCGACATTGATCGCATCTTCATTTGATGGGTTTAGTTAAAAATCTTATGTGATTCTTAATGCACTTTCCTTTTTTTACATTTATTTCTCTTTGTCCTTCTAGGGATGCTTCAAGTTAGTTTTCATTTTTTTAGCTAAATTTTTCCTTCTTATTATTCTTCTTCATGCCTCCACTTCCCTTCCTATTATTTAGGGTTTTCATGGCATAATTTATTTTAGTAAAGGGTTTTCTATACTCCATTGAGATTTTTATCCTATACAATCATCTATTCTTCATGTTTGGACTTGGAAAACTTTTGTTTTTCCTCATCCATTTATTTATTTCTATCCTCAATGTCATGTACACCATATTTATTTGTATTATTTTCTAGTTTTCTATTCTCCTTTATCTTCTTTATCTACTCAACTTTTGCAACATCCTTTTTAATCTCAAAATTTGAAAGTTCATGCATCCAAATATGTCTAACATAAAATGGCCTCAACACACATTCCAACGAATAGTTTACTTAATTCATCACTATTTTATATGCATGATATAACTCTAAAGCATCATCCTCAAAGTATTTATTTTTATATGTCAACTTCTTCATAGATTTGATGAAGTTATTCTTAAATTTGATACTATCCTTGCCCACTTATTTAGTCTTTAGATTTTATTATGGAATTTCATCCAATGTCATGAATTCTATCTCTATATGTAGTGGGTGGAAACTATACATGAAAAATTCATCCAATATATCTATATCCCCTCTTGCTTCATCACCTACACCAATGTTGAATTTTTAATTAAATATAATATACCATACCCCTTGTATTCCTCTACTAGCCTCTTGTGTATTCTATGCTTAGATCCAAATATTTGGTTCACATTGTTGAACCAATTAAATATTTTCACCTTATAGATGTTAGTCATTTTATTTTTTCACTAGTGTGAAACATACTTAACTGCACAAAAAAAATATCCTTGAAAACTTAAAAATTATGACTCTACATATGCCTACCTCCTCCAATAACATTATAATAGTTACACTACCTAGTGAAAGGTTTATCCTAAAACATACACCTCCTCATAACCCAATTTATCTCCTATTATATTTATTTATAAAAGTTGTGCTTGACCCCATATTTCAATATTTGATAAGCCATATATTCTATAGGCTTGGTAAAATCTACCATTAATTCAAAATGATTAAGTTTGTTCTAATCAAATACACGACTACCTATGTTTGAAATTTAGAGATGTCTTTCAAATCCATTATATAAAATCATTAGTGAAACTCTAAATTTTATGATTCAACATCAATACTATCTTTATCTATGAATACTACACACACACATCATTACAATAATTATTTAATCATGTAACTTGATTGATTTATGTAGGTAAAATTTTCATATTTATTCTAGTGAAGTATAGCTTTATTTTATTTAAAATAACCACTTCATTAGATAATTTTACTTCCCAAGATACAAAAAATCTCATTTATCAGTTATCCTTGTAGATTTAAAATGGGTTATCATAGTAAACATACTATTAAATATTTTTGATACACTCAATTATATAGTGATTTCAATCTCTAATTAATGTTATCTTGTGATTAAAAAATCTTATCATGAAATCTTTAATGTTGTTGGATAAATCCTCACATATGAGCATGATTTATACATCCTACACAAGTGGATACTCAAATACCTTATATTCCCCCCACCCTTTTAATTGTATGATTTACTAATAGTCATGACTAGGGTCTTCTTTGTTCCTACTAAGGTCTTCTTTTCTCCTTATTTTTCCTCCCAAATCTTAAATTAAATTATTGATGTTGAAATTTATTTCAAATCTTTCATAGGAGGTGTCAACATTGGAACTATCTTCTTCTTTTTCATTTCTTCAAATCTTTAACCATTTTGTAGTTGCTTTGAACAACACTCTTCCTTTTTCCAATACCCATCCGACCATATATACATTTTAACTCTTCTAAAGTTGATTCTTATGCATTAATTTAATGGAATTGTACCCTCATAAATATGTATCAATCACATCTACCACTAAAATTTATTATATTCCCTAATTCTCCTTTTTTTATAATAAAACTATAAATTTTAATATCACACTTCATAAATAATTATCAAAGGATATCCGTTTACCATTTATAGCCTTAGTGTTTAACCTTAAAGTTTATATTATGTGGATAGGGTTAATAATATATAAATAACTTATACACAAGGGTGATAAAATAATCTATAGCATGATAATTAATTGAACACTCAAATACATAAATATTCTAAATTATAAAATTGAGATATGTTAAATATATAAAGTACCAAATGCAAAAGATGTTTAATTGATTATAATACCAAAGAGAAATGGTACGTAAATAGGTTTAATGTTTTTAAGTAGATATGGGTTGGATACAAGCATAAGTATGCAGGATTAGAATTATAAGACAATCATCAGATTTATTAAATAATGTTTCTAGATCCATAGACACTACTATCAACCATGAAACACTGTCATCAATGCTAGTGTTTGTGTTATGATGCTATTGTCCTATATAGAATATCCACTAGATATTGATGTGACTAACATAGTCATTATAAGTTTTATATCACCTTTTTGATTATTTATTTATATATGTAATATAGGTCATGGTTCTCTTCTTATTGATAAAACCCTAACTCTTCACCCTTGGAATGAGTTTTGCCAAAAAATGGGTTTGTGGGCTCATGATGTTAAGCTAAAATTAAATATCCCTCTATAAATTAACATTGCCTATGTATCCAATAATCCAAGGAGGGATCATACTTATGTATTTCTCCCTAGTGTGTGGGTGTGTGTGTGTGTGTGAACAATGGTGTAATATGCTATATGTAGATGCACATAGTCATCTAACTTGTAACTTGAAAAATATCTCTTATGGGTTGTTATTTGAATGTTTTAGACATTTTGTATGATTTATCATATGACCAATACATAAATAGGGATGAATAGGGTATAATAACTTAATTGTGTGATTGATTGAATGAGCCTTTATGCATGTTTTTGTAGCATTTCATATATTATTAATGAGAAGGCTTAGAATTGTAATTATACCACACATTTTAAAAATATATTATGGTAGGGTTCAATTTTATAACTAGGTCGAACCATAGGTAATGAATAGTTTGAAATTTGGATGACTTTTGGGTACTAGACACTAAATAAGGATCTAGACACTAGCATCAATACTAGTATCCATTTATGGTTGGTAGTGTCGAGAGGGATAGAAAATAGGTATGGATTTGTAACTAAAATTAAAGGATATATGCCAAGTTTTGAGTTTTCTATAATGTAAAAGTTTTTTGATTCATCAAAAGGATATTGGTCAAACTATAAGATAATCATTTATGCAAAGTGAGATTGTGGATGCAAGCCTTTCAACATGGCATTGATTTGTATTTGTTAAATATAAAATATTGAGATGCTATAAATATTTAATTATATATAAATGCATAAGGATGAAATTCCTAGGTTAAAATAAATAAATGTGCACCTAGGAATGTACAACACACCTTTTCCTTTACTTGAGCCTAATTTGAGTGTAATGTTACTAAATAACTTATAACCAAGAGCATGTTATAGTATAAATTAGTGCATATAATCTAAAATTTGAAATAATTATAATTCTTGAAAATAAAGAGAGTAAATAATAAGTACACCTTTATGTCGATAAAACCATGTTGCCCATTTTGTATTATGCTTGGTAAATATGCCTCCTTATGAAACATTGGATCTAAGAGAGGTTTAGAACTAAACCTTGGATATTTGAATATGGATATTGGAAGGTATTATTCCCCCACTCCATTTTAAGGATGAGTTGTGATATATCCATTAAGATCACTAAATCTTAATTATACAACTCAATTGTTAGTATATAATCTAGTGAGGGTGAGTGATTTAATCATTCATCCCATAAATCTAGCGAGGTTGGCTGATTTAATAAACCCAACCTATAAATATGGTGATATTGAATGATTTAATTAATTTAAAATATAAATATAACCAAATACTATAAATAAAATGTATAATAACATTACTTTTTGGTATAATTAGTGTTTTTTGGTGATAGTATTTTGGAGATATAATTAGTAAGATTTGAAATTTTTGGTGTAATATGATGGAATATGCACCTATAATATGTCTCAACTAAAGTATATGTGTCAAAAATATTTAAAAAATATGCAAAATTAGTGCAATGCAGAGGATTATAAGCCAAGTGTGTATCTAAATCATGTAACTAAACTAGAGATTGTACAAGTGTGAAGGTCATGGCTTTGTGACATGCCCCCACTAAAATATATAAATATTGATAAATGAGTAAGTTTTTAGGTCATGTGTTAATGACATTCCCACACTAATATTTGGAAACTTTATAAATGTGAAGGTTATGCCTTTATGACATACCCCCACTGATATTCCCTTATAGAGGCGAGGGATATAGAATATTATAGGCACCTTACCTTAAAAAGATGAGGTAATTATATAATGTGTATAAATCATGTAACATATAAGGGTATCATGTATAAGTAGATATATTAATGAATTTCATAGTGTGTGATCACATCAAGCCCTAATATGAATGATATGTATCATGGAAATATCTAGGGAGTAACAATACAAGCTCAAAAAACAATCAAGAACACAAATAAGAGCACTAATTTTATTTCAAAAATAATAGTCCAAGGAAACCTCATACAAGGGGCATGTTCAAATGCCACACAATTGAAAATAAATGACATATTTGAATATCCTATCAACATGTATTACATATTCAAATGTCTAAATAATATACAATGGAATAGTGGCCAATAGGAAAGGGATATATTCAAATGTTCCACAAGAAAGACAATAACAAGCAAAAAAATATAGTCAAGTAAGTGACAACATGAATAAATTAAGTGTAAGACACCAATATAAGCATATCATACTAGTCCTTACATATATGTGTTGTAAAAATATGTCATGTAACATAGCATATCAAGTATATTGTCAAACATATGAGAATGTACACACACACACACACACACACACACACACACACACGTGTAAGCATTAGTATATAAGCTCAAACATGATAATGCATAAATGATCAAAAAGATTATGTAACCTATTTGAATCATTACCAATGAATCAGAAGACCCAATATACTATATGACATAGGTATAAGAGAGGTCTAACATATATATGTGAATATATCACATGTCTATGGTATATGTCTATATCATACTCAAATATGTGTATAAAAATGAAATGATACGATATATATACTAACATGAAGAAAAAAACATATATGTCAAGGAGATAGTAAACATGAGAATTCTTAATATTATTTTATTTTAAAAATATTTGAATGTTTTTATTTTCTAAAGTATTTGATTTTTTTGTATTTTTTGAAATGTTTATAAATCCATGGTTGTAGATTATCCAATCTAAGGGATGTTAATAAAGTGATCTATACTAAAAATATAGTGAATCATACTAATGATACTACCAAGGAGCATGTATAGGTGTCATATATATATCTAGAGAGTTTTTAATTCTTTGTGTATTCCTCATAGGAGTTTGTGGTTAGGAATCAATAGTGGTTCATGGAAGTGATTATTGAGTGTTTTTTATTTTGTTTGGTGTAGCAGTAATTGGAACATGTTTAATAGTTTTAGGCAATTGGGTATGTTATGTATAAATAGATGAGGATTAAATGGAATACACTTTATGTCTATAATACAAAGGCCTCTCAAGTATAGGTTTCCTAGTAAATAGGATTGTTTATTGATTGCCCTTTCGTAGATGATTAACCTAGTATGTTTTATGAGTAATTGTATCAAAATGAACTCTTATTCAAGTGGATTTTTATATAGAATTATATAGATTATGACTACCATGTTGGTATGAATTTATTTAATACACCCATGCACTATAAAAGGTACAACATAAAGTGCATGTATCCAAGGTCATCCCACTAACATATCAAAGACTCTCGTGTATGATATAACTAAAAAGGTAGTAACACATGTGTTGGAAAAACCTATAAATGTAGTTCAATCTCACCAATAACATACTATGATGTCCCATAAAATGATCTATCCATGTTTTCCAAAGGGTATAAATCATCCTGTGTTTGTTCCAAATGTGTAAATAGTGTCATGATACATACATTATCACTAATACTATTATCAATCATAACACTATGTAGAGGTTGATGATCAATGCATGCTTGAATGACTAATGAATGAACATATAAGTTATCATCCAAAATTTTATTATCATAAAATAAAATGGAAAGTCCCTAAACCATAGGATGTGGTGTGCATGTATAACCTCCAATAATCCCATATAATTTGTGCCCATAATGTGGTGGAAAATGTGCATGATATGCCATTTTTACTTGGTATTTCTTAGAATGCTAGGATAAATGCCAGGCATGTCCTCATAAGACCAAGCGAAAGTATCATGATATTTATCAAAGAATAATCTAAAGTTATCATGATTGGTTAGTATAAGTTTGTGAGATACTTTGATTGGTTGAGGGCATGATGGGGTACCATATTTGATTCCGGTAGTTGCTTTGATAAGCATAACATTTTCATCTTGGAAATGATATGGCACATTAGGTAGAGAGGAAAAGGGATTTGTTTTGGGATCAATGCTAATGATGAAGTTGTTGAAATGAGGGGATTTTTTCTTGAAATTCCCAAGGTTATGATGCCAAGGGAGTTAAGGTTCTCATACATGAAATAATTCAAGAATGTATTCATCACTAGGAAAAGTGGGAATATGAATATAATACTTGACATCTAATTTGAGATCAATAATTTTATTACCATGGAAATAATATTCAAAATGTATTTAATGTACATATGTGGCCTTGACATCTAATGTAATGTTATGAGTAGGTGGAGTAGGGGAAGAAAGTTGATTTGATTCAATTAGTTTACTAGTATTATTGTTTATGGAAGGAAGATTGGAAGGAAGTATTGGTTCGATATAAGGTATAGAAGATGTGAGAAGTTTCAGATGTTCATAAGGTAAAATTTGTTCCACCACCTAAGGAGTATTAATAAGTGGAGAATTAGTAGGAGGGACCTAACCTTTAGGTGCTAATTCAAAATATATGGAAATGGTATGAATATCAAAATTGAAAGCATGTATTTGAGCTAAAGTTTTTTTGATAATGTTGAACATCCAAGTCTCTTGATTGATCTTGGGCCATGATGTAATTATCATAATAGGTTGAAAAAATTGTACATGCTTGAAATTTAGGAGGAACTTTAGAAGGGGAGATGCTTATATCATTGAATTTACATGGAGACATGATTAAAGGTACATTCACCAAAAATACACATACTATGATTCCAAATTTCAAAAATACCCCTGGACCACCTAGGACCCCCTTGGCACCAATTTCAACCCTTGATTGCTAATCAGGCCCAACCATAGTCAGTTTACCCAACTAGCTTAACCTAACTTTTACCCACCTTTTTACCTTCACCCTTGACCATCGATGGTTAGGATGATCATTGATGGTCATCATGACTATTGACAGTCAGGGTGTACCTTCTTAACTAAAGTAATGCAAACCACTCACTTTTATTTTCTAAATATAATTTGTCTAAATCCTATTGCAAGCCTTTGCATGGGAAATTTATAATTAGACAACCCAATTAAACCTTCATTTTCACCTCTTTCTTGTGCCTATAAGAAGAGAAGAGTTGGGAGGTGAAATACATCTATAACTCTTATCAAGATCCTTATGCATCTAGGAGTTTCTTTCTTACATGTTAACCAACAACAACAATCCAACAATCTAATGACCATATCAGAGACCAACTTGATACCACCTCTCCATTGAGTCTTTAGGTACCATTACTCTGTTAGAATCAAGACTCTGTTAGAATCAAGCTAGATTCTATCAATAGTTCTACCACCTCAGTCACCTATCCAATTGACTTCTAGTAATATAAGTACTTGTTTCTTAGTATTCATTTACTTTATTTCCATTTTGCAATTAATTTAGGTCTTACCCACCTCTTAGAATCCATCTTCTGGATCTTGTTATTCAATAATACACCAACCTAGATCTCTACATAGTAACTATCGATGATTGACTCAACCATCGATGGTCTGTCCAACTGTTGATGGTCACCTTGACCACTGATGGCCATCCCAAATATTGATAGTCACTTTGGTAGTGAAAACTAATAAGTTAATTTCACCTACCTACACCCAATCAAACCTAATTATGTATGTTCATACCTACGCATAGATCCCTTTTTGATTTTTTGAAGCATACCCCAAACCTTTGGCATTAGTATTAATTAATTTTTTACTAATCTAATCATTTATAGCATATTTATTAGCAATCATTCTTGTATTCAATTTTAGTACCTTTGATTCATTGATGTAAGTACCTTCTATTCTAGTTTGTGAACTAAATTTCTTAAAAATATGTAGATTGATAGCCCCTGAGAAAGCTCTTGCTTTTGGGATATAGTTATCATTAGGAAATCCACTCAATTATTTATCTAATAAATAATTTTGATTTATTAATTTCTTATCTATAGGTCATCCTCCCAAGCCAAAGATGAGCTCTCCAAAATCTTCTAATTTAATGCACGTACTATCAGTCAAGTTTTTCAACCATACCCATACTTATTTTCTTATTTTTACTCTTTCCAATATTAAGAAAAATATCTATTAAAACATTCTGGCACACCCAGTGGGAACCTTGTATCTTTACTTGGGTTCTCATTTGATTACATTCTTTATCTATTCTATGCTCATTAAGAAAATCAAAAATTTATTTTAGACTTAAAACTAAGTTCATACATCGATTGCTTGAAATTTTAGCCCACATATAATAACTTAAAAAAGAAAAGTAATCTATCATAGCTTCACTTTTTGTTGAATACACTCAACCAAACCACTTTCATCAATTAAAAATTAAAAAACCTGAGATAAGGCCCAACTAGGATTTCATTACCTAGCGGTAACCTTACCATATTTCAGTGATCTTACTTGGAGGTCATTACCAAGGGGAAGACCAACTTAGCTTTCTGGTTGAGTATAATATCTGGATATCAATATATATTGGCTAAGCACTTGATACCCTTATTTCTATGGTGGTGAAGTGAGGGGGTAAGCCCCAATACCAAGCCATGTACTGATTCCAATACAAATTCTTTTTGAGTGTCTAAATACAACTTGAAACCAACCATAGACTTCTTTTTTAGTACCCAATCTACAAACCAATCTCAGTCACACATTTTCTTAAGGCATAAGCCAAAAGTGAGATTAATTAAAAATCTAGAGTTTAATGCATCTTTTAGAGTGTGATTTGATTTCTTTGATCTATTATTGTCTTCTCTTTTTTTGATTAGTGAGGATATTTCTAATTTTTATCTCTCTTATCTCGTATGGTTCTCACTCACCAACAATGAAAAAACCTTGCAGAGCAAAACCCATCATTAAGCCAACATACCTCTTTTACCTCTTCATCTATGGACTACATTTCTAAACTAGTGTACTCTCCTCACGCCTTGGAAAGTCCTACCATCCGTCGAGAGGTTCCTTAAGGAGATTCAAAATTTTCCACTTTCTTAGATAATAATCTTGGAGCCTTACAACATTACCTTATAACCACATCTTACCATATCCTAACTTTGGCTTCATCTATAAATCTAGCTTATAGAATTCCTCCCCATCTCATTGGGAGTACCTCTATTTCTATGGTTTCTACCTAATCATTGAATACCCAAGCTTCATCATCAACCAATAACCCCTTTGAGACTACCATTGAAAATGAACCAACTAAAACTACCACTACCCTTATACCATCTACTCCTACCAACCACTTTGCTGTAATAAGAGTGCCTACCTCTAGCACTACCAACCTTAATTTAGCTACCTCCAACCCATCAACCACTACTCCACTTCAAATCCTTGTGGTGTCCATACCCTCTACCTTGCCATTGATTAGTACAAGAGTCACCACCCTTCCATAATCCACTAACCCAACTACCACCCCTATCCAACAAGCATCCTTTAGATAAACCTTTAGATACATCCCTAATCTACAAGGGCATGTACCCATTACCCACCCACCTACCTCTACCTACCCTTATATATCCTCCACCCAACCTTTGACATCCACTTACCCATATATGGTAACCTCTCAAACATTGCAATAGTATGCATCTTATAACCTTTTAGGTGCACAACCCAAAGCCAACCCAATGAAGATGTTTATGGACATGATGACCAATTTAGAGTAATTCATTTTAGGTCATCACAACATCTTGTCATATGACCAAATCTATAATGAACCCATCCATCCATCCATACATATCAGGCCATATCCTCCCTAATGGGAATTTCCCAAGTCCTCTAAATTTCAAAGTAAAGAGGATCCCCAAAAACACCTTAGGGATTTTAGGCATGCTTTATAACTCAACACATATGATGATGCCCTTCTAATCCACACCTTTCCCATGTCTCTAGCTAGTAAAACATTGGATTGGTATAGTGCCATACCTAAGCACTCCCTTTTCTCTTTCACTTAACTAGCTCAAACCTTCTTGGACCAATTTTTGATCAATATCTACAATAAATTTTATATCATCAACCTCTACTCTATCTAGTAGTTTGAGGATGAATCCATTGCTAATTTTATGGCTACTTGGAGGAGCTTGATTAACTAACTTTCCTTTTACTTGCCTCAACCTGAACTCATAGAGCTATTTTCTTGGGCATGTGCCAAGCATATATCCTCCACACTACATGTCCAAATATTTTAAACCTTTGATGAATCTTTTACCATGGTGCATAAGTTAGAGAACTGAGCCATTGATGAAGGAAAGCTAAAGCTTAAAAAGAAAAACTCAAGCTATAAAACCAATGAGGCTTCTTCCTCCAAGTCAAGTAACTAGCTCAATACCATCACCAAGAACAAGGGAACCATGAATTCAATTTTCCTAAAAGCCACTCCACCTTATGTTAACCAGTCTAATTCCTCTAGTTCCTCAAAACAAAACCTAAAGAACCAAACCCAGAATAACCAAATGTAATTAACTCCACTTGGAGAATCCTATGCTTCCATCTTAGAGAAGTTATTGAAAGCTAATATCATTCAACTTCCTCCTATAAATCCACCCCAAATATTTGACTCCTTTCATCCCACACCTAGTTGGTACAATGAGAATGATCTATGTGACTTCCAATGAGTGATAGGCCATGATGTCAATAGGTGCCACACTTTCAAGAGCTTTGTCCAATCCCTCATTGACAAGGGGGAACTTACATTGGACAAACCCAATGCAAAATCAAACCAAGCCCTTGATATATTTAAAAAACCCTTCCCAAACCATGCTCCTACCAAGAACAAGAGAAACAAAATCGAGTGTTCTCATGATACCTATTAGTTAACATGGTTCTTGACACACTCATTGCTAAAGAGCCTATTGACTAACCCATTTATCTCTCACCCTTTTTAATTATTGAGGTAGCAGAGTTACCTTCCCTTTTTTTAGATACCCAAGTTGAGGAAACACCATCTTTTTCCCCTCCAATTATTGAGGTAGTGGAGCCACTATCCACCCTTTTAACTAATATACTAGAATAACCAATCATCACTACCTCACCCTCACATTTAGTTACCAAGTGAACCACTCCTCATTCAAAGATCATTCCCAAGGAAGAAACCCCCATGTCTACTCCTCTCATAAATGAACCACATATGTCAACCCTACATCCTTTGATTGAATAAGAGGATGAGGTTACCATCCCTGTGTCTCTACCTAGGGGCCTATATTTTAGGTCTACCATTCAGGGAATTAAGCCAACTTATAAACCATTTTCTAGGCAAGTGTAGAAATTAGAGTTTATCTCCAACCCTGACATAGATCGAGCCACCTTCTAGGATTAATTAGGGCTACCTTATATCACTAAGCAAGAGACTTCAAACATACCTTTGATAGACCAAACCACTACTTCCACTATCTAAACCTCTACCTTATCAACCCCACCCATTAAAACTCTTACCAATTCAAAAAAATCTTAACCACTCATGGCACATAAACCCCAAGAAACCAAATCACCCTCTCAGATCAAGCCAACCAAGCTGATCAAGAACATTGACATCCTCCCTATACCAAGCCTTAGTCACCCATCTATGAAATTAGACCTAATCTCTTCAAACCCACTAACTAAATGCCAAACCAAAGCAACCAAAGAGGAAAAACCACACAAAAGCCATAAGGCCCAAATTTTTCCTCCCTTAACCTTTCCCTCCATTTTGGGGCCTTATCCCTCTACCTTGAGTAGGAAGCCAATTACCTCTACCAAAACCCCACCACCTCATTTGGTTATACCTTTGCATTTTCTCTCTGATACACCTCTTTTCACCATGCCAACAATACCTAAGATACCTACCTTACAATATTCCACCCTTATCTCATCAACTACATTGCCTAAATCAAAGCCATCAACCAAGAATACCACCCTGTCCAAAACACCTACAACCAAACCTATCTCCAAGCAACCTCCTACCCCAACCACCAAAGCAAAGACCACTAAACCTTTACCATATTTATCTAAGTTCTATTCAACCATTTCCCATAGGTTATTACAAACATCTTGTTTATCCCTACCTATCATCAAACCCTTTGACCCTCTAGCCTCTAAACCCATCTGGTATAATGACCACCACATGTGTTCTTATCATAGGACACCTGCCCATGATAGAAAGAACTAAAAATCTCTCCAAACCATCATCCACCAGATTTATGATGAGGATGATTTATTAAATGACAAACCTCCTATGAGCCCCATAGTAATACAACCACCAACCATACCTACCTAACACTCACCCACTCCTCCACTCTCACCTTGGAGTGAAGATGAATATGACCAGACCTTTGGCTCAACCTCTCCTTCTATCTATACTATCAACATGGTATAAGAGTAAAATAGAAGGATAAAAGGAAGGCTAAGGTGTCCATTCCTTAGACATACCCCTTTTCAAACTCCCAACCAACCTTCACCGAACTATCTCCATCTTTAACCAAACCTAGGGTGTCTATCTTAGGTGCCTCCCAATCTAAACCCTTAGAATCCATTAAAAGAGTTATCTTCAAAAAAATTCATCAGACCCCAATAAAGATGATATTGTATGAGTTAATATCTACTTCTCCCCATCACCGCTAAGTAACAATAGAGGCTTTCCAATCCATTGAGGTCCAACCCAAGGATCCCTAACCTCTAACTGCCTTTGTTGATGCCCTTCAAATTTCTAACCTTATTACCTTCAAGGATTAATAAATACCCTTTATCCATCTTGAGGACCTAGATCCTCCTCTCTTTATCATTGCCTACATCAACCAAACTCATGCCAAATAGGTCATGATTGATGGAGGAGCTATCATTAACATCATCTCCTCTCATGCCTATAACCAACTCAACTTGTTGGATAGTGTCATGTTTGAATATTTAACCATCCTTAGGTCCTTTAATGATACCATAGACAATACCTTGGGAACTATCATCCTTCATATCCATTTAGGACCTTGCACATTCCTCAAACTTTTCTATGTTGTAAAAGGTGAATTCTAATACAATGTCTTATTAGGACAACCTTGGATTTTCTCCATGGGTTACATTACCTCTACCCTCCACCACTATATTGAGTATGAGCATGAAGGCTAGGTAATAAACATCCAAGCTAACCCAAGTCCTTTCTCAACATGAAACATGATCTATCACCCCAATGATGTCCTCATACCCCCATCTAATGAACCCTTAATAGCTAAAACTCAACCTCTAACCACCAAAGTGGATATCATATCCCCTCCCATCAATGAGGCATTAACTAGTTCATTTATACCTTCATACCAAATACCTACCATAGACCCTTTAAAATCTATGTTCCATCACCTTTCACTAGGGTAATATCAACTTTTATCACTTAATGCTTTCCCTACTCCTCATGAGTATGAGCAACTTACCAACCAGTTGAGATATGACCCCAATGTCAAAAATATCATTCCCTTTAGACCTCCCCACTATCAAACCCATTTTATCTATGGGGGGATCAACAAATACCTTGGTGCTTCTACTACTTATCTTCCACCTCAACTATCTGTCACTAATTTCTCTTACCTAGATAAACCAAAATTTGCCAAGACATACCTCCATCACTATGCTTAGAAAGGCTTCAGTCTTGGGCAATGCAAACATGGCCCACATGAAAGCCACATGAGAAGAAAAAACTTGCTTTCATCTTGCTTAATAAGAAGAAATCCAAATAACCCACCACTACTGTTGTTGAGGAAGATATCCCTTCTTCACTAACCTTGCCTCCACTTGAATGTGAGGATGATGACATCATCCCACCTAATTTTTTTCTCAACATGATCAACCTTAGATCCCTAACTTATTAGAAGGAGGGGAAACCATAACCATCCCTTTGACCCATCTTGAGATGATAGGAGAAGACTCTCCTACTATTAACACTATTCAGTACCATGATGATGATTTTATTCTCACCTACCTTAGTGCCCTAAATTCTTTAATCCATAAATCCCTTCCTATCAAGTCTTCAACCATGTTAAATGAATCCACCATAGATATCAAATTGGGTACTTTGGATAACCCCCACATTTTCAAAATTGGTCAATCATTGAATACCAAGGAACTTTAGTACTTCTCATTCTTCTTCCAAAACTGTAGCATAGCCTTTGATTGGTCTCATAGTGATATGCCTAGAATTGACCCCACCATTGCTACCTATAACATAGTCACTCACTGTGATGCCAAACCTATCAAATAAAAGCTCTGACACATGCATCCCCGCATAGCCCTTTTCATCAAAAAAGATGTTCAAAATCTTTTATTTATCAACTTTATTCAACCCATTAACTACCCCCAATGGGTATAAAATGTGGTACCCATCACCAAATCCATAGGGAGACTACACATTTGTGTGGAATTTCATGAAATCAACCTTTCTTACCCCAAATATAACTTCCCCTTAACTATAATCAACCAACTTGTTTATTTTACAACTGATTATGAGATGCTATCTCTCATAGATGGGTTCTTAGGTTATAATCAGATCCTAATTGCACTTGAAGATCAACATAAGACCACCTTTACCACCTATTGGGTAACCTTATGCTATAAAGTTATGCCTTTTGGTTTAAAAAATTCTAGTGAAACCTACCAACATTCCATGACCTATATCTTCTATGACCTAATCCATAAGATTATCGAGGACTATGTGGATGACCTTCTTAGAAAATCCAAATTCCTAAAAGATCACTTGGCCATTCTTAAGATCATCTTTGAATGACTTATCTATTACCATGCATGTCTTAACCCAAAAAATTACATTTTTGGGGTCTTTTTGGGAAAGCTTATCAGTTTTATTGTCTCCCTTCATGGAATCAAAGTTGATCATCTTTGAATGACTTATCCATTACCATGTCTATCTTAACCCCAAAAAGTGCATTTTTGGGGTCTTATTGGGAAAGATTATCAATTTTATTGTCTTCCTTCATGAAATCAAAGTTGATCCCACCAAGATTAAATCAATCCTAGACATGCTTCCCCTAACAAACCTTAAATAACTTTGTAGCTTGTAGGGGAAACTACAATCCATTTGCCATTTTATCTCCCAACTTTCAGATTAGTGCCAACCATTCCACCACCTCCTGAAGAAGGATGTGTCTTTGAAGTGGAATAAATATTGTTAAAAAGACTTTGATTCACTCAAATAGTACCTTTTGTTATCACCTATCGTTACCCCTCCTAAGGAGGACCAACCTTTCTACCTATATATCACTACCACTAATCATTCCTTAGGGGCAATGCTGGCTCACTGAGATGAATAACATAAAGATAAAGTTGTATACTATATTAGATGCACTCTTTTAGAGAAAAAGACTTGGTATACCCATATCAAGAAACTTTTCTTAGATTTAGTGTTTATGACTACCAATCTCCACCACTACCTTCTTAACCATAAAACCTATGTCATAACCAACATTGACCCCCTCAAATACATGCAATCTAAGACATACCAAAAATAGCATATGGATAAGTGGCTCATGCTCTTAATAGAGTTTAATCTTGAGTTCCTATAGAAAAAATCAATTATGGGGCAAGTCATTACTAACCATTGGCTAAGGCACCTTTAATAGATAATTGTTCCCCTTCCCTTGAGTTTTTAGATGAGTCCATTATGACCCTCTCTCAAGTAGATTTTCCCCAATAGGTCACCATGTTCTTTGATAGATTAAAATGTCAACACAGTGGGAGAATAGGTATCATCCTTATCCCATTTTATGATGAACCTCTCCCTTTGTACTTCAAGCTTGATTTTGAATGTACCAATAATATGGATGAGTATAAAGCCCTAGTAATAGGCCTTCAGAATGCCTTAGCCCTAGGATTCAAAATAATCAATATATTTTGTGGCTCCCAACTTGTGGTCAATCAAATAAATAGATCTTACCAGTGTAATAGTGATGTTTTGTAGTAGTATAAACAAGTAGTTGATGAACTCTTAGCATCATTTGAGCACTACTACATATAATCAACACTATAATCTACAAATAAGTTTATTGACACCATAGATTCCCTTTCCTCTTAGATACTATCTACACCATTGAAATCTAAGCTATCCATCATTATCCACCAAATTACCTAACCATCCTATGTCAAACTATATTCTCCCACCATTTTTATTGTGGAAGAGACCCAACTTGACCTTTGGTATCAACAAAACTTTGACTACCTTAACCTTGGCATATTTCTTTTTGGTCTTTCTAGGAATGCTCAAAGATAATTTATTTAGAGTACATCACATTACACCATTATGAAAGGAATTCTTTATAAATGTGGCTTTGATGTCCTCCTCTTCCATTGCCTATGTAGTCATGAAACCTCTCACACTATCAAGGAAATGCATGATGGTAGCTATGAGGGTCACTTTAGTGGCCTTAATATAAATAATCACATCATCCATCTTAGTTGTTACTGACCTAACCTTAACCAAGAATACTATGATTATGTGAAAATTTTTGTTAAGTGTCAACAATTTGCCAATTTTCATCATGGACCAAGCTATAGTCTTCATGTATCTACCAATTTCTAGCTCTTTTCACAATGGTGTCTAGACCTCATTGGGGAAATTAATCCCCATTCCTTGTAGTGAAACCATTCTATTATCACCATGATCAAGTATTTAACCAAATGGGTAGAGGCTATTCCTATAGTCTCAACCAAATTAGAAAAGATTATCAACTTCATCAACCATCATATCATCTACCGCTTCGGTGTTCCTCATAAGATAATCACCAATAATGGTAAATACTTTAAGAACATGTAAGTTAAGGGTTTATGCGATGCATTCATAATTAAGTTTCTCCTCACCCTATCACCCTCAAGAGAATGGATAGGCATAAGCCTCTAGTAAAACCCTTAATAACATGTTAACTAAAATGGTTAATGAATCAAGTCAGGATTAGCATTTACACATCCCCTCCACCTTGTAGGCATATCTTACTATCATTAAAACCCCTATGGGTGCTACCCCATTTTATCTTATATTTGGAGTAGAGGCCATTTTGCCTCTAAAATTCCAAATCCCCTCTCTTCACATATCTTTACAAGATCTCATTTTTGAGAGTAATTATCACCAACACAATTTAGCCTAGTTAGAGCTACTTAATGAGCATTGTATAACACCCCTTATCTACCTCTATGTCTACCAAGAGCATATCAAACATGCCTATAAAAAACACCTTAAAGTGTAGGAATTTAATATCAAAGACCTCATCCTAAAGGAAAATCAACACGTCACTAATATGGAGAAAAGCAAGTAGGGAAAGTTTACTTTCAAATGGCTTAGAACTTATATCATAACCCACATATATGGATTAGGAGTTTATCAGTTGTCTTCTCTTGAAGGAAACCAAGAGATTGAGACCCTCAATGCTTCACATTTGTTCCTGTTCTTTCCTTAAAAATGATTAAGATATTTAAACTCGAGCTCATCCCTTGTTATCCACCCAAATTCATCTCCCTATTTTAGGGGTAATCAATTACAAATGAATCATGTGATTATCCATCATAGTCATATCTTAATATTGAAAAATGGATACCATGACCCTACCCATGGTATGGTTCTCATGATACTTTTCACCTCTTCTTTAGGATGGATCCCCATGATCATTTTCACCTAAACCTATTTACATCTAACCAACCTTCTCATTCTCTTGGTTTTGCCTTCATAAAGGTAAACTAATAAGATGTCCTAAGCATGCATATGTTAAGAAAAACTAAGTTAATCTAGAGTATACCATCCCAATCATTATTAATCATGGGTCACTCCTAGCATTCATAAACTACTCCCTTGAAGTATAGCTATTGAAACTTTATTTCAAAATTGCCAAAATGAGGTAGACTATTCCCTCAAAGGATAGATACCAAGAGCATCAAAAAAATCATATAAACTTAGAACACTCCTTTGAAATATGGATGAATAAACCATTTGTCAAAATCATAGAAATTTCTTGTAAGCTTCTCACATCAATCAACTTCTCATATACAACAATAAAGCAAAATACCTACCCTTACAAGTAAAAAAAAGAAAAATAATATTGAAAGATGCAATCGATCAAGTAGCATAATAAGGTGGAATCCATAATCAAATTTCACAAGTAGACTTCCCACATTGATTAGTCTATATAGCTTAGCACATATTTGTTTATACTGACTCTTTAGACACCTATAGAAGAGGCATGCTAGTCTCACAAGAAGGTTCCATTTTCACCCATGTCCCCTGTAAGCAAGGGATTTTTGAGCTCACTTAACATTAAGTGGATAAGACACCTTTTTACCAACTAATTCATAATCATATAAAGCATTTGAAGGGCTTATGTTCATTAAGCCAATCCAACTTTGGTTTAGTTTTAGTCCTTGTCAATGAAGAAACACCATGTTCTTTGCTTATCCTATCATGAGTAGTTGATATTTTAATTATGACATTTGTCTCTTGGTTATATTCTTTCTTCTACCATTCAGTGTTAATTAAACTACCTCATGTGTTTTATCATAAACATTAACAACAAGCATAGCCATACCACAAATGATAATCACATCCATAAGCATTTAAACAAATCAACCATATTCCACCACATTTCTAAAAATAATGAATACTCATTAAAAATTACCATGTCTTAAGCAATTAGGAAGTATAACTATAAACCAAAACTAGCTCATGCCTAAAAAAGCATATATTAGTGTCCACATAACCATAACATAAGCATAATCCATAAGCAATGTAAACATCACATCATAAGTAATAAACACCAAGTGTAAATCATACACTATGAGCATGGTAATAAAAAAAAATCACATATATATAGCTCATGAGTCAAATAAACATAATAATGTATACACATAAATAATACATGTAATAAATGTATAACATCTCTCTCTCTCTCTCTCTCATGTATATCTAGCATCATCAACATGCAAGCTAGTATCAAAAATCAACATGTACATTTATCATGTCATATATCATGCCACTTAGACAACACTACCACCAGCCCCTCTTGATCCTCCACCTACACTACCATCTAGTGCCAATCCTCCTTAGATGCCTATATGTCCACTCACTATAGAAGCCCACTATCCTAGAGTAGTCACAACTGGACCACCTACCAAACTAGCATTATACTCTCCATATATTAGCTCTTATGGAAACTATACCAACACTATAGCCTTGTAGTATCTCAATTCCTCCATTGTGGCTAAGTACCATGTCATCAGGATTGTATCAGGTGGTCCACCTAATGGTGTTATCATAGATCCTACCCTTTGACTCAGTGTATCTCTCTCTTGAGTCATTAACCCAAGGGAGATCCTTGCTTGATCTCTCTCTCCAATTAATATGGAAATTTGACCCTTTAAAGTGATAATTTAGCCCTGTAATATGACCACCTATCCTTGTAAACTTGTAATCTAGGCCTATGCAGCTGCCAATGCTTCCCCTACCTATCCATCTTATTCTTGTGTATGTGGACCCCTTCTAGTTAGATCCACATCCATCACCTACTAACCCCCATCATCTTATCCAAAATTAGCCACTACATATAGGGATTGATACTATGTTGGATATCCATCCAAAAAACTAGCATCATCTATCGTTACACTAGCTAGTAGCTCCTCATGGTCTAACACTACATCTTGTGGTTATGGATTTTAAAGTATAAACTCTGCATCCTCCATCCTATACCTTAAGAAAGTATCCAGAATCTACTACGTGAGGTTGAACTACCTCTAAAATTTATCAAATGGGATCATTTTGGTCTCACTATCTCACCTCCTATAGATCCATCACCAGCTCTATAATGATAGTATGTGTCATATGTAATGGGCCCACCTAGGGCACCCTACATATGTTCTCTAGATCACATCCCCCACCAAAAATCCATACAATGCATCTTTGAAATATTCTATGTCCCTCACCCCCCGACCGACACCTATCAATGCATAATCTCCTCTCCACTGTACAAAGCCCATTGTGTAAGGTACATGGGTGTACCCCTCCCATGGTAGCCCTAATGGTCTCAAAAACATGATGCAATCATATACCTAGCAATGAAGCATAAAACCCACACATATCATCAGTGAACCTAGAATCCCCATAGCTCCATATAAAATTGGACCAACAACATAGGAGCCCACTCGAACACTAACCTGCCAAGCAACATCTCTACTAATACTTCCAATAGTAGATAGGGAAAGCATCCACTACTCAAATCTAATAAATTGAAACAAGACACTACCATCATCATAATTTTCATCAGTCATATCTCATCTAGAGCCCTCTAGTATAGTGGCCTATAATCAAAACTACTTGAATGCCACCTCACATAGGCCTGATCCTCACCATACAATAGATCCATCTACTCATCCCTATCCTCAGAATTAATGTTGTAAATTAGATCCTCTCAGATTAGTAGCTATGTGTTCCTATAAACATCCTCTAAAAGGATGGTCATTTCTTTGATGGGCAACAAGAAGGTGTTTGTGGCTAGATCCCATCTTTTGATGAGGACCACAATCATTACCGTATCTCATGGAAACCATTGGTAATGTTGTATGGCTCCCAAACAAACCTCCTCTATATGTGTCCACTCATCACCAATCATAACTCCATATATCTCCAAAAATATCTTGAGAACTTGATCCCTCATCTAGATCTGGTCTCATGCTTAAAAAATAATCATGTTAGCACACACACTTAGTTTTCCATTACTCATTTCTAAATTGACCTCAGTATCAACCTATATCTACCTCTTTCAACCTATTAAATCTATCACATTACCTATATAAATAAAATAATGTCTACCTTACCCAAAAAATTTCAAATATCTTCCCTTAACCTATTGACCTAATAACTCACTCTACCTAAACAACCATTCTAATCTATAAATCTTACATATCATCCTTGCCTAGACTTAACATTTTTAACCACCTAACACCTTTTAAAATAATGTTTTAACCATTTAAAACATTAAAAAAAAAAATTCTCCTAAACTTATTATTTAACCACCCTCCCAAAAATAGCTCGATCACCGATGGTTCACCTAAACTGTTGATGGTTCAGTAAACCTTTTTTCTAGTGGTTAACTACCGATGGTCAAGTGTGACCATTGACAGTTAGGTTGAACTACCAATTGTCACTATGCGTGACCATCAATGGTAAAACCTTGACTGACCTCTTCTAAAAACTACCAAAACTTCATAACTACACTACCTAAATCTATCTTATATACTACCCTCAACCTAACCAATCCATCCATTTCAATATTCACCGATTAATTTTCTTTATTTCAACCAAAACCTAAAACTAGGGAAAAACCACCAAAACCTTATCAAACTAATCATTAACAATAAAATTCAACAAATTAATATACCTAATCAACTAATCTATGAATTCAAAGAAACCCCTACCTCATTCCTTGAATGTTATTAAGGTTAGAACCCACATCATATTGCTTGGCCACATCCTCATCCACCCTACATCATTGGTCCCAATGAATCACCTCGAGTAAAACACCTCTCACCAATCACACAACTCCACCTCAGTTGAATGCTCAATCAACTATTATAAAAATGCCAAATTTTCTAGCTCATCAGATGCATGAAAATATTAGAGGTCAATAGCAAATAGTGAAAATGAATTATCATTTTCATTTTTTGTTATTTGGCCATTTAAGGTTCCACCCTGACCATCGATGGTTAGGGTGACCATCGATGGTCAACCCTTGGGACCTTTGACCATCGATGGTTAGGAACCCACATTTTAGACTTCTTTTTAGCACCTAACCTAGGTGCTAACCTTTGGAGATCAACTTTCTCACACCTAAACTTTTAGAGATCACCCTTCTCCAACCACCATTAGAGCATGCCCACTTTGATGTTGGTCATTTTTGACCCATATTTTTGCAAATTTTGTGATGATTTTGCTTGGCCCTTTTGACTATACTGACTGACCTTGCCATGTTGACCATTTGTATTTGCACCACCTAGTGCATAACTAGATCATTTATGTCTTTTAGGAGCACTTCCTACCTTGGATACCCATGACACTTGACCTATTTTTATTTTTCAAATGAGAACTTCCTCCTTAGTTACCTAAAAAAATACTAACCTTACCTAGGAGACTTGTGTCTATGATTGTTCCTAACCACCATGCGTACATGAAATCAAGTAGTTCACTTATCACTTATCCTTCTTAGTACTGACCCTTATTACTTTCACCAACATTGGCAACTTTAGTCTTTGCATGATCTTGACTATTGCACTTAGTCACATGTTGTGTGTAGGTTTGCATTTCAAATAACCAACCCTCTTGTCACCCACCTCATGATTTACCATGTACCACATATCAAACCTATACCTAATTCTATTCTTCCTCATTACCTCCTAGTTTGAGGGGGGACACTTCCTCCCGTACTTGGGGCAACCAGACCTTTGACCAATAATCCATTTTTTGTTTTTTAGTATGTTGATTTAAAGCCATATAATAAAAAGTGGAAAAATGTAGACACTAAAAACCCACACAATATGATTTTGAATGTTGAAAATAACCTTAGACTATTAGGACCCCTTTGGGACCACTTTTACCCCTTGATCGCTAATCAGGCCTAACCATAGCCAATTTACCCAATTAGATTAACCTAGCTTTTACCCACCTTTTTACCTTCACCGTCGATCGTTGATGGTCAAGATGACCACTGACGGTTAAGGTACACCTCCTTAACCAAAAGCATGCAAACCAGCCACTTTGATTTTTAAAATATAAGTTGTTTAAATCCTATTACGAGCCTTTACATGGGTAATTTATAATTAGATAGCCTAATTGAACCTTCAGTTCCACCTCTTACTTGTGCCTATAAGAAGAGAGGAGCTATGAGGTGAAATCCATCTATAACTGTTATCAAGAGCCTTATGCATCTATGAGTTAATTTCTTATAATTCAACCAACATTAACAATCTAATAATCTAGTGACCATATCAAAGAGCCAACTTATTGCCACCTCTCCATCTTGTCTTTAAGTATTGTTACTCTATAAAAATCAATCTAAATTCCTCTAATAGGTCTACCGCCTCAATCACATACCCAATCAACTTCTAGTAAGATAAGTACTTATTTCTTAGTATTTATTTACTTTATTTTCATTTCATAATTAGCCCAGGTCTTACCCACCTCTTAAAGTCTTTCTTTTGGATCACATTATTTAGTAATACACCAACCCAAATGCCTAAAAAGTAATTATTGATGGTTGACTCAATCATCAATGGTCTGTCTAACTACCGATGGTCACCTTGACTATCAACAGTCATCCTAACTATTGATGGTCACTATGGTACTAAAAACCAACAAGTTAATTTCACCTACCTATACCTAATCAAACCTAATTTTTTATGTTCCTGCCTGTTCATAGACCCCTTTTTGATTTTTTGAAGCATACCCCAACCCTATAACACTAATATTAATTAGTTTGTCACTAATGTAATCATTTTTAGCATTTTTCTTAGCAAGCATTCTTGTATTCATTTTTAGTACCTTTGATTCATTGATGTAAGTACCTTCTATTCTATTTCATGAAATATATTATTTAAAAATGTGTGGATTGATAGCCCCTAAGAAAGCTATTGTTTCTAGGATCTAGCTATCTCTAGGCAATCCACTCAACTATCTATCTAACAAACAAGTTACTTTAGTGATTTCTTATTTGTAAGTCATCCTCCCAAGCCAAAGAGTATCTCTTCACAATCTTCTGATTTAACACATGCACTATCAATCAGGTTTTTTAGCCATACCCATACTTAGTTTCTTTTTCCCTCTTTCTTTTTCAATTATGCACATTTAGCTACATCAAAGTTATTAATAACCTTACCATATGATATCAACAAAATGATAAGGTGATCTATTTTTTGCTTTTAGAGAAAAGGTCTCTAAACATTGTCACTTCACCTTTGAAGGTAATCTCCCATATTGCCTACCAACCTAGTATCCCACATAGGTCTACCATGATCTACTCAACACACTAAGACCTCAATAAGGGTTTCACCACTTGTCTCAACAATTCTATATGACACCTCAGCTCTTTGTGGTACCACTTGTAGGTGCAATTTTATATGTGTATAGGTAGTGAGTAGTAATATAGGTAGTTAGTAGTTATATATGATTTTAATCCACTCTAGACCCTCATAAAGTATCTAAATTCACTCTTCCCATTTCAAAATATTGAATCAAGTACCAAGGATTCCTTTCTAACATGACGTCATCTTGAGAGACTCTTGTGCATGATCATCAATGGTGTAAGGCTATGTGTATATTAGAACTTTTATTCTCATGATATCTATAATTATACCTAAGGTCTAACTTGTTTTTTCATGTTCTAAGAGCATGCCCAACACTATAATACCATAATTACTTCTCTATGAGTGTTATACATACCTTCATTACATGTAATTCACCATGGCTATAAATGAACCTTCTATAGGAACCTTGGATGTATAAGAGGTCTAGTTGTCACAACTAATTTCATACCACTTTGGATAAATTAAGTTTATTATTCATGCAATAAGACATGTTAAAAATTTTAGGACTCTCCACTACTTCTCTATAAACATGATCAGAGCTCAAAACATCATGGTTGTAGTTGAGAGCAAGCACAAAATTGATTGTGAGATTAGTGTGACTGAGTGTTTGATCAAGGTATAATGTTTCAAGTTCAAACATGGAGGGGAGGTGATTTTTATGGCATGGAAACATGGATAAATTCATATTACAATCATTTTGAATCCTTGCAGAGAAGTAAAATTCTACAAGTGATGAACCTTGACTAAGATCATACATGGTGACACCCTTTTGTAATATGAGTTGTTTAACCTATAAAATCCTTTCAAAACATGAATTGAAGTATGGAAAACATGAGGTGAATATTTCCATGTCTTCTAGAGTCAATTACATCAGCTATATTGTATGGACTTATCCAAATAAGAGCAAAACTTATAGGGCATGAGAAATAGTGAGCAGAAAAACACAATCAACTTGTTGGAGATGATTCATAAAGAAATATTGACCAATCATTGAAATATTTTTATTAAAATAAGTTTATATGAGTGTAATATCACCCCCTAAAGGATTTTGGTATGAAAATTTTCCAACTAACCGTACAAAGCATAAACCTGTTGACTGGCTTTGTGTGTTTAGAAGGGTGATGAAGGAGCAAGATGGGTTTTTACCATTTTTAGCACTTTAAAAGCATGTCAAGAACTGAGATGAGTATATAGAAGTTAAATATTCATCCCACAAAGTTTTCACATGTGTCACACTCCCTTATAGGCCGTACAACTACTAAACTCTTTTCTTTTTCAGTTATTTTCTTGATGATCAATTAGAGAACCTATAAGTTTTAGATGGATTAACATTCCTAACATAGAATATAACCTCTTGGATGTTGGGAGGAAAAATATAACACTTGGACACCTTTAAAATTGTGCTACTTTCATACAAGACCCAAAAATGACCCCTAAGTGACTCAAGTTGACATAAGACTTAATTAAACCATGATCAAGGCAAAATTATCATAAAATTACATCTAATGAACAAAAAAACACCCTATGACACTTTATTAGATCCATATATAAGTTTTTTACTATAGAGGGTTGATCGATTTTGACTTTTAGTCAAAATGGTCAACATTCTTGGTGATTTCCCATGGGTAGTATGCTTGCTATGCCAAGACCAATTGCCTAATCCTATCCATTAGGATATGTAATATCTTATACATAGGGTTGACACACAATTTACCTTTAACAACATAAAAAACATAAGGAAAGACATGAAAAATAAGACAAACTAAGGAAAATCACACTTTTGCTTCATGGGCACTTATGGAACACACAAATAAAACAACTAATCAAACTAACTCAAACACTATCTAACCTTCCTCTTGGATCAAAAAATAATTTTGAAACCTCTCTTGCTTTATGAAATAGAGTAATGAATGAGGCATGTATCCTTTTTATCCTTGGTATTGATGCCTACATCTTCTTCATGATGTTTGCCAACTTCATTGGCATAGTGTTTAATGAGAATCAAGTAGCTCCAAATAGGTTATTTATGGAAATTAACTCTTATTGCATCCAAATATCCTCAAAATTATCATATAGGTCTTCAAATATGACCTCCAATGCTATTTCAATAAGACATACCTTTTTGGTTTCCATGGTGCTCTCAATAGGATTGGGTTTCTTTTTAGCTACAATTTCTTCAAGCTCATCAAGGAACTCTACATAGTATACCCAATCTTGGTCATTGTCCTCCATGGAAGAATTTTTATTCACCTTGTAATGCATTTTAACCTCAAATTGGAAAAGATATTCATGCTCTCAAATGACCTCCATTTGCTAATTGTTGGTTGAATATTTTGTCGATCGGCGTACTGATAAACAAAATAGGTCTAATCATCCAAAGTAGGAAGATTGGTCAGGAAAATGTGTAGGTTTATCACATCAAAAGGGGACTAATCTCTCCTCTCATCAAGGGGAGGTTTCTTATACATATGCTATATATATAATAATAATAATACTCAAGGGTAGGATAAACCATCCATCTCTCTTTTTTCAGAGATGATGCATGAAAATCAAAGGAGAAATCTCAAGGGAAATGACAAAAAACACTCCTCTTCTTTTAGAAGTACTATTCAACAAACCACAAGAATCTTCCTAGTAGTAATTGCAAAATGTAACCAAGGACGTAGTAACTAGCAGATTGAGATGTAGCACAAAGTCTCCACCTCAATTAAGCAAGAGTGAGATATGAAGGACAATGAGGGCACAAAGTTGTCACAAGGTACTTTACACAGAAACAAAAAGAAAACACACTAAAGGCAATTGTGGGGCACAAAATCTCTCCACAGTTGGCTTTAGGACACCTTCCTGACTACTTTCATTAATTCTACTTATTGAATTAAAGGAACATAATATATATTAAGGAAAAAGACATAAGAATAGTTTCCCCAACAATAAAGATATCACAGCATAAAGTTTGAAAAAAATCACTTGCTTTCTTATTCCAATAGCAAAATATGATCAATAATCTGAGCTCAAAGTCTCAGTAATGTCTTTCAATTTAAGTAGAGTTTTATTTCTGATAATCAGAGAGAGAGAGCCACAATAACAAGAGAGTTCCTTATATAGCCTCTTCAAGAAGGACTTGGTAATAATAACACATCATGTTGCATTTAATTTTGTTAAGAAGACATGCTAGAATTTAGGGGCATTTAACCCTTTAATTTTGTCAATGCAGAGAAACAGGTCACGCTATTGAAAGTTTGCATCTTTCAATATCCACCTAGCAGTTTACTTCTAGAAACATATCTAATGCACAAATGTTTGTGGTCATTTTTACTTGTTCCTCCTTTTTTGGTTATTTGAATCGAGTCCTCGATTGAATTAAATGCTCTATTCCTTAGTCATTTTTGGCTGGTCTTTTGAGAACCCTACGAAAGATGACACTTGGTAGCTTCCATTGCATTTGATACTATGTCCCAATAGATGACACATGGCAGATTCCGCTATGACTTTGAAGATGACATGCGGTAGCATAGTGGGTATTATGTTTCTTTGGACTTTTCTTTCAAAGGAAAAAGTCTAGAGGAATTCTTTCGGAGGAAAAAGTCTAAAGGAATTCTTTCAGAGGAAAATTTTTGAAGGAATTCTTTCTTTATCACTTTTGCTAAGGGAACTTTTCTGAAGGAAATCCCTTTGCTCTTTTGGCCTTTGAATTGGTCCATTTGCTCCCTAACTGCCCTCCACAAGGGCTGTTTGAGCTCCAAATTAGCCTTTTGGGTTTTTATAATGGTTCATTTCAGCTTTTAAGTGTCCTTTGTAAGGGTTGTTTGTCCCTTGGAAATTTTCCTTAGTCAATTTTATGTGAATCTCAAATTGTGACACGTGGCATCATCCACTGCTCTTAGAAACAAAGTAAAATGAGGCTCAGAAGATGACACTTGGTAGCATCTATGAAGTTCTATCAGGGTTTTGTGTCCTTCCTTAGTCACTTTTGCCATAGAAATTCCCTCTGCAAGGGCACTTGTGTCTTTGACACTTGGGGCACTCCTTTGAACTTGTCGCTTGAACCGATCGATTGAACCAACTTTGGTTTAACAGTTCAATGGTTCATTCCCTTGTTTCTATTGACCACTTGAATGAAGATTCTTTGAAACAAGCCTCGTTGAACCTTTGAACCTTGAATCCATTGAACTTGTTGAACCTTTTAAACCTTTGAACCAAAGTGGTTCAATGGTTCATCAATTCAATGATTCAAGTGTCAGAAACTTGTTCTTTTTAAGCTCTGTGATCTTCATTGTACTGGTTGAACCTTTGAACCTGTGAACTCATTGAACCCTTTGGTTCAAGGTTCAATGGTTCAATCGGTTCATTCTTTTTATTTGGCTAAGTCCTTTTGATCTTTTTGAACCAAATGTGTTGAACCATTTAGTTAGTGAACCTTTGAACCAAAGTGGTTCAATGGTTCAATGGTTCAATGCGTCAAGCCCTCTTCTCTTTGATAAGTGTTTTAAAGCCATTGAAACTTGAAGTAGTTGAACTTTAAACCTTGACAAATGTGCTTAACTCTTGCTGCTGATGTTGAACCTTTGAACCCATTGAACTCAATGAACCAAAATGGTTCAAGGTTCAACGGTTCAACGGTTCAATCCTTACTTAAAAACATGCTGATGAACTCTTTTGGTTGAGCCTTATCATTGAAGCAACTTTGAAATTGCCTAAGTGTTGAGAGCTTACTTTTTTCCTACAGAGTCCATAGAAATCAACCTGTGAAGCCCATAGAACTTGGCTTGCAGAGTCCATAGATTCAAGCCTGCAGAGTCTATAGATTCAAGCCTTAAGAGTCCATAGATTCAAGCCTATAGAGTTTGTAGATTCAAGCCTACAGAGTCTATAGATTTCTGAGAAGCTTGAAAAATGAGGATTTTGAATGCTCATAACAAATTTTGAGAAGGGAAGAGATTATTTTGGTCTATTGAACCAAAATAGTTCACATGTTGTCCCAAAAATGAGAATTCTATTTTTGGGGATAACAGTTGGCTCTAGTTGGGGAACTTCTATCAATTATAAAAAAGAATTGAGGGGAGTAAAATCCAAAATCTTCAGTGTCTTTATGTGTATCATTGGGCTATAGAGTCATGTTACCTAAAAATAGAAGGAATCAAAAATGGAAACAAACAAAACAAAATATAATTAAAAACTATACAAATATACATATGTACAGAAGAAATGATCTGATACTTCAAGCTTTGAAGTGTTTCAGATGCTACCCACTGTGAGGCAGAGAAAAGAGTGTGCCATCTTGATATTTTAGTAGAAATCTATTTTCACCATTATGCTAATGAATTATAAATGGGCCTCTCCAGAGGGAGTCAAACTTTCCATGCATCCCTTTTGGTTCTCTTCTTTTGTCCCATAGCATGACTTGATCCCCAATATAGAAATCATGATTTTTGGCCTTCTGGTCAAAGAGTTTATTTACCAAACTTTGATGAGCAGCAATTCGGTCCACCACCATGGTTCTCTATTCATCTAGATCAGTCAGGCACATGATTCTCTTATCAAGAGAGATTTCATATGTCTGATCTTCAATTGCCTTTGCCAATTTCAAGGCTAGAAAATCTAAGGTGATTGGTATCTCAGCATTGATACCATAAAGAAGTTGAAAAGGAGACATACCAATTGCCATCTTTGGTGTGATTTTATCTATTTATAGAGCTTCAACCAATGCTTTATGCCATGTCCTTTGATCATCATCTGCTAGCTTCTTAATGATAGTTACTAGGTTCTTATTGCTTGATTTAGCTTGTCCATTCCCTTATAGAAAATAATCAAAAGAATGGGAGAGTGTAATTCCATAATGGAAATAGAATTGTGTAATCTCTTGGGAGGTGAAACAAGCTGCATTGTTAGTAACAATTTTGGTTGGAACTCTAAACCTAGAAATGATATTCTCCTTGAGGAAATTGCATATAACCTCTAAAGTAACATGCTTAATTGGGATTACTTCTACCCATTTGGTAAAATAGTCAGTTGTTACAATGACATAATCATGTCTAGCACTTGAAGATGTGTATATAGTCCCAATAAAATCAATCCCCCATTACTAAAAAGGTTCTTCTATGATCACTAGCTTGAGAGGCAGGGCAACTAACTTGGGTCTTCCAAAAAATTACTAGCAGAGTTCACATTTTTTCACCCACTTATATACATCTTGGAAAAGAGTTGTCTAGTAATACTTGGCTCACAAAATTTTGTGAGCAGTTACAGGAGCAAAAAAAGTCCTCCACAGTTTAGATTTTGGAAGGATTTCAAAAGTTGGCTTTGTTTCTCTTTGTCTACACAGTGAAGGAATAATCCATCTATGCTTCTCTTGTACAAGCCATTGTCCCAAAGGACAAAATTAGAAACTTTCAACTTGATAGTACTCCTTTATTTATAAGACAAATGAGCAGGACATTCACCATAAGTAAGGAAATGAGCAATACCTGAATACCACTCATTGGTAGTAGAGATAAAAAGGACTGTTGGTGTATCTTCCACTTCAACTTCTTCATGCTATGTATCTTCTGGCTTGTTTTTAGAAATTAATTGGCATAGGCCTTTTCTCCTGACCAACTTTGTTGGCTTGATGTCTAGATCGAACTCTTGGATCTTTACAATCCAATTACCTCTTTTTGTGCCAAACTCCTGCTGAGTTAATATGGACTTGATTGTAGTGTCAGGAAATAAGGTAGTAGTGTGTGAATTTAGGATACAGAAGTGGAAATGTTTGACTGCTTTCACCACTACATAAGCATGCTTCTCTATGTTTGAATACTTCATCTCATGGGTTTTGAGAGGGAAACTCATGAAAGAAATGGGAGATTTTATACCTTCCTTGTCCTATTAAACAAGAATTACTAAAAGTGTGTGTTCAGAAGCATAGCTGTATATGATGAAATCTTTTTTGTAATCTGGACAAACCAAGGTAGGGGCGTGGGCAATGGCAGTCTTGATATCCTAAAATACTGACTTGCCTTCTTTAGTCTAGTTAAAGGTGGTCTTCCCTTTCATCATGTTCACAATGTGTCTAGTCTTCTCAAAAAATTTAGGGATGAACCTCTATAAGAAATTCACCTTTCTAAAGAAAGAGTGAACAACATTTTTACTTGTAGGAAAATTAAACTCTTGAATAGACTTGACTCTGTCTAAATTAATCTTTATGCTTTTTTTAGACATAATGTGTCTGAGGAGTTTCCCCTCTGTTACTCCAAAAATAGACTTCTTAGGGTTTAAGAAAATACCATTCTAGTGGTAGCACTCCAACACTTGTTGTAAGTGGTGTACATGATCAGAACGGTGCTTTGAAAAAATGGTTAAGTCATCAAGGTATACCACTATGAATTTACCCATCTCATCTTAGAAAGCCAGGTCCATTACTCTCTAAAACATGGCACTAGAATTTATCAAGCTAAAATGCATTTTTATATATGCAAATGTACCCCAAGGTGTGGTGAATTAAGTCTTGTGTTGGTTTGCTTCACCAACTTTGTTAGGGTGTGGAGCTAAAAGCTTCAACTATGTAGACGAAAATAGGAGGTTGCTGAAGATATAGGAGTACCAGCATCGGTAGCATGACCGACATTGGTCAAGATGAAGTAGAAATAAACCGACATCAGTAGAAAGTTGACCAATGTCAGTCAGCACCAGGCAAGCAGGGATCGACGTCGGTCGCCTGTGTGTTCTAGAACTATTCGTTGCACGAACAATTAGTTAAGTGAACAGAGTGTTTGCATGTAAAGGCTATTTTGAGTCTTGAGCTACGTGGATAATTATAGTAAACTAAGAGTCTAAGTTATTGTTTAAGTCTGGGATCTATTTATAGACCCATTGGCATGTATTGTATTGATGAGTTAGAAAGGAAGGCAAGGAAGATCCTTCCATTATAAGATCATTGAGTTACAGGTTGTTGCAAGCTCATAGGAGATCTACATGTGTAAGTATGGTCTGTTGAATTGCAGGTTGCAGGTTCATGGGAGATCTACTTGAAGTAATTTAGAGTGATTGGTGTACTGGCAGAGTTATTACTGACTGGTTGGAGAGGTGAACACCAATTCTGTGTGTGAGTTGTGTGTTGGGACCATTTTTGGTAGGAAAGTGTTTTGAAGAAGAATTACTGTACACTTGAGGTGTGGGAAGCCTCTATAAGGTGGAAGAGTGTGGCGGCTCTTTATTGTATTCTTTTTTGTAAAAATGTTAATACAAGATAGTGTATTGTCTCTCTTATTCTGTGCTATTGGTGAATTCTAGTTACTTGTACTTCTGATTATTTTTGCATGTTTAATTGCTTGTATTTGGTAATCATATTGTGCTCTTTCTGAAGAGCAATATCCTAACAAGTGGGATCAAAACAAGGTGTGTTTGTTCTTGTATTCCCCGACAACTGGTATCAGAGCTTTTGGTTGGGATACTAACAGGTTGGATTAGATCTGGTTAGTGTGTGTTGATTACAGGTTACTCACAGGGTTTCTGTTTGAGTGGGAGTAGAGCAATGGCAGAAGAAAGTAGACTACGAATGGATAAGTTTAATGGTAGGAGGTCCAAGTATAGGTATGGCAGAATAACCTGCTGGAAATGTGGAAAGAAAGAGCAAGAAAAGAAAGATTGTTGGTTGGTAGCAGATCAACATGAAGGACATGAAGAAGAAGCAGATGTTGTGGATTATGTTGCACAAGATGCTCTGGTATGTTCTTTAAATAAATTAGAATCTTGGGTTTTAGATTCTGGTGCCTCTTTTCATGCATCCCCAAATAGGGAATTTTTTCATGAGTATGTCCAGGGAGACTTTGGAGAAATTTGTGTAGGGGATGGTAAGCCTTGTCAGATGGTTAGCAAAGGGAAAGTGAAGCTGAAATTGCAGACAGGTAACACATGGGTGTTGAAGGAGGTCATGCATGTCCCAGTTCTAGAGCAAAATTTGATTTCTATAAGAAGTTTGGGTGATGAGGGTTGCATAGTAACTCTCACAGTGGACTCTTGGAAGGTTACCAAGGGTGCACTTGTAGCAAGAGGTAAGAAAGTAGGTATGCTTTATCTATCTACTTGTATTACTGATTCTCTTTCTGAGTTATTTACTTCAGCTGTAGATTCGAAGATGTGGCTTAATAGGCTTGGTCACATGAATAAGAAGGAGATGCATGTTCTTAAGTCAAAGGGTATGCTTTCAAATTTGAAAGGCATGGATTGAGATTTCTGTATGCAGAAGAAGAAGGTAACATTTCTTGAGGAATCCGATGTTAGTGACAAGAACAGGAAAGACTTGGTTTTCAAGGAGGAGGTGACCTATAGAGTTCAGCACAAGGGGCAAAAGAATTTTGAGTAGAGCAAGGGTGATTTGGACAAGGGTTTGATCTAAAAGGATCTTGTGGGAAAAGGTCAGTTCTCACAAGAAAAACATAGAGACCGACGTCAGCTAGAAAACTAGCGTCGGCATCCAGACAGGGACCGACATCGACTATGTGCATCCCGACATTAGTGACTTAGGGCAGATAAACACTGGCGTTGGTCAAGGGGAACCAACATCGGCGATGAGGCAGTCACAGGGAACTAACATCGATCGGGTGCAGACTGAGATGTGACCGGCATCGGTCACTGAGATGAATTTTGGGTGGATAGCACACTGTCAAGGAGTCTCAAGCGCCCATATGAAGGACTTAAAGGGTATGTAAGACTCAAATTCATCATTTCCCTTATTTACACTACTTGTAGCTCACTTATGGTAAGGAAACAGGAAGTTGTTAAAGAAGCAGAGTAGGTAGATCCAGGCAATAGTGGGAGCTTGGCATGGATGAGGATGTGATTCCTTGGAGGAGAACCAAATGGGAGTTTTTTGGTGGAGTTGCCAGCTGGAAGTAAGCACTAAGAGACGAATGGATGTTCAGGATGAATAAGAGTGGAAATAGATACGTGAGATGGAAGGCCAGGGTATATGGTCTTGAATAAGCTGCAGGGCAATGGAGGTTTGATCATTGTGTTTCTCTTTACCAGGTTGGATAATATTAGCTACATTATCCTATTATTGTATGATGTGCTTGTTGCAGGGTTACATATACAGGGAGTTGCTGAACTAAAGGTAAAGCTAGTTCAGAGGTGTGTCATGAGGAATCTGAGAGCAACAAGATTATTTGGCATGAGTGTGTTCTAGGGACATGGAAGGTCACATGTTGACTTTGTTTCAGGATGATTGTGTGAGACCAGTTAGCACGCTGATGGTTGGACAGTTCACAGAACAGTGTCTTGAATCACATAATGAGGTTAGGTGCATGGTATGTACTAAACCTGAGTTTTTCCAAGTAGTGGGAGTTGTCACAAGTTAGGAGCCAATCTAGGAAAGAAGCATTGGAGGGCAGTTTAGTGGATTCTTTGAGGGACCAATAGCAGGTGCACATGCTATGCAGGGTCAAGTTATTTTCTACATAGTTTGTAGATGTGGATGTGGCAGGTGATTTGGGTGATAGGTGTTGCACTACAGGTTTTGTGGTGGTTGGTATTCAAGAGTGATCTTGAAGAGGGATATAAAGCCAAGGAAACAAACTAGATGATATACAGGTATAGGTACAGATGCAACTGTTTATCTCCAAGTGGGATATTGTTAGGGTGTGGAGCTAAAAGCTTCAACTATGCAAATGAAAATAGGAGGTTGCTAAAGATCCAAGAGTACCGGCATCGGCAGCATGACCAACATCGGTCAAGATGAAGTAGAAGGAAAATGACATCAGTAGGAAGTCGGCTGACATCGGTCAGCACCAGGCAAGCAGGGACTGACGTCGGTCACCTGTGTGTTCTAAAACTATTCATTGTACGAACAATTAGTTAAGTGAACAGAGTGTTTACATGTAAAGGCTATTTCGAGTCTTGAGCTACATGGATAATTATAGTAAATTAAGAGTCTAAGTTATTGTTTAAGTCTGGGATCTATTTATAGACCCATTGGCATGTATTGTATTGATGAGCTAGAAAGGAAGGCAAGGAAGATCCTTCCATTGTAAGATCATTGAGTTGCAAGTTGTTGCAAGCTCATAGGAGATCTACATGTGTAAGTATGGTCTATTGAATTGCAGGTTGCAGGTTCATGGGAGATCTACTTGAAGTACTTTAGAGTGCTTGGTGTACTGGCAGGGTTATTACTGACTGGTTGGAGAGGTGAACACCAATTCTATGTGTGAGTTGTGTGCTGGGACCATTTTTGGTAGGAGAGTGTTTTGAAGAAGAATTATTGTACACTTGAGGTGTGGGAAGCCTCTATAAGGTGGAAGAGTGTGGTGGCTCTTTATTGTATTCTTTTTTGTACAAATGTTAATACAAGATAGTGTATTGTCTCTCTTATTTTGTGCTATTGGTGAATTCTAGTTACTTGTACTTCTGGTTATTTTCATATGTTTAATTGCTTGTATTTGGTAATCATATTGTGCTCTTTCTGAGGAGCAAGATCCTAATAAGTGGGATCAAAACAAGGTGTGTTTGTTCTTGGATTCCCTGACAAACTTCAACTTGATTATATCCTGAGAAGCCATCTAGCATTGATAACATCTCTAAACCTATCACTGTTTGAAGCACTTGATCTGTGATTGGTAAAGGGTAATTATCTTTCAAAGATGATTGATTCAAATTCTTGAAATCTATACAAATGTGAATTTTACCACTCTTCTTCCTTATAGGCACTATGTTTGTAATCCATGTGGAATGATGGATTGAGAAGATGATTCTAGCATTTAACATTTTTTGTATCTCAGATAGAATAGTACCTGATATTTTTAGATTGTACTATTTGGGTTTTTGCTTATAGGGAATTGAGTCAGCCTTGAAAGGAATGTCATGGTGGATTTCATCAGGTTTGAGAGACTTCAAGTCATTATAATAATATGCTAAGACATCCATGTATTGACGGAGTAAAGTGGTGAACTTGAATCTTTCTTTAGGGGTGCAACACTTACCAATGTTAACCATCTTGGGATTTTCTTTAGTAGTCAGATTTACTTGATCAAATCCCTGAGAGAAGTTTGAATCTATTTGCTATTGTTTGATGAATCTATCATGCTTGTCTAATATTTTCTCAAGAGAAATTAAGCCTTTGGGAATTTTATTTCCTTTCAGCTGTAGGAATTCTTCATTTATATCTGAACTAGATTCAGAGGCTGATTCATACTTCTGAGGTTCACTTCCTTCAAAACGTAGTTGTTCAAAATTGTCTTTTTATTCCAAGAAGGCAATGATTTGATGATCATCATTGAATACTTACCAATGATCAACATTGTTAGGAACACTTGGTCTAGAGACTAGTTCAATAGTATACCTATCTTTTTTGAAATCTGAGCGAGGAACTACAAGAGTTCTTGAAATAGCAAGTGCATCAGCTCTGTCATTAGATTCCCTGGGTATGGTAGAAATGTTAAAACTATCAAAGCTTTCAATTTGGTCCCAAATCAGGTTGTGATAGTGGTGTAATCTTTCATTCTTGATTTGGTATAAGTTTTTCACCTGATAAACCACTAATTTAGCATCCCCTTTGGCATGAAGAAACTTGATGCTTTTATCTTGAGTAGCCTTCAATCCAAGCAATAGAGATTCATATTCAACTATATTGTTAGTGTTGCTAAATTATAATTTGTAAGATGAAGGAAACATATATCCTTGAGGAGATATCAACACAATCCCAGCTCCCGAATCGGTAGAGGAACAATTGCCATCAAATTCTAGAGTCCATACCTCATCAAATATTGATTTTTCTTTAGACTTTCCTTCATTAGAGAGGGAGGGTCCTTCTTAATTTTTATTCCAACCTACTAGTTATTCTACTATTCTGGTTGAACTGATTTTTGGGTTGACACTTTCAAAATTTTTATCAGATGTTTAATGCACTTCGTCTGTAGATAGAAAGTAGTTACCCATACCTGAGGATTCAAAAATAATTTAAGCTTTAGGGGCTTATGTTTGGGTGACCACATATTTTGCCTCCTTTTCAGGGGAAAATCTCTTCATTACATCTTTGATAGGGATTCTTGACTCAGACAGGTCCATGCTTAGTTCTCCTTCCACGTCCTTGCAAAAATTTCATCCAAGCAAAATACCATAGGATGTTGGGACGTCAGCCACCAAGACAGTCATCTTAATTCTCTTATCTGGAAAGGATACAAATGCAAATTGGGCATCTTTGATTTGCCCCAACAATGGTACTTTCTTATTTTCCATGGAGAAACATCTCCCAAATGTCTTGGTCAATGTGAGGCCAAGAGATTTAGCTACTTTAGCAGGCATGTCAATGTCAGATGCACCTAAGTCTAAAATATAATTTCTTAGCTTGTGACCATTTATTAACAGGGAAATAGAGAAAGATTCTATTTTCCCAAGGGTAGTTGGAGGAGTAATGACAAGATTATTCGAAATGGGCATGTTCTTTTGGGATCAAGAGTTACATTTTTAGCTTCTTACCTTGCAAGGATGGTTTGGTTTTTGACACATTAGACCAACTTATCTAATTGATCAGGATTGGATTACAAATATTCAAATTTAGACATTTATATTTTGGTCTTTTTGACATGATCAATTATGTCAAATAGCTAAATTGAGCTAGGTACAGAGGAAGGTATTTCAACCTTTTGGGTTTTAGGAGGGATAGGAGGAGGGCTGGTTTGCAAAATTGAAGTAGAAGGTGAAGGTGAAATTGATGTACTTACCTTTTGGGTGATCACCAAATCCTTTGGCTAGAAAGGTAGAGTGGTTCCATGCTTAGCAATTGTAATTATTGGTTGAGGTTGCTCCTATCTTTCCTTTATTAGCTTGCTAGACTAATTGGTTCTTGGACCTGGTAAAAATTGCATATAATCCATCAAAAGCTTCTCCTTTGCTTCTGTGTTCATCCTAGTAGTTTAGGAAACTAATGTGGGAGTCACCAGCTGATTCTTCTTGATTTTATACAAAGGAGATCAGTGTCATTTTCTTAATTCAATTCAGGCTAGAAAGAGAACTTTGATTCTGCTTCAAGATATCCCATTGCTGAATTAGTTAGAGGAGCTTCCAGGGCCAGTTTCCCTTATGGGAGAGGAAGACAATTTTGTTGCCCTTGATTCCTGGTAGCATTGCCCTGATATGACTGATTTAGAAATGTCCTTCTTGGCATATCTCTATATGAAGGATCAAAAGACATTCCTTATGCGATTTACTTTTTGAGAGCAAGCAACTCATTTTCTAACTTTTGCACCACTGGATTTATGGTCCCTATAAATGAATATTCAGAAGATGATGAAGGTCTATTTCTATTTGGATCTCTTCTTATCTTCCCTGCTAAGATGAGATCATCTTCTACCTCAGTGGCCAAATGTTGAGCTACAATAAGATCTATTTGACCATCACGTTTCAAAAGAAAACTTACTTCAGGTAATTGAGAATTAATGAAGAAGCATTTGAGATTCTTAGCTGTAAGTCAAGCAATTATATGAATTCTGTTCCTCAATTTGTCAAACTTGGCTATGAAGTCTCTCATTGGTTCATGAGGATCTTTTTTCATCTGTGTGAGTTGAGCTAGAAGGATATGTGCATCTTTTACAAGTTTGAATCTGGCTTCAAACTTAGCTTTGAGGGTATTCCAATCAGTTACTGACTAAACTTGTAATGATAAAACCAATCTGCAACATCACCTTGTAATGTTTCTACAAATAGCCTGACTACTACATCTTCAAATTCTACTCTAATTATGCCATAGGCTATACTAAAGGCTGTAATGTGTTCATTAGGATGAACTTTCCCATCACCATAGAATTTAAGGAAATTCTTCCTTGAATTAGGTGGAAGCTCATGTAGAGGTGGAGTAATATTGAGAGGACCAAAATAATTACCCCAGGGGCCTTGAACTACCATTATATGACTATGAAAAGGAGGAATAAAAAATATCAGAGGGGTAATTATTGGAAAAGCTTTATCAACAGTAGAAGTGGATACTTGATTTGGCAATGGAGATCTGACTTTAGTAAGAGGAAAGCTCTTGGTTCATTGGAGGTGAGATGGTGAAGGAAATAGATCAAAATTACTTTGATGTACCAACTCGAATATAGGGTCAACAATACCTTTAGCCCTTTAGCTTCGTGTATACCTTGAATCTACCAGATTGTGAAACAAAAATGGAAAAGAATTGACCTTACTTTAGTTTGAAGATTGAGGCTTTAAACTGCGTGTTCTTTCCAAGTTAGTGTGGAGGTGAATGGTAAGGTTATAATAATAATGGGTAAAACATAGAAATGGAATGGAGTCTATAATGGATAATGGTAGAGACTGATTCCATCTAAAACTTAAGGTTTTAGAATGCACATAACTATATCCCCAACAGAGTCACCAAAAATTGTTGGTTGAATATTTTGTCGATCAACGTACTGATAAACAAAACAGGCCTGATCATCTAAAGTAGGAAGATTGGTCAGCCAAATGTGTAGGTTTATCACATCAAAAGGGGACTAATCTCTCCTCTCATCAAGGGGAGGTTCCTTATAGATATGATATATATATATATATATAATAATAATAATAATAATAATAATAATAATAATAATAATAATACTCAAGGGTAGGATAAACCATCCATCTCTCTTTTTCAGAGATGATGCATGCAAATCAAAGGAGAAATCTCAAGGGAAATGACAAAAAACACTCCTCTTCTTTTAGAAGTACTATTCAACAAACCACAAGAATCTTCTTGGTAGTAATTGCAAAATGTAACCAAGGATGTAGTAACTAGTAGATTGAGATGTAGCACAAAGTCTCCACCTCAATTGAGCAAGAGTGAGATATGAAGGAAAATGAGGGTACAAAGTCGTCACAAGGTCTTTTACATAGAAACAAAAAGAAAACACACTGAAGGCAATTGTGGGGGCACAAAATCTCTCCACAGTTGGCTTCAAGACACCTGCCTGACTACTTTCATTAATTCTTCTTATTGAATTAAAGGAATATAAAATATATTAAGGAAAAAGACATAAGAATAGTTTCCCCAACAACAAAGATATCACAGCACAAGTCTAAAAAAGATCACTTGATTTCTTATTCCAATAATAAAATATGATCAACAATCTGAGCTCAAAGTCTCAGTAATACCTTTCAATTTGGGTAGAGTTTTTTTTCTAATAATTAGAGAGAGAGAGATCCACAATAACAAAAGAGTCCCTTATATAGCCTCTTCAAGAAGGACTTGGGAATAGTAACACATCATGTTGCATTGAATTTTGTTAACAAGACATGCTAGAATTTAAGGGCATTTACCCATTTGCTTTTCTCAATTCAAAAAAATAGGTCATGCTATTGAAAGTTTGCATCTATCAATATCCACCTGGTGGTCTACTTCTAGAAACATATCTAATGCACAAATGTTTTTGGTCATTCCTACTCATTCCTCCTTTTTTGGTTATTTGAATCGGATCTTGGATGTAGTTTGATGCTCTATTCCTTAATCATTTTTTGCTAGTCTTTTGAGAACCCTGTGGAATATGACACTTGGTAGCTTCCACGACATTTGATACTGTCTCAATAGATGACACATGGTGGCTTCCACTATGACTTTGAAGATGACACACGGTAGCATAGTGGGTTTTCTATTTCTTCAAACTTTTCTTTTGGAGGAAAAAGTCTAGAGCAATTCTTTCAGACAAAAAAGTTCAAAGGAATTATTTTAGAGGAAAAAATCTAAAGGAATTATTTCTTTGTCACTTTTTTTGAGGGAACTTTTCCAAAGGAAATCCCTTTGCTATTTTGGCCTTTGAATTGGTCCATTTTCCCCCTTTCTGCCATTTGCAAGGGCTGTTTGAGCTCTAAATTAGCCTTTTGAGTTTTTGTAATGGTTCATTTTGGCTTCTAAGTGTCCTTTGCAAGGGCTGTTTGTCCCTTGGAAATTTGCCTTAGTCAATTTTATGTGAATCTCAAATTGTGACACATGGCAACATCTGCTGCTCTTAGAAACAAAGTGAAATGAGGCTTAGAAGATGACACTCGACAGCATCTACAGAGTTCTATCGGGTTTTTGTTTCCTTCCTTAGTCACTTTTGCCATGAAAATTCCCTCCATAAGGGCACTTGTGTTTTTGAAACTTGGGGCACTCCTTTGAACTTGCCGCTTGAACTGACCTATTGAACCAACTTTGGTTCAATGGTTCATTCCCTTGTTTCTATTGACCGCTTGAATGAAGATTCTTTGAAACAAGCATCGTTGAACGTGTTGAACCTTGAACCCATTGAACCCATTAAACCTTTGAACCAAAGTGGTTTAATGGTTCATCGATTCAATGATTCAAGTGTCAAAAACTTGTTCTTTTTAAGCTCTTTGATCTTCATTGTACTGGTTAAAGCTTTGAACCTGTGAACTTGTTGAACCCTTTGGCTCAAAGTTCAATAGTTCAATCAATTCATTCATTTTATTTGGATAAGTCCTTTTGATATTTTGAACCAAATGTGTTGAACCATTTGGTCATTGAACCTTTGAACCAAAGTGGTTCAGTGGTTCAACGGTTCAATATGTTAAGCCTTCTTCTCTTTGATAAGTGTTTTAAAGCCATTGAACCTTGAAGCGGTTGAACTTTAAACCTTGACAAATGCACTTAACTCTTGCTACTGATGTTGAACCTTTGAACCCATTGAACCCGTTGAACCAAAATGGTTCAAGATTCAATGGGTCAATGGTTCAATCCTTACTTAGAAACTTATCGATGAGCTCCTTTGGTTGAGCCTTGTCATTGAACCAACTTTGAAATCGCCTAAGTGTTGAGAGATTAATTATTTCCTATAGAGTCTATAGGAATCAACCTATGAAGCTTGTATAACTTGGCCTACAGAGTCTGTAGATTCAAGCCTACATAGTTCGTAGATTCAAGCCTGTAGAGTCCATAGATTCAGGCCTGTAGAGTCCATAGATTCAAACCTGCAGAGTCCATAGATTTTTGAGAGGCTTGAAAAATGAGGATTTTGAATGCTTAAAACAAATTTTGAGAAGGGAAGAGATTATTTTGGTCTATTGAACCAAAATAGTTCACAAGTTGTCCCAAAAATGAGAAGTCTATTTTTGGGGACAACACTACTGTCAATAATCCTTACTCTCCTTATCATCTAGCACCACTACCTCTTAATTATTTTCTTCTTGATGTATGAGGTCATCAAGCTAATTTTATTCATGGTCTAATGCATTTGAGGGTGATTCAAAATTAAATATAGGTATTTATTCATCTCCAAGAACTATATATTCTATCTTGGTCTCATGAGACTCTTTTAGGATTGCAACTTCTTGAGGAGTGACTTGACCTTCATCCTTAATAGTAAACTCCATTTCATACTTGATATGGTCATCCACTACTTCATAATCAGATATGGAGTCGTATTCAAATACCTTTTTCTTCAAGTCTTGGTCATATTCCTCATGGATAGATACAAAAGAGTCTTCAATATGTTTCTCCTCATTTAAAAAAGTTAAGTTGCCCTTATGTTCACCAAGGGGAGTCCCTATGGTGATATCTTCCTCATAGTCACTTAGACATCTTCTTGGTTAGCCATGGATTGGATTTGCTCTTCTTCACTTTATTCTCTCAAGATGGGATATTCCTCAAGAAAGGGTGAAGTGGAAGGTGCTCATGTAAAGGAGATGGGATATGAAGTGTAGTGGAAGGCTGATGAGTTGGAGATGGAGTGTGGGGTGGAAGAGAGGGCTTGTGAGTGGTTTTAGGAAAGAGGAATGCACTAGTAGGCTTATAGGGAAGTGACTTTTTGGGATTATTAGAAGGTTAAACATCTACATAAGCAAGAGTTACATCTTTCCAATAGTCTCCTTGAGTTTCTTTAACAACAACATGTTCATTTTTTAGCTCTTTATCCTCCCACATACTCAACCTATCTATTCAGAATTGAAGGCACTTCTTTTCCAAGTCCATTTTTTCTTTGATACCACATTGAATTTCATCTTAAACCACCTCCCATGTACTCATCCATCTTTGGAAAAAACTTCTTAACCATTTCATTAGATAGTTAGGAAGCACATCAAACTTGGTATCCCATGTTCCCATATTATCTTCACTATCTAGTAACTTTGGTAGGAGTGCCAAGAAGGATTTGAAATGAGGTGGGGATGAATGAGGAGGAGGGTAATGGTGTGGATTAAGACCATATCTATCTTGTTATACTTGAAGCTCTAAGAATTCAATTCTTGCATCTTGATATCCTGATCTAGAATCCATAGAAAACATATTATTGGTGTTGATAGGCATCATGGCATGATTGGTAGGCCTCAAATTGGGGTTAATAGGAAGAAATTTCTTGATAGGGTTCATGGTACCCTTATTCATAGGGATATTCAATAACATAGTGTCCATATGGAGAGGGAAATGAAGGAATATAGGGATGCCATAGATCATGGGATTGATAGCCATTTTGATAGGACTATTAAGGAATAAAATATGGTTCATAACAAGGTTGATAAGGAGGCTCATGATAGGGGTATTCAACATATATGTTCATATCAACCTCATATGTTAGATGAAAAAACTAATCAAAATATTCAATGAGTTATACCTGGGATGATTACAACCAAAAGTTATCATTTGGAGTCACCATTCATGTTAACTTACTTTCTTCAAAAAATTGATTAGAGGAAAGACACACCAACAATATTTCCACTCACTTAAATCTTGGTCCCACTAGACAGGCCAAAACTATTGTCACCAAATATTACACCCTAAAAGAGGGTGTTTAAGCCTCTTCTATATTTGGTCAACATGGTAATACTTTTAGGTATGTGGGTGTACCTATAGTGGAAGTGAGCCTCTAGATTTAAGGGCTAGCTTCCTGAATGTATCTTGAAGTGATTTTACCTATGCTAATGCTTGATTGTGGGGAAAAGAGTTAGAAACTTGCATGAAATGAACCTAATCTAATGGATTGATACACCAAGATGTTTTCCAAAAAACCATAATATTTCATCTACTAAGAATCAAGGCATACAAACTAAATTCTAAGTCCTAGAAAGTTTCTAACATGAGTGTTTCAATATAGAGGTGAGATGTGGGAAGAAACACAAGGAAAATGAACCAAAGGGAAGATTTCACACTAAAATAATATTCATATAATTTAAAAGATCCTAACACACTTGAATACACTCTATATGACTTATTAGAATGGGAACTCTTGCACAAACATGAAAGTATAAGGGAAGAAAGGATAGAGAATTATCAATTTACATCACCATACATCACTTGCACACTTAGAAAATTGTTCAAGAACTTAAAACTAGATTTGAATTAATGTTCAAAGAAAAAATATGACATCATTCTAGTATGGATTCACTGTATATGGTGTGATATATTATTATAAAGGCTAAAATGGCAATAATTTATAGAACTTGAGAGAGAAGTGGGAAAAGAGAAGTCTAAAGGTCACTAGAACACTAGTCATTCTAAGAGGAAGAGTTAAATTATAGGATAATGTAGTAGGAGAAAAATAATGCAAGGTCTAATAGGATAAATGGCCATCTAAGTTAGGAGACTCATGAAATGTAGCATAAAACCCCTCATTACACATAAGAAAACTATCTTCATCATTTAGCCCTTTTGGAACATCCCATAAATGACTAGTGATAGATAACATGATTACACTAAGAGGGAGGGGTTGTAGACATGATATACCATGCATTATATATACCCTTAATCATTTGGATTCTTTTGGAAGTGAGTCATCACTACCTACAGTTAAGGAAACTACTCTTTCACTCACACCTCACACTTGGCCTCAAAATTGGATTCAATTTTCCATGAAAATCCATACAATGGGGTGAATGACACTTTGAAAGAATATACATGGTGTTGGACTGATCAGTTAGACCTTAAAATTCCATATACTTAAATTTCTCACCCTTCCCACTATCTTTCTCACTTTTCTAGTTTTGATTGGGTAAGATGAAGCTACTTGTAGTAACACTTAGGTTATTTTTTATTGTATGAAATGGTCATAGTGAGTTAGTCTAAGTCCTAGTATTTCTCCTAAACTTGGTTTCATTTCCTAAAACCTCTTAGAGCCTACACAAAATAAAAAATATTTAAATAAATCCAAATTCTATCTTGTCTGTATAAGTAAGGAATACCCCCATAGGATGGAAGGAAGTCATAGAGAGTATTATTCAAGGTTTGATTGCTTCTATTCCCATTCCATCTCATTTTGATAACTCTCTATCCTTTTTTCCCCAGTTGAGTCCTTATTTAGGGTTTTATAGGGGTTTAGGTTCATTTTGATCTTAAGATTTGTTTATAGATATTTCACATTGGAATAGAAAAAAAATTACACAAGATCAATTCTTAGGATCCCTTTCAGCCTCCCCAAACTCCATGCACAACCTTTGAGAATATGTGAGCATCCAAAGTTACCCTATCGAGCTTAGTTCCTCATTTTACATAGGCCTAAGTGGTCCTAAGACAAAATTAGATTTCCTTGTGAATTATATGCAAGATAGAATATTTTACACATATGAAAAATTCACATAAACATGTCCTAATACATTTGAGTTCCTTCCTAAACTTTGAAGTGACATTGGCCTCACATTTGGTCTTTAGGCCTAGACCCTACCTAAAGGTTTTGACTGTAACCATTATAGGTTTGGACCACTTATCTAGATTAAAACCCATAAGAATGTTTTATCATGTAATATTATGTATGATAAAAATTTTCTAACATCCTTAAAAGGTATAATCATCTCCTAGTTCACCTCATCATCTCCACTCTCCAAGACTATAGAGTTTGTGTTCTAGGGAAGTACCCTCTATCTGAGACAAAAAAGGGTACTTACCTTATTTACTTAGATAAAATATATATTTTATGGGATTATACAAGTGGTGGAGATGATTTGTAAAATATTTTTTCCCTTTATCAGCTCATTATAATTTATAACTCTTTCAAAATCCAAGATGGACCCTGGGAAGGTAGACTGTGTGCAAGGTTTCATCATATGGACAATGTGTTTCATCATTAGAGTCATTTATATATTATATATACACCACAAGAGTTCCATGATAATATCATGATAATGATGAAGGTATTAAAATATATATTCATCACTCAAACCCCCCATATACTCCTTGCTTAGTGAGTGTAATTCTTGATTGTGTTTCTTGCTTTGGAGGGGCACTTGTAGGTAGTCCAGTGTAGTTTAGGCTTTAAACATCAAGCCTAAGAATTTATTGAATATTTATGATGTAAAAATTCATTCATATAGGTCATTTTATTCGCATTAAATTCATGTCACCCTCAAGAAACATAGTTTCTCACCTCACTACTATGCCATAATCAACTACAATTGACTATATAGGGAGTCCTTTAGGTGAAATTGTATGGTTTAGGACTTATGTACATGTTTGGTGTCCTACTTGAAGTTCCATACACTATAAAATAGTTAAAATTGTTAAAATTATGCCTTGAGTGAGGCCCATCATCAATTTTTTCTAATCCAATCTTCATGATAACCCTATAACCAGCATGTAAGTATCCATTTTGTGATGAAAGGGAAAACTGTAGGTGGTATTATGGGGTCATATCTTGTATATAAACTTATATGGATAAAACTTGAACATAATAAGGATCATTTTCAACATTTAAGACCATATATCATGAGGACATGTCTATACCTTATCACCCTAGAATGTAAGGTCACTTAGAAATTCAAATCTTATAAATGACAATGAAGAAACTTAGTGAACAATTAGGTAACTGTGAGGCCCCCAACTACTGCCTTCCACTATTCAAATGCCTCACTCCTTTTGCAAGGATTTTCTCCCATGTGTAGGGTACAAGGCATGCACATTTAGTTACATCAAATCTATTACTAACCTTGCCATATGATATCAACAAAATGACAAAGTGCTCTATTTTGTGCTTTTAGAGGAAAGGTCTCTGAACACAATCACTTCACATTTGAAGGTAATCTCCCATATTTCCTACCAACATTGAATTATACATAGGTCTTCCATGATCTACTCAACACACTAGGATATCAAGAAGGGTTTCACCACTTATCTCAACACTTATATATGACACCTCAACTCTTTGTGATACCACCTATAGATGCACTTTTGCACATGTGCAAGTAGTGAGTAGTACTATAGGAAGTGAGTAGATATATATGATTTTAATACACTCTAGACCCTCATAAAGTCTCTAAATGAACTCTTACCATTTCAAAGGATTGAAACAAGTATCAAGGCTTCCTTTATAATATGATGTCATCTTGAGAGACACCTATGCATGCTCATCAATGGTGTAAGGGTGTTTGTATATTGGAACTTGTATTTTTATGCTCTATATGATGATACATGAGGCTTAGCTTGTTTATTAATGTTATAAGATAATTCCCAAAACATTAAGATAATAGTTACTTATCTATGAGTGTTATATATACCTTCATTACATAACTCACCATGGCTATGAATGAACCTTCTGAAGGAACCTTGGATGTCTAGGAGGTCTAGTTGTCACAACTAATTACATACCACTTTGGAGAACTTAAGTTGATTTTTCATGAAATGTGACATGTTAAACATCTTAGGACTCTCCAATTCTTCTCTTTAAATGTGATTAGAGCTCAAAACATCATGGCTATAGCTGAGAGTAAGCAAAAAGTTGATTGTGAGCTTAGTGTGACTAAGTGTTTGATCAAGGTCTGATGTTGTAAGGTCAAACATGGAGAGGAGGTGACTATTATGTAATGGAAACATTAATAACATCATATTACAATCATTTGGAGTCCTTATAGATAAATAAACATTCTAAAATTGATGAAACCTGATTGAGATCTTACATGGTGACACCCTTTTGCAATATAAGTTTTTGACTTATCAAATCCTTTACAAACATATGTATACACTTAAACCTGGCCACCGATAACCTCCAACTAAGATTTTGACCAATTTCTACCAAAGTGCATAATTTCACCTAAAAATACTAAAATGAATTAAATGAGTTTAAATTGATATATTCAAGTGCCAATTTTGGCTAGGGTATCATTAAATGGGGCAATGAAATTTATGATACAACTAACTTTGATCAAATCATTTCGAGTTAAAATGGCATTTTCACACCTAGGTGCTTTGGATTACTCTTTTCCACCAAATTTCTTACACAAGACATGGGCCTTTGTTATTTTGTATTGTAAACATCCTAAATGGGATAATGAATCCAATGCATCTGACATTGTATCCTAATTTCAATCCAATCAAATTTTGAGAAAATAATAAGACATTTTGACTAATTTGATTAATTTGTGCACCAAGGGCCAAGATTTGCATCAAAATTACCTAATCATATTTAAAAGTTAATTAATTCAAATCATGAGTCTAATTAAGAATTCCATGGAGCTTTTTGAATATTTATTTTTGGAAAAAAATATTTAATATCTATATCATCAAATGACATCATTTCTTAGGAAGACATCCCTAGGCTATATATGCATAAAATTTCTCATCAAGCCACCCCATGCCTCATTAAGACCCTCCATGCCTCTTTATTTATTCTCTATACCAAATATTTATGAAGGAATTTATAGATTTTTGCCTAAAAAATTGAATGGATTCTTAACCACACATATTCATCTTGAGATGGACTGTTTAGGTTCATTCTGACCATTTTGCAAAATCTATAAATAGGAGGCATTGCCTATTGAATTAAAAAAATGGATAACGCAAAGTTATAATGAAAAAATAATTCCAAAAGCCATTGCAATTAGTGTTATAATGTCAAATTTTTGATCCAATCCAAGCCAAATCGAAAGGTGCCAAGAGGAGATAAAGGTAGCCACAATCTATTGATGAAGATCTCTTGAGGAAAATGCTGAGCAAGCCAAAGAAGGAGCCTTTTGGAGCAATCAAGGATTTGGTGAGAAATTTGTGTTTTATGTTCATATTTCTCATTTCTTTCCATTTTTATTTTTGTTTTCAAATGGTTTTCCTCACTAAGCTCCCCTAGTGACTAGGCCTAAAGATGTTATGTTAGTTAGTGTATTTCTTTCATTTTTATTTCATTTTGGAACTAACATGATACTAATCATCCTCTCTTGTGTCAAATTCTTTGTCTACATAATGGCATGCCTGATGGGACAAGACACATAACATATATGGAGAGCATGAATTAACTTTAAAATTTTAATTTGGATACTTAAAACTCTTTGTAAATGATTTTCTAATTTAGTTTAGTTGGATTTTTATCTTCATGAGTTTACACAGTCAACCATCGATGGTCAGTGCAACCATCGATAGTTATTTTCAACTATTGATCATCAAGTATAACCATCGATAGTTAGGTATAATCATCGATGGTCACTATGTTTTTCTTAAAAACATAAACTTAAGAGCTAATAGGCCATTTTCAAATGATTGGTTTGGGGTCATATGGACTCTATTTTGTATTATAGGCTTCTCAATCACTGTTTGGAGCTTTTTCTTTGATCATCATCTTATTTTTAACATATAAGCCTTTACTCATTATTTGAGAATAAATTGTTGTGCCTATATTTTATAACATCATATCAAATAGGGGAAAACTATAGACATGTACACCTGGCCATCGATAACCTCTAACTAGGATTTTGACCAATTTCTATCAAAGTACACAATTTGGCCTAAAAACACTAAAATGCATTAAATAGGTTTAAATTGATATATTAAAGTGCCAATTTTGGATAAGGTATCATTAAATGGAATAATGCAATTTATTAGACAACTAACTTTGATCAAATCATTTCAAATCAAAATGTCATTTTCACACTTAGGTGCTCTGGATTACTCTTTTCTACCAAATTTATTGCACAAGACATGTGCCTTTGTTATTTTGTGTTGGAAACATCCTAAATGGGATAATGAATCAAATGCATCTAACATTGCATCCTAATTCTAATCTAGCCAAATTTTGAGCCAATAACAAGACATTTTGACCAATTTGATTAATTTTTGCATTAAAGGCCAAGATTTGCATCAAAATTGCCTAATCATGTTTAAAAGCTAAATAATTCAAATCATGAGCCTTAATAATAATTACATGGAGATTTTTGAATATTTATTTTTGGAAATGAATATTAAATATCTACATCATCAAATGACATCATTTCTTTGTAAGACATCCCTAGACCATAAATGCATAAAATATCTCAAGTGACCCCATGCCTCATTAAGACCCTCCATGCTTCTTTATTGCTTTTCTATCCCAAATATTTATGAAGGCCTTTATTGATTTTTACCTAAAAAATTAAATGGATTCTTAGTCACATGTCTTCATCTTGAGATAGATGGTTCAGGTTCATTCTAACCATTTTGCAAAATTTATAAATAGGAGACCTTACGTATTGAATTAAAAAAGCTTGGATAATGAAAAGTTATAATGTTAAAATAATTCCAAAAGCCATTGAAATTAGTATTATAATGTAAAATTATTGAGCCAAGCTAAGTCAAAGCCAAAGGTGATAAGAGGAGATGAAGGTAGACACACTCCATTGATGAAGATCTCTTGAAGCACAAGCTGAGCAAGCCAAAGAAGGAGCTTTTTGGAGAAATCAAGGATTTGGTGTGAAATTTGTGTTTTATTTTCATATTTCTCATTTCTTTCCATTTCTAGTTGTGTTTTCAAATGGTTTTTCCTTACTAAGATCCCCCTAGAGACTAGGCTTAGAGATATTATGCTAGTTAGTATATTTCTTTCATTTTAATTTTATTTTGGAACTAACATGATACTAATCATCCTCTTTTGAGTTAAATTCCTAGTCTACATAATAGCATGCCCGACGGGACAATATGCATCCAAAATATGAAGGAGATCATGAGGTAACTTAAATTTTTTAATTTGGATGCTTAAAACCTTTTCTAAGTGACTTTCTAATTTTATTTGGCTGGATTTTTATCTTCACGAGTTTACACAGTCAACCACCAATGGTCAGTGCAATCACCGATGATTGGTAGAACCATCAATGGTTATTTTTAACCATAAAAAATTAGGTATAACTGTCGATGGTCACTATATTTTTCTTAAAAACACAAACTTGAGAGCTAATTAGTCATTTTTAAATACTTGGTTTGGGGTCATATGAACTCCATTTTTTATCATAAGCTTTTCAAACACTATCTTAATATTTTTATTCTCTCATAATATTTTTTTTGGCATACATGTCTTTACTCATTATTTGAGAAGACATTGTTTCACCTATGATTTTCAACTTCTTAAATACGGGCAAACTATAGACACCAAAACTTGGCCATCGATAACCTCCAACTAGAATTTTGACCAATTTCTACCAAAGTGCACAATTTAACCTAAAAACACTAAAATACATTAAATGAGTTTAAATTGATATATTAAAGTTTTAATTTTGGCTAGGGTATCATTAAATGGGGCAATGCAATTTATGAGATAGCTAATTTTGATCAAATCATTTTCAGTCAAAATGACATTTTTGGACCTAGGTACTATGGATTACTTTTTTCACAAGACATGTGTCTTTGTTATTTTGTGTTGGAAAAATCCTAAATGAGATAATTAATCCAATGCATATGATATCGCATCCTAATTACAATCCAAACAAATTTTGAGCTAATAACAAGAAATTTTGACCAATTTGATTAATTTATGCATCAAAGGCCAAGATTTGCATCAAAATTGCCTAATCATGTTTAAAATCTAATTAATTCAAATCATGAGCCTAATTAATAATTCAATGTAGATTTTTGAATATTTATTTTTGGAAATGAATATTGAATATCTACATCATCAAATGACATCATTTCTTGGGAAGACATCCCTAGATCATAAATACATAAAATATATCATCAAGCCACCCTATGTTTCATTAAGACCCTCCATGCCTCTTTATTTCTTCTCTATCCCAAATATTTATGAAGGTATTTATTGATTTTTACCTATAAAATTGAATGAATTCTTAGCCATACATATTCATCTTGAGATGGATGGTTTAGGTTCATTCTCACCATTTTAAAAAATCTATAAATAGGAGGCCTTACCTATTGAATTAAAAAAACTTAGATAATGCGAAATTATAATACAAAAATAATTCCAAAAGCCATTGCAATTAGTGTTATAATTCCAAATTATTGAGCCAAGCAAAGCCAAAGCCAAAGGTGCCAAGAGGAGATAAAGGTAGCCACACTCCATTGATGAAGATCTCTTGAAGCACAAGCTGAGCAAGCCAAAGAGAGAGCCTTTTGGAACAATCAAGGATTTGGTGAGAAATTTGTGTTTCATGTTATATTTCTCACTTATTTCCATTTCTATTTGTGTTTTTAAATGGGTTTTCCTCACTCAGTTATTCTTAGTGACTAGGCTTAGAGATGTTATGTTAGTGTGTTTCTTTCATTTTAGAACTAATATGATACTAATCATCCTCTCTTAAGTCAAATTCCTAGTCTACATAATGGCACACTGAGTGGGACAAGATGAATCCCATGTATAAAGGATAACATGAGGAAAATTTAAAATTTTAATTTGGATGCTTTAAAATCTTTCTAAGTGATTTTATAATTTAGTTTGGCTAGATTTTTATCTTCATGGTTTTACACAATCAACTGCCGATGTTCAGTACAACCATCGATGATCAGTGCAACCACCAACAATTATTTTTAACCATTAATGGTTAGACATAACCATCGATGGTCATTGTGTTTTTATTAAAAACACAAACTTGAGAGCTAATAGGCCATTTTTATATGGTTGATTTGGGGTCATACAGACTCTATTTTTCATCATAGGCTTCTCAAACACCATTTGGAGCTTTTTCTTTGATCACCATCTTATTTTTGGAATATAGGCCTTTACTTATTATTTGAGAAGACATTTCTATGCCTAAAATTTGCAACATATTTTCAAACAAGGGTAAACTATATACACCTAAACTTGGCCATCGATAAATTCCAACTAGGATTTTGACCAATATCTACTAAAGTACACAATTTTGCCTAAAAACACTAAAATGCATTAAATGAGTTTAAATTTATATATTCAAATGCTAATTTTGGTTAGGGTGTCATTAAATGGGGAAATATAATTTATGATAAAACTAAAATTGATCAAATCATTTCAAATTAAAATGGCATTTTTGCACCTGGGTACTCTAGATTATTCTTTTCCACCAAATTTTTTGCATAAGACACATGCCTTTGTTATTTTATGTTGGAAACATCCTAAATGGGATAAAGAATCCAATGCATCTATAATTTCATCATATTTCTAATTCAATAAAATTTTGAGCCAATAACAAGACATTTTGACCAATTTGATTAATTTATGCACCAAGGGCCAATATTCACATCAAAATTGCTTAATCATGTTTAAAAACTAATTAATTCAAATCATGAGCCTAATTAAGAATTCCATGGAGATTTTTGAATATTTATTTTTGGAAATAAATATTAAATATTTGCATCATCAAATGACATTATTTCTTGAGAAGACATCCTTAGGTCATAAATGCATAAAATATCTCATCAAGCCACCCCATGCCTCATTAAGACCCTCCATAACTCTTTATTGATTCTCTATCCCAAATATTTATGAAGAAATTTATTGATTTTTACCTAAAAAATTGAATGGATTATTAACCACACATATTCATCTTGAGATGGATGGTTCAAGTTCATCCCGACTATTTCATAAAATCTATAAATAGGAGGCCTTGCCTATTGAATTAAAAAAGCTTAGATAATACAAAAATAATTAAAAAATACATTGAAATTAGTGTTATAATTCCAAATTATTGAGCCAAGCCAAGCCAAATCCAAAGGTGCCAAGAGGAGATGAAGGTAGACACACTCTATTGATGAATATCTCTTGAAGCACAAACTGAGTAAGCCAAAGAAGGAACCTTTTAGAGCAATCAAGAATTTGGTGAGAAATTTGTGTTTTATGTTCATATTTCTCATTTATTTCCATCTAGATGTTTATTCAAATGGTTTTTCCTCACTAAGCTCCCCTTAGTGACTAGACCTAGAGATGCTATACTAGTTAGTGTATTTCTTTCATTTTGGAACTAACACAATACTAATCATCCTCTCTTGAGTCAAATTTATAGTCTACATAATAGCATGCCTAATGGGACAAGACTCATCCCACGTATGAAGGAGAATATGAGGCAAATTTAAAATTTCAATTTGGATGCTTAAAACCCTTTCTAAGTGATTTTATAATTTGGTTTGGCTAGATTTTTATCTTCATGAGTTTACACAGTCAACCACCAATAGTCAGTATAACCGTCAATGGTTATTTTCAACCATCGACAGTCAGGTATAGCCATCGATGGTCACTGTGTTTTTATTAAAAACACGAACTTGAGAGATAATAGGCCATTTTCAAATACTTGGTTTAGGGTCATATAGTCTCCACATATATATATATTTTTAAAACCACATGTTTTATCCTAAATTTTCATTAATCTAATATCAGTTTAGCTTTAAATTACATAGATTTTTCACAAAATTTTGAGTCTTTTTAAAATTTTCTAATCTAATATATTTTCTTTCTTGAGGTTTTGCTTTCAGGATGATAGATTTTTACCCTTCAAGGTGGCTTGTTTCTTTTGATAAATTAACTTCAATGGTAAAGGACATACTAAATTTTTGTTTATAGGACCAAGATAAAGATTTTCTAAAACATGATTTTTAGACCTCTTTTAGATGTTTAAAATAAACTAAAAATCTTTCTTTTGGTGCTTATGAAAAATTTTTAGGGTGATTTTTCTTGATCAAGTTTTATGATTTTCATTCAAAGTTCACAATTGAAGGCCAAGGGCCAAAAAGGACATCACCAAAATTTTGTTTTAGTGCTTAAAATTGGACTCATTTGTAAATTTTGTATGCAATAGATGATTAATTAATTGATTAGTAAAAATAAGATTCATGTGTGTATGTTCTTCCATCTGTCCCCTTTAGGGAACTTTAGAATAAAAAACATCATCTTTATTGTAAACATGTCTTGTCCAAGGCATAAAAATAATGTCATTTAAAGAAATCCCCAAAAACTCAAAATAGTATTAGGTGATCTTGAGGTGACCATAAAGTCTTTCTATCTTATGTCATTTATTTTATGCAAACTTGGCTTGCAAGGAGGACTTCATTACCTCCTGTAAGTTCTATAAAAAATATTTGACCTGAGGTTTCATCTCCAAACATCAACTTTATCACTCCCAATAGGATCAAAGGTTTTAGTGATTAAAACACCTTCTAGTGTTGGAGTTGGACACAAGATGTATCTATATTTTGTACTTCACACTACACTAAGCAAGTGGCATATGTAGTGGTTGCAAAAAGGACAAAACCTTTTTGCAACAAGACAAGTGCCATGAATATCTAATTAAAGTGTGATTATTTTTCATCTTGGTGTGAAAGTCATTGTGTAATTGATCCATCTATAAATGATAAAAAACCAATTAGTTTAATCAACCCCATTTTTCCACACCTTTGATAAGAATTTGAATGATTTACTTATATTTTATCATTTTCTTGCTTAGTGTTTTGAGACTAAAACTAATATGTTTGTTTATAAACCATGTCAAAACCAATTTGTTTATATACCACTCCCTTGTTAAAGAGGTGTTATGTTGGCAATTTTACACCACACTTATGCCTTGAATTTTTTTCTAAATTTGTTTGTGTGTGTATCATTTGAGTTGCAGAGGGTAGTGTTACACTGCCAAAATCATATCAAACCATTTTACCTTTGAGTCTTTGAAACATAACATTGATCACATAATTCAAGCATGTTTATGCTATTAGGCTGCTCAATTTATTTTAAAACTTGTTTACCATTGCACCAAAAAAACTATTTATTTCAAACCATGTCACATTAGTCATTTGGATCTTATTTATGTGCCATCATGATGTTCAATCTTGTCTAGCTTGTTTGGTCAATAAAATCCTAGTTTTCAAATTTGATTTTTTAATTAACCTTGTCAATTTAACACTCAAACATTGATTAATATTTGTTTAGGCCTTACTTCATAGAGGCTGATACATAGATATTTCTCTTTTGGGTTGTATAACTTTGATTAATTGATTACCTAAATTTGAAAATTATTACTTGTTTGTTTAAAGATCCTTATCTCCATTGATTTCTTGTTATAGATCCTATCATCTTCATTTTTTGTGCCTTTATTTGGGAGAACACAACCTTTTTCTAGGTGCCTTTTGCCTCATGTCTTATACCAACTGATCATATTTATGTTTGATTCTATTTACCAGGTCTATGTCAAAGTTGTTTCAAAACTTGTTAGATTAAATCAAAATCACATCATGCCTTTGTTTTAAGCCTATATTTTGATGTCATTTAGCCAAAAGTCTTAGTAAAACCTGTTTAATCCTAGCTTTTGAATCCATGTTTGGATAAAAGACCTAGCAACTCTTTTCCCTTTCCTAGTTTAAACCTTGTTTGGAACAATTTAACCTAGACCTTTGATATGCTAGTTTTTATTCAGATGATTGACCTTTTATGTGTATGATATTTGATGTTAGACATTTAAAGTTAGATTTTTTTATGCCAAGTCTTAGTACAAACTATTTTGGAGACACAACTCCACTTTTAGACCACATTGGAGATACAACTCCACCTTTTTGACCAAGTTAGACCAAGTTTGAACCATTTATCCTTTGGACATAGTTTTTTAGAGTTTGTATAACTCTAAGCCTTTTGTTTTAGATATTTCATTATTTATTTGGATATATCTAGCAAAAAATTATGGTGGAATCACATACAATCCAAGTTATGATAGAATGGCCACATGAATTGACTATAACCAAATGCCTACTTATTATCCAAATTGAGTCCTTGATTGGTATGAAGAGGTTTGTGAGGAGGAATTTATTAAACACCCAACTATAGATAATGTTTTTTGGGATATGGATCTATACACTTTTTATGATAATTATTACAAAGAATACAGTCAAGAACTAGCTTATGATCCAACTCAAGATTGGGATGATATGGTTTATGAGGAGGACTTAGATGCATTGGCTTATGTAAGATACCAGTCTCCATATTACCCCAAACTTATCCTTATAAGACCACATCCTTTGGCTTGTATGAGCAATCAAGCTCCACAATACCATACCATTTCTATACCAGGACCTAATCCTTTGGCTTATGTGAATAACCAAGCCCCACACCACCCTATTATTACCATTTTAAGACTTCATCCTTTGGATCATGTGAGCAATCATACTCAATAATGCCCTATCATTATCTAACCATCGATCATTCTTCATCCATTTTCAATAGTTCCCCACTTTAGAAAACCATAGCCAATCCAATCATAACCTCAACCGAGCCAATCATTTAAAGACCAAGCTATGTTCAAAATTGGTATTTTTTAACTCATTAGAAACCAAGGCTAAAAGAAACAACCAATCTAAGAATCTTTTGTTGAAACAACCATTTGTGATAAGTCAAACTATGATGAATCACCTTTCAATCCTATACCAATTATCGAGGAGTCTCACTTCGATGAGTTAGTCTTTACTGAGTCACTTCTTAATGATTATAACTACCTTTGGGAAAATCATTACCTCAACCATATAACTATTTTTCAAGGGCCTCCCTTTGACAAGCCAGTCTCTAAGGAGTTATCTCTTGACCTATTTCCCATTATGGATGAGTCCCACTCTGATAAACTAATTTTTGTGGAACCCAGCATGAAATCATAGGTCATTACTTGTCAAAAATCAAACATTAAACAAGACATCATTATAATAGAGTACCCATTAGATGAAGATTTAGAGTTATAACTAAGTTCTATTCTTGAACTGACATCAAATTTAGCATCAACATTAGAATCAACATTGGTCTTGACATCGGATTTAGAGTCCATTATGTTAGAATCAGATATAGATATAGAAAATATTCATGAATATTATAACATTGGCTACACATGTCTTGCAGATTAGTTTCAATACATTTATGATCTTTCTATAGTTTTTCAGGATGATTACTTCAGCATTGACACAATTTATCCTAGTATCTTCTATGAGGATTGTGCAACCTCTCCCAATTCTATTACTATTCCATGGACCATTACCATCAACCAACATATCCATATTTTTGACATTCCATCTCCCATAAGTGTCAATTGGGACCAACATAATCATAATTTTTTGAACTACATCCATGGTGACATAGTAGTTAAATAAGATCAAGGAGGCCAAGACCACATTCATGTATCAGAAGAACACTCTCCTAGTGAAACCTTTTTAAAGTCACTAGGGGACAAGTAAAGTTTAAACTCAACATTTTCTAGTGAAACTGTTTTAGAAGCACTAGATAATAATCAAAGACAAAAGCCAATGTTCATTAGTGACACCTTTTCAGAGGTACTATGGGACACTCAAGACAACTTCATTGGTGAAAACATCATCGAGGCATTGATAGCTAAGCACAAATTTTTTTCACTACTTAATGAAGACATTATTCAAGATCAAATCAAAATAGATTTTAATCTACAATATAATTATATCATAGATACTCTTAGACCTAAATAATAGAAGAATCTGGTGGTCCTATTGAGAGAAGAAGTCTTCAACCCTGACACATCTAAATCTATGTCAAATCTGGCATCAACAACATTAGGGGTGACTAAAAGTCCTAATCTTCATTTATTTCCCTACCATTATACATTCCATTATCATCTTCCATTCCATTTCCCAATCAAACCTATCATTCATTATTTTTCCTTATTTACCATCCATAACCACACTTTCCTTTATAGAGGCTACAAATATATCTTATCAAGATGCTTGAAAAAATTAAAATTAATAACCAATGAAGATCACAAAAGAATTCTTGGCATCCATATCTAAAGGGAGTTCTTAATAGAGTAGCTATTCAAACAAGGTATGGGGTAACAATTAATATGACTGATTATTCTATTTTTATCATTTGCTGATAAGAATGTGCATCTCCACTTTAGTAGGAATAGTAGAAACATATACCAAAAATAATCACTCAGGCCAAAAACATGTACCATACCATTTCATTTTCCATATCCATTTGCCATTGTCTTACACCTATCCAATCACCTTATCACTTGGGGGAAACCTTATTGGCATTCTATCCAAATTTATACCATCCTTCTTATCATCCTATCTAATCTATCAAAAACCATCATTATCCTAAGCAAGAGCATTCCATTCCTATCTAGACCAAAGTTATTTTTAGCATCCAATCTTGTTTTGATATTGGTTACTTTGGTTCTTCCTACACTTTTTGTGAGGGGATTCTAATCAAGTTTCAATAATCAATGAAATCCATGTTTATAATGACAGTTTATGAAAGTAGTGTGATAGTTTATCAGGAAAGATATCTTTCATTTTCTATCTTATATCAAGTTTATTTATGTGAGCCTGATTATAACCACCTATGGGAAAATTAGTGTTCACTAGTCTTGCTGCTAATTATAACCACCTATGGGAAAATTAGTATCATATATTTGATCCATTACATCCTAGTTATGACTACCTATGGACAAAGTAGGGGAAAAATTTATTTATCATGCATTTTTGCATCACCTTGCCATTGTTGTTTTCATTTGCTAGATTTGAGAGCTTATTGTTACCTAGTTAGTTTTTCCCTACCTTTGTGTGGATGGAATTAATATGAATTTAGATCATTTTAGGACTATGTAGGTCATGCTCAATTCATGTTTAGGTCACCTTAGTCAACCTTTTTCCATACACTCTTGCTGTTTTATGAGCAACCTAAGCCAAACACTCTCACCATATTGTGATTAGGTATCTTATCATTCTATAACAAGTTGAGATATCTCAAAATGATAAAAACATTCAAATATTTAAAAATAAAAAAAACATTTTTCCTATCCAAGCCTAATCATTTATCCTTGATCCACCCTACTGGGGCATGGTCATTATGAGGATGCTTTCTTTTGCTTTTGTTTTCAAGATTTCTATTTGTTTATTTATTTTAGGTTATTTTTTTGTTTGTGTGATTTCTATTATTTATTTGTTTGTTTGCTTTCCTATTTGTTTACTTTTAGAATTTTTGCCTTGACTTAGTCTATATGTATGCATTGGGTGATTCCTTGTGCACATTTATTCTTGAGTCTATCCATATTCATAGGTTGACATTATCATCATGGTTTTTATCATTGGTGCATTATTTTTGAGTGTTTATTGGATCAAGAGTCAATCCTTATGCATATTTTAGGATAGTCTTCATGGTGTTCTATCATGATGCCTACCATCACATGCTACAATAAAAATCAGCTTCAAGAGGGTCTACAATCAATGGAGATGTAGAAGTTTCTCCTTGGCCCCTTAGAAAAATTATCCCATCCCACCCTTGATCAAATCAACCCATTGACCATTATAGTTGTATCATTACTAATAAGGATGAGCATATCCTCATTAGTAGGTACAACTGAATCATTTCCTATTGATCAACCTTTATTCTTTTATGCATTCCTTTCATTACTTTATGTATCCTCATATGCTTAGTTGTTAGTGGCTTCTTCAGTCATTACAACATCACATCTACATTTGTATCCACTCATATTTAATCTATATTATAGGTTATATCATTGATTTATGCTTGCTAATCAACCCTAACTAGGGTACAATCATCTTTATCAAATAATCTAGGTCATCTTAATGATTATAACTGCCTATGGGTAAATCATTATTTTTGACTTTTATTCTTGATTATAACCACCTTTGGGAAAATTTGTCCCCTTTTTAAATCAATGCATGCAATAATTTTATCATTTGGATTAATCTAAACCATGGGTTAATTTCTTATTTCTTTTTGAGGGGATATCCTTTCACATATGTGATGGCCACTCCCTCGAGGGGGCATTATCATAGGCTTCTCAAACATTGTTTGGAGATTTTTATTTGATCATCATCTTATTTTTGGCATACAAGCCTTTAATAATCATTTGAAAAGACATTATTGTGCCTACAATTTGTAACATCTTCCTAAATAGGGGCAAACTATAGACACCTAAACATAGCCATCGATAACCTTCAACCAAGCTTTTGATAAATTTCTACCAAATTGCACAATTTAGCCTAAAAACACTAAAACACATTAAATGAGTTTCAATTGATATATTCAAGTTCTGATTTTGGCTAGGGTATCATTAAATGGGGTAATGCAATTTATGAGATAGTTAACTTTGATTAAATCATTTTGAGTCAAAATGATATTTTCATACTTTGGGTGATTTGGATTACTCTTTTCTACCAAATTTATTACACAAGACATATATATTTGTTATTTTGTGTTGGTAACATCCTAAACAGGATAACAAATCTAATGCATTTAACATTACATCCTAATTATAATCCAATCAAATTTTGAGCCAATATCAAGACATTTTGACCAATTTGATTGATTTGTGCACCAAGGGCCAATATTTACATCAAAATTATCTAATCATGTTTAAAATATAATTAATTGAAATCATGAGCCTAATTAAGAATTCCATGGAGATTTTTGAATATTTATTTTTAGAAATAAATAGTGAATATCTGCATCATCAAATGACATCATTTTTTGGGAAGACATCCCTAGTCCATAAATGCATAAAATATCTCATCAAGCCACCCCATGACTCATTAAGACCCTCCATGCCTCTTTATTTCTTCTATATCCCAAATATTTATGAAGGTATTTATTTATTTTTGACTAAAAAATTGAATGGATTCTTAGCCACACATCTTCATCTTGAGATGGATAGTTCAAGTTCATTTTGACCATTTTGTAAAATCTATAAATAGGAGGCCTTGCCTATTGAATTAAAAAAATTTAGATAATGAAAATTTATAATGCAAAAAATATTCCAAAAGTCATTGCAATTAGTGTTATAATGCCAAATTGTTGAGCCAAGCCAAGCCAAAGCCAAAGGTGCCATCAAGAGATAAAGGTAGCCACACTCTATTGATGAAGATCTCTTGAAGCACATGCCGAGCAAGCCAAAGAAGGAGTCTTTTGGAGAAATCAAGGATTTGGTGAGAAATTTGTATTTTTGTTTCATATTTCTCATTTATTTCCATTTCTAGTTGTGTTTTTAGATGGTTTTTCCTCACTAAGCTTCCCCTAGTGGCTAGGCCTAGAGATGTTATGCTAGTTAGTGTATTTCTTTCATTTTGATTTCATTTTGGAACTAAAATGATACTAATAATCCTATCTTGAGTAAAATTCCTAGTCTAAAACATGAAACCAAGCATGAAAATTCTATATCTTTTAGAGTCAATTCCATCAATTGGATTATATAAACTTATCCAAACAAGAGCAAAACCTATAGGGCATAAGAAATAATGAGTAAAAAAACACAGTCAACTCATTGGATATGATAAATAAAGAATAGTTGACCAATACTTTAAATATTGTCATAAAAATTAATCTCTCTAAGTTTACTATCAGTCTCTAAAGGCATTTATCTAAAACTTCTCCAACTGGTCATACTAAGCATAAACCTACTGACTAGTTATGTGTGTCTAGATGGTGATGAAGGAGTAGAATGGTTTTTGACCATTTTTATCACTTCCAAAGAATTTCAAGAATTGAGATGAGTCTAGGGAAGTTGAATAATCATCCCATAAGGTTGTCAAATGTGTTACACTCCCCTATTATCTGTATAAGTGACAAACTCTTTTTTTTTTCAGTTGTTTTCTTGATGATCAGTTAGAGAACCTATAAGTTTTAGATAAAATAACATTCCTAACATGGAATATGACATCTTGGATGTTGGGATGGAAACTAAGACACTTGAACACCTTGAAAACTATGCTAATTTCTAATAAGACCACAAAATGACCCATAAGTGACTCAAGTTGACATAAGACTTAATTAAACCATGATCAAAACATAAATGGCATAAAATTACATATAATGAAAAAAAATAACTTATGACACTATATTAAACCCATATATAATTTTTTAATAAATGGGGGTTGACCAATTTTGACTTTTGGTCAAAATGGTCAACAGTAACTCCATAAGAGGAATCTTGTAAGGCATGGAGTTGAGTTCTTGTAAAAAGTTCTAATGGGTTTTAGAAGAAGAACCAACACAAGGCTTAGAAAATTAATAAGATTTATGAGGAAGAGAAGTGGTTTTGTGTTTAGAAGGAGGATATGGTTACTCATTGGTTTTTGAAGCTGAGTGGTTGTAGTATATTTTAGGAGTTCTTCCAAAGATGGTGTTGAACCATAGGTGATCTCTAGTGTTTAAATAACACTTCTCATTTTAGAATCTGAAGATTCAAAGCATGAGTTGTAGGTATTTGGCAATTGATATTCCTGTGGTGGAAATAATGGAAAAGCAACATGAATTATTCCATAATATTTATAAATTTTGATGGTAGGGGGCCATCTTGGTATATTTATTATAAGTTTGGATAAACTGGCCTAGATTTAGACCATTGACTAGATGTAAATAGTTATGAAAAATGTATTTAAGCTAATGTAATTTGTTAAAAAAGGGAAAAAGGAAAGGTATAGTAAGAAGGATATGGTGATTGATGATCTTTGACTGTGAACATATTGATAGAGTTTCAAGAATTACCCAGCATGATCTTAACTACTATATAGTAAAAGGTATCCTAAGCTCATGTTCCACTATAAACCATGCTTGATTCTAAAAATGAAATGATGATACAAGTAAAAATTGTATCCAATTTTTAAGTTCTACACCACATCTAGATAGAAAATGCACATCTTTGATGTAGATAAAATAAAATGAAGTAAACTCAATCTCATTCAAATAACATAGCATTACACAAGTTAGTGACCCTATAATTAATAATCTAACCTAGTATTTATAGAAACTATTCATATTCAAAAATTAGACAAGCAATTGAGAAACTTTAGCAATTCAAACACATCAACCCAGATAATTCCTATAGAATTCCTTGATCCTTTGTATTAATTACTTACAAGTGGTACTAATACAATTCAAAGTTCCTCCTTTTACAAATGGTAATACATGCCTTTTTATAGGAAGCTAAGCAGTATACTAGTCATTTTTACAATTAAAAATGTACAAAAGATAGTTTTATTTGTTACAAATATAATACAAATATCTTTTACAATCTTACTAACTTAGAGGCAATGATGCTAACAAACTAGCGTGTGCCTTTACAAACTGAATGGGCTACCTTGCTAGAAAGCAAAAATTAATATGCTAGAGGTGGGTCCCTTTTTTGATGCAATATTCTCATAGCTCTTATATGTTGTTAATCTACTAGGCTAAAATATATGGTAGGCCTAGTGATGCATCTTTCTTCTTGGTCTACCAATTTATAAAAATCTTTATCATTCTTGGCTAAGGATTTCTTGATGCTCCTAGATTTGTTGATTCTCTCCCCCACATTGAAGATCATGTTCAACACTTTATTGTTGTCCTTTCTTGATTGTACTTGACCTTTGATTTTGATTTCTTGAGTCACCTAGGTGGATCTATGATGGAATTCTTGATCAGTTGTAATCCCTAGGGTGGTAGTTTGTGCATGATCCTTGATCATGGTACCTAGGAGCTTTTCAACTCTGCTAATGAGATCTTTTTCTTCTTCTATGAGATCTTCAACTTTGACATGCCAAGTATTCAAATCCTAAAGTTTGTCTCCAATAATCCCCAAATTGGCACTTAAATGTCCTTTACTTATAGCCTTGAAATTTGGTATTTGATTCTTAATATGGATATCAAGAAGCTGGGCAATTTTATCTTCAGAGGCTTGCCACTAAGTAGCTAGTTTCATAGCTAAGGAAACTTAATATTTAAGGGAATTTTACCTTGAATTCATAGATTTTAATTATTTAAACATGTCAAAAAATGACTCATCTAGCATTTTGATCATGGAGCCTAGGATTGAGAGAACAACTTGAGTCTATAAATTCTCCTTTTTATCTTTCAAGTTCTTAATTCTTTGTATCAACCCTTGGACACTATCTCTGGCCTATTGAGATTGAGATTCAATTAAAATTACCACATCTTCCTCATGAATGGGAGATTCTCCAAGTTGTTGTCCTCTAATAGGGATTAATCTTGTGAAAGGCTCCACCTTTTGAAATGTGAACTCTTCCTAGCCTACCATGGCTACCCTCATTATGGTCCTCTCCAAGGCTACTATGTCTGGGTTAAATTACACCTTAACCTCTGGTTGCTTGAATTTTAGAGGCTTAAGAACCTCCACACTTATACTCCTAAAGGATCCTGATGTGTTAATTCTCTATTTCTCTTGAATGTGTTGAATTTGAATTATTCTCTCTTCCTATTTTTCACTATATCTTTGATTCATAGCTTGATATTATCATCCTTAGTCAAGCCAATCCATGTTAAGGCCCAAGAAAGAGAGAGGGATGGGATGTTTTACAACTTCCCATAGACAAAATAGTTAGGGATGATTAGTCCATAAATTGGATTCTTATCACTAAAGAGGTTGACTTCACTTGTGGGATGAGCGATGGTCAACCTAGGCCTTTTTTTAGAGCCATAGGCACCAAGGCCAATTCTAACTTCCTCTTCTCTCCATCTAGTGGGATCAATTATTTACTTGCTTCACTAGAGGGATCATCCCCCTATCAAAACCATATGTAGCTTCTATGTTAATAAGGGCACCTTCCAATTTTTCTCCTTCTTTAAGGGCAACCATGCCAATGAATTCCACTAGGGAAGAAGGTTTTGTGGGAGTGATGAAGGTGTAGGGCCTTCTCTAGGTCTTTCTTCTATCTTTGGTTCGTAAACCAAAACTTTTCCTTTTCCCTTGATGTCCCCAATCTACTCAACTTGGGCTTGTCCTACTAGTTCCACTTATTAAGGCTCATATTACTATCCTTTAGTAGGTGGATTTTTATGAGAAATCTTGGATGGACTAAGCAAGAAGTGATAATGTAAAGGGGGTAGTTTCCATCTTTCTCCTAAGGGCTTGCTATCCTTAACCAACCTACACTCTAATTAGATGTTGTGACCTCTAATTTTGGAAAGCACTTCTTCAAAATTCTTGGATCTGATGTAAATGTCATCACCTACACCTAGCTAATGTCCATATTCAATCTTTGGAACATTCCTATCCCATATGTGGTTGATTACCCTATTATTAGGGTCCCACATTTTGAGGTCATCTAATTAAAATTGAAGGAATTCCTATGAGCTACCATGACCTCCAACTACTTCCATTTTTTGATTATGATTTTTCCAATGTCCAATGGGAAAGGATGGACTTGAGCTTTTTTATTTTATTTACATGTCCTATCTGCACCTTGAATAATTTAGGAGGAAATCTCCTATTCTATAAGCTTATTGGGGACATGAATTGGTAATCTATAGATCTGAGTCAAGATTCCCTCTATCCTTATCATGGTGCAATCTAAGTAGTACCACACATCCCCCATGGTTTTCACTTATTTATTGATGAGAGGATGTAGACTTGGCATAGGGATGCCTATGGTTTCCTCATAAATGTCTAGGAAAACACCATCATAAATAAATTACATGTGGTTCCTATACTTGAATATATGTAATTTAAAATAATGGTGGGAGATTGTGGTCCTACCATTAGGGGACTAATATCTTATGCCAATAAAGGTCACAGAGGCTAGGAGGGAATACAAGAGATAAGACATCATATAAAACTTCTTGGAGGTGCTTATTTTAATGGTCATGCATTTATTAGCCAAGAAAAATCTTATCAGGTCTCTTGTAAGAGGGGTCATTTTTTTTCCTAACATAAGGTGGACATAAAATACCCAGACTTTGTTCACATAAGTAGTGGAAGGGGTACCAAGGTATCTATTTATCAAGGTCATGTCTATCCTAACACCCTCTCTATCAGGGGTCCTAAAAACATGGGATCCCTAGATTAACCAAGGTATGAGGATTGAATCAAGGTCTTAGGTGTTAGTCCAATCTCTCATGGATGGGAGATAAAGATGGGGAAAGCGAAGCTTGTAATAGGTTTCAAAGGCCTTGGGGATGATAATCACAACCATTTTGGTGATTTAATCTTGAATAATCCACTCCCCATCTATTTTATGATCCACAAAAATAGGAGTAAGGACATTGGTACAATGCATTACCTTTGGTTTTGTTGTTGCATGGTGAAGGATTGCCATATGAATTAAAACTATATAATTATATCTTTCATGTGTAGTAGTATTTCTCTTCTCCTCTTGAGAGATGGGATGTAATTATTTGACAAGGAAGAATAATTATGATAAGTTCTTGACCCCATGGACGTTTAGGGCTGCCAGGTCTAGCTTGATATCCTTGAAAACCCTTCATTGTTGAAGGTCAGATAGAGCTTAGCTTATTTAATTATTTTATAACTTCCACCATTGATTATATATAATATCTCATCAATATTTCCAAGGATTTCACTAAGGCACTTTTTTATCAAAGCTTAGTTATGCTATCTTGACCAGGTGAAGTTAATTGAGTCAAATTGGATCTTCTTTATAGATGGTTTAGGGATTTGTGCTTTAATGATAGATTTATTCAGGCCTTAACTTCATACCTACCTTATATTTTATGGGACCCTTTTATTCATTTCCTTTGTGTTTTTGATCTTAAAAGATCTTTGATTTTTCCCTTTGATGCTTACATGGAGCTCATGTGGTAGAATTTTGGACTTTCATGGCAATTTTCATAATTACCCTTCGAACACTAGCCATTGAATTTTAAAATCCCCTTTATTTTACTCCATTAGATCAAGATATTGGGCCTAACATGGTCCATTGATCCAAATCTAAGTCACAACATTCATATTGGCTCTTTTATCTTTTGGCTCATGGTCATGACACTTGGCATTCTTTTAGATTTCTTCTATGTTGTGTATCTTTATCAGTTAACTTCTTAGTCATGTGTCAACCATGTGTCAAGCTCATGGAGCCTTGAAAAGTCATCAAGATATTTATGTAATTGGATTAAACCCTATGAGTGGGAAATCGCCATTGATCTTTGTGGGGTCATTTTGTTCATTAGAGGTACTCTCATACCATTAGATCAAATCCAACGAGTGAGTGATCACCATTGATCTTCATGGTGAGCCTGATCATTAATTGAACACCTTTACTAAGTCAATCCCATTAATTTTCTTCTTTTGATTAACAAGTTATCACACATCCATCCCTTGAGGCTTTATGTACCTTTTGACTTTTCTTCCTATGCCTCACATTTTTGGATCAAATCCAGTGAGAGAGTAGTTGTCATTGATCCTTTAATGATACACACTACTTAAGCGAGAGATTTTTAGTTAATACAGTCTACTTGATCAAATATTGTGAGTGAGCAATCACTATTGGATCTTGTAAGGGATATGAGGAATAACCATTTGGCCTGAGGACATAAATACTTAGGATATATTATTAAGACTAAGGTTGAGATTAAATATTAGCACCTTAATATTAATAACCTAGTCTAAGTTAGGTGACTTAAAAATGGATTGCATAATAGCATGTTAGTTAAGACCCAAGGTAAAAGAAAAGAGGAAAGGAATTGATAAAGGCTTGGGTCACATTTAAAAAACATGATAAACCTTTTATTAACTAATTTATTCAATAATCCCCACCAACTTAGTTCCTGCCAATATTTTAAGTTAAACTGAGGACCATTTAGGGCTTGTGAACACCAAACCCTAGGCCTTCCAAGGAACCTACAACAACTTAAACAACTCCATTAGCCTAGTCATTAATTGAACAAGAGGTTTTCAAGATACATAAATGTTTAATTCATGAGTGGATGATCTTTGAATTATTTCACAAGAGTCTTTAATGTTTAGATAATTCAAATTTAGATACATAGGTCTCTCAAGGTTCCCAAATTTTAAAATGAGTGGGTTTTGTTGGTCCCAAAAAATAGTGACTTTTGGGGGGAACATACCAATATGTTAGAACTTCCAAACTTTGAGTTTAGATAAACATTGAGGTCACCATTCTATTTGACCTAAGAAATTACCATCTAGATCTAATTGTGGTTGAAACAAAACTTAAACTAGTGGATTTAAGGTTAAACATCAAGAAATACCTGAGCTATGTGTGTGCTTTTATTCCACTTACTATTTTACATAGGGCTCAAAAATTATTCCTTAGATTTCTTCCTTTAATCATTTATGTTGACCTAGGTGTACTGAACATTTTTTTGTGGAATTATGGTTTAGCTTAGGGAAAACTTGGGCATTGCTTGGCTACCAACGAAGCATCCATATCCTTGAGAGATATACCTTTGGCTCCACTCATGGCCTTTCTCCAATACTAGCTAGGCATCCATAGCCCCGATGGAGGTTTCGTGAATCACCTTCTTATAAGAGCTTTAGTTTTGACTTGTAATCTTATTATATTTGTTTTTTTTTAATATCTTTATGCTTTCAATAAGGTTGGGAACTAAGATAGACAAGTTTATAAACCTAGTCAAATATTTGATTTTAGAAGGATCACTAAGGGCTACAACCCTTTCCCTATGCAAAGATGTTGATTAAGTGCTAGCTACTAGTATGATCTGATAATTTAGGTCTCAAATCCTAAGCACAAATCTTCTTAAAACTAGTGTGGATCTAGTGGCATGACTTAAATATTATGTAATGATTCCCCTTCCATATATCTATACTCAGATTATCAAAGTTGTATCATGATGTTGGTTTTTAAGACCAAGGTTGCCTTTGTGTGGGGTTCACACCCTCTCTTTAAGATTGGGGTCTATTTAGAGTAAATTTCATAATTTCCAAGCTTTAGGGATGACTCCAAAATACTCTGAGATCAAGGTAAAACCATAGAACAATTAACACACAATAGAAAGCAAGAGCAAGAAAAACAAAGGAACTAAACAAATATGAACAAACTTATATATAAACCAGGGACAAGAAAGAAAAGAGACATAAAGTAAACTACCTATCCTACCTAATTCTAGTCTAATTACCCTACACCTTACTCCATAAAGATCTTAGGAGGGGTGGTAGAGAAGTAATTCTTGATGTATTTCCCATTAGTAGGCAATATGAACTCTACCCCTTTTAAGTCTTTGAGCTTGAAAGTGTCATTCCCTAATGTTTCACTAATCTAGTATGGGCTGATCCACAAGGGTGTGAATTTACCATGCTTTCTTTTGGGTTCAGACACTTTATCTCAAAGTAAGACTAAGTCTCCCTACTTGAACACCTTAGTCTTAAAACTTTTATCAAACCACATTTTTACTATGGCTTGGTCTCTACTAAAATAAAAAAAAGTAGTTTCCTTCTCATCTTCCATCTGGATAAGGTCTAGTAGCCTGAAAGCTATGTGTTCTTGACTATTCTCCATGTATTCTTACATGAACCTCTATTTAGGAAATTTGAGGGTGATGGGGAAGATGGGCTCTAGCCCATATACCAACATTAATGGTGAAGCTTTTATAGCTTACTTGATTCTTATTCTATTAGTCCAGAGTGTAAACTTAGGCAACTTGTGCCAAGTTTTAGGCTTGTCTTCAACAAACTTCTTGATTTCCTTTATCAAGTTCTTATTTTTAGACTCTAAAATACCATTTCCTTGAGGATAGTGATTGGAATCAAACTTAAGGGTGATCCCATTGTCATAGGCCCATTCAGTCATCTCAATTGAAATGAATGCAAATCCATTATCACATACTAGAGTTATTGGGGCCCCAAATATAGTACATATACTTTCTTCTAAGAAGCTAATTACTTCTTCCATTCTACATTGATTGGTAACTAATGATTTTGTCCACCTGGTGTAGTAATTTATGTGTCCTTCAGATGATTTGGGGTTAATCACTCCAATGAAGTCTAAACCCCATTGTGTAAATGGTTTTTCAATCATGACTGGTTGTAGAGGCATGGCTACTTTTGGTTCTTTGGTGCTGAAAATTTGGCAAGAGTGACATTCTCTTAAATGCTTGTGAGCATCTTTAAAGATAGTGGGATAATAGTAACCTACCTTTAATATAATTTGGGTAGTAATACTTCTAGAGGGATGTCCACTACTTATCTTTTCATGGAAGGTGTCCATAATTTGGGTAGCTTCTTGTGAGACACACATTAGGTAGATTTATTCAAATTTATTTTTGTATAGTATTCCATCCTTGATTAGGTAGTGGGATACCTTAAGCCTTAAGGCCATAATTTTTTCCCTAGATAAGCTTGGAGGATAAACACCATTGATAAAGAAATGTATGATTGAATATACCATTCCCTAGTTTGAAAGCTTTGCTGGTCTATTTGCATGATACTTAGCCTAGGGTTAACATTGGCAGTCATTTGGATCAAACCTTGGTATCTTACTAGCTTTACTATTTTCATCTCCAAATCATATTATTTTAGAAATGACATCCACTTACCTCTACATTCTCCCAAATCATTATAAATCAATATAAGTTTGGTACTAGAGTTAGGTAGGATGACATGCACCATATTTCTAAGGATGTAGTGTCTAAAATTCTTTACTACCTTCACTAATGCATATGCCTACTTATCAATCATAAAATGGTTTAGCTCAACATTCTTGAAAATGGTACTCATGAAAACTATTAGGTGATCACACTCATCAACTTTTTGAGTCAATACAATAGCCATAGTTTGATCAGATGCAAAAGAGTATAGATAGAAATCTTTTGAGAAATTAGAACTTTTAAGCATTAGGGCTTGGCTAATGGCTTCCTTGATGTCATTGAATGCCTTTTTGGATTATTCCTTCTAAATCACTGTGGTATATTTCTTGAGCATGTCATTTAGTGGCTTGATAATTTTTGAAAAACTAGAAATAAATTTCCTTAGAAAATTTATCTTACCAAAGAATGACTTCAATTCTTTCCTATTGTTAGGGAGTTCAATCTTGGATATTGCATTTACTCTTTTAGGGTCTATGGAGATACCATATTTGATTATAATTTGCCATAATAATTTACCCTTAGTTACACAAAATATGATTTTATTAGGGTTTAGAGAAATGCCATACCTTTTTCATCTTTCAAAAACTTGTTACAAGTGCATGAAGTGATCTTCCCTATTTTTAGAAAAAACTGTTAGATCATCCATGTAAATAATGATGAACTTACCAATCAAGCCTTAGAAGGAATGATCCATGGATCTCTGAAAGGTGGATCCTATGTTGATTAGCCCAAAGGGCATCCTTTTGTAAGAAAAATTCCCCCACTTTATTGTGAATGTTATCTTCATCCTGTCTTCTCTGTCAACTAGTACTTAGTTATAGCCTAAAAAACCATCAAGGAAAGACATCATAGTTAAACTTGAAATAGTTTGAATTACTTGATAAAGGGAAGGGAGGGGATAATTATCCTTATTTTATGATTTTTAAAATTTCTAAAGTCAATACAAAGCCTAATCTCACCATTCTTCTTCCTGATTGGCACTAAATTGGCCACCCAAGTTAATTGTCTGATGGGAAAAACTATCCTTGCATTCAATAACCTTTTGAATTCCTTGAATATCATAGGTTCCAGCATGGGGTTTACTTGTATTTGTTTCTATCCAAAAGGTTTAAAACTTTATTTGAGGGGTATGGTATGGTTAATGACCCTTGGATCAAAGATTTTTAGGCTATCATAGGACCAAGCTATAATATCCTTATATTTGGCAAGGACTTCTTTGGCCTTCTTATTCTTAGAATTTGTAAAAGCCTTTCTAATGTTTACCAATTAGGGTTGCCCTTGGGAACTAAGATCCATAGTATTTTAATCTTTTACACTTACCTTGGGAACTTTGGAAATCTCAACCAGTTTGTCTTCATGAAATAATCTCTCTAGAGAAATCATTCCTTTAGGGATTTTATTTTCATTTAGTTTTATGACTTTGCTATCAAACTTGTTCCCTCTAATTTCATTCTCATCATAATGGGTGGGATAAGTGATGGTCAACCTAAGCCTTTTTCTTGGAGTGACAAGCACCAAGGCTAATTCTTCCTTCCTCTTCTCTCCATCTAGTGGGATCAATTCTTTACTTGCTTCACCAGAGGGATCCTCCTCCATATTAGAACCATATGGAACTACTATGTCAATAAGGGCACCTTCCAATGTTTATATTTCTTTAAGGGTAACCATGTTAATGAATTCCATTAGGGAAGAAGGTTTTTCTGGGAGTTCTAAAGGTGTAGGGCCTTCTCCAGGTCTCTCTTCTATATTTGGTTCCTTAACCACAAATTTGCCTTTTCCCTTGATGTCCCTAGGTTGCTCATCTTGGGCTTATCTTGTTGGTTCCACTTGTTGAGGCTCATATTAATATCCCTTAGTAGGTGGATTTTGATGATAAATATCATATGGACTAGGCAATAAGTGATAATGTAAAGGGTGTAGTTTCCATCTTTCTCCTAAGGGCTTATTGTCCCTGACTAACCTACACTCCAATTGGATGTTGTGACCTCCATTTCTAAAAAGTAGTTCAAAATTCTTGGCTCTAATGTAGATGTCATCACTTATACCTAGTTGATGTTCATATTCAATCTTTAGGACCTTATTATCCTAGATGTGGTTGATTACCCTATTCTTAGGGTCCCACATTTTGAGGTCATCCAATTGAAAATTGAAGGAATTCTTATGAACCACCATGAACTCCAACTACTTCCAATCTATGATTATGATTTTGCTAATGTCCAATGGGAAGGGATGGACTTGAGATTTTTTATTTTCTTTACATGTCCTATCTACACCTTGAATAATATAGGCAGGCTATTTCTTGCTCTACAAGCTTATTGGGGACATGAATTGGTAACCTATAGGGCTAAGTCAGGATTCCATCTATCCTTATGATGGTGCAATCTAGGTAGTACCACACATCCCTCATGGTTTCCACTTATTTCTTGATGAGAGGATGTAGCCTTGGCATAGGGATTCCTATGATTTCCTCATAAATGGTTGGGAAAACACTATCATAAATAAATTACATGTGGTTCTTGTACTTAAATACATACAATTTAGAATAATGGTGGGAGATTGTAGTCCTACCATCAGGGGACTAGTTTCTTATGCAAGGAAAGGTCATAAAGGCTAGGAGGGAATCCAAAAGATAAGACATCATATAAAAATAATTAGAGGTCCTTATTTTAATGGCCATGAATTTCTTGGCCAAGAAAAATCTTATCGGGTCTCTTGTAGGAGGGGTCATTTTTTCTCCTAGCATAAAGTGGACATAAGATATTGAGACTTTGTTAACATAAGTAGTGGAAGGGGAACCAAGGGATCTATTTAGAAAGGTCATGGATATTATAATGCCCTATATAAATTAAACAATAGAGATTTTACCATTAGGGGTCCTAAAAACATGGGATCTTTAGATTAACCAGGGTGTGAGGACTGAATCAAGGTCCTAGGTATTAGTCTAATATCTCATGGATGGGAGCTCAAGATGGGGAAAGGGAAGATTTTAATTGGTTTTAAAGGCCAAGGGGGTGATACACACAACCATTTTGGTGCTTCCATATTGAATAATCCATTCCCCATATATTCTATAATCCACAAAAATAGGAGCTAGGACATCGATACAATGCATTACCTCTAGTTTTGTTATTGCATGGCAAAGGCCTATCATTTGAATTACAACTATATCATTATATCTTTGGTGTGTAGGATCATTTATCTTTTCATCTTGAGAGATGTACTATAATTATTCCATAAGGAAGAATAATTTTGACAAGTTCTTGACCCCATGGATGTTTAGGCCCTCCAAGTCTAGCTCAATATCCTTTAAAACCCTTCTTTCACTGTTAGAGGTCAGATAGAGCTCAGCTTCCATCTTCAATTATTGTCTATTTTTTGCCATTGATGATATAAAATTATATCCTTAGGATTTCCAAGGATTTCACTAAAGCACTTGTTTCTCAAAGCTTAGTTATGTTATCTTGACCAGGTGAAGTTAATTGAGTAAACTTAGATCTTATTTATAGAGGGTTTAGGGATTTGAGCTTTAATGGTGGATTTATTTAGGCCTTAAATTCATACATGCCTTAGATTTTATTTTACCCTTTCCTTCATTCCCTTTGCATTTTTGAGCTTAGAATATCTTTGATTTTTCCCTTTGATTCTTACGTGGAACCCATGTGGTAGCATTCTAGACTTTTGTGATAATTTTCATAATTACCCTTCAAATACTAGCCATTGGCTTTTAAAAGCCTCCTTTATTTCACTCCATTGGATCAAGATCTTGGGCATAATGTGATCTATTGATCCAAATCCAAGTCTTAACATTAATTTTATCTCTTTGATCTTCTAGCTCATAGTTATGACACTTGGCATTCTCACAAATTTCTTCCATGCTATGTATCCTTGTCAGTTACCTTCTTGGTCTTGCATTAGCTAGGTGTTAATATTATGGAGACTTAAAAAGTAATCAAGATCTTTCCACCATTAGATTAAAACCCATGAGTGGGTGATCACCATTGATCTTTGTGGGGCCCTTTTGTTTAGTAGAGGTCATCTCATACCATTGGATCAAATCCAACAAGTGAGTGATCACCATTGATCTTCATGGTGAGCTTGGTCATTAATTGAACACCTTTATTAAGTGGGTCTCATTAATTTTCTTCTTTTATTTATCAAGTCACCATATGTCTATCCCATAAGGCTTTATATACATTTTGAATTTTCTTCCTATGCTCATGTCATTGGATCAAATCCAGTAAGTGAGCAGTTGTCATTGATCCTTTCATGATGCATGTTACTTAAGTGGGATATTTTGGTTAATACACTCTATCCTATCAAATATTTTGAGTGAGCGATCACTATTAGATCTTGTAAGGGATATGAGGAATAACCATTAGGCCTGAGGACACAAATAGTTGGGATAGATTATTAAGACTAAGGTCAAGACTAAATATTGGGGCCGTAATATTAATAACCTAGTCTAAGTTAGGTGACTTAAAAATGGATTACATAAAGCATGTTAGTTAAGACCCAAGGTAAAATAAAATGGGAAAGGAATAAATAAAGGCTTGGGTCATGCTTAAAAAAAATTATAAACTCTTTATTAACCAATTTATTTAATCATCCCTACTGACTTGGTTCCTTCCAATATTTAAATTTAAACTGAGGACCACCTAGGGTTTGTGAACACCAAACCCTAGGCTTTCCAAGGAACATGTAATAACTTAAGTAACTCCATTAGCATGGTCATTAATTGAATAAGAGGTTTGTAAGATACATAAATGTTTAATTCATGAGTAGATGATCTTCAAATTCTTTCACAAGGGACCTTAATATTTAGATAATTCAAACTTGGATACATAGGTCTCTCAAGGGTCCCCAATTTTAAAATGAGTGGGGTTTTTTGGTCCCAATAGATGGTTCTTAGGTTTAGTGATAATATCTTTGTGAGAAGGCTTATGTCAATACTTAACCTTAGCTACATTGACATATTGAGAATTTTTATAATATTGGTCATAGTTGATACCAATGGCACAAACATCCTTATTGTTTTGTTGAGCATTAAATGAAGAAAAATAGTTTTTGTTATTAGAAGAAGAAGCTTTGGGAGCTTGTAATTTTTTAGAATCATTATTATAATCTTGATGATGGATTTGAATAATGGTTTTGTGATTGAATGAATCACTAAGAATATAGGAGATGAAAAATTTGGTAAGCCCTCTACATGTTTCATGTGAGTGATTAATGCCAGTATGGAACCAAAAAAATTGACTAGGGTCATACTTTATATAATGGGAAATGCAATAGATATACAAATCAATCCTAGCTCAAAGAAGATAAATCCTACTTACACTTATGATTGGCGATACATTAGATACTTAGGGTCATGACTAATATAGATCCACTAGACCTAATTAAGGAATGTATTACCATAATAATATAACTAAGGAAGGTTCTAAAACCTATAATCAGGTAAAACTATGTAATAACCCTAAATGGTCCTATGTTTTCATTTTCACCATACTAAGAACAAGTAAAGTAAAATTCTAAACTAGTGCTCACCAAAGGTTGTGGCACAACATTAGGCTTATTAAACATAAAAGTAAACATACACAGGAGAATCCTAATTAAGCTATGTATAGGTAAGACCCTAATGCATGGAGAGAGAAATATTATTCAAAAGCCATTACTTATGCTACTAGTATCTACTAAAGAGAGGATCAAAGCTAGAGATACTTACCTAGAAGATGAACCCATCGAGACTCAATCTCTCCCTTAGCCAAAGGTGTTTTGAAAGAGGTTATTTTGGTTTTTAAGGATCACTAAGAAAGGCTAAATCATCCAAGACTTATCCACAAGACTATATTATTCTCCAAGTAGAAACCCTAAGCTAAGACTCCTCAAGCAGAATGGTGAAATAATAGATTGTAAGGAAGCACAAATGAATAATTAAATCTTGTTTTCTCTCTAAGAATGGTGAAACATATGTGTTTATATAAGAATATCTAACCCTAAACTTTTTTGAAATTTTTAGCTGACAAGGTCGACTCGATCGACCTAGTATTGTAATTGACAAAAAAATAGCTAGGTGATGAACTATGTCAGCCATGGTTGACTTAGTTCTTAGTAATCCCTATCAATAAAAATGTAAAGTTGATGTGGTTGGAATAGTCATGTGAACTACTAAAAAGGGGTTTAGGTTATAAAAAGGGATAATGAAGATGGTAAATGACTTGAGGAGGGAGAAAAATAGGAGGTAAAGCTTAAGGGATTATTTTTAGGAGATGGTTGGATTGATAACAAGTGGTAATAAGGGACACCAATCTTATGAAACACTAATGGTTTGCCCACCCCTTTCCCTTTAGGGTATGTAATTAGAGAGATTGAGACTCAATGGGTTCTTACAAGATATAAAGCATTAATAATTGATAAAGTTTGAAAATATTGTGTATACATATGCCCCACTCAAATCTCATCACATGTCACTTAGGTGCAATAGGGGATGGTGCTTTGAGAAAGAACATAGTAGCACATAATGCTGAAGCTAAAAAATTTATAGTATTTTAAATCATAAAATAACTAAAAGTAAATGATAGAAAGGGAAATAATTTAAAAATTAAATGTATGCATACCTTAACTTACCTTTATCACTAGATGGTTATCTGTTATGTTTGTAGTGTTGATTATGGAGGGTGTAGAGATTGATTTCAACAAACCCAAGGATATAAAACTAAATAGCAAAAATAAAAAAATGTAGGAAAGCCTATATAATTAGTGCTATGTGGATGGGATGTACTTATAAATTTGGCAAGCTAGGGTGACAAGTGTTGTGTTAGACCAAATGACCAAGTCAAAATTTAGAGTAAATCAGGCAACAAAAAATCCAAGGCTACTAAAGACTGAAAAACTCAAAAAAGTAAACCTTAAATGAGAAAGGAAAACTCATCAAGTCAAACCAAGGATAATTGTCAAAAAGGATTATAATCAAACATCAATGAAAAAGTAGTAAAAATCCTTACTTAAACAAAGATGGTCAAGCAAAAATGGTAAAACAACTTTGATGAATAAGCATTAACAGTCCTTAATCATCAATGGAAAAAGGTGCATAAAAGGGAAAACAACATGGGTGAGTGAGAAGTAACAAGACAACCTCACTCAATAATGGAAAAAGTACATGAAATTAGAAATGGACTCAGGTGTCAAAAAAAATGAGTATTACAACAATAATAAATGGTAAAAAAAATCAAGGCAAGTCTAGAAATGTAGATCCATGCTATAAAGAAAATGAATCCTAGTCACTCAAACATATTATTTTTTCTAAGGATAGATAAAAATAAAACAAAGTAATGCTAGCATGTCTTTAATATGTGGATAAGAATGAAGTAGAGAAGAGGGAAAAAAAATTAGAGTCACACTTGACTATCATGGGGGGAAATGAAATGGGTGGAGGGGAAAATGAAGGAAAAACCAAGGTAGAGGAAGTCTTTATCAAAGTCAAGACACTCAAATAAAGTTATAAAAATAAGAGGAATTTTAACCTTAAGGACTCATAAGAACTTCTCCTAGACACACAAGTATTAGGTCAACAAAATAAATATGTAGGATCATCCCATGATGACTATATGCATGAAAAGTAAAATGGACCTACCTTACCACAATGTGTTCCCCATTCCTCAAGACCCCTTATAGAGCCATTGATCTACTATGAAGATTGGGCACTTACATGAGAAATTAGGTAGCACCATAGAGTTTATTAAATTCTCCTATTCCAATCTATTGGCCTACCACACCCTAATGTACCTTAGATATATTATGAGGCTAACTATGGAGTTTGATCTTTGATTGGAGATAGGATATGTGCTTGTAATCACATATTTTGGTGTGATATTGACTTTTGAGAATTGTATGTTTCCTTTTATATATTATTTCCTTTTATTTCAAATGGTTTGGATTTTAATGTTCTTGATGGATTATTGTATTCCTCTTCCATACGGATTTGGAAAACTAAACATGGTTACTAAATATGACTTTCATTTGAATACTTGGGATTGGGTTACTAAGAGAGAGAACCCAAAGAGCATGGTGTTTAAGAGTCTCATAAATCTAGGTGAAATAAAAGTTCTATCTTGACTTTGACCTTTTTTTATCTAATGTGGAGTGAAAGGAAAGGAAATCAAGAGGAATGAAACATGAAACAATTTAAATTAATTCAAATCATAAACAATGTAATAAAGGGCAGAAAGGGGTATAATGACAATAAAGTGTGAATCCTTATATAAAAATGAGGGAAATTTAGGGAAACATGCTAATACAAGTTGTGTAAATTTCATTTATCAAAAAGAAACAAAAGCTAAAGTTGATAACAAGGATAAAAAAATCATAAACATTGCAAAACACATCCTAGAAAAGAAATAGAAAAGATGGTGATTTTATGAGGAAGGCTAGGTCCTACCCATGGTCTTATATTGTAACTCATAAAAGAGAAACCCAAGGGGGTATATAAAGTATGTGAAAAAATAAATGAGATAATAAAAATATGGTATTTGTGAGGAAGGCAAGGTCCTATCCATGGTCTTACATTGCAACTCACAAAGAGAAACCCAAGGGGCACCAGAAAGTGTGTAGAAAGTATGGAAACAAAGGGAAGAAAATCATGAGGAAGACTGAGTCCTATCCACAATTTTACAATGTAACTCATGAGAAAAAGGGAAACCAAAAGACCAAAAGGAAGGACTAAGGTTTGTAAAATTAGAGAACTACTATAGAGAGTGAGACCCGTGTAAGTATTTAATAAAAAGTGATAGATAGATAACATATATAATGTATGAAAATAAGGGAAGTATTTAAGCAAAACAATTCTTGAAGAATTTCACATTGGTGGGTTCTTTGAAAATATGACCTTCATTTGTTTGAAGGAAATAGGTATTTAGACCAAGAAAATCTTTGACTAAATAAGGGCCCTACCATTTTTAGGCATATTTACCTTCTTTGTCATGAGTGTAGTCTAATTTAAGGACAAGACCACCAACATTAAATCTATGAATTTTAACTCATTTGTTATGTTGTTTGGAAATATGGGCCTTATATTGGTGATTGTGTTGTAATGCATAAAGATGGTGTTTATCAAGGAGATCGAAAGCATGAAGGCAAACTTCATGTAATTCTTCATTAGGTATGATACCATGAAGAGATATATAGAGAGAGGGAAGCTTAACTTCTAATGGGAGGACTGATTCAAAACCATAGACTAGAGAGAATGGCATTTCCCCAATGATAGTGTGTTGCTAGTGAGATAGGCCCAAAGAGTAGGATATATATGAAGGTGATAATTTATACAGGTTTTACGAATTATCTTTTGGACAATTTTCTTAAGAATTTTATTAGTGGCTTTGACTTGGACATTACATTGTGAATGATAGGGTGTGGAGAATTTGTGATTGATTTTAAATTTAACATAGAGCTATTTGACATATTTGTTTTTAAAATTACCACCATTATCTAAAATTATAGAATGAGGTTCACCAAAGAGGAAAATGATTTGATTAAGGATAAATTTAGAGATGGTGGTACTGGTGAAATTAATGAGGGACATAACCTTAACCCATTTGGTAAAATATTATATGGTGGTGATTATAAAGACACACTCATATTGAGATTGAGGTAATTTGCCTATGAGATCTAATCCCCACATGGAGAATGACCAAGGAGATTCTATGGTTTGAAGCTCAGCTAGAGGTGAATGAATTAAATCATCATGAAGCTAATAAGGAGTACACTTTTTAGAAAATTTGATGGCACCATTTTTAAGAGTGGGATAAAATTATCCCATACATAATAATTTGAGGGTTGTAACGTGTCTGCTACAATGGCCACCATAAATGCCCCCATGTGCTTGTTTAAAAAGAGGAGGAAACTAATATTTCATAACACAATGGAGTAAGGTACCTTCAACATTGTGATAATATAAGATGTTATATAGAAATACATATTTAAAATATTATTTATGAATGTGAGTTTTTAATGGGAATTAAGGTTAGGAAGATAAGTTTGGTGTTCTAAAAATTGAATAATGTCTTTGTACCATGGGCTTTGTCAAATGATGATAACTTTGATGTGGCAAATAACAGAATCTTGTGATTGAGTATAAAATGAATATTTTATTATTTGGATAAAAAAAGTGGGATTGTTAAGAACTTGGTGTAGATGAAAAAGAGATGCTAAAGAAACAAGGGAATCAGTAATAGAATTTTGATCTCGAGGGATAGACTTTATGGTAAAAGAAATGAAATATTTGGTGAGAGTAGTTGTAAGTTGATGATAAGAAATGATATTCTCAATTTTACATTGGTAATCACCATTTAATTGGTGGTAAATGAGTTGGGAAGCACCTAAAGCATACATGTATTGGATATCTAAATTAAGGGTACCTCTTATGCCTAAGATTAGAGATTTGTATTATGCCATGTTGTTAGTGACATCAAATGTTAGGCAAAAATATAATGGGATGATTTTTCTAAGAGGGTTCATAAGGATACAACCTAACCTATATCCTTGAAGGAATTTAACACCATCAAAGTGAAGGGTCCAAGTATCCTCATGTAAATCGACATTAATTTTAGGAAGTTCTTCAATAACTACTTTTGGTTTATTAGTATTGGGGAAGATAGTGGATTTATTGAGATTAATTACTTCAAGATCAACAATGAAGTTATAAAAGTAATCTTTAATGGATATGGCTTGGTTGAGAACTTCAATATAGATAATATTATCATTGAGAAGACTATCTTGAAGGTGGTCAGTAGTAGGTATAAGAGATATGAAAAGTTGGTCTGCAATGATTTGTCCTTTGATAAATTTTCTAGTAATAATTCAGAGATAAAATTCCATGAGAAGGACCATCCCCTTGCCAATTCTCATTATAGGAAGACAATATTTGGAGAAGAAGTGATGAAGGGGATCAAAATGGATGATAATATAAGTGGTTTGATAAAGCATATAATGTTGAATTTTTTTAATGGAAAAATATATGACAAGTTAATCACATTCAACTTTTGTGTAATATTTCTCATAATCAATGAGGCCTCGACTGATATAGTAGATGGCATATTATCTTCTAGAATCATCTTGTTGGGCAAGAATTTCCCCAACTGATATGTGTGTAGAAGAGGTATATATGATTAAAGGTCAATCATTTGAAGTAGGATGAAGAGTAGGTGGGTGAAGCAATGATTCTTTCATATTATAAAATGCTTTTTGACAGGGATCCATCCATTCTAAAGTAGTACCTTTTTGAAGAAGAGAATTGATGTAATAGATATAATAAGCCATTTCAAGGATGAATCATCTAATTTACCCAATTTTAATTAGGTAAAAGTTAATGTCTAGAATATATCAAGGAATGCGTATATTGATGATAATGCTAATCTTAGCAAGGTCAACATCGATGATGTAGAGAGAAACTAAGAATCCTTACAATTTACTAGATGTGACACCGAAAACACATTTTAAAGGATTTAGTATAAATTTGTATTTAATAAGGTGGTTTAAGATGATGTCAAGATCAAAAAGATGAGTCTTTTGACATTTATATTTAGCAATGAGGTCATCCACAAGTTTCTATAATTTTTTGAATAAGATCATGAAATATATGAGTCATTGCCTATTGATAGGTAGATCTAACATTTTTGAGGCCGAAGGGAATTTTAAAATAGCAACAGGTGCCCCATTTTATGGTGAAATTTATCTTATATATGTCTTAAAGGGTATGTAAATCTAGTTATATCTTGATAAACCATCCATAAAAGACAACATTTCATAACCAACTTTGGAATCGACAATGACATGTATCGAAGGTAGAGGGAAATTACCTTGGGATAAGTGAGATTAAGATTATGAAAAAATAATTAAAATGCAAATAACCATAGTGACCTTTTTACAAATACGGACTATGTTAGAAACCCATTTAGAATAGTCCACTAGTTCAATAAACTTAACATTAAGAGGTTTGATAATTTCTTTATGGCATAAGGTGTAAACTTCAGTTGGAATTTTTTGTTGATTTTGAATTTTTTATTGATGATGCTAGGGTCAATACCAAGCATGTCCTCATAGGACTAAGAAAATATATCACAATATTTATTGATAAATAAGATAAAGTTATCATGTTTAATAGGGGTGAGTTTGTGATAAAGTGTATTGGTTGAGGGCATGAAGGAGTACCATATTCAATGTGAGTAGTTTCTTTGATAAGCATAACATTACCATCTTAGAAGTGTTATGGTGAATTTGGTAAATAAGAATTTGGATTAGCTTTAAGATAAATGATAGTGATGAAGTTATTGAAAAAAGGGATTTTATTTTTGAAATTCCCAAGTTTGTGATGTTTGCAAGGAAGTTGAGGTTCTCGCTCATGAATTAATATAAGAATGGCTTCATCTCTAAGTGAAGTGTGAATAGGACCATAATATTCAACATCTAATTTGAGATTGAGAATTTGATTACAATTGAGATCATATTCAAAATGTATTTGATGGACATCTATGGCCTTGGTACCTAGTTTAATCTTGAGAGTAGAAGGAGTAGGTTAATTGGATGAGATATCATTAGTTTTTTTGATGAGGGATGAATCAGGTGTGATGATGGGATTTGTAAATGGTATAGAAGATGCAATAATTTATAGAGGTTTAGAATGTAGGATTTATTTGACCACCTAAAGAGTATCAAGAAGTAGATAATTAATGGGAGGTACATGACCATTGGGAGCTAATTAAAAATTTGTGAAAATGGTGTGAACATCTCGATTGAAATAATGTATTTGAGCTAAGGTTTTTTGATAATTTTGAACATCAAAGTCTCGATATTGAGCTTGGGACATGATATAGTTATCATCATAATTTGGATAGATGGTACATGCTTGAGAGTTAGGGGGAGTTTTAAAAGGTGAAAATTTGAGGTTACTAAACTTGTATGGAGACATGATGAGAGGATCTTGGAATAATTTATCCACTTCATAATCATTACATGTGAAGGCATCTTCTAGATAATAAGGTTCTTGAGCATTGTATGGAGAGGAGAAATTAGTGATCTCATAAATGAGAGGAATAGTGTGATCATAAGTTAATAAAGAGGGAGGAATCCAATCTGAGATATAAAGAGGTAACTTATTAGTGTTGTAAGTCATTAGGCTCATCATCATCTAAATTAACAAGAGTGACCTATAATTCTGGGTTGATGTTGATGAATTCAATTAAGGGAGCACTGTTAATGGTATGAATGAGATATTGAGATTTTGGTTTGGAAAGTTGAATACTCCAAGGGTTGGAATTGACCTCATGCTCATATCATTTTCCATTATGTAGGAATTTGATACATTGGCTACCGAAATAAGTAATGGCCCTCATTCTATGAGTCCAAGGGTGATCGAGGAGTATCTTATAAGATAAGCGTAAATCAAGGACCATAAGTTTAGTTTGAATGGTCTTATGTCCTATTATTAGGGGGAGAAAATAAAACCAAGTGGATTTTGATTAGTTTTATCAAATCTAGGATAGGTGAGATGGGTTTGCTTGAGATGATCCATATTATAGCCAAGTTATTGAATGAACAATAAAGATGTCACATTAATACCTGACCCTACATCAACTAATAATTTATGAATAAGGGTATTACTAATGTATATTTTAATGAATAGTGGTGGATCATCTGTGTAAAAAATGATCTCATCATTAATCACATCCTCTTAAGGAATTTTAATATAAGGCTTGAAAGAAGGACAAATGGATTCAATGGTATGCACATTGGTAGGTCAAGGCTCAATAGAGGGTTGTTCATCATCTATAGAGGATGGATCTTTAATTTCTTGTAATTGTTACATGAGGAAATTACAATGATAAGGATAAGTAAAAACTAAATCCATAAGTGGAATATTTCTAGGCATGAAGTTAAGTTCTTCAAGGAAGTTTTAATGGGATTTAGAAGAACTAGTGCGAGGTTTAGAAGTAAGGTATATTTTGAAGGAATGGAAGTTATTGGGGGTTTGAAAGAAAGGGGTGGTTCTTCATAGGATTTTGAAGCTAAATTAATGGTTGTAGTATCTTTGAGAAGTTTTTCTTCCAAAGATGGTTTCTTAGGTTTTGTGATAGGATCTTGGTGAGCTAGTTTGTGATGGTCAACGATGTTAACATATTGAGAATTATTATAATATTTATCATAGTCAGCATCAATAGAACAAACATCCTTGGTATTTTTCTAATGATGAGATGTGAGAAAATATTTTTGGTTATTAGAAGAAGAATATTTTGGAGCTTATCCTTTTTGAAAAGCGGTGTTATACTCTTGAAAATGGAGTTGTATCAATGCTTCATGATTGAAGGAATCACCAAGCATGTATGAGATAAAAAATTTAGTAAGACCTCAAAAAGTTTCATGAGAATGACCAATGTTAGTGTGGAACAAATGAAATTTATTAGGGTCATACCATTTATGAGGATTATTAGGATAAGTAAAGGGTTTAGAGGGTGGTAAGATTTTTTTCATTTGGTGCACCTTTAGTGGTATGTGAGAAGATGGGGAAGTGTTGGATTTGGAAAATCTTGGATTGGTTTTAGGATTATTTTTAGTGATGGCACTGGTAGAAGTTTTAAAATCTTTTTTAATAAATTTGTTATTAGGTTTGAATTTATTCATGAGGAAGTCTTGACATTTGGCTTGGTCAAGAGCTTCGTTAAGAGTTTTAGGAGCAAAAGTTCAAACCTTATATTAAAGTGAAAGAGTTAAAGCAATTATAAATAATTTGAATAAATTATCATTGGTCATGTTATGGTTAGCCTTATGGGCCATATATTTACATCATTTGATGAAATCATGAGTTGATTTGGTGTGAGTTTGCTTAGCATTGATGAAATGGCTAAGGAAATTTTTAGGAAGATCATTATGTTGAAACTCTTTAACTAGAGGATTGACTAAATCCTCAAGTTTCCAAATGGAATGTTGGGGAAGTTGGTTGTACCATTATAAAACATCATCAATGAAGGTTTTAAATATAAGTTTAGTTGTGGTGAAAGTATTAGTTTGGATCCACTCTTTATAAAAATCATTAAATGCTTTGAGAAAGGATGCAGGGTCTTTAGTCCCATCATTCTTAATAGTTGGAGATATATTAACAATATAAATAGACATGATGAAAATATCTAAAGGCTCATTTTGGATATTCTAAAGAATTTTTTTATTCATAATATGTTGAGGAATAACATTTCTTGAGGCATCTCTAAGAGGTAGAGGAATATAATTTGGATTAGCTTGAGAATTGAGAACCAGAGGTTGATTAGCCATATTGATCAAATAACATTGTAGTTGCATCATTTGAGAGGTTTTAGAAGTTTGAATTATGTTCATTTGTTGTATGAATTGTGTATTAATTTGAGTCATATCAATTGGTGGGTTGGTGTTTGTAGGAGATCTCCCTGAATCGGTATTAGGGGGAGGGTTAATGGAAGGTGGATTACCAATGAGATTATGGGATAGACTTATGTCAATGGCTCCCACATTATGTTGAAAGGATTGAAGATGATAATTTTCTTGATAGGTAAAAAAGGATTGGATCCACCTACTTCATTTTGAGGTGTGATTTGAACCATGTTATAATCCACAGATGGAAGAGGGGAAGAGGTACTCCAAGAGTGAGGGTTATCTTAGGAGGTAAAGAAAGGGAGAAAATAATACCCCATATAGTGTATAAATGGATTTAATTTATCCAAGAATATTATAATATGGGATTTCATGATGTTTTGAGGAAAGAACAAAATTCTAAGGAATGAGAAACAAAGAACAGATGGGAGAATAGGGGTAGAAATTAGATACAAGGTTGACTGTGTATTGATGAAAAGGGAGATAATAAGAGTAATAGTTTATTGGGTCAACTTAGTATTTCTCAACAAAAGGAAAATAAGGATATAGATTTGACAAGGTCAAATTAGTACTATAGGAAAGGAAAATGAAAGTCTGTTAAGGATATAGAGTCAACTAGGTTAACTTAGTACTATAACTTGACTGATAAATAATGAGTACATGGTTAACCAAGTCAAATTAGTACTCTAGACAAAATAAATATATTCTAATAAGGATACAAAGTCAACGAGGTGAACTTACTACTATAACCTGATTGGCAGAAAGGAGTACTAGGTAGACCAGGTTGACTTAGTACTGTAGATACAAAAAAAGATAGTCTAACAAGGATATAGAGTCAACCAAGTCAACTTAGTACTATAAATTGATTATAAAAAAGGAGTACCAAGTCGACCAGGTTAACTTAGTACTATAATCAAGAAAAAACATAGTCTATAAGAGACTATGTTGAATAGAATGATAGTGTACTAAAAATAGGGAAATTTTTTGCAATGCAATTGAAGCAATAAATGGAAGAAAACACATAAATAATTGGATCAATGGGAATGATCCAATTAGGGCACACGACACAAAAACCTTGTACCAATGCTGGTTAATACAAGTTTTTGTAATACAACACACAATGATTAGAGAGAAAAGAGCCAACTAAAAATTAAATGCTAACTAAGTGGTCATCTTGAGTGTTATTAGCTTATTATAAAGTGTTATTTTAAGTGTGATAAGGAAGTTTGATGAAAATAGGAAACTAGAAAGTAATCTATGGATGGTTTTAAGATGTTTAGGCTAAAAGAGATATGTTTTGGAAATGGTACTAGCTTAGTATTGGGGCATACCCCCTTACTTCACAATCCTACAGTGATAAGGGTGTTGGGTGCTTTGCCAATATATACCACAAACCACATGTTTATCCTTGGCTAGAAAACCAAGTCAGTTTCCCCCTTGGTGATGAAATCAAAGTAGGTAGGTCTTAGGAAGACAAATTTTAAATATGTTTTGAATATTGTGTGATTTGGTAGTGTGTGAAAAAAGAGAAAAATAATGCAACTAATCAGTAATTTGAAAAACCACCTAATTAGACTATATGAGCTACTCTAAGCATGCAAACAACTAAAAGCATGAATTAATTACTAGCATATAGTTTTTAATTCCCAAATTAAAAATAATATATGGCTGGTTCAGATGATATTATATGCAAACATTATAGAACAGAGTCGATGGGGTCGTTACTATTCTGTAGAAGTAAGAGTATTTAAGAACTAAGTCAACTAGGTTGACTTATTATTTTAGACAAAAGATAGGCTACATAAATAAGTGGACTAGGTTGACTTAGTTTGTTGTAGGATTACAATTTTAAAGATTATAAACTTGCATTAAATAGAACTGTAATGAAGTAATAAATTAAAAGAGAGAGAAAGAGAGGAACCTTGGTGGGTTGGAAGATGATTAAGACTATAAATTTTTTGCTATAGTTCCTTGAATGTTTTTTGTAAGTTATACCAACTAAGTTAATTAGTTCAACCAAGTTATGTGAAACCCTATTTATTGAAGCCTAATGAGATGACTAAGTTGACCTGCATGAATTAGTTTATTGTTTTGGATGTTTAATGGAAGACTAAGTTGACCTGGTTGACTTAGTTTGTTATCTAGATGATGACTAGAAGACTAAATTGACCTATATGACTTAGTTTATTATTTTGGATGCTAACTAGAAGACTAAGTTGACTTGGTCGACTTAGTTTTTTATTTGGAAATAAATAAGAATATTGTGTCAAACTATCTAATCCAATAACTTGTATTTGATGAAGGCCTGTATAGAAAGAATATAGTTATTTTGATATGATCTATGTGTTAAACTTGCACATAGAAGTTAGAACTATATCAGCTTGGTCAGCCTCATATCAAAAATATAGAAAAAAAATAAAATGATATAAATGAAAAGTGTGAAATAAAACTTAAAAGGGTTAGATTCACATTGAGTTCACTAGATCGTATCAATGGGAAATTCAACATACCTACAAATCAATCCTAGCTTAGAGAAGATAGATCCTACTTACACTTTCGATTAGGGATACATTAGATAATCAAGGTCATGACCAATATGGATCCAATATAACTAATCAAGGGATGTATTACTATAATAATATTACTAGGGAGGGTTCCAAAGCCTCTAGTCAAGTAAAACTATGTAATAACCCTAACTAGGTCCTATGTTTTCATATTCACTATAATAAGAACAAGTAAAGTAAAAGTCTAATCTAGTATTCACCAAATCTTGTGGCATAACATGGGGGTTAATAAACATAAAAGTAAACATGTACAGGTGAATAATAATTAATCTATGTATAGGTAAAACCCTAATGCATGGAGAGAGCAATATTATTCAAAAGTGATTACTTATGCTACTTCTATCTACTAAAGAGAGGAGAAAAGTTAGAGATACTTACTTGGAAGATGAACCCATCAAGAATCAATCTCTCCTTTGGACAAAGGTACCTTAGAAGAGTTTATTGTGGTTTGTAAGGATCACTAAGAAAGGCCAAATCATCGAAGACTTCTCTATAATACCAAATTCTTATCCAAGTAGAAACCCTAAGCTAAGACTCCTCAAGTAGAATGATGGAAGAGTAGATTATAAAGAAGAAAAAATGAATAATTAACTCTTGCTATATTTATAAGAATGGAAAAATAGATGTGTTTATATAGGTAGATTTAACTCTAAACCCTTTTAAAAATTTTGGCCGACAAGGTTGTCCTAATCGACCTAGTATTATAATTGACACAAAACTAACTAGGTAATGATCTATGTCAGCCATGGTGACTTAGTTCTCAGTAAGCTCTTTTAATAACAATACAAGGTTGATGTGGCTGACATAGTCATGTAAACTACCAAAAGGGGTTTAGGTTAAGGAAAGGGATAATGAAGATGGTAAATGACTATAGGAGGGTGAAAAATAAGAGGAAAAGTTTAAGGGAATGTTTTAATGAGATGTTTAGATTGATAACAAGTGGAAACAAGGGACAATAATCTTGAAAAGCACCAATGGTCTACCCACCCCTTTCCCACTGCACACCTTAGGGTATGGACTTAGAGAGATTGAGACTCGATGGGTTCTTACAAGATATAAAGCATTATTAATTGATAAATTTTGAAAATATTATGTGTATACACATACCATTTATGAGGATTATTGGGATAAATAATTGGTTTAGAGGGTGCTAAAATTTATTTAATTTACTACACAATTAATGGTTTGTGAGAAGATGGGGGATTATCAGCTTTTAAAACTCTTATCTTTGTTTGAGGAGGATTTATGATTATCACATTAGTGTAATGTTGAAAATATCCTTTAATGAATTTAGTATTAGGTTTAAACTATTTCATTAAGAGGTCTTGATGTTTGTCTTGGTCAAGAGCTTCATAGAGCATTTGAGGGGTGAAAGTTTGAACCTTATATTGAAGAGGAGTTACTATGGTTATAAAGAGTTTAAATAAATTATCATCAGTCATGTTATGATCAACCTTGTGGGCCAAATATTTTCATCACTTGATAAAATTATGAGTTGATTTAGTGGGAGAGTGCTTAGCATTGATGAAATGGCTAAGGCAATTTTTGGGAAGATCATTGTGTTGAAACTCTTTAACTAGAGGATTGACTAAATACTCAAGTTAGCATATGGAGTGTTGGGGAAGTTGATTATAATATTCTAATACATCACTAGTGAAAATTTTAAGTAAAATTTTATTCATGGTGAAAGTATTAGTTTGGATCCAATCCATATAAATATTTCCAAATGTCTTAAGAAAAGATGCAGGGTTTTTAGTCCCATCATACGTAATAGTTGGAGATATATTACCGATATCAATAGAAAAAATAAAATGGGATAAAGGATCCCTTTGAATTTTTTGAATCATCATGTTGTTCATAATAGGTTGGGGATGACATTTCCCATGACATATATAAGAGGTGGAGGAATAAAGTTTTAATTATTTTGAGGGAGAAGAATGGGAGGTTAATTATTCATATTGATCAAATGATGTTGTAGTTGAATCATTTGGGAGGTGTTATATGTTTACATTATGTTCATTTGTTACAATAACTCTACAAGAATTTAGGTTGTATCAATTGGTGGGTTGGTGTTTTTAGGACTCCCTAAATTAGTATTAGGGGGAGGGTTATTAGGTGGTGGATTACCTTAGTGGGGTTATTGGATAGACTTGTGTCAATTGTCCCCACATTGTGATGAGATGATTGATAATGGGAATTGTCTTAATAGGTATGGAAAGGATCTGATCCACCAATCTCATCTTGGGGTGTGATTTAAACCATGTTGTAATCCAAATATGAGGGAGGGGAAAAAGTACTCCAAGAGTGGGAATTCTCTTGGAGGTAAAGAAAATAAGGAAAGAGCACCCCATATAGTGTCTAAATGAATTTAGGTTGTCTAAGAAGATTCTAAAATGGTATTTCATGGTGTTTGATGAAATAAGTAGAGATTAAGAAATAAAAAGGAAAATCAAGGACAAAGTTAGCTAGATAAGGAACAAAGTCAGACAAATAATGAATAGAGTCAACTAATAAGTATAGAATTGATAGTGTCAATAGATTAATATTTAGACATAGGATGGAAAGAGTACACAGTCATATGGGTCGATAATGTATTATTGAATAGGGTACACAATAGAGAGATAAGTATACATAGTCGTATAGGTCAACTATGTACTACTGGCAAGAAGGTGAAAATAGTCTATAAGTGATTGTATCGATTAGAATGACAATGTTATGAAATAGGATTTTTTTTTCAAAATATTTTGAAGAAATATGAAAGCAAGCACACAAAAAATTGGGTCAAGTGATTGACCCAATTGGAACACACAACATAAACCTTGCACTAACGCTGACCAATGTAAGTTTTACAATACAACACACAATGATCAAAGAGAAAATAAAAAATGAAAATTAAATTCTAAATAGTTGGTCATCCTAAGTGTTATTATATTATTAAAAAGTTTGATTTTAATGTGATAGGAAATTTGGCTAAAAATAGGGAAATAAAAATCAATATAAGGTTGGTTTCAGGATGTTTGGGCTGAAAGGGATCTATATTGGCAATGGTATTAGAACCTACATCCTCACTTCAAAATCCTATAGTGATAAGGGTATTGGGTGATTTTATAATATATACCTTCAACCAAGTATTTATAATGGGCCAAAAAATCAAGTCGGCTTCCTCCTTGGTGATGAAATCTAAGTCGGTAGGCCTTGGGAAGATAAATTTAAAATATTTTTATAATTTATAGTGGTTTGGTAGTGTGTGAAAAAGAGTAAAATAGTGTAACTAAAATGAAAATTTGAAAAATCACCTATTTAACCTATGTGAGTTACTATAATCATGCAAACAACTAAAAATGAAAGTTGAATTATTTATTAGCAAATAGATGTTTATTTATTGATTGATAATGATATAGAGTCAATTTAGGTCACAATATATATGAAAAATATAGAACAAAGTTGATTGGGTCACTATTATTCTTAAAAATTAAGGTCTTCAAGAACAAATTCAAATAGGTTGACTATGTCTCTTAGATAGAAGACAAATTATAAATACAAGTCAACCAAGTTGACCTAGTTGGCTATAAGGTTGTAGTTTTTTAGACTATAAAATTGTGAAAAATAGAATAAAAAGAAGAACTGAAATGATAGAGAGAAAGAAAATAAAGGAACCTTGGTGAGACTGAAGATGTTTTAGCTTGAAATTTTTTATGCTAAGATGTTCAAATATTGATTTCAAAATTTTGCCAATTGGGTTGTCTGGTTTAATCAAGTTTACAAAAACTTGTGTGCTGAGAAAGAGATAATGAATAGATTTGACCTATTTAGTTATGTTTTTTTACCTTTATGATGACATAAGGAGATAATAGATAGAGTTTACTAGTTTGACTATGTATGCTAATTTGAACCTATAGAAGAATACTATGTTAAATATCTTGATCTAGTAACCTATAATTGATGAAGAACTGCATAGACAAAATATAGTCATTTTGAAGTGACTGTGTGTTAAACCTATGCACAAAAATTTAGGACTATACCAACTTATTCAATACACTACTACAGATATATAAAAATATAAATGATGATAAAAATTGATGGTTTGAAAGAAAAATTGCAAGGGTTAGATTCACATTGGGTTCACTAGAATGTATGCAAAGGGAAATGTAACTAATCCATAAATCAATCCTAGCTCAGAGAAGATAAGTCCTACTTACACTTTTGATTGTTGATACATTAGATATTTGGGGTCATAACCAAGATGGATCTATTAGACCTAGCTAAGGGATTTCTTACCATAATAATATCACTAATGAGGGTTCTAAAGCCTCTAGTCAAGCAAAAATATATAATAATCCTAAATATGTCTTATGTTTTCATATTTATGAAAGTATAATGACAAGTAAAGTAAAAGTGTAATCTAGTACTCACCAAAGCTTGTGGAATAAATGGGGGTTAGTAAACATAATATTAAACATTCATAAGAGAATCATATTTAAACTTTGTATAGGTAAAATCCTAATGCATGGAGAGAGAAATATATTTAAAATCCATTACTTATGATACTTATATCTACTAAAAGAGAGGAGAAAAATTAGAGATACTTACCTTGAAGATAAACCTGTCAAGATTAAATCTCTCCCTTAGTCAAAGGTTCTTTGAAAGAGGTTGTTATGGTTTGTAAGTATCACGAAGAAAGTCTAAAACATCCAAGACTTTTCCATAAGACAAGATTCTTCTCCAAGTAGAAACCATAAGCTAAGACTCCTCAAGTATAATGGTGGAAGAGTAGATTGTAAAGAAGTATAAATTAATAATCAACTCTTGTTGTCTCTCTAAGAATGGAAAAATGAATGTGTATATATATCTAGATCTAACTTTAGTCCTTTATAAAAGTTTAATTGATAGGGTTTACCCAATTGACTCTGTATCATTATTGACAAAAATAAATTAAGTCTCGGTTTAGGTCATCCAGGGGTCGAGCTATACCATAAATGAGTTTTATCAATTAGATTATAGGGTAGATGGGGCTAACATTATATCATAAACTATCAAAAAATATTTTAGGCTAAGGAATGGATAATGAAAGGGGAAAATGACTAGAGGAGGGTGAAAAAGAGGAGGCAAAACTTAAGGGAATGTTTTTATATAAGGTTGGATTGATAACAAGTGGTAGTATAGGGACAATAATCTTGTGAAGTACCACTGCTTTGCCCACCCCTTTCTTGGTGCATCCCTTCAAGCGTGCACTTAGAGGGATTGAGACTCAATGAGTTCTTATAAGATATAAAGTATTAGTAATTGATAAAATTTGAAAATATTATGTGTATACAGCTTGTGCCTATATTTTATTTAGTTATACATGTTTTAGTTATCCCCTAAACCACAAATCAACCAAAAAAAAATAAGTATGTTAACATAAGAAAACTATATAAATCATGAAATATTTTTGTGATACATTTTCACAAGGTTATTAAACTTTTACCATCATCCATATGCACTATCATTTCCATTTTTACACTCATATGGGGGATAAATCTATTGTGTGTAGTTCTATATCATCTTCTTATGATACATGCAATGATATATAAATACATGAAATTTATTTCTTATACACAATGATTTTAAAATAACCTCACATTCACTAGGAATGATTCTTCTTTCACCATTAAACCTCTCCCAATAGCTTAAATTTCCTTATTTTAGAGGCATGGTGTATTATATTCATCACATGGTAATTTTGAGTAATATTTCTTCAAATTTATTTAATTAGGTTCATGATGCACACATTTATTCCATAATTCATGGTTGAAGCCATCTCCATGTCCTGAATTGGTTTTATATTACACATCTTCCAAGTCCAATAATATTATTTCCTACATGAAAATTATGCATTGCTCCAACAATTTCCCTTAGTATCAATTCTTGGATCTTATTTAGGTCCAAATTGTATCTCTTGAATGTACATTATTTCCTTTGTGCATAATATTTGACCATCTTCTTGGTCATGTTTGAACATGACCCTTCCTTATAAAAATGACTACTAACATGGCCACTTTCCTCATCTAGGTTCATATCCTAGGACCTATTGTATTTATGTATTCCCTCTAATTAACTTTCTATTTCATCCACCTATACCATAAATATATCCTTGTTTTCATGGTGTTTACCACCATATGGATGCATAAGAATATTAGATAAAATCATTCCCATAAGATCTATTTTAAATCATATTTTTCCTTTTTATTTTGTGGTCTATATTCATAGACCACATTAGTAATATTTTAGGTTCCCTTATGTATGAACAAAAATTTAGATATGAAAATAAAGTAAACTAATCCTAATCTAAGCTAAAAATTCAACTAAGCTAAAGCAATAAATGAAGAAAACAATAATCAAAACTTCACAATTTGAATAAAAGATTTATCCATTGTGGTGTATATCTGATTTGCTCTTTCAAGTATGTGGTGCTCACTCCTCCAATGTAAAGAGATAAAGGGAAACATTTTGGTGCAAAAGGATGAATTTTATTCACTTTGATTTTATTTATATGAAATATCTCAAGATATTGTGATTCTAAAAGATACAATTACAATTGTGAGTATGATTATGATTTCAAAAGGAATGATTTCAATATTTATGATGATTGAAAATGGAGATTTGCAAGCTTATTTATAGAATCTTGGAAAAGGATCCAATGGTGGAGGATCATTTGGAATTTTTCAATGCTCCAAATGATCAATGATTTAGGATGAGTCCTTATCCATGAGGATGGAGGCCTTTTCAACCTAGCTGAGAAAAGAGTGGCATTGGTTAGCTGACTCAACAAGACTTCATCAATTTTATTGACAACTCAAGGGAGGATTCATAAGAAGTGGAGAACTTTGTGGATTTTCTTGGGATGAGGGAGAAAAAAGTGGGAGAGGTTTGAATAGGTGGAAAATATGGATTTAAATATTTAAAATAAGGATTTAAAGGTTTATAATTGACTTATTAAAATATGTTGAATTATTCAATTATTTGATTTTAGGAGGAAATGTTATTTATTTATTTAAGCAAAATTATTAAATAAAATTAGGTGCATTTAGACACTAAATGAAATTTAGGTGTCTTCATTCCCCCCTCTTTGAAATAGTGTTGTGAAGCAATAATATTTTGAAGAATATAAGAAGTAGAGTGTTGATTATAAAAAAGCAAAAAAATGCCCCTAATGAATGAAAATGAGTGTGAGGATGCCCCCTCAAGGGTTTGTGTGAGAAAAATAGACAAATTCTCAAAATTGATGAAAAGAAAAAATGGTTAACATGAGGTGGATGAATGATAAATCAAGTAATTTCAAGACTGATGTCAAATTTGTAAGATATTGGTGGCATAAAAGGGGTTGCTCCTAGTTAATTAAAATGAGGGCATCGATTTGAAAATCAATAATTCTAACCACTCACAGATTGCATGTTTATTGTTATTGCTAATGACCCAGGGGTTAATTGAGTAGGTATGGGAGTGAAATATCCCATAAATAATAAACTATGGATCTATAAATAGAAAAAGGTATTGATTTTGTAAATGATTATCTATTTTACACTTATAAATGATTACAATATTTTAATACAATCTTGGAATAATTTGATTTATTGTTCCTTTAATAGATTTTAGATTAGTGGAAGAATGTGTAGAGTGGGGGTGCAATAGTTGGGAAGGTAGAAAAAGTATAAATAGAATATTTTGATGATTTATAAAATCATTTGTGAAAATAATTTCCAAGGTTAGGATATTAATACTTGGTTAGTGAGAATTTTGATTTGAGGGTAGTGAGGAAAAGTGGACGAATTCTACACCACGAGCACCAAACAGAGAGAGACATTTTTAGAGACTTGAGAGGAGTTGGCCTTTGATATGTCTCTCATTTTTTGAATTTTTTTGTATTTATTAGCATTTATTAGGGTTTTAAAATGAATTCACTATTCTATAAATTATGATTTTGGCATCGATTTTAATGATTTTGTTAGGGCAAATAGTGAAATCATCAAACATCGAAGTAAAATCATTAATAGTGAAATGTGTTTTTTTGGAAGATTTTATGATTTTATTATTATGGGGGGTATAAAAATCATTAAAGTGCATATAAATTTAATTAAAGGTAGTAGTGGTTTTATTATTATCATTTTTATAAAAGGTAGAAGGTAATTTGCTCAAGGCAGAAGTGATTTTGTTAAGATGTTTGAATTTCTATGGGTTTTTTTGCAATAAATGATTATGTTGTGAAATGAGATTAGTGTATTATGGGTGAATAGATAGATGGTAAAAATTAATTTTTTTTAATGATTATGTAAAAAATATATAATGCTAATGTTATTGATTTATAGGAGGTATTACTAGTGATGGTGACATGAGAGCATAGATCAATAATGATGATATGCATGGCTAGCTTCATAGACTATGACTGGGGCATTTTAGAGGTGACTGGGCTATATTACATTACATAGATGATGAAGGTTTGAGATGATATAGATCTATTGAATGTACTAGAATAGAGGTGGCATAGTGATATGAGTACATTTCACTTGCCTACTTGTGAGATGACTATTACACTTGAGGATGTCTATCATATTTTGGGGATCCCTTTATGAGGTAGACTAGTGTACTAGGGATATGGTCCATAAAATGAGACATTATACCAAATTTTTAGTGATGGCATGATCCCAATTTTGAGAGGTGCGATTGACATAGACTATTATAAGGATTTAGAGATGGACTCTTTGACTATTATACTTATGGTTGTTGTCAGTGGCATGTGGCTTCTTGAAAAGAGTGGGAGACTATGTCATATTGTATTAATAAATTTTATCATTGATATTATGGAGATGAGAGAGATATTTTCATGAGGTACATGTATTTTAAATCATCTATACCATGATTTGCATCACTTTATCTATTTAAGATAGGTAAAGATAGGGCCTTTTACACTATTATAGGTTTGGTTCTAGGTACATTGCTCTTGAGAGACTAGTTGGGCATATGATCACTTTGGAGGAGTATGGGACATTAGCATACACATGTCATGTGATCATTGGGACATGTAGACCATACTTGGGTGACCTAGAGTTCTATAAGAGAGTAGTGGATGAGCTTGGTGATGACCAGATCACCTAGAGACCTTATATAGAGATTGTATGGTCTTAACCTCATGAGGAGCTTCACTTAGAATATGTTATGTCCATATGATACATCATTAGGGGAAATGTATATATTATAAAGAGATATCAACTAGACATGGTGATGATATAGTTTGGTGTGAGGTAGTATATACTAGTTGGTCAACACATATTTGCTTAGATAGTATAAGAGAGACCATAGTGGGGCATAATTATTGATATTACTATTGATTATCATAATTAAAGAAATGTACATATTATGATATGGAGGAATAAGAGATATGTTATATATGTAAGAGTGGTTGATGGATATGTAGACTGGTGGGCTCAACAGAGACTAGTGAGATTTATGATGCCATATATACCACCATGGACATGGAGATAGAGACTAGTGGATATCTTGAGTAAGAAACCATGAGGCATAATTTTAGGAGCCCAAATTAGGAGGGGTATTATAGGTGATATAGGATGAGCACATCCATGGGTATGAGGTAGAGGATGAGCTATGAAGGTGAGCTAGCTTCATGATGTGTTGGTCACTAATGCAAAAGATATGGACATTTTGTGAGAGGTAGGGGTAGATATGGATGTGGACATAGAGTAGAGGATAGGAGGGGATACTCCTATTATAAGGGTAGATAGTGAGGATGAGGATAGAGTAAATGATACTATGACTAGAGTAACTTAGGATACATAGGTAGAGAGAGGAGATGCTACAAGCTCATCACATGCTCTTAGATATACAGAGAAGCATACTTTGATAGATATAATTTTGGAGGAGATTCAGTCTCTAGACAAAGAGATTAATGGATTAGACCATGAGGTAGCTAGATTATAGGGCATAATCGATGCTAGAAAAGATCAAACTATAGATATCAGGTGATTATAGGTTGAGGTACAAAGATTATAGGGTATTTTAGATGTGATAGATGGGGTTGTTATGGCCACATGAGTGATTACATGTGATGCAAAGATACATATGCTAAATTACACACCTATTAAACAATGATATAGATAGGAGGGGGATGCAACTCAAATGTAACTTGTAAAGGTTAGAGTATAGTTAGATAGAGAGGGATAATTGGCTACATTAGATAAGGTGATGTAGGCAATGGAGTAGGCTACATATTACAAGAGTATATATGAGGTAGATATAACATGGGATCAGAGGGAATCATCATTTTGAGGGTACTCTATGAGATGATTAACATCTACTAGATCTATGCAACTAGTGGAGTTAGAGAGATCAATGGGATAGGTTCCATGTGTGATGGGTCCTCTATAAGGTACACCATGACATGTAGATCTATTCATAAGACTTGACATACCATCTAAGGGATAGGATGAGACATAGATATAAGATTACTATGATAGATGGATTTCATTGATGTATACATATACTTGAGATGTACCTTTTATAGAGACACATTTGATATGTGTGTGTGTGTGTGTGTGTGTGTGTGTGTGTGTGATGATTTTGTACTTATGGAATATGGACATTTAATTATTAGTGTACATGACTTGGAGTTTTATTGTATGGGTAGATGACATCACTGATTGTACTTCATGCATATTGTTTTGCATTAGCATGTATTAGATTTAGAATTTACTTTCAAAATTTTATTATTATGGATGAATGATTGGCATATGAGTGGATAATGCTTATGGATAAGAAATTGTTGCATAGTATTTATTTTTGTCATTTGCATTGGTTTTCCAAAAATTTGGAGTATTTTGAGAAACCTAATTTTTAATATAGCATAAAACATAGTACCACCAATGATATTGAATAATCATGATGAATTTTGATTTTTTAAGCATATTTAAACAAAATAAAAGAATAAATTATCTTATTTCAAAGTACATCATGATATATTCATAACCATACTATGTATGCATTTATACAAAATAATATTGATAACACACAAAAAACCAAAAAGAAGATAAGACAAAAAGATTAATCTATTTGATTTAAAATACACAAAAAGTAATGAGTGATTGAAACAAATATAAACAAATGTAAATGAATGATTATGCTAAATGATTAATGTAAACAAAAATGTATTCTAAATGATTGAAAAAAATTGATAAAGGAAAAAGAAATAAATTTTAACAATTGGAAATGGCTCAAGATAAAAATGAAGTAAAAGAACCAAATTAATGGATAAAGAGAAAGAAAAAGGATTAAAAAACCAAATAAATGGCTAGGGATAGAAAACAAACAAGATAACAAATAAAATAATTACTCATGTAAAAAAAAGGAAAAGTTTGAAAAATACTTTAAATAAGAACAAAACTAAACAAAGACAAGACAACTATATCCAAGAGAAAGGATAAGAACTAAAAAAGTGAGGGACAAGCCAAATAAAAATCTAAGGGAAAAGCTAGGGGAATGGATGATGGGTAAGGCAGTGGCTAAGCTAACCCTAGAGACCCTATGTATCTAGGCATTGCCTACAATATCCACTTAGATAATGTCTGTGGGGATATCAAACCATATGTATTTCTCCCAATGCGGGAAGTGATGAGAAAGTAGATGATTGATGAATTAAGTGAAGTGTTTTGTGATGAAAAGGATGTGTGAGTGACCCATTCAAGAACAAACAAATGGAAGATAATTGTGTTGAATTTGATGGTTTTGGAATATGTGGATTTGTTTTTGGTTTTTTTGTTGTGTTTTGGTATTTTTGATGTTTTGGTTTTTTTGGATTTTATGATAAAATAAGGTGTAAGACATTTTCCACAATTATGAGAAAGAATACAAGATTACAAAAGCAATATCAACATTGAACTCTAGCATGCTATGGGATAAAATGACTAACAATGGACAAAATGACACACTAGGAAATATACAATGAATGACTAAAGGATAATGCCCCTAAGTAAGAAGAATAATTATAGACAATGGTTTTACACATGGTGCTAGAAAAATAGTTAATAAAATACCATAATGGATATATACAATATAGGGTCAATGCACTGATCATTTGTTTTTCTAAGGATGTTAATCGTTTGTATGCATAACACATAGTTCTCAATGTACAATGAGAAGAGTGAAATGGATGAATGGTAAATAAAATTTGATCAAAAATTATGTGTAACATAGGATGACATTTAAGATGTTTATGATTAAGATTAAAAGTGTACATCTTACTGATTTAACAAAAATACTAGCTTTATTGGATTTGTCTAGAAAGAACTAACCTTGACAGAGTTTGTTAATTTGATAAAGTATTCCCATTTTATATCATAGGTGTATAAACAAGCCAATTGAGAAAATATTATTTTTGATCATCCTATTTATTATACTTTCTTTTTGACCCCCAATATGTAATATCATGTGCCTAGGTAGACACAATGTTCATCACCAAAGACTTACAGAAAGGTGAGTAAGGATATCTCTCCCTAATGTTAATCCTATGCAACTAGCAAGATGAGAAGGCTCAACACTAAATATCAATGAAGGGAAAGAGATATTTATTTTTTATTTTGGTAATTTTTTTGAAATAAGTATGATTTTTCTATGTGGGATAATTATACCCCCTAATCGTGGCCCATGCAAAGATTTATCATCAAAGACCAAGATAGGCAATAGATTTTCTACTTTTATTCTTGTAGTATGCTTTAATGTTTTCTACTTCAAAAAGGGAAATTTGTAAAAGGAGACTCTATCATAAGTGATCTTCTAAAAAATACTATGGGATGATATGTTTGTAAGTTTAGCAAAGATAAAAAGATTTACTCTACTCATAAACTTTAAACACGAACCAATGTAACATAAAGTTTGAGTAAAAATGTCTTTTATGAGATAATACAGTGATATAATAATATTAATAAGTTGTAGTTTGAAAAATTTATGTTACATGAACTGACAATTAAACAATTTCTAACATAACAATTTATATACAAGACTAAGTTGACATAATTATGGAATGCAATACTATGAAGATAAATCATGTTAAAACAAGATGCCCCCAAGTGTCAAGGGACCAACAAATGTACTATATTTTTGGTATTTTTTATGCTTTTATGATTTTTTTACTTTTTTGGGGGCATATGTACCCAATGGAAGGCTACAAGATGCATAATGTGTATGATCCTCTAGATTTTACCCCATGCCTACTCTAGATAGTCATTATTGCTATGATTGAATTTCCTCATCAATTTATATTTTAGTCCTATTATTGATTTTAAATATAATGTGATGAGGTTGTTGAGCCCAATAAGTAATACTATCAAACCACCTGAAAAGTATTTCTTGATTAGGGAATCCTTATTGAATGAAGATGTCGATATACAAGTTTCTTTTACAAAGTTCAGTAATAACTTAATTTTCCTTGGAAAAATACAATTATCAAAGAGACATATGTTGATGTGTTTGATAGTGAAACTAAACTCTATAAACCTTCTCATAGTTCATCTAACCATCAAATACTATAAAATTTAAATTAGAATCGATTTGTGTTGGCTATTCTTAATTCCTTAGTGAATATAAAATATTCAAACTGACTATGATGTGCTTCAAAATTAAGTCATGATCCAACTCATTGTAATGTCATTCCAATAGTTTGGTATAATACATATGTAATATAGGAGTTAATATTGTTTCTTGTAATATGACTAAGAGATCATTCCATGTGGTATATCACCTAATTAACTTGGTGTTTGTAATGTTTTGGGTATGACTATTCTCAAGCAATAAAGAACTAATTCATTCATCCATGGGTGTTCTTTGATCATATTTTGGTGCTTCAAGTAACAGTTAGTGAAGTAATGTATCTATAAATGGGATGATCTCATGGATGTTTATGTATGTGATAATTTATAAGTTACCATGAGATAAGTCCAATAGAGTCTTTTTCTATGGATTCTAGTTGACATGTGCAGGTAATATAATGTTAATAGGAAAAGGAAGAATGATACTAATGGTGATAGAGCATAATTTTTTGATGTTGCTAATAGAATTAGTATTAATGATGGATGGGGTTTATTCCCTACTTATAACATTATCGCTATCATTTGCGTGTTTGTCTACTATTAAAAATATAGTTGGGACCAAAGTGGACATTGAACTTTCTCTTAATCCCCCAAAAAAATGGATATCAGATTTGGATAATATATTTACCTTTGGTTTAGATGTGGCCATTTGAAGAGCTTGTTGAATTTCTTTATTACCTTACTTATTTTTTATTGCTCTTTTAGAAATGTTTGATCTTAGATTAAGAAATTTTTAGTATTGTCAACTTTTGGGTGTTGCTTTAAAAGCATATGATATTTCAAGAAGTAGATTAGATGGAATTTGAGTCAATATGGGGTGTTGATAAAAAATAGGTATTTGATAAAAATTCATTGTTTGATGGATAATGGATGAAAGGTCCATGTTTTTATTTGGATAGAAAATGGTATGATTTGGCTCTAAAGGGACATCTTGACATATTTCTAAAGTTGGCCTTTCAAACATGAATAGATGTGGGTTATATCTGATGTATTCAACATCTACCATCTCTTGGCTAGTGAGATGGGGGATGTTAGAATTATAATCAGTAGATGGGAGGTTTGATTGGAATAAAGGGTTATTAGTGATAGAAGTATATTATTGTGGAATGTTTTGATATTCATTGGTAACCAATGGGGTGGAAGAAGTGGCTTAATTTTATAAGAATTGATTCGTTGGGTTCATGAACATATGGTTATTGGTGAAGAAATGCAGACTTGAATTTTGAGGTAAATTAGATGTAAAATAAAATTATTGATTTTGATTATTATAGAAAGATTGATTTTGATGTTCATAGAAATTAGAAGGTGAATTGGGATGGAACATTTTTAGACTTGACTGGATTGGGGTTTGACTAGTGAATACATTTTGGTATATATGAGTATTGGAAAATGGTAGTGAAGGTGGACTAAAAGTTTGAATTATGGTGACATTATGATTATAACCATATGGATCTATGTACATGGTTTGATTTGTGTTAGGTGACATTTGATAGGGGAATGAAGATGGACTAGGAGAACAATTCAAATTTTTTTGGTTATTGTATCTAGGAAATTGATTCAACTCTATTCTTGTATTAAAGTTATGATATTGTTCCATAGGTTAATATGAATAAGAGATGGATTGTTGATGCAGAAAAAACTAGTTTTTTGGGGAATTCAAATAAGTATCCATGTTTTATCTCAATTGATTAAGGTTCAAGTTGAATACATATTCAAACTTAGATTTTAATTGGCTTGATGGTTGATTTTATTCAAAGGGGAATTTGAATCAAAGTTGGGTGAATTGAATTCTAGATTATACTATGGACTGTTAGGATTGTGATTCATGATGAAATTGGTTGTGTTTTTATTCCAAGATGCCATGATTTTTACAATGGGTGAAAAATATTAAAAAAATCCTAAAAATAACTAAAAGTCTAATTAAATGATTTAAAAAAAAACACCTACCAAGGGTGAAGAAAAAAATAATAACCAAAAATATTTTATTCTAATCAAACAAGAAATTGCACATAAAAGGTAAAAACTAGGTAGAAAGGTCATGAATAACTTTTGGGCTTTTTATTGTCACTCACTCATCCATACTTTCAATTGTGGCTTAATAATTTAAGGTGCTAACCATGAAGGATCTTGAAATTACCATGGCCTACTGAGTCTAGTTTCAAGGGTGCATGGAAATTTAATTCTTGGCATTAACTATTAATTGATGCACCAAAGTTGAATGACAAAAAAGATGATCCTAGGCTTTAGTTATTATGAGCTTATCTATAGGGAATAAACCATGGAAGAAATTGATAGAGTGGATGCACACTATTGGGTATTTTCCCAAAGTTATCAACATAACCATAGGGGTCTTAGTGTGTTGACAATCAATAGTATTAGATCTTGAGTCAGCTATTGAAAGCCTGGGTATTGGAGCAAGAAATCCCCTCACATCATAGTGTGCTTAAAACAAAAAGTTTAGGCAATTAAAAAAATTGGGACTCAATTTATATAACCTATAACTAAATATGGTTTTACATACCACATGGTGATGAAATCCATAATTGATAGATCTCTTATAAAAGTAAAAATAAAAAGTAGATACTTTTTTTAGTTTCCAAGTTTTGTCACCAGTGTAACACCGACGAAAGAGCATATACAAATATCACTTAAGTAACATAGATAAATTGTGATAATATTTTTAATTTCTAGGTATCATTACCAATGTAATGCTAAGGAAAGATCATACATGAATTTCACAACCACAAATAAAGATACTAAAATAAAAGTGATGTAATTACTAGAAATTTTGAAAAAATAAAAACAAGAATGTTAGCAACAAGAAAAATTGGCTTTTATATTGATTATTTACTGATCTTATTTAACAATAATACTATAAAAAAGGTGTTAAAATGTTTGATTTGGATGGAAAATGAGATAAACTACAATGAACAAGTGAAAAAACATGAAAAACAATCAAAAAACAAGTCTTTGTTATAAAAACAATGTTACATAGTCAAGTTAGAAAAATGAAATTGAAAAATGACAATGCAGGAAAAATATAGAGAACAACAAATATAAAATTAAAAAACTCATACTTACTGAACAATTTTTCTACACAAATAAATGATTTCATTGATATGAATTCACTATTTTTAAATGAAATCATTATGAGATATGATGAAATCGCTATACACAAAAGCTATTTCACTGCACAAACTGATGATTTCACTATGAGGTAAAATGATTTCAATGTTTTTGAATAAAAACACTATTTTCAAATGAAAACATTGTTAACTTGAAAAAGAGAATAGAAAACAAAGAAAATGCAGGATAAGAGTAGAATTTCACTATTAAGTCCCACAATTTTGATAAAGTCTCCAAATTTACTATTATGTAGGAAAAATGTATACAACCAAATAGAAAACTAGTGACAACAACTTGTAGTCCATACCAACACTAAAATAATCAAGGTTAAACATAAAATCCAAGCATATACAATCAAAACTATAAGAGAAATGTTATCTAAGTGCAAAATATGAAGATAAGAAGATTAAAAAGATGTGGGTAAGTTCTACTAGGCATGTTAGAAATGTATGAAATAAGATTTAGATATGAAAAGAAAGTAAAATAATCCTAATCTAAGATTAAAATTCAACTAATATAGAGAAAAAATGAATAAAAATAATCAAAACTTCATAATTTGAATACAAGATTTCTCCATTGCGATGTATATTTGATTTTCTTTTTCAAGTACGTGGTGTTCACTCCTCCAATGCAAAGAGAAAATAGATAGCATTTTGGTGCAAAAGGATAAATTTTATTTGTTTTGATTCACTTTGTATGCAATATCTCAAGATCTTGTGATTCAAAAAGATACAGTTATGATTGTGATGTCAAAAGGGATGATTTTAATTTTTATGATGATTGAAAATGGCATTTTGCAAGCTTATTTATAGAAGCTTAGAAATGGATCCAATGGTGGAGGATCATTTAGAATTTTTCAATGATCCAAATGATCAAAAATTGAGGATGAGTCCTCATTCATGAGGATGGAAACCTTTTCAATCTAGTTGAGAAAAGAGTGGGGTTGGTTAGCTAAATCAACAAGACTTAGTCAATTTTCTTGACAACTTAGGGGAGGAGTCATACGAAATGGATAACTTTGTGTATTTGGTTGGGATGAGGGAGAAAAATGTGGGAGAGGTTTGAATAGGTGGAAATTTTGGATTTAAATATTTAAAATAAATATTTAAAGGTGTAGAATTGACTTATTCAAATATGTTGAATTATTCAATTATTTGATTTTAGGTGGAAATTTTATTTATTAATTTAAAAAGAGTTATTAAATAAACTTAGTTTCATTTCAACACTAAATTAAATTTATGTGTCTACACCTTGTATACATGATTTTAATGTCACTCATTTTTTTTACATGTAGTCAAACTCAGTTAATAAGATTAGTGCATTTACCACCATCACATATGAGTACTGCATAATGTGTATAAAAAAATTGTAATTAGATGTAACTTTGTAGGGAGACATGCCTCCAAATATCATTACATACATATAGGTAGTGTAATAATAATTTTATCTTCCATAAAATTACATTCCTTAGCCTTAGTAACCTCTTAGTTGTTTGAGTATTATTTGAAACCGATGTCTTGGACATCTTCTTAACCACATTTGGTATAGTTTTATTAGGTCCATGCCTAGATAATCCAATCTTAATGTGTATTTTAACCCCATAATTCACACACACACATGTTATTTTAATCACTTTAGTCTCTTATTACACCCATCTTCTACACACATAACTAGTTGTATCTATGATTGATGTGTTGCTCTTCCAAATTAACACCACATCATCCCATGGGTCTAAGTAATCTTTAACTTGCATGGTAATATTTTAAATATAATTGATTATCATTCAACATATATACTCTTAAAATATTATGGCCCATGAATTCCATCTTAATGTATTACCAACGTTTCCACTCCATTTTCATAACTCATAATGTTTGAAACATACATTTGCCTTGTTCTTACAAAACTTAAATCTTCCCAGTACCACTAAAATCACCTAAAATTCATATTTGATTTTTTATTAAATTATGGTTAAATAGACATTCTTCAAGACTCAAAGAATTATTAAATTTGAGTTATCAACCTTAAACATTAAATTAGTTTAAATTGATAGCATAATAATATCCATATTCAATACAACTTGCATTAGAATTTTTATCTCTATGCTCATATCAATCAAGATGTTACATAGCTTCTAGTCATTCATAAAGGAATCAATGGTAAACTCTTGCTTTTATTACATATTTTTATCAATATAAAATTCCTTCTTCTTCCTAGGGACTTGTGTGTGTCCCCCATACTAGTACTTTAAAAATGACAATATTCCTTGTTTCTTCAACATGAAAATGTTTTCATGATTTATATAATTTCCTAATCATTTTCAATATTATGCTAGTGACTCTCATTCATCTTAGAATTTACCTCCTTGGATGTGCATAGTTATTTCTAAAGGATATGCACAATATCATTTTATTTTATCTATTTTTTTTTATTATTGTGACCCTTTTAGTATAAAAGTGTTGAATAATCAGATTGTTAAAGATATAAAATTACTACACAAATTTGATTAAAATTGGATAGAATATAATAACTTAATATTTATGGAAATCACTACATAAGAATGTTAGATTTTTTAGGATGAATATAGGTCTATAGTAAAGGTAAAATATTATAAAATGCATTGAAATAATCCTATGAATGCTTAGGTCCATAAACAGAGAGGCTAAATTTATTTGGACAAGTTTGCATTGGCTGTATAGATCTATAACTATGATAATATCTTATAAGTATTGATATATCATGTTTAAATAATTTTACGTATGATAGTTCCATACATTGTGCCTGCATCTGAGATGTATTTCTATAGGTTTGGATGCTATTAAATTTTCACAAATGTATTTTTTTCCTTCTCCCTACTTCAAACCCTAGTTATGCACTATAAGAAAACTATGAATAGGGATAAAGATATAATTATATGGGTTTAACTAAAATTAACCACCCAAGTATGACTAAGTGTTGAATACATATCCAATAATCTGAGGGAATCAAACTACATGTAGTTATCCCACCTTGTTGAGTGTGTGTAATCCAATGTATTATTAATATGTTGTACAATATTGAATATAGATTTAACCAATTGAAAACTTATGAACTAACCTTGATAATAGTAATTCATACTTAACTTATATATTTCTAATTTGGAAGTTTTTAATGATTTTCTCTCAATGTGTAGCTAGGAGAAGGGACCCATAAATTACTTAGAATTGAATGTTTATTTAGGAAACTATTTTGGGTAATTTACTTTAACCAACTTGAAAAACAAGTGGGTTTACCCTTATAAACATTTTAATTTTTGAAGCTAGATATTAAAGGGTTTGGGTACAAGTTTAAACTAAATGAAAAGTCCATGACAATGGACCTAACTGCAAAGTGTAGACTTGTCCTAGAAAATAAATACTAGTTCATTTGAGTCTAAGAGATAAATAAGAATGATACAAAGTAGTTTGAGAAAAAGACTTAGAAATTCCTGTAAAGCAATAATGACATTTTAAAGGGTCAATCCCATGTATATGTAAATGTCTAAAGGAATGGAAAATAAGATTCATGAATAATAACATAATTTAATTGGGTTAAGTTTTTGTCAAATTACACACTTTCAAGTTCCTAATATAAAATGAGTGTCTACAATTTCTCCCCTTATACTCTAGTAAATATAATTTTATAGAGTAAAAAGATAAAATTATACCTGGGTGTGTACAACACACTTTATATTTGGAGGGAAAGATCCTATTTTGTGTAAGTCGCCCAAAGAAAAATCTAAAAGGAAATGTATAAATTAGTCCTTATATATGATTTAAAATTCAAAATTAATAGAATTAGACGTGTGAAAATAAACTAAAAAAATAAATAACAAATACACTTGTGCATATGGAAACTAAAATTTTCTTTAAAAAGAGAATGGTATGCCCCATAGATATGTCTAAGTAGTCTTTGAGTAATAACATGGGTTGAGATTAATATTCTCTAAACATCATTTGAAATGGATAAGTGCCTATAAGATATGGTATACATAAATTCATCCTCACACAACTCCAATAAAATAAGTAAATTGAATTTTTAATCACCTAAAAGTGGTAATCAGATGCTAAAAGTGTAGTTTGATTTAACTTATACCTAGGCTAGCCATAGACCTATCATTGAGAATTATACTTACTTTTCTAGTCATTCAATAGACCACAATCACCTACATCTAGTCAAAACATAGTCCTATAGCTATCATCTTAGATCCCAATGCAAATTGCTTAGCAGTCTGAATATAGGACATTAACACCACATTTGGGACACTATAGCTACATGGTGTTAGTTTTCCCAACTTGGTGCTATTGTAATTAGCCTTAACTCTTCCCAACAGATAGATTTTAAAATGTGTGCCCCTATTAAGGTTATCCTAATCTCATTTTATTATCCACACAATAAATATAACCCTATAAATAGAGGTCTAATCCAACTCTATTTACTAGATAGAAAATAGATTAAAAAGCTATTCAAACCAAATACAAAGTTGAGAAAAATCAAGGTGTTTGATCCCTATTCTACCCTAATTCTACATAATACTATATACAATATCCCTAAGATTATTTTTCAAATATTTCAAAGCTCAAGCACTTTTAAGGCATCCAAGGTCACTCTCATTCTATCATTCACTTGCACTTGCATCAATAACTAGGTGGAAGAACTACATTGGGCTTGATCCCTCTTTGGAGTAATGGTATGTAGGCAACTCTATTCATATCAAGGTGTTTAGGATGTCTAATCCATCCTAATTACACACAAAAAATTAGTCCCCATTCTATACTTGCAAGGAGGATTAGGGTTTGAACATTAAATTAGGTTTTCTAGGCATAACACATAGCTCTAGGTTTCATGCATGTAGGAATAGGACATACAAACACAGGCGTAGGTGCTCCCAAAAAATAGGAACAATCCTACAAAGGGGAAATTATCACCACATTAAGGACACTACACACATATGGTGCTACTAACCATAATGGACACTATTGTCTAGTGAGTAGATGAACACTAGAATCCTGTTGATGACACAAATAACTATTTAGATCTAAATTTTCAGAACCTAGATCATCCATGATATTTAGTTTTTAGATAAGTCTCTATTTATCCTTATTTATTACCATTTTTCAAAATTCAAAGAAGGTTATCACAAAAAAATAGTACTTAATTATTGCATATTTATTTGACTAATTTAGGCATCTCAAACCTTTAATCTAGCATAAGATTTTCATTGTAAAACCCTAAAATGTTAAGTCATTTATTGAATCCATTTCTATTTTTTTGTGCATAACCTATCCCATATAATCAGGATATTAATGGTAGAAAAAAAAACTTTTTGTTACAAAGTTTCATACTTTCATTTTCATGTTTACTACCTTTAATTTGGAATGAACTAAGAAAATACATCAATACATGTATAGATGATGCTTACTATCAAATACAATATTTATCATATTCCATAGCATGATATCTTTATTATATGTGAAAAATAATTAATAAATTATTATTTAATCACATAAACATATGTATACATGATGTTTCATATCAACTCAAATATCTTTCATGTTGCATTCTTTCATTCACATGCTATCTTTCTTCTATGTGCAAAATAATTAAGATATTATTATTTAAACACAGATATATGCATATATGATGTTTCATATCAAATACAATGCATTTCATGTTTATTTATTTCATTCACATGTTATCTTTCTTCTATATTCAATAAACTTAAGATAATATTCTTTGAACACATAGATAATTTTGTAAATCAAATAATATTTATATTACCTAAAATTAATCAATCCCCCTTAGATGTATTTTGATCTCTAGTTCACTCATTTCCCATCATTCCTAGACATATAAAAACATAATTGGTCTTAGTTATCCATCCTTATTATCAATCACAAACATCTAACTCACATCCCACATCTACTTTTATCTCTACGCTCATGGTAGACCATGTAGTCCAGGTTATGATGTCCTCATGTGGTCCTGAAGCTTGGTAGGTTTGAAACACTTATGGTTATAGCTTTATGGATCAGATTAGTAATTATTCAAGTAAAATTTCCTTTATATAACTCTTACAATAATTTAACACATAAAAATATATTTAATATGTGGCACTTTGTGATACTCTGGTACCATGAACATCCGATCCTAACTATGTGGTTTCTATTATCAACACTATGAAATGGATAAAAGAACACATTTTTTTCAAAAGAGAAGACATTACTCTTCAAAAAAACATAGATATACACTACCTCTTTATATTGATTTATGAATCAATGAGGTATGTGTTAAATGAGTTCTAGTTGATAATGGATTAGGATTGAACATCTGCAACATTTTTTTTATACATCATCTTAACATCCATGCTATAGATTTGGATCCTTCTGATATGAGCATCTGAGGGGTTGATAACATTCCATGACAAGTTTTGGGTAAAATAACATTAAACCTTATCTTAGGACCTCAAACACTACCTCCAACATGCCAAGTTATACCAAATAATCTCAATTACAATTTCTTTCTTGGTAGACGATGGATCCATGCTATGCACATCATTCTATCGATGTTACATGTCTATCTAAAATTCATCTACATAGTCCATATATATACATGCCCTATGGATAAATAACCATTTAAGTATTATCAACATACATATTCTTCACATAACTATATTACACACATGGATTTTTCTACTACACCACCCCAAGCTATAATTAAAAAAACTCATACAACTCCACCAACTATTTCAAGTATACATGGAAATATGTTTAATTCACCTTTCACAGTACAATATTTTCAAAATATGGGTTACACAAGTTAGGGCCTTGGCAAACATGAATAGGGAATTATAAATCCCATTAAATCATATGATCAATAGGGTAAGTAGGGACTTGGATATAAAAATGATACATCTAATGCTAGATCCTCTCATAATGCCTATCAACACATCAAATTTTATCCACCTATCCCATGAGTAGTTAATATAATGAATCATTTTTATGCACTTTCAATCATATACCCTGACCTCATCGATGATACACTTTCACTAGTTCTACTAGTTCTTGATGAGTTTGCTAAAAATGAAGCTCTTAGAATTATTGGGGTGTATATGAGGATCTCCCTTCCTTTTATTATAATAATAGGTTTCCTCATTCCATAAGAACTTAGGCATATTTAGGTGAGTATTCAGATGATTTAGATGATATGTTACCTGACATAGATGATACAATCCATATAACACCATATACTTAGATCGATACATATTGTTCAATGAATAAATAGTCAAATTTAATTATGGAACCAAAATTGATCCTCACATCATACTCTTAGCTTTCATATTACATAAATTAAAAGATATAGATATTCATCAAATTTTAAATGATTTTCATGAAGTATTTGTATAAGATTATTATTATATGCCTAATAGTGATCTATCAATCATAGTATATAGAATTACATTATATCCATATGCCAAACTAGTAAATCAAAAGATTCACAAAATGCATTCTAAAGTGGCTCTCCTTGTTAAAGATGAAATCCAATGATTTCTAGATGCTTGTTTCATTTGACCATTTGCCTATCCATAGTGGGTTATAAATATAGTTCTGGTTGTAAAACCTAATGGACAAATTTGATGTTATTATGACTCTAAAAACCTCAATAAAGCATGTCCTAAAGATAATTTCCCATTACCAAACATTGATATGATAGTAGACTCCATAGGCATCTATGAGATTCTATCCTTTATGGATGGTTTATCGAGTATAATCAAATTAAGATAGTTGAAGAAGATCAAGAAAACACTTATTTCATGACACCATGGGGTACCTTTTACTATATAGTATATCATTCAAATTGAATAATGAAAGTGTAAGTTACTAGCGCACTATAACACATATATTTCATGACCTCATTCATAATATAGTTGAAGATTATGTTAATGATTTTTTGATCAAGTTAAAATGATGAAAACATCATGCAATTTATTTGTGAAAAATATTTGAAAGACTCAAAAAATACAACTTTCGACTAAACATTAAGAAATATGTCTTTGGATTTTCCTCAAGAAAATTTTTAGGCTTCATTATATCTCAATGATATATAAAAGTTGACCCTAATAAGGTCAAAACAATCATGGGTATTCCTCCTACTAATTTGAAACAAATTCATTCCCTTTAAGGTAAAATTTAGGCAATTTGTCGATTCATGGCACAACTCACTGATAAAACCCAATCATTCACCAGACTACTTAAAAAGGACATGAAATTTGAGTGAGACATCACATGTCAAGATAGCTTTGATACACTTGAGAAATACTTATTAAACCCTCCTATCTTGGTCCTACCCATACCTAGTAATCCACTTCTACTTTATCTATTAGTAACATATCATGCACTAGGGGCACTCCTAACACAACATGATTATTAGCATAAAGAAAGAGCCATTTACTACATCAGTCGTACACTAATTGAATACAAGAAAAATTATCCAAGAATTGAAAAACTTTTATTAACACTTGTATTTACTACTTAGAATCCCTACCACTATATGATTAACAATAAGACACATATCATTACAAAATTTGATCTTTTAAAATTCCTCATGTCAAAACCACATATTTTGAGTTATATTACAAAATGGGTTATGTTATTTATAGAATTTGACCTCAAAATCATTTTACAAAAATTAGTAAAAGGCTAGATAATTGCAAATAAATTAGAAACATATCTATTATTGGATATAAATCCTATTAATGATGATTTTAGAGATGATTTCACAACATATAATACCATTTTAGATACATGGACAATGTTCTTTAATAGTTCTAGATGGGTATCTAGTGTCAGAACTAGAATTGTTTTCATCAATACCCTAGGACACATAGTACCTCTTGCATACCGACTCAGTTTTTCATGTATTAATAATATCACAAAATATGAATTTCTTGTCTTAGGCCTTCAAGTAGCCAGGGTCTAAATATTAAATCAATAAAAATTTATGAGGACTCCTAATTAATTATTAATCAAATTACAAATGTCTAATAAACAAAATAAGAGCAGTTGATTCCAAATAAGAACATGGTTCAATGTCTACAAGCTCAGTTTGATCATTTCTATATCAAGAATATCCCACACAAAGACAACCATCATGCTAATGTAATGGTAAGCTACATCATTGATCCTCATTGATATAGATGTGGACCAAGATATTTTTACTATCAAATGATTATAATCTCTATTAGTGTCTCATGCAAACCTTATCTCTCTAATATTCCTAGTTACCATGCATAGTTCAACACCATTTGAATGGTTCTCTAACATATATAATTTTTTGAATAAATCTATTACACCTAATAATTTTACAAAGAATGGAAAGTGTAAACTACAATGAAACTCTCTTTGATATGTCATCAATGGAAAAGATTTATTTAAGATATATTTTGACAAACACCTACTTTGATGCTTAATAGTTGAGGAAGCTAAATTGGCTATTTGATAAATACATGATAGTGAATGTGGTGTTCATTTTAGTGGTAAAGCAATGTCATAAAAGTTAATCAAACAAGGTTATTATTGGTCATCTATGGAACAATATTTCAAGGAATATGCCAAATTATGTGACAAATGTCAATGACATGGAAACTTACACCATGCACATTCCAAATAACTTCAACCTATCATATCCCCATGGCTATTCATACTATAGGAATTTGATCTGATCAATAAGATAAACCTAGATTCTATAGGAAGTCACAAATTCATTATCATAACTACATAATATTTTACAAAATGGTTATAAGCCATCCCATTACAATCAATAAAGGGGGAGGATATTTGTCTTTTTATAATGACCAATATTATTTCACACTTCAGCTTCCCAATAGATATAAAAATAGATAATGGAACCTATTTCAAGAATAAAATAGTGAAAAAGTTTTGTGCTAAATATAAAATATGACACACATTATCTACTCCACATTACCCATAGGGCAATGGTCAAATAAAATAAACAAATAATATAATTAATAGTATTCTTAGCAAAATAATTACCAAATTTGGTGATGACTGGCACAATCAACTCATCTATGCACTATGATCTTACCACACTAGCATAATTAAACCTAAAAGATATAATCCTTATTCACTCCTATATCATAGAAAATCCATCATCCCATTGGAATTGGAAATCCACTCTTTATAGGTATATTCAAAAGGGCTCATCATAGATGATTAGTATAGAGAGAGATGTCTCCACAAATTGGAATAGTTGGATCACACACATATCCAAGATGCATGACATCTTAGACTTATTAGCAATGAATCCATAGAACCTAAAATAATTGAGTCTATAATAAGGAATTTGAAATCAATGATTTGGTGTTAAAATAAAATCTCAAAATATCAACACCAAAGAAGAGAATAAAGGAAAGTTTAAACCAAATTGACTTGGACCATATATCATAAAAAAAAATCTTAGCCCAAAAGTATACCATCTAGCTTCACTTGATGTCAAGGCAATCAAAAATCCATTGAAAATCATGCATCCAAGGAGATTTTACATATAAAAAATTCACTATTCATTTTCATTTTCTTATACATAGCTTATATCTAGAAAATACAAAAAGATTTTATATAACATGCCAAAACACAAAAACGTTCAAATATTACTAAAAAAACACAAAATTTATAGATTGTATACATTGATGTATTTAAACTTATTATACTTTACAAACACTACATATGATAGCTATCTTATTATAGTTGGTTTTATCATACATACATGCTTCACTTGTTCTGGTCAAGTGCTTTCAGATTGCTTGTAGGAATTAGGTCCACTACACTGATCTCTACTTGCTATCATCTACCCACTAGGGGCATATAAAATAATTAAAGGCTATTAATTTGACACATTCACCCACTTAGGGGCATCTTATACACAATTTATATGACCAAGTTATATCCTTACATTCTATACATTCCAGTTTTCACATTATTGTATCTTGATATTGATCATTGTTACTCATACTCATATTTTTTACTGACTATCACTAGTTTAGACTCAACATATGTACATAATAGATCTTACATATATTTTTACTACATTCATACATGATTTCATATCTATATTTCCTATTTAGACTTGGTTATATTATCTATGATTTTTATATTCAAGGGCATTTGAATATGTCATTATTCTTTAGCTCTATGCCACTTCAATTCATGTATGCCTTAGCCATATGCCCATGTCACTTATGTGTGATTTATTGATTATGTATGTGGAAATTTAAATATGTATTTATATGTGTCTCTAATCCAAATTTCTTGTTTCTTTCATATGTGGACATTTGAACATGTCCTTGTATGTCTTATTTTCTCAAATTTAGTGACATATGCCTGTCCTTTATATTATGTCCCCTTAGACTATTTTACTGTTAGGATTGTGGAGCTAAAAGCTTCATTGATGCAGATACAGAGGAGGTTGCAGGAGAGTTGCTGAGTGTCAGAGACACCGGCGTCGGTCAGGCCAACCGACGTCGGCAGAACAGGGCAAGAAGGCAACCGACGTCGGTCAGAGATCGGCCGGCGTCGGCGATCCCCAGGTGGACAGGGACCGGCGTCGGTCACCTGTGTGGTTACGACTGCGAGCTATTTACGGGCATTAGCATATATCGAACCAAGTGTTTGCATGAAGAGATCTAATTTTAGACTGAGAGCTGTGGATCTAATTATTGTAATTAGATGTCTAATTATTGTTTGGATGAGATCTATATAATAGACTCATGGTTGTATTGGAAAAGTGTGCTAGGGAGTAAGAGAGCATAATTATAAGCTCCTTCTGTGTGTGAGGTAGAGTAATGGTGCGTTCCTCCTAGTGCCATAGTACCAGGTGTGTTGGTGCTGGATTGGAGAGCCAGCTGGGTTCTTCAAGAGTGTAGGATCTTGGTCACAGTTGCATGGCCTATATAGGAGATCTACATGGTAAGTAAGATCGTTGATCTGCAGGTGTATGTGTGTGCAAGGTCGAGGTTCACAGGTGAGTAGAACCGTTGTTTGATTTGCAGGTGTGCAAGGTCATATAGACAGCAACACAACAGGGAGCAGTATCAGGCAGGATCTACTTGGAGTACAGGTGTGTATCTTTTAGAGCATAGAGGAAGTGCATAGGGACTTTGCTTCCATAAGTATGGTCTGTTGAATTGCAGGTTGTTGCAGATTCATGGGAGATCTACTTGAAGTACCTTGAGTACTTGTGGAGCACGTGGAGTGCTTGTGGAGTGCGTGGAGCACTTGTGTTGTGCGTGGAGCATGGGAGGTGAACACCAACTCTGTATTTGAGTTGGGTGTTGAGACTCTAGTGAGAGGGAGAGCTTTGGGGATGTAAGAATTACTGTTCACTACTGAGGCTGTGGGAAACCTCTGTAAGGTGGTGGAGAAGATGTTGAGCATATTCTCTGGATTGTATTCTTTTCAACTCATAAAGTGTTATGATGACAAGGCTGTGATATTGTCTCTCATATTGAATGTGTCTATTCTTAGATATTCATTAATTTTAAATAGATAATTAAACTAAGAATTTAATCTTTTTTAAGTTAGATGATTGATTTTGATTAGCATTTTAGCTCTTTTAAGATTTGATCAAGTGCCCTGCTTAATGGGTCCATAGGTCAAATTATTAGTTATTAGGCCACAAGATGATTAGGGATGAATCTATGAGAGGTTATTATTGTATTATAATACCCAAAATAAGGATGTCTCAACATGATTCTAAGCATTAATGAATGATGCAAAACCAAAATTGGGATGTTTAGTGATTCCTAGGCATAATTTAGCAATGTTTGGTAGAAATCAATCTGAAGTCTAGTTGAAATCTAATTGTGGCCAGAATTGGGTGACTCCACATCTTATATTTCCTACTTATGCTCAAATAGATTTACATTTTGATGTTACACTTGTACATTATATTATAATATCATGCAAATACTCTAGCTAACACATTTTATAGAGCTACTTCTTTAGAGGGTAGTTCTTATGCAATTTTCACAACTACCCTCAAAATAGGGGGAATTCACAAGGTTTTGTCATAGAGATCAAGATATTACATTGCTTTTCTTAGATACATTTCAACACATAGGCTCAATTTTAGACATCAGATTTAGGACAAACATAGAACATAACAAAGATATAGAATTTGATCTAGATCACTCAAAAATTAGACCAAGAAGTTATCACCTAGATTAGGATACTAATGCCATATGATGCTACTATTCACTATAGGGATCTACTATCTTCCAATAACCCCAATTTTAGGGCATAGTCTAGATTATTCTAGAATAATACACCAAGTACGATTACATAGTTTACATAAATATAATCTATATGTTCGATAGTTATGCTCAAATTGTAGATCATATTTACACTTAGTTTATCTTAGATTCATATAAATTTACTCATATTCAAGGGCATCATGCATGTCATAATAATTCCCATTATTAAATTCAAATACATCAAATGTAATTATTACATACTCAATCTAAGAATCAATATACTCAGATATTATAATGGAGGCATGTGAATGTAACACATTAGTTTCCATATGCTTATCTTTAGATAGGTTGATCAAATAGAATGAAAAATTTGATGTCATTCTATACAATGTACACACTAGCTATCACATTCCAGGTTGTCACCATATTCATTCCTTACTCCATCTATAGTGGTTAGCATTCTCAAGTGGCCCAAAACTTCCTAATATACTTGAGTGGTCATAACGCCAAATACATAGTTTAATTTACTAAGTTAGATACTTTCATCACTTTGAAAAGTAAAATTATAGATGAATCTACTCTACACAGGTGAGAAATGATGGATTCATAGCTTACTTGAGTTTTTGAGCCACCTACATAAGAGGGTTAGATACACTTATAATATTATCTAAGTAATTCATAAAGATCAAGATCTACCAAGTAGGGGTGGACAATGATGGATTCAAAACTAGATTGAGTTATTGAGCCACCCATATGAGGATTGAGAAAGTCATTAGCTTAGTTCAAGTTATTCAATGATATGATCAGTATTTACACTCACACACATAGGTTGTCACTAGGTTCATGCATTGGCTCGCATACCCAATGAGGTGTATTCATTCCTTTCCTCTCTCTTTACTCAGTTACTTCATTTTAGTATAGTCTTTTGATTTTGATCATCTCTTAATTAAGGACTAATTTTTTCATCTTTCATTATAGGACATTTAATTGGATTATGTTCCACATACGCAAACCTAGATTCACATACTCAAACTCAACTAAATAGGCTTCACTTCCAAGGTAAGTCTATGTATGCTTATTTTTCCTTTATACTAATCATTTCTCGTTACTACATTACTAGCATAAAGGGGGAATGTAATCACTTAAATGTGGTAATTAGATGCTAAGAGTCTCACTTGAGTTAACCTATCCCTAGGATATCCATAGACCTATCCTTGAGCATTAGACTTACTTTTACAATCATTTTATAGACCAAAATTACCTACATCTAGTCAAAACATAGTCCTAGAACTACCATCTCAGATCCCAATCCAAATTGCTTAGCATTCTTCAAATAGAACATTAGTTCCACATTTAGGACACTATAGCCACATGGGACTCGTGTCTCCAACCAAGTATTATTGTCCTTAGCCCTAACTCTTCCCAATATATTGTTATTTAAATGTGTGCCCCTTATAAGGTCATCCTAATCTCATTTTTTAATCCACACAAGCAATATAACCCTATAAATATAAGTATAATCCACCTCTATTCACTAGATAGAAAATAGATGCAAAAAATATTCAAATTAAAGATAAATTTGAATTAAATTAAGGTATTTAATCCTTATTATACCCTAATTATGCATAATACCATCTATAATATCCCTAATCCTAGTTTTCAAACATTTCAAAGCTTAAGCACATTCAAGACATGCAAGGTCATTCTCATTCTAGAATTCAATTACACCTGCATCAATGACTAGGTGGGAGAACTACATAGGGCTTGATCCCTCTTTTGAGTATTGGTATATAGGCAACTCTTTTCATAATGAGGTGTTGAGGATGTCCAGCCCATCCTAATAACACACACAAAATTATTTATCATGCCATACTTATAAGGAGGATTAGGGTTTTCACATTAAATTAGGTTCTCAAGGCACAATATAAAGCTACAAATTTTATGCTTGTAGGAATAGGACATACAGACATAGGCACAAGTTCTCCTATAAAATAGGAACAATCCCAAAAATGGGACATTAACACCACATTCAAGACACTACATATAGATGGGGCTATTATCCATACTAGGCATTACTATCTAGTGTGTAGATTATTGGGCTTGTTTAGTTATTTTTATTATGGTGTTTGAGCTTCTCCATAAAAAGCTAACATGCTAGCCCTATCATGTGATAGGTAAGTCTCGTGCACTCACCCAAATCATGTAGTGAAAGACCAGTTCTCAAAGGATTTGTAACATAATGTTGTATGTTTATTCATCTCTTATAACACAAATCTTTAAGTAATTCAATACCATAAATATACCAATATTATTCTCATCATCCTAGACTTAACTACTATGATAACTAGGATCACCATCATTATTCAATAGTAGCAATAAAAAGGAAATGATACCCACTACTTAGAAATAAACCATATTTATTATTCAACACTTAGAATGTTCATGAATCATCATATGTTATAACAAATACTAACTATTCATTTATTGCTTAATATATTACAAGATAGAATGATGTATCTATTCTCCAAAGGTCCACACACATTCAAATAATTATAATAGGGGTTTTTATTCTTGTTTTTCCCTAACCAAGTGTCAATATTTTAACTATCATAGACAAATGACACATGGAATCCCAATAGGTTAAGAGTCATGTCTCTTACAACTAAATGTTCCTATAGAATTGGGCCTCTATGCCCCTAAATGCTTGCTCTATGTTATGTTCTAGTGGCCAAGTATTCCATTCATCATGGGTTGGTACACAATATTTGATCAGTGGGGTTGAAGTATCCTACTCAAGTTACTCATCTAACTATTCCCACATTCCTCACACTCTAATTCCCTAACACTCCTTTAGTCTTTTACTTCTTATTCTGAGTCCTCTATTCTAAGCTCCCTTATGACATGTTCTTCCTTGACTGGGTCCTCTATTATTGTGTCTCCTGCACCATTGTCCTCCCATGCTTGACAAGTTCTATGCCATAATAATCTAGCATGCCATAGTCTTCCTACACCATATCGATACTTGTGATAAAATAGACAATGGTCCCTCTATACTATGTGCCAATATTGAAACAATAATTGTATAAATTTAGGCATCAACATCACCCCACACTAAATATTTATTCAATCTTGGACTAAACTACACTAGCATCTTATAAAATTTTTAGCCCTTCCTACTTCAGTTCTTTCTTCAACCCATCCCAATGGGATAATACATCAAGGACTTTGGTAGTTATTTTTTTAATGGCCTCCTTTACTTCTTTCAACTCCTTGGGTTGAGTTAGAGTCTCGATCATTTTCACTTTTTCATCTAGGGTAGTGCTAGTTCCTTTTGGATGTCTTCTAAATTGGAGACCTCCTTGTCAACCTATCCTTAGAGTATGGAAAAACTTGCATTTATTTTTTGATAATGTTTATTAATGGTGTCTTCCATCATCTCAACATCCTTAAATGATTTTGTGTACTTAACATGGTCTATATTAATAGGGTAGCATTAGTTGCTTATTGCCTCAAAACCTCCTCATCATTGATCCAGGCTTCTACTATTTTATTTGGGCATGCCAAGCATGCAAAAATTCCATCCAAAATTGGGATAACTTCCCCAAATCTCTCTAAAGTACTTTTATATATATCTACCATCATGGTGAATTATTCAAGTATTTATTGGGCCTCATCTTTAGGCATGGGGTGCTCCTTATTTTTCTTGAGCAAAAGCTCAACCAATGTTTCCAATTTTTTGATGGCATCCCCATCCAATGGTACATCATCTATAAGTGTTGGCTCCATATTCAAAATTGTTTTGTATAGGTTCAATAGCCTTACCTTAGCCTTGGTGGCATCTTAGATTTGTTGTTTCAAGGAGGCCACTTCCTTGATGAACACTTGTTTTTCTACATATACTTTATTATACATGTCCACAACTTTTCCATGTTTCTTTTCTACCATGCACACATTTGATTCTAAAAAAATGTTTTATCATGTCATCTTCATGGATAGTTTCAAAAATGTGGCACTTGTCATTATTGGAGAGAGCCATTCTGGATCAATATTCATGAGTTCTGGTAGACATATAACATCTGGGCTAGAGAAAATGAAATCAAAAGGAATATCAAATTAAGGATCTTCACTATATATTTCCAAAAGGAAGGAAAACTACTTACTTGTGTCTGGGATTGTATCCTTGGGGTGGAATTACTTCTAAAGATAGAGGTTCTTTTATTTTATGTTAAACTGGTATAATTTGTGGAGTGGACAACACTCTCCATTCCTATTCCCCCTCGATTGGCCCCTTTCCCCTTTCTAGGTCTTGCTCAAGTTCACCCTCTTAATGGATTTCTAAGGCCATCCCATCAAATCACATTGCATTAATATCAATTTGATCACTAGATGGCCCCCTTACATTGGTGATGGAGTATTTTATGAGTCTAATCCCAAATTATGAATCTATTCTTGAAAGGGATCCCTTTGGGGTGCTTGACTTGTAGGGTGTTGTAGTACTACTTAAATGGTAATCTTTAGAGAAGGTGCTCATGGAGGAGGAGAAGGTGGGGAAGTTGGATGAGGAGATGAAGGGTTCAGGGTAGGTGAGTGGGAAAGAGTGGAATAAGAAGGTGGAGATGAAATATGAGATGGAGATGGTTGAGGTGGTGAAGGTGAAGGATGAGGTGGATATGGTGAAGGTTTAGGTGGAGGTAGATGTGGTATAGATGGTTTAGAAGTAGTGGATTGAGAGGGTTATGCCTCTACTATCTTCTATCATTTCTAAGGGGTATACTACCCACCTATGCTAGTACTTAGCTCTAGCTACTTCCTCTATTTTTGTGGTGCTTGGGGGAGCCTCTCTTTGGGGTCTCCATCTTGAGGGTATTGGCAAGGGAATAACATGTAAAATAGCTTGTGGACCTGCTCCCCAACCAAGATATTATTAACCTTAATATTGGTTAATTCCATTTCTCCCTTCTCCATGAAGGCCTTTTTGCCTAGATAAATGAACATCTTTCAGAGGGTATGGTGTTCTGCATCAACCCATTCTACTTATAGGCTTATTGGTTGCACATCATAAATCTTGTTGATGGAATTGATGAAGTAGAGTAAAGAGATGGTATATGGTAGTTTAAGCCATGCTAAAAGTTCTCCTGAAGGGTTCATTTTAATGCACACTAGGGAATAATCCTACTTCATACAAGATTATTCTTAATCTATGATAAAAGGGGGTAAATCCTTGGGAATGCACCATTCATTACCAAAATCCACCTTTATCCCATCAAACTAGTACCTCATATTCAACTTATATGTTGGTGTGATGTGCTGGGGGTAGGTGAAAGCTTTGAATTACTTGATGGGAGACTTGTGAGTCAGGGGGTACACCTACTTCAATGATCCTAAATTATAGTTAGGAACTTTTATCTCATCAAAAACTCATAATAAGAGGATTTATTCCCAATAAAACCTACACTTAGGCAATTTTTTCACGTTCTCTACATATTCAACTATCTTCTGGGTATAAAAGAGTGCCCAATTGTATTATGTGCCCTAAAATACTTGGTGAGAAATGTATAGGTGGGACATATCCACTTCCTTAAATTAGTCTAACCCTCTGACCTTGGTGGAAATGATCCACACTGCAACTCTAAGGGAAAGATCATATAGGTTTATTATATGCATTGCATGTCCTTATTTTTGGCACATCAACATGGTGATGGTCTACTGGATCTCCTTCATATCTACCAAATCATCTAACACATTGAACCCTAAGCATTGAATCCCTATGACTTTACTTACCCTATCCATTTTTATCTTCATGTTGCTCCCCATAAAGTGGATGTAGTCCTCATAAACACATGAGAGGAGGAACTAAACTACCTAAGTAGGCTTACCAAAGTATGGTAGTTTAAAGAGTTGGAAGAGGTCAACCTTATCTAGATGGTTCTTGATGGACAAGTCATAGACCACTTAGTTTTATGTGTTGGTGGTTTAGAATTGGTAGTCATTTTACAACTCTACTTCATTGCCCAGTTGATGGTGGTTGTAGTAAAAAATTATGGTAGTCGACACTTTGGAGACCTAGTTCTTTGCACATAGAACCAACTCTAGGTACTACATTTTTTCTAGTAACAAAGATGGAGGAGGGATGAGTTATAATTTTGTGATGAACATTTATCTACCTATTTTTACTTTTTCACCATCTTTACTTCTATTCTCTCACTCATTTCTCCTTCTACACACTCTCTCAAGACTCTTGTGTAATGTACTTTTGGTCTTTCTTCTAAGCCTCCAAAAACTTCTTCTCTTATAGGAAACCATACTCATTTTCTCACCTCTTCTTCCTCTAGTATGGTTAGAAGTTTCTCAAGTCTCTTATCATTTTTATTCAATTTCATTACCCTTTGTGGTACTCGAAGGTTAAGCCACATCCATCCCATGTTTACAAAAGAGTTCATGGAGGCAATCCAGCTTATCTCGGCTCTCAAACTTCACACTTCAATAATGGTGGAACTTGTAACCTATAAATTCAACAAACTCCACTCATACAAACAATTCCAAACTTATCAACCTTTCTTGTTCTCCTAAAAACTCCCGTTGTGTCTTTGTCAACTTTACAATCACTCTATTCTGCAAGAAAATTGGTCTTGTCAATCTCTGGTTCTCTAATTTGTTGATCACACTTAGCACTCAAAGATTTAAGTAAGGTAAAGTATAAAATGTATTTATTAGGCTTATGTATAAGCAATGTGGTAGGGATTTACCTCTATTAATTCCTTCCCTCCCCTTGTTACTTCTAGTTATTAATGTGTATCTTTTAACGACCTTTGTATTTTAAATCTTGTAGCAAGCATTAAGTTCCTTAGCTAATTTGTCCCATAATTCCACTCACATGTTTATCACCATAACTAATTTTATCACATTAATGGTCCATTCCTTCCTATGATTTTCTTGGAAGTGGATGACAATTGTCCCACCTTTTCTATGAAGTGGAAGACAACTATCACCCTAATGGTGAGAACCTTTCAAAATACTTGTGAAGTACATTTAATGACTCACATGACCTTAATCACTTGCATGTCATATATGAGTCTTGCACCTTTAAAACTTGTGCACCTACATCTCATATCTTGTATTCATATTCATGATGCCTTATCCCACACTAAAAGGGTTCGTGGTCCTCCATAAAAGCACAAACACAAATTTAACTACATTAAAGAGTCACACACCTCAAGGGTAGTGATTTTTATTTAAATAAATAAATCCTAACCTAATGGCCTTAATACTTATTTATTACAAAAATTAAACTAAATAGAATCATAATACAACTGAAACTAACTCCCATTATAGTCTCCTAGGAGAAATTGTCTATCCATTCACTTTAACCAGCAAGCTCTAATATATCAAATGGTATGAACTATAAATGGTCCATCCCAATGGATAAAAATCTTCCCAAGGTGGTACATAGACTTAGAATCATATAGGAAAACTTTCATTCCTAGAGAAAATGCTCTATTCTTGAAATTGTGATCATGCCATTCTTTCTATTTATGTTTCTCAACATCCTGAATCTAGTGGGAGAAGAACCAAACCTCATCTAGTTTCATTAAATCATCAATTTGAGATTTCAAAGAGGCATCATCATCCAAGTTTCCCATATGTGATATCTAGAGAGACATCACTAATAACTTTACTAGTATGACCACTTCATTTCCATAAACTATGTCTAATGGTGCACTTTTATCGAGGCATTTGTATGTAGTTTGATAGGCCTAAAGTACTATAGATATTCTATCATCCCATTTAGTCTAACCAACATTATATTTTTTTTTCAAATTGGTACCAAGGATTTTATTAAAGGATTTAGCTATTCCATTGGCTGGTGGGTGATATGGTGTCATCTTGTGGTGCACTATCATGAACTCGAATAACAAGATACAAATTATCTCATTCAAGAAGTGGGTGCCACAATCACTAGTAAAACTTAGGGTACATTTGAACCATGTTATAATGTTTTCATAGATGAATCACATAGTAGTTGCTGAAGTAAAGTATTTTGTTGGCACTACTTCAGCCTAATGTGTGAGATAGTTTCTACATAAATGTGAATGAGATCCCGTTCATCATCCTACTAGAGTGATAAGTACCACAAAGTCAATAGCCCACTTTTCAAATATTTCTTGAGAAAGAATAGGGTAAAATGGCATAACATATCTTCTATTAGGTTTTCATATGTGTTAGTAGACATCACATTTCATACCATAATCCTTTACATATTTGAATAAAGTTGGCCACTAGAGTCCAACAAGTAACACTTTACACGTGGTAGCCTCTCCATCATAGTGTCCTATGAAAATACCTTCATGGACTTCTCATATAACTTTAGGGAATTCATGTTGCATTAAATAATAACAAAGTACCTCATCATGATCCATTTAAAATAGATCTCTTGCTATGAGTTGATAAGGTATGTCATGGACCTCAAGTTACTTCTTCTCTTATGAAGTCATGGAGTCAAGTATGTAGCTAGCGTTGAAGAATGCTGCAACATTCTCCATCTCTTTACATTCCTGAGAAACTTGAAAAATTTATACATTAGGAAGATTATATTCTAAGGCATGTGGAGATTCTCCATTTTCAATTCATGATAAATAATCAATTCCATAGTTGGTCTTTCTAGCCTTTACTACTATGGAAAACTAGAATTCTTAGAAAAGTATAATCTAGTGGCAAATCCTTCCATGTAGTATTGGCTTGTTAACATGATACTTCAAGGCCTCATGGTCTATATAGAATGTAAATAGGGTGGTCATGAGGTACTATCTAAACTTTTGTAGAGTGTAAACCATAGATAAAGCTTCACACTCAGTGGTGGTATAGTTCTGTTATACCAATGTTAGCTTCTTACTAGCAAAGTAAATTAGGTAATCTAATTTTCCATCACCTAGTTGTGAAATTATCATGTCTATTGTCGTTCTAGATGCATTAACATGGACATGAAAAATATTTGTCTAATCAAGAAATTGAAATATAGGATATGTAACTAGCCTTTATTTAAGTGTTTCAAAGGCTTCTTTATAGGAATTGGTCATATAAATTGTTCATTATGATTTGAAAGCTCTTCCAGGGGCATGGAAATCTTAACATAACCTCAAATGAAATTTTTGTAGTAACTCATGTGTCCTAAGAAGGCACACACCTCATGTTGATTTTTGGGCACTGGTAGATGGATAATGATGAATACCTTGGCTAGATCCACCAAGAGTCCCTCCTTACAAATGATATGCCCAATGAGTACACTAAAAGGTGTAAAAAATAAGCACTTCTTCAAATTTAGGGAAATTTGAAACACTTGATAATGCTCAAGCATGAGCCTCAGATTGGCACAATGGTCCTTGATCAACCTGTATACTATCTAGTCATCTAAGTAGACTTGGAGAAACTTATGGATAAAATCTTTGGATGCCTCAACTACTATCTATGAGAACACTACAGGGTCATTTTTCAACCCAAAAGGCATGACAATATAGGCAAAATATCCTCATTTATTAGTGAAGGTAGTCTTGGATCGATCTTTCTTATCTATCTAGACTTGGTGGTACCCTGAGAACTCATCGATAAAAGAGTATACACAACCAACAACACCTTCTAGTATTTCCTCCATGAAAGGTGTTGGAAAAGGATTTGTCACACAAGATGAATTTAAAACATGGTAATCCACATAGATCTAGATACACCCATCCTTTTTTTTAATGATTACCATGGGACTCACCTAATCAGATTCATTAATGGGAGTAATTACTCTAACATGGAACATGTTATCAATCTCCTCTTTTAAATGTGATTAGAGGTTAGGATTCATCCTATATGGATATTTCTTCATTGGGTAAGCACCATCAGTTAGCTTTATGTGAATATTCCCTAGAGATGGGTGAATTCTTTTCATTTCACTATAATTCCTTGGAAATACACCCTACTATTCTTTCAACAACTCAAAAATCTATGAGATTTCTATCTCAGTCTAATAATTTCCAATTATAGCCATCTTAGGCTCTTTTTCCATGCCAATGTTAAGTTGAATAGTTTGAATGGGATCATGATAAGGGTTGTCTATTGGAGATCTTGTGTCTTAAATAGTTTATGAACCAATACTTGTAGGGACTCACAGATTGTTATTAAAAGGTTGAGTGAAGTGGACCCCTTACCTTCATCTACTTGAAGGATGAGATTTTGATTTCCCAAGTAGATATATTTATGATGTTCTTCATTAGGAAATATTGATGGTGTAGGATTAGTGAATAAATGTAATGGTTATCTAGGTTATTAATGAATAAGGCACAGTCAGTCTTCAATGGGACTTGGATATCTAATGATTGCTTCACACATGGCTTGAAGGGTAAGGTGCAAGTCCATACTTGGTAAAAAGTAAGAAAGTTATAACATCATGTTCTACTTTAATAACTACCAAAATCTAGTACCCATGTGCCTTTCTTCATGAATGTACCAAGCCCGTGCCCAAGTGTGCAAAGTCTCATATGATGTATAGACCTAGAGGTACTCTAGTAAGAATGTTTCCTTAGCTTGCCATATTATCTCACAAGATTTAATATGAGGTTTAGGTAATTTTATGCCACTATAGCTAAGTGTGCCTCTAATATTATTGTCATAGTGAAATATATGATGTAGAGTAGCTCGTACTTGATCCCAATACAAAAGGCACTCTTTGTGATTATGCCACCATCTAACAGTGGTACCATAAAAAATGTGATCTAAAAACTACATCTAATCATTTTAGGTATCATATAACTCCTTGAGGCACTGGATAAAGTCACACACCTATATTTGTCCTTAGAAATGTAGAGCATCATCTACTCTCTCTAGTGGTGGTCCCTCCAGTGGCCCTCTTATTGCTAAACCCATAAGGCACACAAACTTGTGGGATTTAGGGGGCTGAAACATGATGATTTATCATCTATTTATGGTGATGCATGATATTCCAATTAGATCGTAGTCATCATGGGCCCAATATTTACAAGCATTACTTGTAATATTTGAGATAGACTAGTTATCCATCCACCAAAAAATACCATTTGGTGTTGGATCATGCTATTCATCATTTCAAGTGGTTATATTATACAAATTATTGATGTCTTCATCAGTTCTCATGGGCTCGATGTAGGGTGGTCCCTGTGCCTAGTACAAGGGTATTATCATGTGTTGATTGGTATTCTCAAAGATAATGTATCAATTTTTAAAACTCAAATTTACATGATTTTCATAGCACCAAGGCCTTCCCAGTAAGGTTAGATAGTCATCAACTCTAGCCAACTCCAAAACCTCAAAATCTACTTTAAATGGAACCCTAAGTATGTCAATGGTGGCATTTTTGAGGACTTCAATAAGATGCACTTGAGTCTTATTAAACATGAATAGGATGTGAAGAGAGGGTTACAGGGCTGAACTAGACATTTTTCACCAAGCATATTTAGTGAGAACATTAACTTCCATGCCAGTATTTACTAGAATATCCTAGATTACCCATTCATTGATTGCTACATAAACTAATATCTCTCCATCTTCTAGGGAAGATGAACTAGGATTTTCCTAACATTAGGCATGATTTAAATAGTGATGTTTGATTTTTCAACTAAGGTTATGGTAAACCTCATTTGGTAGGAAGGCTTGACCTTTAAGCCAAGCACTGAGCTAGGGAATGATGTCTTTATTGAGCATACATTTTCATAGTTCATAAAAATCATCTCACACCATAGGAAGTTTGGATTATTTTTGTAATATCACTACTATGTGACATCCTTGTCCTTGAGGTATTGAATCTTGCCTTGAAGTTCTTACACAAGTGTCAGTATATTTTAAATGACATCCTTTTGCTTCTATACATTAGGGTCCTTACTTTCCTATGGTTTTTCCCAATGTACCTTCTCGACCAAGTTGGTTATGGATTGAGTTTGCCTCCACTACAAGTGGTGAAGTTCACTTGCTACACTATGGGAATGGTCAGTCATGCATGCCATTATGGTTTGTCTATGAAAATCATATTGACACCCCTTTCATTTTGGTCCTTAGTGATGGTTGTATATAGATCAGGGTATTCTTCTAGTAGATGATCTTTTTTGCAAAATGCACAGGTTGGGTACTTTGGGCAATCTCTTTGATAGTGGTTTGGTGAACAACATTTGTAATAAGTTCTTGGTGGAAATAAACCACCACCTCACCCTCATCCTCTCCCTCACCCTTGGTAGCCACCATTGTCTAGAGTATTAATGATCAAAGTTTGACATGTGTCACATGCTCAAGCTTCATGAATATCACTAATCAATCGATAATCATTGATGTCATGTGTATAAGCATAAAAAATATTACAATAATTAGATACCTTTGTGTTGGTAGCCTATTGAAAAAGTAGATAAGAACAAATATCATGTTCTTCATGATAAATCTCACAAGTTTGTTTCAGTACTACATGGATGTTATTGTGAGGGTACTTGTTCATCATATGCCCTTTAGTTTCACAATTAGTACACTAGACACCACTGTGTGTCTTATGTGCATTATTTATCATCAAATTTTCAAGTTGAGATGCCATGGATGCTATTTGTTCCTCCATAAAGGGATTAATCCTAGTATCCATGATTCTAACCACTTCAGCATGGAGGGTAGCTTCTAATGCCTCACACACGCTTGTGAAGATTCTTTGTGACAAGGTCCATCGAAAACGTAGCAATAATCCTCCCATGAACCATTACGCATGTTGAGTAGGATTGATTTAAAATGAAAACTTAGAAATCAAAGTTTTGAATCATGCATCATATTCATGTACACTCTCTATCAATCATATTTTATGTATTTTAGTACCACTATACTTTGTTTTTCAAACTCAAGAATGTTAAATTCCTATAAGAAGGCTACTTTGAGCTAATCATAGTCGACCACTACTTGTTGAGGCTCAAATTTGTGATACCATTTATGTATGTACTCTAAAAGGGTGGTTGTAAACTGCATTACCTTTCATTCAAAATATGTGATGACACATACCCTCCAAATTATTTCACACTTATGAACATGCTCAACTATATTCTCTACCCCATAGTATTCAAGTAAATGCAATGTCATATCATAGTAGACTGTAGTGGGTTGTGGTTGAATGGGTGGTTTTTGGGAAGATCTAGCTCTATTTTTAGGAGGGAGTTTGCTTCCTCTAGTGCCTCCTCCTATTCCTCCTCCATTGCCTCTAGTATCAGTACCCATGGGAAAAGGCATGGTAGAGGGTTAATTTCCTAGGTTTGGTCCTGTATACTGGCCTTGAGGACCAAATCCTCTAGGCATTCCAAGCTATGCCATAGAATTCTTATATAGAGGAAAAGATGTAGATTCTAAATTATCACCTAATGGCCTAGTTTCAATCTCCCTCACCCATTCAATTTTAGAGTCTATATTGCTTATATCCCAATTATGCATATTTATTATATCTAACTCAAAGGCATGAGAATGCACTATGGTGGGGGATCCTGGTTGACTTATACTTGGCTCTTCATCTTTGATAATCCATCTCATTTCTTTGTAGGATAAAAGTGGCAAAGGATGTGGCTCAATAGTGATGGGATCCTCACGTGCATTAGCTACCTGTGGCTCTTCACAATGCTCCTTGAGTTTTTTTTATCTCTTTCCATGTCACTAAGTCCCATGATCCTCTACCAAGATTCATCATACTTTTTTTTTCATAATTCTTACTAGCTTGATACCATGTTGAACCCATAATATTTAATCAACTATTATTCTCCCCTCTAAATATGTGACTCATGTACATGAGATTTTATCCCTCCATGGGTAGAGTCTTGAACCCAAAGTCCACAATTAGCTTCCTTACCTCTAAGGCAAATGATGAAAGATATCATCCCCTCAGCTCTCATAGGAATTGAAACTTTGATTCCTCAAGACATGAATTGGTGGTCACCATGTATTCTAAAATGTATATATTTTAAATGCCTTTTCACCAATAGTTATCTGTTTGTGTCTATGAAACTTCAAGTCATGCTAAACTCCTTTGCCATTCAAGTGTCCATGATTGCCTTCATCCAATATTTTGAGATCATCCTTGATCATATGCTAAGATCCAAGAATGAAAGAGAAATGGGACCTCAAATAAAGTCTCATATAAAACACTGTATATATTCTATTCTACTCACTATCATGCAAAAATTCCTAGTTCAAGATATGGAACTACAAAGTTATCTTTAACACTCAACCCATTATTCAATATTCTCTAACATAATGTGCTCAAAAATTTCCCATAATTATGCTCTAATTACTTCATGTCTTGGTAATGAAGCCAAAATGTTGGGTTCATTTAGTCAGTTCTACTATGATGCTAGAGCTTCTCCCCAATAGGTTAACATGCTGGCCCTATCACATGAGAGGTAAGTATTGCATGCTCACCCAAAGTGCATAATGAAATACCAGATCTTGAAGGATTTGAAAGATAATGTTGTATGTTTGTTCATATTTTGTAACACAAATATTTAAGTTATTCAATACCATAAATATACCACTATTATTCTCATCATCCTAGACTTAACTATTATGATAACTAGGATCACCATCATTATTTAATAGTAGTAATAAAAAGGAAAAGATACCCATAACTTAGAAATAAAACATATTAATTATTCAACACTTAGAATGTTCAAAAATAATCACATGTTATAGCAAATACTAAATATTCATTGATTACTTAACATATTACAAGATAGAATGATGTATCTATTCTGAAAGGTCCACACACATGCAAATGATTACAAAGGGGTTTTTATACTTGTTTTGCCCTGACCAAGTGTCAAGATTCTAACTATCATGGACAAATGGCACATAGATTCCCAATAAGATGAGAGTCATGACTCTTACAACTAAATGTTCATATAGAATCAGGCTTTTGTGCCCCTAGATGCTTGCTCTATGTTATGTTCTAGTGGCCAAGTATTCTATTCCTCATGGGCTGGTATGTAATCTCTAATCAGTGGGGTCAAAATGTTGTATTTGAGTTACTCATATAAATGCTCCTACATTCCTCATGCTCCACTTCCCTCACAATCCCCTAGTCTTCCACTTCTTATTTCAAGTCCTTTATTCCTAGGTCCCTCATAACACATTATTCCTTGATTGGGTTCTCTTGCACTGGGTCTCCTACACCATTGTCCTCCTACACTTGGAAAGCTACATACCACAATACTTTAGCATGCCATGGTCTTCTTGTGCCATGTTGGTACTTGTGACAAAATGGATAATTGTCCCTCTATTTTATGCACCAAGATTAGAATAATACTTATATAAATTTAGGGGTCAACATAGATAAACACTAAAATCTTATTGATGACAAATAAATATTCATATCTCAAATTTTAAAACCTAGATCATCTATGACAATTAGTTTTTAGATGATTCTCTATTTATCTATATTTATCAATATTTTTAGAAAGTCAAAGAAGGTCAAAATCATAACAAATCAATACTTAATTATTACATATTTATTTAACGAATTTAGGCATCTCAACCCTTATCTAACATAATATTTTCATTGTAAAACCCTAAAAGATTAAATCATAATCTAAGGGTTCTAATAAATCTAATTAATGCCTAAGCATTATTAGTTTCTATAATAAATATTAGTAATACTAAGTAGATAACTACATGAGTTTTCATTTCATCTAGTGATTTAAGTAACTTGAGTCACATAACCTATGCCAATATATTATGATATAAGTGAAAACTATGAGCATATGCCCCTTTGTAATAGCCTGTGTAAAATGAATATGTAATCTACATGATATCTCATTAAATATATGAAATATATCATAATACTGTGAAAATATGTGACATATGTTGGTGGTATCGAGCTATGAGCCGACAACCTTGCTCTGATACCACGTGTTGGGAAATAACCCGGAAGCACACAATTGATTACCAAACCAAGCAACTTAATATGCAGAAATTAACCAGATTCACCAAGTAACTAGAATTCAGAATAACACATGATATGAGAGACAATACAAAACTTGTATTAACACTTTATACAGAAACGAATACAATAAAGAAGATGCCACTTCTTCTCCACCACCTTACAGAGGTTTCCCACACCTCAAGTGAACAGTAAATCTTCTCCCCAAAGCTCTCCCTCTCAGGTCCCAACACCCAACTCAAATATAGAGTTGGTGTTCATCTCCTGTGCTCCATGCACACCACAAGTGCTCCACGCACTCCACAAGTACTCCACGTACTCCACAAGTACTCAAAGTACTTTAAGTAGATCTCCCATGAACCTGCAGTAACCTGCAATTCAACAGACCATACTTATGGAAGGAACTCCCTTGCCTTCCTCTTTGCTCTATCTGAGTACACACCTGTACTCCAAGTAGATCTTGCCTGATACTGCTCCCTATTGTGTTGTTGTCTATATGATCCTGCACACCTGTAAATCAAACCCGATTCTGCTCACCTGTGAACCTTGACCTTGCACACACATACACCTACAGATCAATGATCTTACTTACCATGTAGATCTCCTATATAGGCCATGCACCTGTGACCAAGATCCTACATACATGAAGAACCCTGCTGATTCTCCAATCCAGCACCTACACCTGGTACTGTGGAACTAGGAGGAACACCCTTGCTCACCTCACACACAGAAGGAGCAAACTTTGCTCAACTCAAACTAGAACACTTTTCCAATACAACCATGAGTCTATTATATAGATCTCATCCAAACAATGATTAGACATCTAATTACAATAATTAGATCTGTAGCTCTCAGTCTAAAAATAGATCTAAACATGCAAACACTTGGTTCATTAGCTAACTGCCCGTAATAAGCTCACAGTCGAACCACACAGGCGACCGACATCGATCCCTGTCCGCCTGGGGGTCGCCGATGCCAGCTGATCCATGACCAACGTCGGTTGCTTCCTGTCACCTATCTACTGACGTCGGTTGGCCAGACCAATGCCAAAGACTTCTGACACTCAGCAACTTATCCTGCAACCTCCTCCATGTCTGCATTAGTGAAGCTTTTAGCTCCACAACCTAACAATCTCCCACTTGGAGATAAACAGCTGCACTGTACCTGTACCTCGTCTAATCTGTTTCCTGGTTTGTATCCCTCTTCAAGATCAATCTTGAAGACAACCCACCACACAACCTGTGATGTACCACCTGTCATCCGAGTACCCTGCCACATCCAAACCTACAAACACATGTAGTGAAGTCCTGACCCTGCATAGCATGAATCCCTGCTGCCGGTCCCTCTCAAGTACCTGAGAACCCACTTCCCTGAATTGGCTCCTAACTCTCTGACAGCTCCCACTGCATGGGAATACTCAGGTCTATACCAGACCTCATGTGATTTCAGACACTGTACCTGTCCAGCCCTTAGTGTGCTTTGGCTCTACAACCTGAACCTCGCCAACACCTGATTCACATCAGCTCCCTCTAGAGACAAAATCAACCTGTGATCTCCATGTCTCCCATGTCAAAGAATTTCACTGCTCCAAACTCCTCATGACATGCCACTAAACTAATCTTACCCTTAGCTCAGCAAAACCTTGTATGTACAATCCTGCTAGCAAAACATACCATCCACATACAGCAACAGAATGATGTCATGACTCATCATCCACCTGGTAAGGCAAACCACAGTAGTTACCTGACATTGACTGAAGCCATGCTTCATCCTCCACCTGTCAAAACTTGTACCACTGTCCTGTAGCTCCTCAAGACCATATACCTGGTCTTCCGTCTCATGTATCCGTTCTCTCTATTCTTCTACTAAGGAATCCATTTGTCTCTGTGCTTTCATACCTGCTGGCAACCCTACCAAAAACACCTGTTTAGTTCTCCTCCAAGGAATCACATCCTCATCCATGCCAAGCTCACCCCTGTTTCCTAGATCCTTCCTGCTCTACAATCAGCAACATATATAGAGAAGAGGAATAATGAATTTGAGGGCCTACTTACGTCTTCAGTCCTCCGTATGGGTGTTTGAGACTCCTTGATAGCATGCTATCCACCCAAAATCTGTTACAGTGACTGACCTCGATCACCCCACAGTCTGCATCCAACTGACATCAGTTTCATGCATCTGTCCCTGACTACTGACCCTGTGGTGTCCCCACTGCCGACGTCGGTCCTCTGACCGACATCGGTCTTACCTACTGTCGATGTCGGTCCCATGACCGACGTCAGTATTAACCTGCCTGACATCGCTAGCTTTGGTCTGCACATGACCGACATCGGCACCTGTTTGTTCGATGTCGATTCCTCCTGATCGACATCGGTATCTGTGTTCACCTATGAGTGATGAATTTTTACCTGCGAGCTCCTTTGAATCAATACCCATGTCCAAACTGCCCTGCTCAGAAGTATCCAGCCACATCCACTGGGTTCTGTCCACCATCTCCTCCAAGAACACCAAGGCTTTCCAGTTCTTAAGCCTGTCAAATATATCTGTCTTTCGCTTAAGAACATGCATCTCCTTCCTACTCATGTGACCAAGCCTACAAAGCCACGTCTCTGCAATAGAAGAAGAATCAGTAATATAAACAAGTAGATAAAGGGTACCTATTTTCTTACCACCAGCTAATTCAAGTGCATCCACTGTGAGAGTTCTTGTGCATCTCTCATCACCCAATCTTTTTGAAGAAATTAGCCATATCTCCAAACCTGGGACCTGCATGACCTTCATCAACCCCTGTGTGTTGGCCGCCTGCACTTTCAGCTTCACTTCCCCTTTGCCAATTCTTTGGCAAGGCTTACCAGCTCCTCTACCTGGGGCTGCATGGAAAGAGGCAACCGAATCTTTTATCTAAGATTCAAGTTTATCCAAGAAACCTCCCAGAGTAACCTGTGCAACAACACCTGCTACATCTGCTTCTTCAGTTTCTTCATGCTGATCTGCTACCAACCAACAATATTCTTTTACCTGCTCTTTCTTTCCATGGGACCGTAAGTAACCATCTGTGCTTTTCAACTCCTCCATTCTTAGCTTACTTTCATCTGCCATTGCTCTACTCCCACTCAATCAGAAACGCCTGAGAGTGACCTGTAACCAAACACAAAACCTGCTTCCTGTAACCTGGCTCTGATACCACATGTTGGTGGTATCGAGCTATGAGCCGACAACCTTGCTCTGATACCACGTGTTGGGAAATAACCCGGAAGCACACAATTGATTACCAAACCAAGCAACTTAATATGTGGAAATTAACCAGATTCACCAAGTAACTAGAATTTAGAATAACACATGATATGAGAGACAATACACAACTTGTATTGACACTTTATACAGAAAAGAATACAATAAAGAAGATGCCACTTCTTCTCCACCACCTTACAGAGGTTTCCCACACCTCAAGTGAACAGTAAATCTTCTCCCCAAAGCTCTCCCTCTCAGGTCCCAACACCCAACTCAAATACAGAGTTGGTGTTCACCTCCTATGCTCCACGCACACCACAAGTGCTCCACGCACTCCACAAGTACTCCACGTACTCCACAAGTACTCAAGGTACTTCAAGTAGATCTCCCATGAACCTGCAGCAACCTGTAATTCAACAGACCATACTTATGGAAGGAAATCCCTTGCCTTCCTCTTTGCTCTATCCGAGTACACACCTATACTCCAAGTAGATCCTGCCTGATACTGCTCCCTGTTGTGTTGCTGTCTATATGATCCTACACACCTGCAAATCAAACCCAGTTCTACTCACCTATGAACCTTGACCTTGCACACACATACACCTGCAGATCAACGATCTTACTTACCATGTAGATCTCCTATATAGGCCATGCACCTGTGACCAAGATCCTACATACATGAAGAACCCTGCTGATTCTCCAATCCAGCACCTACACCTGGTACTGTGGAACTAGGAGGAACACCCTTGCTCACCTCACACACAGAAGGAGCAAACTTTGCTCAACTCAAACTAGAACACTTTTCCAATACAACCATGAGTCTATTATATAGATCTCATCCAAAAAATGATTAGACATCTAATTACAATAATTAGATCTGCAGCTCTCAGTCTAAAAATAGATCTAAACATGCAAACACTTGGTTCGTTAGCTAACTGCCCGTAATAAGCTCGCAGTCAAACCACACAGGCGACCGATGTCGGTCCCTGTCCGCCTGGGGGTCACCGATGCCAGCCGATCCATGACCGACGTCGGTTGCTTCCTGTCGCCTACCTGTCGACGTCGGTTGGCCATACCAACGCCAAAGACTTCTGACACTCAGCAACTCATCCTGCAACCTCCTCCATGTTTGCATCAGTGAAGCTTTTAGCTCCACAACCTAACAACATATGCAATGCATATGCCCCCAATCTAAATAAATATTTTATGATTTGAGTAAAAACCTATAATATCTATGTAAACCTATATCATTCTAAACTATATGTTTTTAAAAATATAATATTTTTATATCTATGAAGATTAGTATTTAAGACAAGCACTATGTATGTGATAGGACCTAGGAAGCACAATTGATTACCATGTACAAGCAACTAAACATGTAGAATTTAACCAGAAGTAATAAGTAACTAGAATTCAAAAATAACACAGAATATGAGAGACAATACCCAATTGTATTAATACTCTTTTAGAAGGAAATACAACAAAGAAGATGCCATAGTCTTCTTCCTTACACTCCTCTAGGGCTCCCACACCTCTAGGGCATAAACAATAAATATCTTCAAGAGCTCACTCTCTTAATTATGGTCCCAACACACAACTCAAACATAGAGTTGGTGTTCACCTCCAACCAGTTAGTATCACTACTGCTATTACCACCAGTCAGTATCACTACTGCCAGTATACAAGTACTCCACATACTCCATGATCGAGTATACACACATACTCCAAGTACACAACGTAATCCAAGTAGATCTCACCTAATCTTGCTACCTATTGTGTTGCTAACCTCCCTAATCTTGCACACCTGCAAATCAACCTAGTTTTGTACACTTGCAAACCTAGACCATGCACACACACACACACACGTGAAAATCAATGATCTTACTTACACATGTAGATCTCTCTACACCCTGAAGATCCCTTGTCCATCCCTCACCAAGTCCTTATGATTCTCCAAACTAGTACCCCGATGGATCTTCTACCAGATCTTGCTATCCCATAGATCTACCTAATCATACACACTCGGCACCCCTGTGGAACTAGGAGGAACACACCTTGCTCTCTTCACTCTGAAAGAGCTAACCTTGCTCTCTCAAACTAGCACACTTTACAATACAGCACATGAGTCTATTATATAGATCCCATGCAAACAATAATTAGACATCCAATTACAATAATTAGATCCATAGCTCAAGACTAATATTAGCCTTTTACATGCAAACAACTGGTTCGTTAACAAACTATTCGTGAACTAGCAGTTCTGGAATAGTACAGGCGATCGATGTTGGTCCCTGTCTGGCTAGAGATGACTGACATTGGCTGATAACTGACCAATGTCGGTTGCTCTACTCAATGGATATGACTAACATCAGTTGATCAGACCGATGTTGGTTGCTCTGCAACTCAGCAACCTCTCAACAACCTCCTCCATGTTTGCATCAGTGAAGCTTTTAGCTCCACAACCTAACAGTATGCCTCCCTTTTGAGGTGAGGAATGTATCTTATAAATCACTTATCTCAAAGTATAGTATCTAAATGCATCATTTTATATATAAAATATGTAAATTAAGTATAATCATATAGTAACATGTCATAATAAAAATAGATTTTTTTATATGTATGTGACATGTATCCTAAGCATACAATTTTCATGTCAATAAAAATATGTCAATAAACAATGTAGTGAAAAATTAACATAGCAATAAGTATCCATAAATTGAGTAATACCTAAAAAACAAGAAGCAATTTTTTTGAGATATATCACAACACTAATAATATCAACAAGCTCAAAAAATAATCCTATTATTATCCACACATATAAAATAGAATATAAGATTCATGCACAATGAATAATCACATATCACACAAGGCCAATGGAAACACTCAATGAAAAATTTAATGTCACACACATAAAAGGACAATGCAATCTCCCACATATAATCAAAAATTTATTGCCACACATTTAAAAATACAAATTAATGTCCCAGATTAATAAATTCAAACAAGTAACAATCAACAACATCAATTATTCATATAAAAAGGAAGGATATTCTACATAATTCATCTATGTCATCATTACATATATCATGTGTATCCATAAGAGTACAAAAGGTTATTATTTCCTTCATTAGTGGAAATTTCAAAATCAAATCAATGAAAGAAGAAATTTAAGCTTAGGACCTTATGAGCCAAAGACAAGGATGAAATAGAACCAAATATGAAGACAAAAATCATATAAATTATACCTTCCTTTATGGATTATTCACTTTATCTAATGTAAGTGGAGTGTGGATCAGATTGTAGTATCAAAGGGTATTTCATAATTTCATCTTTGAAGAGTGGATAATCTCCCTTTGAGAACTTGAGGAGTAGTTGATAAGAAGTAGATATGATGCACAAGGTAGCTCTGAGAGTTGGCAGGGCTTCGCTCTAAAACTTGAACATGAAATATGAAGAAGAGTGTCCATTTATTGATAGGTAAGGTGATTAAATGTGATCCCTTCATATTGATTTAAATATAAAGGGTGGATAATTCACCCTCAAAATATATCCAAAGGAGATAGTATGAGCTCTCCATCTTACATGCAAGATGGATGGTTGAGAATGACTTTTAAAATATCTCAAGGAGAGGAAATGTGAGCCCTCCATATTGTGTGCAAGAATGGAGGATTTATAATGATCTTTAAAATATCTTAAAATATGAAATATGATCCCTACATCTTGCCTCCAATATGAATAGTGTATAATAATACCTCATAATTTTATCTCAATATTGCAGGTGGGGTCATAAAAGGATATGCCATGACATTTTGAGATTCTTTTAGAAGGGGAGATTCTCTTTGAATGAGGTGGATAAGGGAAGAATAAGTAATTAAAATGAAATTATAATTCTAAATACATGGAATTATAAATATAGATAAGATTAATTAAATAAATAAAAAGACTAATTTAATTAATACAATGTGAAATATTTAATTATGATAAGAGGGAATGATTAATTGACTAGAGAGAGGGAAATGACCAATGATGATTAGAAATATGACCAGAATGATGATTTGACTATCTAGTACAATGAATTTCCCCAATTAAGGAAGCCATAAGGTGAATTAAAATTTGTATATTTGATGCACAAAGGAATTTAGGATGAATAGATGATATTAAACTAGTTTGTGTACAATTTGTGGGAAGTCATTATATTTTACAATTTTGACAAGTAAGGTGATTAAAATGGAGTCTTTATATTTTGCCCCTTTTTGAAGAGGAATTGTAAGATAGATTAAGTAACATCTTCTGAAATACTGAGAAAAAACATTAAAATATAATGGATGTTAAATTTGATGATGTTATTAGATGCATTAGCAAATGGGATAAAATTGATGTCCTAAAACCTCCCTTGGTAATTATTGTATGCCCCCTCAAGGGGAGAATCATAACATATTCAAGATAAGTAGACCCATTAAATGATGAAAATAAATCATATAAAATTACAAGAGGAAAAATATGAAATGAATAGAAAAAATATGGGGTAAAATAGACACTAGAGCTAGAAATAAGCCTCTAGAGAAGAATGAACATACCATGTCTTTGGGGGGATTTTGATATTATATGCTATATATTCATATTTGGGATTAAAATCAATTCATTTTTACCTTATCCATCCAAAAAATGAGCTTTGATATTTGAACAAAAGTGCCTTGGAGAAAATGGCTCATGTATCACATCTTAGATTGCTTCTAGACCAAGTGGAAGAGTTCAGATGACCATGGGGAGTAGGACCAATGGTAGGTACCTTATTTTTTATTTTTAACTTAAATTTTATCTCCTTTACTTAGAGTATACATGGTTGATATTAATCTTATTTTTAGATGCTCTTATTGTGATTGAAAATGAGATAGATTTTGTGATCAGTGATGTAATGTGGATGCAAATGAATATATGTATGTATATCAATGTTTATCATGATTTTGTCATTTCCTTGTGATTGTATTAGATCATATTACTAAAAAAATTTCATGACTAAATTTTTATCATGCTTATGGTAAGATATTTATCATGAGTAACATGTATATAACTGTAATGATGATGTGATCAGAGAGATAAATAATTGATTTGACATTTTTGTGTGACTAGACCTTAGATACTTTGATTTTTAATATTGTAAATGATAGTAGCATCATAATATCTAAATGAATCATGATAAAATTGTTTGTCAAAGTGTGTAAAATTTAATTCAAATGCAAATTTATATAATTCAAAATAAGATATGGAAAATTAATTATTAAATGTAAAACATAATGCACTTAAATCAATATAAATTGAGATACAAATGTTCACAAATTAGAATCTTGATATGAATAATCAAGAATTAAGTGGAAAATATAATGGAATAAACTAGATACCTGATTAAAAAAAGAACACATGAGTAATAAAACAAACACACATCACACAAACACACAATTAAAATTAAATAAACATTTAGTAAACGAGTGTGTGTGGAAATAAGGTGTTACTCTTAAAACCAATATTGTGATAAAATAATCATGACCTAAAAGGGGAATAGATTAATAAGAAGGGGTGGCTGAGCTAACTCCAAATACCCCATGAAAGTGGACATTGCATATAGAGTCTAATGGACTTTAGGCCAAATTGAGTTCTCCTAAGGATTGGGAAAGAAGAAAAGTGATGACAAGTAAAGAAGATGGATTTAAAATAAAAATAGAAAGGGATAAAAAAATGGTGAGAGTGTATAAGAAATGAGATAACCAAAATAATGAGTGTATGGGATAGGTATATGATTGAAAAATTATGAAAGCATGGGAGAAAGGATGGTTGAGACAACCTTAGAAAATTGAGCACTACCTACATAGTCCAATTGGACCCCACGCCACTACAGTTTGACAGATAATCAAGAGTAGAATATGATATGTATGAACAAGGAAGGAAAAAAAAGATTGAGATGTGCAGAATTTTAGATTGGACTGAAGCTAATCAATAATGTTTAACTCAAAAAATAGTGAAAATGTGAAATATTACCTCACTAAATGGTGAGAGTGTAGGAGAGAAAATCTGGTCCCATGTATGAGGTGTTGTACTCATGAGGAGATGGAATCACCCCTGAGGTAAGTTAATATTCACCACCTATCTATGAATGAATGGAAATATAAGTTTACTAACAAGAGGATAACTAATCAAAGATATCATATTAGAGATGGACATAGATGGGGAATGTTTTGGGAGTTGAATCGTGAAACATTTCTAGGATGTAAGGGAACATTTTAGATGTTTACAAAGTTGTGGAATATTTATTTGTATAGGAATATTTTGAATATCTGAATGTTTAAGAATTTTTTGGTGTAAGATATAAACAAGAGAATTTAAAAAAAATAATATACAAGATATAGGAAAATTGTAGTCACAAAAACATCCATCAAAGGAAGGAACAATGGTGGGTGCAAGGACTCAATAGAGAATAGGAAATGTGAAAGGGGTTCCATACATGAGAAAATGAGGAAGTCAGGGAGTACCATTCAACAACACATTGGAATTGGAAAAATACCTTATCTTATAACAATGATTTTGGATTTAAAGGGAATAAATTAGGGAATGTAAATAGGAATGGTTAGGAACTCAAGTGAGTTATAAAATACATATACGCCAAAAAATCATGACGTTTAATATTTTAGCATTTCACTAGCAAAGAGATTTTGAGACAAACCATTCTACAACCTTGATTGGCTCCTATTGAATTTTTATTTAGATTCACCTATTGTACCTATTTAATCATAATACAATCAAGTTGGTAATAGCTATTGTACCTAACATACCCACTTTTCTCATAGGGAAATTGGGACCCACTTTTTTAGATTATTATCTTTATTTTAAGTCCCCTCTTCTATATGTTTATGCAAATTTTGGGAAAAGATCATGATTTGTCCTCTTATACTTTGGCAAGATGGCATTGATATTATGTTTTCATAGACTAAATCTTTTGTTCTATCAATTTTGTTACTTAGAGCTAATTGTTATGGATTTATGTTTTCATGGGCTAATTTTGATATACTCTTGGGGCTTATTCTTTTGGGGCTTATGCAATTTGCATTTTTGGACTTATTGCTTCAGACTTATCTTATTGGTCTTTATTAAGATTTTTATCAGGCATGAATTCTTATGAGATTTTTAGCCACAGACTTATCTTTATCAAAAAAAATATTGCAAACATTTTATCTAAAACAATTCCTTTAATAGAATTAGTTTATAGGATTTTTTCCATGATCATTTTTCTTAATGAAATTTGCTTACCCTTCAGCTTTTTAGATTGCCCTTTGGCATTCATGAAGCAGATCCTTCAAAAAATTTATCACATATGAATTCCCTATGAAGTGGACCCTTTGAATTTTCATCAAATAGAAATTACCCTTTGACATTTCAAAATAACCCTTAGACATTCTGAAATTATGCTTTGAAAATTTTGAAATACCCTTCGACCTTATGAACCTACCCTTTGGGCTTTGTGCAACATGTCCTTTGGCCTTTTTGTTGTGGCTATTTTTCCCAATAGAATTCTTTCAAACCTTTTACAATTGCCCTTTATCCCATTCACACTTTTCTTTTGGTACCTTTTTCCTACACATTTCCTTCGATACTTTCATCCTACACCTTTGCCTTTTTGAAGCTTTCCTTTAGACATATTATTCAAGACACTTTCTCTAAGCCAATTGAACTTCTTTGATCATTTCATCTGAGAGAATTGGGTCTTCAAGAGAATTGTTGTGGATATTTTTTCCAAAATAATTCCCCTGATGGAATTCTTTTGGGACTTTTGAAATGACCCTTTACCTCTGACTTACCCTTCAGAAGTTTTGTTAAGGACACATATTCCTTTGGACTTTATAAACATATCCTTCAGCCTTTTTGAAAGTTCCCTTTAAGACTTTTGTGGTTACCCTTCAATAATTTTGTAAGGGCTCTTTCCCATCAAAATGTACCCTACAAAGTAGACCTTTTGGCTATTTTCACCACGAAATAGACCCTTCAACCCTTTTGAGCATGCCCTTTAGGAATTTTGTCTCAAGATTTTTTCCCTTTAAGCCTATCCTTTAGGAATTTTGTCCCAAGCTAATTACTTTGGGCTTTGTGTTTTGAAAAATTTATTGGACACAAAAGGCTTGAAACAATTCCCCCAAGTGTACATGACTTTTAGATTCTCTAAACTGACCCTTTGGACATTTTTAAAAAGACCCCTTGATCCTTTTTAAAGTAACCACTTAGCCTTCAATATTTTATCCTATGCCCTTTTCCCTTTAAGACTTACCCTTCAGGACTTTTGTCCTAGGCCTTTTACCCTTCAACCAATTCCTTTAGATATTTTATCTAAAACATCATGCCCATCGACCCTTTTGTGACCATCCCTTCAAAAATTTCTTCAGACATTTTGTCTGATGAAATTAGGGTCCTAGTAATAGAAAGCCCATGACAATTCTCCCAAAACAATTCCCCCATAATAATTACCCCAAAAAAAATACTTGAATAATAAGTGGCACCTTTGCTTAAGGAGAATTTCATTATGTTTTGAGCTTAATTGAATATTTTAGCCCAGGATGAAATCATATTTTATTAATACTAAAAGCTTAGGCTAAAATATTTGTGTAGGGTCCTTTATACATATTTTCCAAAAGTATTATGGTAAGTAATTTTTTGCTTATGTTTGTAGGTGCAGGGAATCTTGAAGAAATGACACATGTCAAGTTAATTAGATTAAATGTGACAGTTGCATGGACATCATTTGACAGTCATGAGGACATCATTTGATGGTCATACAAACATCAAATTTAACCTTATCAATGAATAATTTACATAATTAAATTTGATAGTCATGTAAACATCATTTGATGATCATAAAGACATCAGTTGATGGTCACGCAACATCAAATTTAACCTCATAAAGTACCCATTTAGATTCAAATATAGATCCTATAGCATCAAATGACATGAGAGTGAGTTGAAATGTCAAAGCTCCATGAGAGTGATAAGTATCACCATCATGGGAGCCCATATCATAAATCCAATGACTTACAGGAAGAAATAGGGAGTCCAATACATATAATTTAGAATCCCTAAGTAATTTCCAAGTGGCACACATATGAAGTAGAACAAAATGAGGATGTGACAAGTTTCAATCTCGTAGGAGTCAATGAGTCAAAGTGCTATGATTTATGAACTGCATTAACTTGGGAATAGGTAAATCAATAATGCGAGTCCTAGGTGGACTTTTCAAATATCCAGACTCAATTAAGTGTTAACACATGTCACATTTCAAAAGCTAGTAATAGATAGAACATGAATATATGTAGACTGTGCTATATTTATCAACAAAAATTGAGAATCATAATTAAGACCAAGAATATGAACATGCATGTGAGTAAGTAGTGATGATATGGTAATAGAACAAGAGAAGGCATAATTTATATATCATTTTTTTGAGTTAAGACTCTGTATATCATTTCAAAGGAATAATTTATAAAACATGGGTAAACATGCAACACACCATTCAAGCCAGTCACAACTAATAATAGTGTCCTTATTTTAAAAAAAATCATTATAAAGTAGTGCATATCTGAGTTCCATTTGAAGGTGGCTAATCTAAAATATCAATAGGTTGTTCCCACAACCTATAAAAGAAGGCATGTACTATTTTGTAAAAATGGCACGTATATTTGAATTTTGCATATAGTTTAAACTATAATTGTAAAAAATTACCCCTATCTTTATACACATGCACATATCACATAGCTTTGGTAAAAGGCTAATTTAAAATAATAACTATAAATAGACTTTTATTCAATTTTAGACCATAGTTACAACTCATGTTCTGACTACCACATGTAATGACCTTGTATGAACTTGGAGGATGAGGTGACCCCTTCCCCAAGTCTATATAAAAATTTGTAATCCAACTTGGATTTTTTATTAGAGAATTTTTGAATATAAGAGCAACATCAATTTTTATCATCAACGAATGTGTTTGTGTATTTTATTTCCAATTTTTGTGTAATTAGTTATTAATTTCTTTGTTTGTATATTTTAATAATCTTTAGTGTGCAAAATATATGAATAGATTCTTGATTATTTTGATTGATGTACTAATCTATAGATGTGCAACAACTATTGAAAGATTGGTAAATATATTGGTTAAGATGATCAAGTTCAAATTGATTCATAATTTTAATTATGCATGAGTGCTTTCTTAGATGTATTTTTATGTGTGTGTACAATAACTACCTTAGATACTTTCCTAGCCTGAGCCATAATCTCCTAATTAAAGGTGTGCAATAGCTGCCCTAAAGAGATCAACCTTTGTCTGAGGCTTGTGAATTTATTGTATCTTTATCTCCCTTAGACTTCTTAGTCATGTTTGATTATGTGTGTGAAAATTACGCTAGCAATAAGCATAGGTTTTGAGAGCACTTATCATTTTAGAAACTAGCTAGGGAAGTAGTTCCTAAAAACCACTAAAGCTTTCTTTTTTTCCTTACTTTTCCCTCATTTTTGAGTTTTTTTTGAGACCTGACCACTATAGATTAGAATCCAACCACCCATCTAATTCACATAGAGATTCACAATCCTTTATGAACCAAACCTCCATCCAAAAAACCTTGTGAACAACCTACATGCCCTATAAGCTATTCCATCAATAGGTTGTAACTGCATACCTAAAAATCATGCCCTGGAGTGGAGTTTACCTCCATTTAGATCCTCAAATGTTAGAGGCTACCTCATTATAGTTATGGTGTGCATAAAACTTGCACCAATATTTAATTGGCACTAGAAGGAGGGCTATCACCTTTGATTGTACTAAAAGTTTTGAGAATGGATTTGATTGACAAAGGACCCATAAATATCCAAGTATCCAACATAATTTCCTTGATGACCCATTCAAATACCTTCCTAGGTTCTATTATAATCACCTAAAATCTATTAAAGGACATCTTACTATTTACACATATGCTCTACATGATACAGATGTAAAATTTAAGGATGTAATCTATAGGTTGTTCCCTTTCACATTAGGAGAAGAGATGCATGATTGGCTTGTAGTGTTGGCACCTAGATATATTACTATTTGGAATGATCTTAATGAATTTTTTTTGATATTATTGGGTCTAAATATTGATGCTCATGATTTAAAAAATAATTTAACACCTTCTATGAGGTTATTTGTAGGTATGCTGGATATAAATTGTATAGAAGCCATCCAAAGAGAAAGTTTTTTACCGTGCCCACACTAGAATATAGTGGAAGGGTCTAATTTTAATCTAGGCACTATACACAAGGAAGAAGAGATCCCAAATAGAGAGGATGATTGGATCATAAAAGAGGGAAAAGAGCATATTACAACCATCAATGAATAAATTTTAATGTTATAGGAGAAATTGAGATACCATCAACAACAAGAAGAATCTATCAAGTTAGGAGAATTAGATCATGTTGATTCCATCCCTGTATTTAATGAGATAATTGAAGAAGGATAATGATAGTGAGGAAAGTGTAAATTTAAAAGAACATTATCAACCTTTGTAGAATCTCTATGAGATAAAATATACCCAGGTAGAAGATCAATTTCTTTGCCTTGAAAAAGAATATATTAGCTCTAAAGATGGTGTTGATGACTCTTGTGACTACTGGTTTACATCAGAATCTCTATCATAAGACTCATTTAATGATTGTATCCTAGTTTGTTCTCCTCTAATCATGCAAGCTCCAATGTTGAGATTTTAGATTATGTTATCCCTAAGGTAGGTATGTATTTTTATCATGAGGTAAATGAAAAAGGTATGTTGGTTTCCCCAAATAATTATAATTCTATTTATGAGTTCATTCTCAATGGAATTAATTCACATAGATACTCATGCCTTGATTTGATAGATGCTAAATTCAATTTTTTTCCTAAATCTAATGTGCAGTCCACTATGGTTGATTATATGATTGACTAGGAACCCCAGTGTGTGTGGACATTAACATTATTTGGAATTGAAGCAAAAACCATTGATTACACATATAATTCCCATAAAGTTTTATATCTTTTAGAGTATAACTATTTAAAATAAGTGGGTTACTTAGATGATAATTAGAGTTTCAATTCAAAAGAATAGTAGAAAAAAGATCAACAACATGCATTGGATAAGATTATCCCTATGGAATTAATAGTTAATTAATATCTCACTCTTAAAATTAGAAATAGCGAACCCCAATTAAATGAAAATTTTATTCATGTTTTGGAAAGTCAAGAGCTAATTCATTCAAATATTGAAGGTCACACTCAAATTGAGAGTTTAGATAAAGTTTTTGAGGAATATGTTGTTCATGATTATACTTATTATTATGAATCTATCTTTGAGGACCTTTCCCATAATGAGTTCACATAGGATGATGACTTTCAAGACTGCAGGTCAGATCTAATATCCATCTCAGTAGGTACTTTTGAGGATTGTTTGTCTAAATTAGGTTCTCCTAAATACATGAGTAATATTGGTGAGATTTTAGAACATATGTATCACAGGGAAGAGTCATTTATTTATTGTGTCTATGACATCCCAATGAGTAACCTTGATTTTTTGTTCTACAATATGAAGGAAAGTCTCAAAATTCTACTGAAGAATACAAGGATGACCCTGCCCATCTCAAAACTTTAATGGGGAAAACCTTGTTATTACCAAAGAGTGAGAAGCATATGAAACAGAGTTTCCAAATCCATCCCTCATATTATTTGGGTTTTATTTAGAGTAGGAGTAAGTTAGGTTTCTTGTTTTTTGTCATTTATTTTCATTAGATTAATCTTTCCTGCTTTTAGTATTTTGCTTTCATAGATTAGCTTCTTGTTTTCTAGATTAGATTTTAGTACTTTCTTAGATTAGTTGTTATTTGATTTATTTGATGATCATAATTATATTTTATCTAACTATAACCAAGTTAAAATCCAAACCAAATGATCTTATGACTTGTAGAAAAGGGGGAAAATTAAAATCCTAACACTTTGGGACTAGTTTACAGAATAGGCATATATCTGCATTTTTTGAGTCTTTAGGATGAAGGTAGGTAATCATGGATTATTTTGAATGATGTCATAATTGAAATTTTTTACCAGGCATGTGGAATTTGATCTCAAATTACTTCATACAAATTTAGAAAGTTTTCTTATTTTATTGGATCAAATGTACTTATCACATTAAATACCTGTTGGAAGTGATAATTTTGGGTATAGGTGTAGTTGGTAGGGATGTTATAGTAATGATTTATTTTATAATTACCAGATCACTAGGGGTTTAAATCCTCTTTCAAAATAAGAAAAAAATAATAAATAACCAATGGGTTCAAAAGAGCAAAAGAAAATTAAAAGGCTCGCATGATGAAATAAGGTCAATGTACCATGTATCATGATCAAAATAAAATAATAGAATGCAAAGAGAAGGAGCCCAAGGTATCTATGTAAGGGTTATGGACACCTAGCTAGTAGTAGATCAATGCTTGAGATTCCCTTATTTTTGAGCTTTAATAGGTATTGGAATAAAACCTACAACCTCATCAAAGCCTTTGAAAAACTCATTAAAGTAGGGGTTAAATAAATTACACCTATGACACACACAAATCTAAGAAATTAGAAGGCAAACATGTTGTGAAAATTAACTTATGAGTCTCTTTCATGTTTTTGATTTAAGTATTCTTTTGTTGCACACTTCATGATTGATTTGAGATTAAAAACTAGAGTTTTGGGTTCTTGAATACTCAAGAGTATTCCCTTTATGAGTTGCTATTTGTTGTACCTAACACACCCCCTTTTCCCATAGGGAAATGGGGACCCAATTTTTCATATTATTGTCTTGATTTTGAGCCCCCTTTTCTATATGTTTATGCAAATTTTGGGAAAAGATCATGATTTGGTCTCTTATACTTTGGCAAGATGACATTGATATTAGGTTTTCATAAACTAAATATTTTGTTCTATCAGTTTTGTTACTTCAAGCTAATTGTTTTAGACTTATGTTTTCATGGGATAAATTTTCTATCCTCTTGGGAATTATTCTTTCAGGGATTATTCAATTTGAATTTTCATACTTATTGCTTCAGACGTATCTATTAGTCTTTATTAGGATTTTTATTGTGCATGAATTCTTGTAGGCTTTTGGGTCATGAACTTATCTTTATCAGATAAATTGTTTTAGAAATTTTATCCAAAAAAATTCCTCTAATGGAATTGGTTTGTTGGATTTTTTTGTGGGAATTTTGCCTTAGTAAATTGACTTACCCTTTAGCCTTTTTAGATTTCCCTTCGGTCTTCATGAAGTAGATCCGTTAGGAATTTTGTCACATATGACTGCCTTATGAAGTGGACCCTTTGGATTGTTTCCAAATAGAAATTACCCTTAAACATTTCAAAATGACCCTTTGACATTTTGAAATTTCCCTTAAATTTTTTTGAAATTCCCTTCGACCTTCTGAACCTACCATTCAGGATTTGTGCAACATGTCCTTTGGTCTTTTTGTTGTGCCCATTTTTCTCAACAAAATTCTTTCAGACCTTTTGTAATTTCTCTTCATCCCCTAAATACTTTTGTTTTGGGACCTTTTTCTCACATATTTCCTTTGGGACTTTCATCCTACAACTTTTCCTTTTTAAACCTTTCCTTCAGATATTTTGCCCGTAGCACTTTCTCCAAGCCAATTGTATTCCTTTAGACATTTTGTTTGAGAGAATTAGGTCTTAGGGAAAATTTATATGGATATTTTATTCAAATTAATTCCCCTAATGAAATTCTTTTCAGACTTTTAAAATGAATCTTTGCCTCTGACTTACCCTTCAGAAGTTTTGTCAAGGACATATATTCCTTTAGACTTTCTAAACATAACCTTTAGCCTTTTTGAAAGTGCCCTTCGAGACTTTTATAGTTACCCATTGGGAATTTTTTAGGGGATCTTTCCCATCAAAATTCACCCTATGAAGTAGACCCTTCAGACATTTTTTCCATGAAGTAGACCTTTTGGCCCTTTTGCACATGCCCTTCAGGACTTTTGTCTTGAGATTTTTTCCCTATGATCGTATCCTTTGGGACTTTTGTTCCAGGTCAATTCCTTCAAGATTTATGTTTTGAACATTTTTTTAGACATAAAAAGACTAAAATAATTCATGCCCTTTAGAATTTACAAATCAACCCTTCAAACATTTTGAAAAAGACCCTTTGGCCATTTTTGAGGTGACTACTTACCCTTTGGGACTTTGTCTTATGCCCTTTTCCTTCCAAGACTTACCCTTCAAGATTTTTGTCCCTGAACTTTTTCCATTTAGAAAATTACTTCACACATTTTTTTAGAAACATCATTCCCATTAGCCTTTTTGTGACCATCCCTTTAAGAATTCCTTTAGACATTTTATCAAATGAAATTAGGCTCCCAACAAAAGAAATCCCATGACAATTCTCCTAAAATAATTCCATCCCAATAATTTCCCAAAAATAAATACTAAACTTCCAAATGGTACCTTTATTTAGAGAGAATTTAATTATGTTGGGAGCTTAATTCAATATTTTAGCCTAGGCCCAAATCATATTTTATTAATACTAAAACCTTACGCTGAAATATTCATGTAGGGTCCTTTATACATATTTTCCAAAAGTATTATGTTAAGTTGTTTTTTATTTGTATTTGTAGGATCAGGGAATCTTGAAGAAATGAAAAGTGCCAAGTTGATGAGATTAAATTTTATAGTCATGTAGACATCATTTAACATTCATGAGGACATCATTTAATGATTGTAAAAATGTCAAATTTAACCTCATCAATGGCTAATTTATGGAATTATATTTAACAATCATGTGGATGTCATTTGATAATCATGAGTACATGATTTGATGATTATAAAAACCTTAAATTTAACCTCATAAATCACCCATTTAGATTCAAATCAAGATCTTACAACACGTGCTTGCTTGAGCCCATTTGATCAAATGACACAAAAGTGAGTTGAAATGTCAAAGCTCTATGAGAGTGACAAGTATCACCATCATGGGAGCCTAGATCATAGATCCAATGACCAATGGGAAGAATTAGGGAGCCCAATACATAAAACTTAGAAGCCTCGAGCAACTACCAAGTGACACATATATCAATCAGAAAAAAAATGAGGACATGACAAGTTTCAAACTCATAGGAGTAAATGAGTCAAGACACTAATATCTATGAAATAAGTTAACTCAAGAATAGGTAGATCAATATTATGAGTCCTAGGTGGACTTTTCAAAGATCTAGACTCAATCAGGTGTTGACATGTGTCACATTTCAAAATCTAGTAGTAGATAGAACATAGATTTTTAGACTATGATATATTTATTGAAAAACATTAGGACTCATAGTTAATACCAAAAATATGAACACACATGTGAGTAAGTAGTGAGGATCTAGCAATAGAATAAGAGAATGCTAAAATTATATGGCATCTCAAAGGTAAATTTGGTTAGCACTATAATTTTTGTAGTTAAGAATCTATATATCCTTTCAAAGGAATAATTTATACATACATGGGTAAACATGTAACACACCATTCAAGCCAATCATAACTAAGAAAAATATCTGTGGTTTTAAAAAAAACATTGGAAAGTGGTGCATATCTGAGTTCTATTTGAAGGTGACTAATTTAAAAGATCAATAGGTTGTTCCCACAACCTCTAAAAGAGGGCATGTATAATTTTGTAAAAATGGTGTGTATATTTGATGTTTGCATATAGTTTGAACTATAATTGTAAAAAATTACCTCTATCTTTATACACATGCACATGTTTCATAGCTTTGGTAAAATGCTAATTTAATCTAATAACTGCAAGTAGACTTTTATTCAATTTTAGACCACAGTTAGAACTAATGTTCTGACTACCACATGTAATGACCTTGTATAAAATTGGAGGATGAGGCAAGCCCTTTCCCAAGTCTATATAAACAATTATAATCCAACTTGGATTTTTTGTCAGAGAATTTTTGAATACTGGATCAACATAAATTTTGATCATCAACGAATGTGTTTGTGTATTTTATTTCCAATTTTTATGTAATTAGTCATTACTTTCTTTGGTTGTATGTTTCAATAATATTTAGTGTGCAAAAGTTGTGAATATATTCTTGATTATTTTGATTGATGTACTAATCTGTAGATGTGTAAAAACTATTAAAATATTGGTAAATATACTGGTTAAGATAGTCAAGTTCAAATTGATTCATAATTTTGATTGTGCATAAGTTTTTTCTTGCATGTAGTTTTCTATGTGTGTGAAATAACTACCTTAGATACTTCACTATCCTGAACCATAATCTTCTGATTAAGGGTATGTAATAGATACCCTAAAAAGAGCAACCTTCTATCTTAAGATTTCAAATTTCTTGCGTCTTTATCTCCCTTATAATTATTAGTCATGTCTGACTATGTGTGTGTAATTGTTTCTAGCAAAAAGCATATTTTCTAAGAGCACATATCTTTTTAGAAACCAACCAAGGAAGTAGTTCCTAAAAACCACATAAGATTTCTTTTTTTCGTTACCCTTCCCTCCTTTTTTGATTTTGTTTTGAGACCTTCCTAATTTAGATTAGAATCTAATCACCCATCCAATTGACATAGATATTCATAATCCTTTACAAACCACACCTCCATCCAAAAAACCTTGTCAACAACTTACATTCCCTACCATCTATTTTATCAACATGTTGTAACAGGCCACATACCTTCAACTCATGCCCTATAGTGGAGTTTACCTCCATTGAGATCATAAAATGTTAGAGTCTACCTTGTTATGGCTATGGTGTACATAAAACCTACACCAATAATAGGAAAAAGGAATTTCCCAATCAAGGGTATAAATGAGAGAGGATTCAGAATGGAGAAGGGATGCCCCCAAGTAGGGACACTCATAGATAAGAGCTTAACAACTCAGTCATAAAAATGTTTGAGATGCATAATTTTGATTGGCTCATCTAATTCATACCCCTCTAGATTAGCCACTTTATATACTCAGCCTTAATGTTATTTTGATTTTCTTTTAACATAAGATCACTAGGTTCAAACTCTCTAGAGATAATTTGATTTTTATAACCCCAACATAGTTGATTCTGATATGAGTTGAGGTGATTAAGGGTGGCTATCCATTTCTCATCTAGAAGCTCTAGTTAAACTAGTTTGAGAACTCGATACTCTTCATAATCAAGAATTTCATAAAATGAAATAGGCAAGGAAGGTGGTTCAATATCCATTGGAAGGATTGCTTTAGATCCATAGACTAGGGAATAAGGTGTCACACCAGTGGGGGTGTAGATATTAGTGTGGTATTCCCATAAGATTTATAATATTTTCAAATGCCAATCATGGCCAAAATTATTGACAATCATTTTGATAATTTTATAAATGGTTTTATTGGATGCCTCGGCTTAGACATTACCTTGGGGGTAATAGGGAGTGAAAATTTAGTGTTTAATATGGAATTCAAAATAGAGGGATACAACATAATTATTTTAAAAGGTATTTACATTATCAAAGATGATAGTGGAAGGAATGACATAATGGAAAATGAGGTGGTTAAGTATGGATTTAGAAATCTACTTACCAGTTACATAATTGAGATGGATTATCTCTACCCATTTAGTGAAATAGTCAGTAATAGTGATGATTTATTTATGTCCATCTAAAGAGGTAGGGTTTATTTTTCCTATGAGTTCAAACCCCCATGTATAAAGGGCTAATGATTTAAAATTGGTTGAAGCATCTTTGCTAAATCATGAATAAGGTCACCATGTTTTTGACATGCCATGCATTTCTTGACATAGGCACTTATGTCTACTTCCATAGTGGGATAATAGTAACCAATACAAAGAAGATTTTTGACTAGGACCATGCCACTAGTTTTATCCCCACACATCCCTTCTTGAACTTAATCACTAAGAACTATTCTCTTAAATTCAAACAAAAAGCAGAGTTCCATCATAACCTCTATAATAGAGTGTGTTACCAAGAAAGGTATAACATGAGGTAGTTTGGATACAATATTTTATATGGTTGTGTGATATGTCAGTGGGAAGAATTTTATCATGGATATATGATTAAATGGATTTATACCAAGGGTAATTATAACTGATAATGATGCATATAATTTTTGAGTCTGAATAGTTGTGTGATTGAATGAATAGGTTTGTAATTAAAAACTAATATTATTTGACTGTAAGAGAGATTAAAATCATGGATCTTATGGTATCCACAAGATCAATGGAATTTTTGTTAGCTCAATGGACATATTAAAATTGGATTAACTCAAATATGAGCTTGATTGTATCCACCATGCCTTTGTAGGTCACAAGATTTTCATCCTTAGACTAGAATCGATCAATTTCTTGATTAATATTCTATTTTAAATCACCATCTATGAGAAAGTGATAAATATTACACTAAACTACAATATTAATCCCAATAAGTAAATCCTCATTTTTTATATATGTTATTAGTACATGGGAATCTAATGTAAAAGGCCTTAGGGATAATATATTCTTGTGGCATAATGAATAGTATCCCTACTTTATAACCATGAGATGTGAAAGAGCCATCAAAATATAGTTTACATTCTTTGGATTCATCTAAATTCATAATGGACTCATTAGGAAAGTTTATTATGATAGAATTATAATTTTAAAGATGTGTTTTAGCCAATTAATCTACTGAGACTTTCTATTTTATAGCCTTATAGTGTGTATGTTAGATATCAAACTCACTAAGAAACATCACCCATTTATCCATTTGACCAATCAATTTTTTTTATAGTAAATATTTTAAAGAATTATCTTTTCAATCAAAATGGTCTTGTTATTTATCATATAATGTTTGAGATTATGAGAAGTAAAAAATAATGCAAAATAAGATTTTTCAATTGGAGTATAATTATCCTCATAAGTGACCAGTGTTTAGCTCAAAGAATAAACAACTCATTCTTTGCCTTGATCATCTTGTTGGGCGAGGAGATCCCCCAAGGAACTTCTAGTGGTGGAGATGTATAATAAAAAAAGCTTCCCATGCATTGGTGGAATAAGTACTAGAGATTTTCCCAGGTATTTATTGAGTTGCTCAAAATCTTCTTGATAGTCATAATTCCATTGAAATGTAGTTATTTTTTTAGAAGGTGAATAAATGGGTGGAATCAATTAGTGAGATGGGAAATGAAACATCAAATAGACTAAATATATCCCTATAAGCTATGAAGTTATTTCAAATTCAAAGGAGGATGCATCTTAGTAATGGCCTAAACTTTGGCCAAATCAACCTCAATATCCTTGTGAGAAATAATTAAGCCTAATAATTTACCATATGTAACCCAAAAAACACACTTCTTAGGATTCAAAAAATTTATGTATTCATGAATATTTTCAAATGTTCTTCTTAGTAATTCAAGATATTTTTAAAGGGTTCTTGATTCACCCATAATGTCATATACATAATCTTCAACAATTTCATGCATAAGATCATGAAATATAACTATCATTACATGATGATATGTAGCACCAACATTTTTGAAGACAAACAACATGACTCGATAATAAAATATTCACCATAGATTTATGGATGTTATTTTTTGTGGATCCTTTGGAGTTATTGATTTTATTATATCTAGATAATCCATCCATAAGAGATAGCATATCGTAAACTAATTTAGAATAAAAAATCATATCTATATTAGGCAAGCGAAAGTCATCCTTTGGATAAGATTTATTAATGCTTCTAAAGTATGTACATATCCATATACCCATTGGATTTTTACTGATTGGTACAATATTAAAAATCTAGTCTGCATATGGAATAGGCTTAATAAAACCTATCACAATCAACTTTTATAATTCCGTTTTGACCAGGATAGAAATTTGAAGATGCATCTTCCATAGTTTTGCTTAATAGGCTTAGCATCTGGGTGCATGACCAAATGATACATAACTAAAGAATGATCTAAACCTAATATATCAAGTAAGCCTAGGAAAATATATCAATGAATTTTATTAGAATAGAAATAACCAATTCACATTCCTCTAGAGTGTGAGACACACTGAGTTTGATCATCTTATGATCATCATGTGTGCCAATATTCACTTATATAGTATCTTACACAACAAGAGTTGAACCATATTCTAGAATTATGAGCAAGGAAGGTAAATGACCTTCTAGATCTAAATGTGGGATATTAAACCCACCATGTAAGAAGAATTAGAATAATTCATAATAGTTAATGGCTAATGAGAAACTAGATGTGGATTTTCGAAGATCATTTTCTCAAATGTTTTAGGGTCATTAGGATTGATTTATACTCCAAATAACAAGCATGGACTTGTGTAATCTTGGGATTCCTATGAATGAGAGTGAACTTCTCCATCTAAAGGCACCTAAATAGGTTTTCACCAATATACTTGTCATTTTATTTACTATTTTCCTAATCCAAAAGCACCTTAGAGAGGTTTTCACTTAAGCATATCTCTATTTTATGTTTATTTTTATTGTGATAAGGAATTTTACCTACACCCTAAATTAGGCCTTAGGTATAAAGTATAGATAAATCTTTACTTTTGGTCACCCATCAGTAAACTTTCTCTTAAACCTAGAAATTTTGAAATGCCTTCTTTATTTGGAAACACATCAAGTGTGATAACTTTGTCTTGATGGTCCCAACCAATGAGGTCAATATAATGAAGAGTAAGGAGAACTATTAGAATAATTAAAATGGTGATAATGTAATGAGAATAAAATATATTAGTGTTGGAAAGCTCATCATAAATGCTATAAAAGGACTCTATGTTACTTCAAGGAATATCGTCATTAAACGTAGATGTTGAATCACTTTCAGAATGTGAGAAGACAACCTTAGGAAATTTGTATCCATGAACTTGTTGATTTATGTGCTTATTGAGAATAATAGGATATAATCTACCTTATTCCTTTGCTCCCAAGCCTTTTCCTTTATAATCTTGATCAAGAATTAATTCATTTGGGATGGGGTGCTTTTTGCTTTGAACAAGGAGCAAAACCCTCAAGATAAAAACATGACTCATATATTATTTTTAGATATTATTGATTAAATGCCTTGCCTAGGATAAATGGTATATTTCCTTTTGGGTGATATTCTACCTCCTTTTTACACCATTTCTTCTTGGGCCTATAATGGGATTTGGGTGATCTAGGGAGTTTGAAAATATGAAAATTATTTTCTATACTGTATATGCCAATACCCTTATCATGAATGTTGTAAGGAGAGGAAATTAGTTGGTAAATATATGATTTGGAAGAGGAATTTATGGTACTAAGATCTAGATAATTTAATTTAGGTGGATCAAACAACACTTGATTATCCTTTTTGATAACATTCTCAACACTATGACAATAAGTGCATTGTTAACCCTGTTCTTCCAAATGTTTAAAATATTGATAAGGTTGTAGATCCTTGGGGATAATGAAAATATTTTATAATGGGTAAATTTTATGCATTAATTTAGTGTGGAGGGAACTGTATATATTCCTAAATCCTTGGGTGTCCAAGGAGGATATTATATGGCAAGTCAATATAATTAGCATGGTATAGGGTAATATAAATGATAGGCCCAACCTAGATGGGTAATAAAACTATACACGTTGAATTCCTTTCCATATAATCATATATTTTAATGGTGATGGTCTCATTCTTCAAATCTATTGTAGTGTATCCTAGATGCAAGAGTAATTTCAATGAAATAATATTGAGGCAAGAACCATTATCTATGAGTACCTGATTGATATTATGATGGGTAATGGTAACTTCAATATACAAGGAATTTGTATGTGAATATCTAAGGGCTGAAATATCACTCTGATCAAATGTAAGCTATGGTCTAGGATATAAATGTCCTACCAACTCATGGAATTTATTAAGTACAATATTATTAGGAACTTTATATTGGCTCAAAATATCATATAAAATATCTTTATGGAGTTGAGATGAACATAAAATATCTGATATGTAAATGCACATTAGTGTCTTATTCAATTGATCCACAAGATCATATGGCTTTATGACCAAATGTGAATATTTGGATTTGGATTATTTTTGAATAGGATTATAATCAAAAGGTGGATTGGGATTATTAGGAGGAGATATAGGAACTTGAAGGTTAATTTTAGGGTGTTGAGTTATAACAACAAAATCTTGATAAAGAATAAGAAAATGGGAATTAGATAAATAATAAACAAGTCTTGGGATGATAACTATTTGATGAGGATTACATAGAGGAAGAACTCCCAAAATAAATGAACATGATCCTAGAATGGAAGGATTTGTTTGTAGGGAATTTTTGGAATAATAACAGGTATTGATTATGATTATGGCCACATGATACATCCCACCACATTGTAATCATAAGGAATAACATGATAATCAAAATTTCTTACCTAGGAACCCTTATTTTGATTACAATTATAATCATGTTTATGCTTTCATTACTCATTCTGATTAGTATTATGATTAGGAAATGGGTATATAAAGAACCCCATGTTCTAATTAGAATGGGACGGTGCATTGATTAATCCAATCTCCCCTCTTTCTAGCATGTCTTGGATAAGAGGTCTAACTTTCATACATCTATGAATATATTGACCTTTTACATAATGGTACTCACAATAATCATTGTCACAATACCATTCAATTTTAGGTTGAATTTATTAAAATGGTTTGGTATTAGGCCAAGTAATAATATATATAGTGAGTAGCTTATAAAATATTACCTTAGTATGCTCTCAAAGATTAACAAATGCTCTTATATTAAACTAATTCCTTGGAGGAGGTGACTTATGCAAAGCAAGTGGTTATGGCATAGGATCCTTCTACTTTGGTGATAACTACACCATGTGAACATGCCTTGATTCTATTACTCCATTACCAACCACATTCTTATTATGATTTAAGGTTTTAGGATTCTTTGTCACACTCATTGGATTTGAGGTTGAAGTATGATTCTTATTTTGGGTTTGAGTTTGTTTTTAAAATTGAGTGTGTGAATAAATTTTGATTAATCATTTATCAATAAGGTCCTTTTCTATTTTTACACCTTTATTAATGAATTCATCAAAAAATTAGGACAATGTAGTATAAGGTTAAGATATTATTTTGAATTCACATTATTTATTAATATGTTTACTAATTCTTTGTCAGAACATAATGTGGAAACCTATTGGCCAATGCTCTCCACCATTAAAGATAAGTAACAAAACTCTCTCTACCTAATTATTTGATATTTCACAAGTCAACCATGGTCAACTCATGTTTTATATTATATGAAAAATTCCTAATAAATGTCTATAATAAATCATCAAATTATTTGACATAACCCTTTAGGAGATGCATAAAACACTCCAAAGATGACCTAGCCAAACTCCATGAAAATAAGTGAAACATGAAATTGGTGTTATAACTTAATTCTTGGAAAGCAATAAAAAACTCATTTAGGTGCTCCCTTGGATCACCTTTTCCTTTATACTTGTAAAATGTAGGGATATCAAAATGAGATTGAAAAGGTGTCTATAATATGTTATCATCAAATGGATATGAGCATATGCGATCTATATTGTATTTTTGGCCCTAATTTCCTTCTTGCAATCCTTAAATTACATCCTTGATAGCCTACCATTCCTATGAAAAAGAGGTATTTTGGGATGCAGTCGGGGTATTGAAAGGCTAAGAATGAATTTGTGTTAACTAGATTTATGGGAATAATAATTTTTTTACTAACCTATTAGGATTATTAGTCTTTTTTTTAAGATTAAATTGGTTATGATGGACTTGGTGTTGATTGGGATTTGAATATGGAATGTAAACTCATTATTGAGTATGAGGAAGAAGTTGTCTTTAAGTGAGGAGTTATTATTTCTTGGTGGGAATTTATTATTGATTATAAGTACCTTGTTGTCTAGATAGAACTCATTGTTGTGTACTATACAAGACCTAATAGGTATTGGATAGGACTTGATTAGATTTATAAGGGTTGTGTTGGGGTGGATGTGATTTGGATGGGACACTATGTGTCTCAGTAGATACTTATTGGGAATGATTTGGATTCGATAGTTGTTGAAGGGGGATTTATTTAGGTGAGATTGTGAGGGTGGGATTAATAATAAATTTATGGGGATTAGGAAATAATTATTGTGGATTATCAAAAACCTATTTTAAGGAATTTATGGGTATATTTTTATTGGGATATGTGGATGTCTCTAGAGTATGTAATAGATAAACTAATGAATATTTAACCTAATGCTTAAGAGTTTGATTGAACTCTATAAGTGGATTATAAAAAATTAGAGTAGTAACTAATAAGTGGAAATATCAATCAACATTTGACTAGCTTGTTATAATTGGGATACAATGATAGGTGAAAATTAGGGTGGGGAAATAAGTCTTTCATTCTCTTTCTATATGTTTTTGGGAATTATGATGTTTGAATAATTAGTGGACCATGGTTAGAAGAGGGTAAATCCCCAGTCCACTCTATGACTTGTAAAATATTATGTGGTTGATATCTATAAATATTATTAAAGTTATATATAGGATAATTAGGGGGAAATTTAACAACCATATATAATAATCACAATAAATATTCTTCTCTTTTCTCAAACAAGTCTTGCTCAAATAGATATTGAGATGAGTCATAACTAGGTGGCACATCTTAATACTTAGGTTGATGGACCTCCATATCACGTGAGTTCATATAATCATGTTGATCATGTGGAGAATCTAGTTGGTAAGTTAATGGATTTATATAGTCCTATTTTTTTTGTGTCCAATCATCATCATAAGTAGTGTTGTAAGCCATGCCACTTCTCATGTATCGAGGCATGTTGTATATTGTTGCAAACCAAGTGATTTGACTTGAATTCAAGTTTTTTCAAAGGTCAAATTTGGATAACTAACTAAATATGGTTTAATTATCCTAAGGTTTTTCAAGTGTAAGACCCATTTAAATTATAGTAGAATGATTTAATTAAAAATCAATTCAAGGCTAATATCTAAGTGTGCATATCTAGGTCACAAATGTTTTGACAAATTTTTAGATGAAGTTTAAACTTGGATTGAAATAAGATTATACTATTTGATTTTATTTGAAAAACTAGAATGTTAGAATGTAAGGATAAAATGTTTTTGACATGTAAACTTGAACTTGGAATTGACTCACACGTGAACATGAATTGACACGTGATTTGGAAATGAAAAGAGAATGATTTAACTTGAACTGGTTTGACTTGAAATTGAGAGTTGGTATTGAGACTAGAATTTGACTTTGTTCTTGAAGTGGTTTTTAAATGGGAAATTTTAAATTTGATTGGATTTGGTCCGAATTCAAATGGACAACATAACTATATGATTTTAGATAAGAGGGGTATGTGTTTAGATAAATTTTGACATGAGATCTAGAAGGGAATAATTTTTTACTAAAAAATTGGGTATAGAGCCTCTTTGTGAAGGTAGGTATTTTAATATATGATAATTTTTTGATGTAATATCCAAGTAATCAAACATTCAAGCTTACAACCCTAATTTAGGTATTGACATGGGAGTACTATACATTCATCGATTCTTTTAATATACTCAACTGGAGATAGAATTATAAATTTTAAGATTATTTAATTAATTAATTTAGTTATTGATGGTGTTTTAATCCCACCCTTCTCTAAAAAGGTTCACATGTGAAAGACATCTTTAGGTGTTGTTTCCTTTGAAACCTATGCTGATGAATGTTTTATGGGCAAAAGGTCTTATTTTAATTTTTTTGTGGGATTAATAGATGGTCCTAATATACCTTACAATACATGGGATGAAAAAACAATTAATTAGATGTCTAGACTTAACAGATTATTTGTGGAGGGTTTCATCCCTTTGTGACAACTTCATCTATAAGATTTTATTGAAGTGCTATCAAAAAAATCAAGCTCTGAGGGACATTTTAGCTAAATAACAATTGATGTAGCCTTAATTTATATAACCCTCTAAATAAATGGGGTTGGTAAGAATGTTGGGTAATGACATCCCATCCATCATTCCCTAAGGACTTTCAAGAAGATGTTGAAACCCACTCTACCCCATGCAACCAAAATAAAAATAGGGAAATACACATTTGTTTCTAATTCATATAACCCCAAAAATGGGAAAGAAAAGATAATACACCAAATGTTATTTTAGATAAATAAGAAGATCGAGTAATCTATATGTTTTTTGGTCACCTAGGATCCCTAAAGGGGGTGATGGGATAACATAGACATAATAGTTTTCACAAACAAGAAAGATATAAATAATAATTAAGCAAATGACAAAAAATTAAGTTTCTTTAGAGCACTAAATGAAGTGTTAAATTTTTTATTAAACACCAAATGGAAATACGAGTAAAAACATTCTTTGTTTAACACTAAATCCACTTATTTATCTAATGAAACCTACAACAAACAAGTTACGAGTTTCAAATGTGGTCTTTAGCAAATGAAACTGATGGAAAACAAGTTAGTTTTTCAATATGTTCTCTTCAATTGGTAGCCTAAAATAAAATAAATTAGTATTATTATATATTCTATTTTATGAAAAAACCTATGAAATATTAAGCAAATCTAACTACATAATCTAAAAATTCATGAGAATACACATGGTTTTAAAAAAATCATAAAAATTGGAATCGAGATGACCCCAAACAAGCATCTAAAAGTTGGGTTATGGGACTAAAGTCCAAGCCATGGATTATTAGGTACAATTACAACTTGAAGTGAATATAGGTTATAGGTTTATATTTAAGGTTATGGAATATATAGTTTATGAGAAAACATGGAAAACCTTGCATAGTTTTGTGAATTTATGCTTGAAACAACTCCAATATTCAGAGAAAAAAGTCATAATAACTTCTAAAAATGATTGTGGGGTGCATGGTGTAGACACCTAAATCTGGCCACAACTGGATTCTGACTGGACTTAAGATTGATTTCTACCAACCATTGTAAATTAAGCCTATGAATCATTGAATGTCCCAAATTTACTTTCTTATTATTCATCAAAGCTTAGAATCATGTTGAGACATCCCTAATTGGGGTATTATATTGTATGAAATAATAACCTCTCATGGATTCATCCCTAGTCACCTTGTAGCATCACAACTATCACTTTGGCTATGGACCTATCAAGTATGACACTTGAACAAATATCAAATATTGAAAAAGCTAAAATTCTAATAATAATTAATCATCTAATTAAATAAGATTAAATGCTTAGTTGAATTATCCATTTTAAATTAATGAATATCTAAAAAATGAAATTCTAAAATTTAAAATATCCAAGCCTTCATCATTGCCTTTATGAGTTGTAAATCTCTTTGAAAATATCCTAAAATATCTGATTTGAGAGCCATGCCTAGTAATTGTTAATAATAATTACTTGAAAACTATTAAATAAACTAGAGTTAGTTTTAACTCACCTAAGTTTAGTTTGAACCCATTCCGAGCCTAAACTCAACCTTAACTCATCTTGGGTGAGAGTTAATTCCTGAGGCTATAAATATAAAGCAATGCCTCTTCATTTTTAAGCTTGGATATTGTAGAGTTATTATGTAATATTTAATTCATAAAACTCATCCAAGTAGTCTTACCGTTCCCAAATCTTAATCCAAGTAACATCAAAGCCAAGGTGACACGGAGAGAAGGAGCCAAATAACCTCCATTGTCAAAGACTTCTTGATGCACAAGCCGAGAAAGACATTAAACAAATCCATTTAGAGCTCAAAATAAGGTAAAAGAGTTGTGTCTTTTATGTTTTTATTATGCTTTCATTTAGTTTTTGTTACATAATCTCTCTTTCATGTCTAGGCTAGAGGTGTTTAGGAATTTAGTGTGTTCATTTAATTTATTTTATGAGACTAACACAAGACTAACCTCCCCTCTATGTTGAATCTTTTTTCACATAATGGCATGCCTTGTGGGATGTTAAACATCCCATATAACCAAGGATATTAATATGATACTTTTAGTTTTTCTAGTAGATGCTTAAAAATCTTCAAGTTTCTAGTTCATTTTTTGCATCTTTCTATTTTTATCAACTCATAGGTTACAAGGATCAAAACCATTTTATTTCAAAATTAACAATGATCAACGTCAATTTTCTAGATTGAAATTGATTAATATAATTAACTATGATCCCTATGTAAAAATTAGAGCATGACAAAGACATAACTAACTCAATTTTTCTTGATCTTTCTATCTTCATCCTGTGTTTAAGAACTTGTGTATTATTTATTTAACCATCTTCTCATAAGATCTAATGAGGTGTTTTGGATTTTGAGCTCATTTTTTTAATTGACCTTTCTATCAAAATAAACCTATGTTTTTATATGTTTATAGGAAATGTAGATGATATTCAAGATCAACATTAATCTTTATGGATTGACATTGATCCCTATGTGGATTGACAATGATCTATCTCTGAGACAAAAAACAAAAAATCCAGAGAGTTAATTTTGAAATGTTATTTTCTCACTTAACTTTGATCTTATAAGAAGGAAAAATCTCTAATAATTTGTAGGTACTAAGGTGTAAATAAATCAAAGCTAAAACATGGTTAAATCTTACACACTTTGTCTTTGGTGCTTACAAAAAAACTTAGTTATTTTTCATACCTTAGTTGTTTTTGAAGTTTTTTGTAATTTTTTTTCAAACAAACAAATGCCAAGGGGCTCAAACTTCACTATATACTTCATTTTGGTGCAATAAAATGAAATTTCACATTAGTTACATACTATTAAGAATTGTTTGTTTTATGATTTTTTGTTGAAAGTGTTTTATTTATCAAGATGAGTGACACATGTATGCTCTCCCCCCATCCCCTTTAGGGAACATGAGTGATAAAAAAATTCTCATTCTTTGCCTTTATCACTTTAGTCCAAAAATGTGGAAAGAAAGTCACTAATTCCCTTCCAAAATCCATATGATTTGGGTGAATCTAAAATGACCATAAAGTCTTTTCACTTATTTTTTTATGCATTTTGGCTTTGAGTGGGAGTTAATCACCTCCTCACAAGTTATTTAGGGAAGTATTAACCCAATAATTCATCTCTCGACATAATTTTAACCCCACTCTATGCTAGGGTATATAAATTGAGGGTGACCTTATGGGATGATTGTTTTGAGTGGTTAAAACAACTTCATTAGTGGTACTCAACTTTAGAATGTATGGGCAACTCAAACATCAAACTACACTGAGCAAGTGACAGATGTAGTGGTTGTGAAAAGGATAAGACCTTTTCACAATAAGTTGGTAATATGAATTTAAATGGTGTGATTGTGCCCTATTTTTTTCCACATATATAGGAACATATAAAAATGAATAAAAAATTTATGGTTTAGAAAACCCCACTTGCCATAGACATACTATTGATGCAGGACAAGTAGTCTGATGTTTTATGTCACAATACAAAATCTTGAGAAAAGAGGTAGCCTCAAACCCTAATTTTCATGAACTTTTACTTTTTTGATTAAAAATTAAAATAATCTAAAGATTGAGTATATGGATAGAATTCGATAGTGTTATGCAGTCTTGTTAGTTTTAGGATTTAGGACATTACACTTGGTGTTTTTGTCATTTTATCCTTTCTTGCATGGTCTTGAGTCTAAAACTATTTATTTATATTAAAAAATAAAAATGAGTCTTGTTTATACATCACTCCTTTGTTTGAGGAGGAATTACACCACCCATTTGATATCATACCTTTTCCTTATCCTTTTGACAAATATTTTTTGTGTGTCACTTGATTGAAAAGGGTGTCATTACACTGCCTAATTCATTCCAAGATTTTATGCATTGGAGTCTTGAAACAAACCTTTTATCACATATTTAGAGCATGAAAACATTGTTACAATACTGAAATAATTTCATAGACTTATTTCCTTATGTCCAAATTTGAGACTTTAAAACTAAAAGCATGTGTGCCTTTTGGATCTATGCCTAGTACAATCATGTTGTTCATCTTTGCTTAGCTCGTTGTCTATTTTAAGAATTCTAGTTTTATAATTTGAGTTAAAAATTAGATTTGAAAAGTTTAGATCTAAACATTGATTAATTTTTGCCTATAGATCATGTAATTTTGGCATAGACATTGATCTTTCACTTTTGGGTTGTGTAACTTAGGTTAATTCTTTATTCAATTTGAAAACTATTTTTTGTGCATAGATTTGGAGTAGTATAAATTTCATATGCCTAGAGTCTATTTATTTTTTCCAAATGACCAAGTTCATGTTAAATCTAAATTCCTAATTTATGATAAAGTGTTTTAGATTTGTTATATTAAATATCTTACCTTTTAGACCTTGTTTTGTTTAAAGTCTAGCTTTTGTGCCTTTTCCAAAAAACCTATCAATACCTATTTTGAGCCTAGCTTTTGTGCCTTATTTTCTAAAAGACCTAAAAAAATTTATTTTATTTAGATTAGAATTTTTTGAAAGACTTTGTTCCTAGAGTTTGGAATTTTGGTTTCTATTCACCCACTTGGCCTTTTTGTGTAAGACATTTGACATTATGAAATTAGATTATTTTAGACCAAGTTTTTTCACAAACCATTTTGGAGATACAACTCAAGTTTTTAGACCAAGTTAGACTATGTTTGGACCATTTGTCCTTTGGACCTTATTTTTCATAGTTTGTAGAACACTAAGCCTTTTTATAAAATAATCATCATTGATTTGAATATGTCTTGTTACACTCATAGCGGATCCATGTACAATTTAGGTTATGATAACATAGTCACACAAGATGAATTTATTTAAGACCCCTATGGTTATGTTTTGATTTGTGAGATAGATCCATATCCTCCTTATAATACTCAATTTGGAAAACAATGTCAAGATCATTAAGATTAGTATGTAGTGATACCTTCATTGGGATAATTAGTGTACTAGGTTCACCCTTTGATGGATAATATTACTCAATCTCCCACCTATACTATTAACCCCCCTTTAGTATACACGAGCCACTAATCTCCACAGTGTCCAAGGATTACCATTCCAAGCCTTTATATTTTGTGACATGATAGTAACCAAACTTTACAAATCCCTACCATTACCATTCTAAGACCTCATCCTTTAGTTTGTGATAGTAACCAACCTTTGTAATTTCCTACCATTATTATCCCAATACCTCATCCTTTAGCTCATGACAACAACTAAGCTTTACAACACCTTACCATTACTATTATAAGACCTCATACTTTGGATCATAATAAAAAAAATTATTTAAAATGCCTTATTATCACCATTATAGGCCCTTACAAGTGTAGTAGCTAATTATCCAAACAAAGTTATGTAATTACAACTAGACGAGTCACAGTTCCCATCCTTGGTCAGTAACTAGCCTTTGTAAAGCCCATATTAGATGAGACTATTTACAAAGAGACAATTATCCAACCATAATACATTATTCATCATTTCCAACCATCCCCCACTTTATTAAATTGATGCCAGTCTTTGAGCCACAACAGAGCCGATCAATACCTCTCTAATAGAACCAATCACTCAAAGACCAAGATGTGTTTAAAACTAGTATTTTACAACTACTTGTAAATAAATTCTAATAGAAACCAACCAATATACAATGTTTTTTCTGAAATAACTATTTATGATGAGTCAACTTATGATGAATCAATTGGTAATACTACCCATATTGTCAAGGAGTCTCACTTTGATAATCCAATCTTTGTTGAGTCACTTCTTCATGATTATAATCACATTTGGGAAAATCATTATCTTGACCATTTCCCTATTTTTAAATAGCATCCATTTGACAAGACAGTCTCTATGGAGTTGTCTCTTGACATTTTTCCACTCATTGAGGAGTCTCACTTTGACAAACCAGTCTCTATGGAGTCCATTATGCCATCATAGGCTATTACTTGTCTAATACCAAACATTCAACAAGACATTATTGTATCATCATCCACACTAGATGAAGAATAAACATTGAATTTAGGTTCTATTCTTAAACCAACATCAAATTTAACATTAAAATTAGAATCAATGTCAGTCTCAACGTTAGATTTTAAGTCCTTTGGGTCAGACTCAGCTTTAGAATTAGAATATGTTCATGGATGTTACAACATTGGTTATGCATGCCTTGAAAATAAATTTGAATATATTTGTGATCCTTCCATAGTTTTTGAGGATGATTAATTCAACATCAACACAAGTTATCTTGGTGTCTTCTAATGTGATTGTGTTGCCTCTTCCCATTCCATTACCATTCCACATGCCATTAACACTAGCCAACATAGCCATTATATTAACATTTCACCTCCCACAAGTGTCGATTGGGACCGATATAATCATAATTTGTTGAAATACATCCATGGAGACATATTAGTTGTAGAATATCAAGGGGACCAAGAAAAAATTCATACAAAAGAAGAACAATCTCCTAGTGAAACCTTCTTGGAGGTGCTATAGGGAAATCAAAGTCCAAAATCAACATCTTATAGTGAAACCTTTTTAAGGTGCTAAAAGACAATCAAATTTACAAGTCAAAATTCCTTAGTGAAACCTTTTATAGGTGCTATGGGATAATCAATAAAAATTTATTGGTGAAAACCTCATCAAGATGCCAATAGTTGAACACAATAGTTCTTTACTGCTTGATGAAGATATTATCAAAAATATCATCAATACAACTTCTAATCTATAGAATAATCAGATGGTAGCTATTCTTAGGCCCAAAAAATAGAAAAATATGATGGTCCTATTGAGATAATATTTAAAAGTCTTCAACTCCACCATAATAAAAATTATGTCAAATCCAAAATCAACAACATTTTTTGTGCCTAAAAATCATGATCTTGATTTGTTTCCCAATCATTATACATTCCATTATGTTCCATCTCTCCATCACCAAATCAAACCTATTATCCAATATTTATTCATATTTACCATCCATGGCCACACTTTCCTTTAAAAAATCTAAAAATACATCTTGTCTCAAAGTTTTAAGGAAACATAAGCAATGACCAATGAAGTTCATAACATTATTAGAGTCCAAATTTGTAGCAAATTCTTGACAAAGTAGCTATTTAGAAGAGGTTTGGGCTAGCAATTTATATAATTGATTATTCTAGTTGTATCATATGCTGATCAATATTTGTATCTCCGCATCAGTAAGAACAAAAAAACATTTACCTTGCTACAAATATTTCCCTTATCTTTTCCATTTTCCATTAATCTTGTCATTATTTCATACCTTTCCTTTTACCTTACCTTATCACTTGGGGGAAATACTATTACAATTATATCCAATTATCATGACATCACCATCCTTGAATAATTATATACCACATACTATCCTACTATACCTTCACTTTTAACCAAACTTGTTTTTGTCTACCCTACCTAACCCTTTTGACCTTGGTTCCATTGATTCTTTTGACACCTTTTATTTGTGGATTCTGATCCAGTTTCAAAAGTTTTAGAATTATGTTTTCAAATAGAAGTATATGAAAGTAGTATGATAGTGGATCTTGTAATTACATATTTTATTTATGCTTGAATGGTGCCATTGATTATAACTACCTTTGGGAAAATTAGTATTTCACCTTGTGTTACTAATTATAACTATTTATTGGCAAATTAGTATCACTAGCGTATGCCATTATTTCCTAATTATAATTTCCTATGATAAAAATAGGAGAAATACATTTACCATGAATTATTATATCACATTTCCATTAATATTATCATTTGCCTTACTATTTTCATAAATTCATGAGCTTGTTGTTACCTAGTCAGATCTCACCACCTTTTATGTGGGAATAACTATTGTGACTTGAGGTTCACATGGGACTATGTAGGTTATGATTGATTAACATTAAGGTTAGCTGAATCGCCATTTTCTATACACTCTCTCTATTTTGTGAGAAACCTAAGATAATGGTATCACCATTTTATGAGTGGTATCTTGTCAATCTCTAATGAGTTAAGGTACCCCAAATAGTTCCAAAAAATCCTAAGAATTTCAAAAATCCAAAAACATTTGTCTTGTTTAAACCTATTCAGTCATCATCAATCTGACCTATTGGGGTAAATCTATTATTTGTTCTAATCCATTCCACTTCCATTAGGGGTGTGACCTTACCTTTTCATGTATCCTTGCTTGGGGGCACTTCCTATTTATCCTTTCATTGAGCCTTCACACATAGATATTGACTTAGTTAATGTCAAGATGCTTTTTATTTCTTTTACTTTCTATCTTTCTATGTATTTGTTTACTTAGTTGTTTGTTTGTTTGCTTTCCTATTTGTTTTCTTTCATTATTGTGCCTTGACTCAGTCAATGTGTGTTCATTGGGTGATTCCTTGTGCATTATTCTTGATTCCATCCATATTCATACATCAACATTATCATAATGGTCTTTATCATTGATACATTAATTTTGATTGAGTATTAGATCATGTGTCAGTCTTTATGCATATTTTAGATACATTCTCATGGTGTTTTATATAATGATGCATACCATCACATTTTATTAAAAAATCAGCTCAAGAAATCATACAAGCAATGGAGCCATAAAAACTTCTCCTCAGAATACTTGGTAAATCCTCCCACTTACCTTTATCAAATCAACCCCTTGACCATTATAATTTTATAAATGATAATAAGGATGTGCATATTTACATTAGAAGGTACAATCAAATCATTCACATAGCTCATTTCTTATTCTTGTAATCATCTCTCTCATCACTTTGTGCATCCTCATGTGCCTGGTTTTTTGTGGCTTATTCAGTCATTAAAACATCACACCTATGTTTACACCCACTCATATTTAATCTATGCAATATATTATATCCTTGAGTTATGATTACTAGTATACCCTACTAGGGCATAACCAAAAATCATTATTCAATTGAGGTCATCTTAATGATTATAACCACTTGTGGGAAAATCATTATTTTGACTCATCCATCCTATTGGGGCATGTGCTTGTGCTACTAATTATAAATACCTTTGGTTAAATTAGTCTCTCAACATTTGTTACTAATTATAACCACTTTTGGGAAAATTAGTACTCTTTAAATCAATACATGCAAGCATTCTATTGATTAGATTAATCTCACCCATGGGTTAATTTTAGTCTTCTTGCTTATTTTCAAGGGACCATCCATCAATCATGTGTAGGCCACTCCCTTGAGGGGGCATCATTATAGGCTTCCCAAACATTTTTTGGGGCATCTTATTCAACCATTATCATATTTCCTTTGTAATAAAATTTTTCATTCTTTGAGAATATTTTATTATGCCTACATCTTTTAATACCTTCCCAAATAGGGGAAAACTATAGACACCTAAATTTGGCCACAATTGGATTTTGACTTAACTTCAGATTTATTCCTACCAACCATTGTAAATTAAGTCTAACAATCACTAAACATACCAAATTTGGTTTTGCATTATTCATCAAATCTTAGAATCATGTTGAGACATCCCTATTTGGGGTATTCTATTGTATGAAACAATAACCTCATATAGATTCATCCCTAATCACCTTGCAACATCATAACTATCAATTTAGCCTATGGACTTATTAAGTGGGACACTTGAGTAAATATAAAATCTTAAAAGAGTTAAAATGCTAATAATAGGATTAAATGCTTAGTTAAATTATCCATTTAAAATTGATGAATATCTAAAAAAGGAAATTCTAAAATTCAAAATATCTAAGACTTCATCATTACCTTTATGAGTTATCAAGCTCTTTGAAAATATCCTAAAATATCTGATTTGAGAGCCATGTCTAGTAATTGTAAATCATAATTACTTGACAACTATTAACTTAACTAGAGTTAGTTTTAACTCACCTAATTTTATTTTAAACCCATTCTAAGCCTAAACTCAACCTTAACTCATCTTAGGTGAGATTTAATTCCTAAGGCTATAAATACAAGGCCATACCACATCATTTCTAATCTTGGATATTTTAGAATTATTATGTAGGATTTGCTCCATAATACTCATGTAAGTAGTGTTACCATGCCCAAATTTTATTCCAAGAAACATCAAAGCCAAGGTGACAAAGAGAGAAGGATCTAAGCAACCTCCATTGTCAAAGACTTCTTGATGCACAAGCCAATCATGCCATTCAACAAAGCCATTTAAAGCTCCAAGGAAGGTAAAAGAGTTGTGTTTTTTATGTTTTTTTATGCTTTCATTTTGTTTCATTACATAATATATCCCTAGTGTCTAGTCTATAGGTGTTAGTAATTTAGCGTGTTCATTTCAATTGTTTTATGAGTCTAACAAAAGACTAACCTCCCCTCTATGTTAAATATGTGTTCACACATTATCCCATCGGTCATGTCATATGTATCCATATAAGTATAAAAGTTTAGTATTTCAATCATTATTGAAAGTATCAAAATCAAATTATTTAAATAATAACCTTAATCCTAGGAACTTGTGATCCAAAGGTAATGATGAAAGAAAACCATATATGAAGATAAAAGGCATATAAAGTATACCTTCCTTTATGGATTCTTCACCTTGTTAGATTTTAGTATCAATAGGTGTTTGGCAATGTCATTTTTAAAGAGTGGAACATCTCCCTTTGAGAACTAGAGGAATAATTGATAACAATAGTGTTGATGATAACTTTAAGAATAGTTGATAAAAAGTAGATTTGATGCATAGGGAACCTATGAGAATTGATAGGGCTTCACTATAAATGTTGAGCATAAAATATGAAGAGGGGTGCCCTTTTATTTATAGGCAAGGTGAATGAATTTGAGCCCTCCATATTTCCTTCAAGATGGATGGTGGAGAATGCACCCTCAAAATATCTCCAAAGGAGGCAACATGAGCCCCCATCTTGCATGAAATATGGAGGGTGGATAATGACATTCAAAATATCTCAAAGAAAATAAATGTGATCCATCCATCTTGCATACAATATGGAGGTCTTAAAATGGTCCTCTAAATATCTTAATATATGAAACATTATCCCTCCATCTTGCTTCCAAGATGAAGTGTTGAGAATAATCCTTCACAATTTGATTTTAATAATGAAGGTGGGCTCATAAAAGGATATGCCATGGCATCTTGAGTTATTTTGGAAGGGGAGATGCTATTTTAATGAGGTGGAAAATGTAAGAACAAGTAATTTGAATGAAATTATAATTCCAAATCCATGGAATTATAATTAGAGATAAGATTAATTAAATAAATCAAAAGAATAATTTAATTAATACAATGTGATATGAATTTAGAATATTTAATTATGATAAGAAGGAATGATTAATTGGCCATAGAAATGGAACTGACTAATGATGATTATAATTAGGACTAGTAAGATGAATTTCCCCAATTAAGGATGCCCCAAAGTGAATTCAAATTTGTAGATTGGATGTACAGAGGAATTTAGGATGAATAGATGATAGTAGACTAGTTTGTGTATAATTTGTGAGAAGTCATTCTGTTTTGAAATTTTGACACATAACATGATTAAAATGGAGTGGCTACAACATGTCAAATATTTGATGTAATAATAATGTAAATATTATGAGATAGATCAATTCATATATAATCAATGCAATGTAACTTGGTTTGATCAATGAAAATAATCATAAACATATAAAACATGTAAAATATAAATATGCCTCCAATGAACATGACCCAAATATATGAAGGTAATAGTGGGTCTAGGAAAGTCTCACATATCTGTATCCATGTCATATAAAACATGTATGTCCTACATTTCACTCATGTATATATTGAAATGCATGTGTATAAAAACTCAATATAGAATGTATTATATATTATAATCCTTAATTAAATCATGTAAACAAACATCAAATGTCATGTATAGGTATTAATTTTTAATTTTTTTAAAATACATATATAGTTTTAATATATTCTCAATATGTTATAAAATTATATAATTCCAACTATTGACCATTTTTACCATAGGCCAAAATGGGTCAACCCTCTATAGTCAGAATCTTGTATAGGGGATTTTTATAATGTCATAGGGTATGATTGTAGTTAATTTGATGTCATATCATATGGAATTATAGATTTGGTCATTGTCTAGCCTAGTCCTTCTGTCATTTAGTGTCTTAGAGGTCATTTTAGGGTCATATATGCAAGTGGCAGGTTTTTAAGGATCCAAACATTCCTTCATGATGATCAATGCAATTTAATATCAAATAAAAGTCCACACAGCCTAAGAAAATCATTTGGAGCTACAAAATTTCATGAACTAGTTTTGTGAAGCCAAACCATCATCAGGATGTTATGAAGAACTAGAATGGGTAGCTTGCTTGTGCAAATTATAAATATGCTAAAAAATCCTTGCATGACCATAAAACCATACATGATTAATTTACTTAGTGACAATACCATTATTTAAAAGTTTTAGATCTTAGTTAGTCTTCTATCTAAATTATGTGGCCCATTATTTACAAGTTCCAATTTGAATTATGTGGCCCATGAAGAAAGGGACTCTATTGTAGATGATGACACTTATTCCAAACTTGAGGATATTTTAGATTTGTTTCTTGATGAATATAGAACTAATAATTATGAGCATGATCCCAATGATTTTGTGGAGGAAAATAATTTAGGATTTCATTGTATACATGAATAAGGAATGTTAACCCTCTACTTGCCAAGGAAGAGGGTGAAGATTAAATGACTCTTGAAGATGACACTCATGAGGTGAATGAAAATGACTTGTGGAAAAAGTTTGATTTTATATGTCATGAGATTGATTAGCTCGGTAAGGTTACTCCTCCTCCCAAGAAGTCTACATCTGATTTAGAAAATTATTCTAAAAATAATGTTGATGACTGCCTCAATAAACATGGATAAAGGTCTCATGTTGTGAATGAAGAGGAACTATGGCAAAATCTCAATTCCATAAGGAAAGAGTTTGACAAGTTGGGTAAGTATCTTTTTTATCTAAGAGATTTTATGTCAAATGACAAGGTTGCTAATGATACTAAGGATCATGTTGACAAGTATTCCATAAAGCATAAAGATGAAGGTCATTCACTTGATCAAGAATCTTCTATCATAAAGCAATCTAATGATGCTAGTGTCTAAGAGATTATAGACATGGAAAGTGAGGGAAAATTAGAAGTTATTAAACCTAAATAAAATTCAAGAGACCCACATAATATTGAGCCATATCCAAAGTTATTGGATCATGAAGAAGAAGAGCTTGATGCTTCCAAACATAAAGTATAATCTATCAAGGAGAAAAGAAAGGTTGAGAGGACTGTCATATTTTCAGACTTGTGTATTAAGGGCCAAGTACATGAGAATGTGGAAAAAGAGTTTTCCATGGAGGATAATGAAAAAGATTGGGTGGACCATTCAGATCCCCTTGATGAGCTTGAAGAACTTGCAATTAAATAAAGACCTAATCTTATGGAAGACACTATAGAAACCAAAAAGGAAAGCCTTGTTCAACCACCATTGGAGGTCATAGTTGAGGAGCCATATGAGAAATTTGAAGCTATTTGGATGAAATAAGAGTTCATTTCCATATTTATCCTATATGGAGCTTCTTGGTTCTTCTCATTTAACTTCATACCAATAGAGTTGACAAACACCATGAAAAATATAGAGGCATCAATGTCAAGGATCAAAAGGCTACATGTATTATTCAAACCTTCATGTCATAAATAAAGAGAGTTTTAAGACTTCTCCTTTAATCCTATAGGAAGTTTTCATCTTAGTTTAGTTAGTACTTAAGTTAGTTTGTTTAGTTTTGACGTGTGTTTGTTTAGTTATTTGTGTTGTGTTCCATAAGTGCTCATAAAGCACAATTGTGTTTTTGCTTAAGTTTATTATTTTGTGTGTTGCTTATTTTTATTTCCTTATGTTTCATATGTTATTCAAGGTATTTTATGTGTCAAACCTAATGTACATGTGACTCTATATCCTAATGGATAGGATTAGGCAATTGGTCATGGCATAGCAAGTATGCCTTCCTTAGGAAATTTCCAAGAATGTTGACTATTTTTACCACAAGCTATAATGGGTCAACCCCCTATAGTCAAAATATTATATATGGGTTTTTTTATAATGTCATAGGTTATCATTTTAGTTCATTTGATGTCATTTAATATGCCATTCTAGCTTTGGTCATAGTCTAGCTTAGTCTTTGTGTCATTTGGTATGTTAGAGGTCATTTTAGGGTCATATATGTAAGTGATAGGTTTTCAAGGATAAAAATAGGTCTTCATGGTGATAAAATAAATTTAAGATTAAATATTCCACATAGGCCTCAAAAAATCATTTGAAGTTATAAAATTTCATGAATGAGCTTTGTGAAGCTAGACCATCATCAAGATGTCATGAAGAACCAGATTAGGTAACTTGCTTATGCAATTTATAAATATTATTAGAAAGAATCACATGAACATCAGAATATAAATGATCAATTTCATTAGTGCCAAGACAATTATCTAAAATTTTCATATCTTTATGAGTTTTCTATCTCAAGATCTAACCCTTCAAAGTTCAACTTACTGAGTTTAAGGGGTAAGGTTATCCAAGACGTCACGCGGGAACTAATGGACCAATTTATTTCAAATTTTATAAATGTGCTCAAAAATATTTTTGAGCCAAAATATTGTATCACCATGGAGTTATTCATGGCAGGAACATATCCTAAAAGTTCCATGTATGTGCAAGCTTTCTAGCTCAATTTATGGAGCTTCAAAGTGGAACTTGAAAACTAAGACATCTATGTGAGCATCAATTTTAAGCTATATAAAGTAACAATTTGAGTTAAAAAACCCTTAATGAGTTCAAATTTTATCAATATCAAACAATCTTCATGAGATCGCATATTGACACATGAGATCTAATGGTTTGTGCTTGGGTCAAACTAGTCAAAAGGTCCCTATGTTAAAAGTTGTAAAAGGATATAAGTTGGACAAGATCTGACAGTGTGGGTTCATCAAGTTGAGATCCAATTATTAATGTTCACTAACAAGGATGTGGGTCCAAGCTAGATCAATAATCAACACTACTTCATACATTATGATTTAATGGTACAAGATGAGTCAAAAGGTCAAAGAGCTTGAAAGGCCACCATGTGGCATAAGAACGTAAAGTAGTAGACTGAAAACAAGATCCTGAGATCAATGCATGATTGACACATGGTGTAATAAAGTAAATAAAAATAATAATAACATATATTGAGCATAAATATAGGTCTACCAAGTGGCACCAACTTGGATAGAGTTGATAAGTCAAGGGTAGGATTGATGGCTCTCACTCAATTATACTGGTTAAGATCAATGGTGTATAGATTGGTTAAAATGTCAATAGATTGAGTTAGATTTCAAAAACTAATGAAATTAAAGGTTGAGAAGCTAAGGGATTTCTTAGAGATCAAACACATGACCAAGGTCAAAGTAGGGCAAGATTTTCAAAGGAAACATGGTACTATTGAAGCTTGATCGAATACCATGAAAAAGATGTAGTGATGTAGCTAAGGTGATCATGAATATAAAGAGACCACCATGAAATATTAATATGGACCTCTGGCTCAATGGTTTGTGTAATTCAATATTCATTCTATGACTATGTTCACTATTGTTATAAGGACCTATGTACATGATGTGTTCTCCATTTCTATGGATGTTTAAAAGCAAAAATTGGTCTATTTGGACCTAGTAGGAAAACCAATAGTCTAAAATTGGTTTTCCATCTATTGTGGACCTATGAATATGGGGATAAGTTTGAGCATGATCCAATTTGGACAAGATATATCATTCAAAAGGATGTCATAAAGACACACATGTAGACTCCAATGGCTTCATTGTCAGAATTAGCTCCATGAAAGGGACCCTTCTCTCTAGTTTTATACACCACAATAAATTAGTTAGGATAAGTTAAAATAATACAAATCTCTAATATATTTATCATATGGTTGTAAATACATTATTGCTAGGACCCAACTCAAAATAATGTGATCCCATCATTGCAACCATCAGGGAGAATCAATGAAGGAGTAATCTAATTATGCAACTAGTTGAAGTGACTTAGATCAATCAAGAAGCTTGTATGAGAATAATTTGTAGGGGAAATTATAACTATGGTTCAAATTAAGTTGAGATCAGTTTGATTCCCCTTTGGACTTCCTTTTCCCCACTTTTCTTTCAAATTCTATAAGTAGCTTCCATTTTAGCCTTTGTAAAAAAATTATGCTCCATGTATGGCAAAGCCCTATGGGAATAATGTCATATTTTAACTTTGAACATTAATTTAGATTTAATTTCAAGTTATTAAACACTTGTCTAAGTGTGCAAGTGATGTATGGTGATGCAAAGTGATAATTATCTATCCTTTCTTCCTTTATCCTTTCATGTTTGTGCAATAGTTCTTATTCTAACAGGTCATATGAAGTGTTGTCAAGTGTATGAGCCTATATTTTAAGTGTATAATGAGCCTTAGTGTATAAAACTAGCCTATGGTTCACTTGTCTTGGATAACTCTCATGCATCTCACCTCCATATTGAAATACTCATGTTAGAATCTAGAGAATTTAGAAGTTATTTTGTGTGCCTTGTTTCTTAGTGCAAGAAAGTATGATGGTCATATGGAAGACATATTAGTGTATCACCCCCTTAGATTAGGTTCATTTCATGAAATTTATAACTCTTTTCCCCATAAGTAACTAGTTAAGTAGGTGTGAGCATTCCAAGATACATTTAGGGAGATAGCCCTTAAATCTAGAGGATCACTTCCACTATAGGTACACCCACATACCTGTAAGTGTTTTCATGTTGCTTAAATCTATAAGAAGCTTGAACAACTTCTTCTAAGGTGAAAGGTTTGGTGACAACACCAACTAATGATGCCCTAAAGGGATGCTCATTTTTAGGTCACGTGTCAAAATATGGTAATTTTACCCTTCTTGATTGAGTTGTAACATGTGTATCCAAGTTAGAGCCTGAGAAATATTATTATGTTAAGTGATATTCATCATGGGCACCATCAAACATATGATTTTGTGTATGTTTCAAAACTCTATGAGCCATAACACAATGTGGAATATAATGCATATTAGTATAATGTGCTTGTGTTTTCTAAATAGCACATGGAAAAATATGTAAGACAAGTCTAACACATTATGGAGTGGATAATGGATCATATGAGTCTTGAATATATATCTAATGTAATATATATTGTAATTATAGTCATCTAGAAAAATTAACTATATTCCTATAAATTTTATATGTAAGATAGACCTTATTATTTTGTATAATTTGTTGTGGTGGTGGTGGAGGAGAAATATCCTATTAAATAGGGTACTCATATGGAATACCTACAATTGTGACCACCCCATTAGCATTTATGTATTGCATATATTTATTTACTATAGATGGTACCCCACATAGTTTTTATATCCAAATTTGTCCTATCAAATTTTCAAATATTTTAATACTTTTAAACACTAGAAATAAAGTAGCCACTATAATAGGGCCTACTTAAATAGCAACACAATGTTGCCTAGAGTAAATTATAATCTTTCATTGAATCCCTTAACTAGTCTTGATGTCATTTGTATATCATTTTATGATTATTAATAAGTGTCATTGTGAAAATATTTTTGATTAGAATTTTTTACACCATGATAATGTGTAGAGGTTGTCAATATATATATGTATATAAATAGTGCTTGATTTGAACCTTCATATTAAAAAATATCATGGTATTTAAATGTGATAGTATGTCTCTCTAGGCATATAATGTGAAGTGTGTTAATTATTCCCTTTAAGGAATTTGATTCCCAAGTTCTATAATAATACGAAACTAGAGGAGGTTGTGAATTTTAGGTCATATTCACTTGAGGTAGAGAATTAGTTTATTGTGTCTCATAGTTAGGAAAATTTTCGTTGAATATGCTTTAATGTTATTCACAAAATGGATTATTTTAAAATACCTTATATTAAGGATTAATAATATGAACCAATTTTTTAGGAGGGAGAGATATAAGGTATCACTCAAGTAACTTTTGTAATACTTTGTGAGAAGGTTCTATTAAATGTGTGAATTGCTTCCATGGTGGGATAGAGAGAATATGCTAGTTTGTTGATTGTGAAACTATGTTGACTATTGCTTTTGTATCATTCCTATTATCATTTATTTTTCATTTTAAGGTTGTCTTACTTGGAGAGTTTTATCTATTAGTTATTATAGGGTTGGACCCATAATTTATATTATCCATTCCAAGAAGTTTGAATTCTCAATCCTTAACTATGTGACATAAACAATCAAATGATTGAAACTTATTAAACATGATGGATTCATGTAAATATAAGTTTGGGTTCCATGATGTGTGAAAAGCTTAGATATGTTGTAAGGGATCAACCATACCATCATACAATATAAGTTTGGGTTCCATGAAAATTATCAAAGTAGATGATATATTTAGGTCTCAATATCTAAATTACTATGTATCAATATATAAGAATCAATGGCATGGCCAACTCTAGAAGAATTTTTTTGTAACCATGTAACCATAGTTTATAAATCAAGTATTATTCACATAGTATTTTAAAGATCAAGTGTATTATGATGTGTATTATCAAGTGATACACTATGTGCAGTAACCTTACAAGGTATAAATTTATGGTGTGTATGGATACCCATAGTGATAAAATGAAAATTATGTGTTTCCCCTATACCATGGGTGGTCATCACATGTGTTACAAGAGATGATGACATAAAATTAGTCTTAGTAAGAGTCTTAACATATAATGTGGAATCAATACCTATAAAATGTGGATTGATATCTATAAATGGCTCATGTTGTATCTCCTTAGATGTGAAAACCTTAACATTCTTTTTAATTTCATCCTGACTTACATGTAAAAATGCATCTTGCAAATGTGTGTGTATGAAGATATTAACTTAATTTATCTTTACCAAAGTTATAAAATAAAATATACACATTAAATTATTATTCCATTAAAATTAAATAAAAAATCAATAACAAAATTTATAATGGGATATTTAAATATGAAACCTTAGGACAAAAAGATAAGGAAAACCTAAGGAAACTAAGGTTTGGTACACTCACTGCAAAGAATATGTTCACCAGTATATTTTTATCTATTTTTTGATCAATATGACCTTAATATGATAAAAAATATTGAATAAATCACATTTTAAAATATATATAATAATTAACTTATTATTATAGAAATCACAAAAATATAGTAACTTACTATTTATGAAAACCACCAAATATGAATGTAATTAGCTTGTTTAAGATGAATACAAGAATGTGGGAAAGTTAAATTAATCTAAAATTCACTAGAATAAACATGTACACACATAGGGATGAAAACATAGAGTCTATGTCTAATTGGATAAGTTTGTGCTAGATGGATAAGTCTACGACTGTAAAAGTGTCTTCTAAGTGTGGATATGTCATGTGTAAATTTTTCAACATGTGATAGTATCACACATTATACTTACATCTAAGATGTATTCCTATAGGTTTGGCTTCCTGAAAATCTACACAAATTTCTTTGTTTTCCTTCTCCATTATTCAAACCCTAGTTGTGCATTATAAGATAAGTATGAATTGGGATAGCATAAAAAAGGGATAGGTTGAACTAAACTTATCCACCCCAATGTGACTAAGTGTTGTCTACATATCCAATACTATAAATAGGGAATCAAACCACATGTAATCCTCCCACCTAGTTGAGTGTGTAAATATTGTGTATACTAATATGTTGTGCAATCCTGAATATGGATTTCAACACTTGATAATCTATTACTTGACCTTAAAAATAGTAATTAAAACTTATCTCAGGGCTTTCTCCTTTGAGGGATTTCATATTTTTTTTATAAGATTATCTCAATGTGTAGCTAGGACAAGAGACCTGTAAAATACTTAGACTTAATATGTTTATAAAATGAACTTTTTGGGGTAATTTCCTATAACCTATCTACAAAATGTACTGGTTGACACTGATATTTTTCATTTAAAAAACTATCCATTAAAGGGTATGGGGACAAGTCCACTCTAAGTGGACAATTTTTTAGTGGTGAATATATTTATATCATGTTGACTTATCCCAAATATTATTAAAAGCTGGATTGAGGCTAGGAGATAGTCTTAAAATGATATAAAGTAGTTTGATAATTCATGTGAATTAATAATTACATTTTGAAGGGTTAAGATTATACATCATCAAATGGCTAGGGGAAAATAATATAAGAGTCATGTATATGAAAAAATTTATGTTCATTAAGGTTAATTTAAATTACACATTTATAAGTATCTAATACAAAATATGAGTGTCTACACCTTTTCATAAGCTAACAATCTCTTATCCACTAGCACATTTGATTAGTCTAATAGTGTTACTACTTACATGAAAAATCATTTTGTGGAACCAAAATCATAATTTCATGCATATTAAATCCTCCCCTTATGGTGATGTTTACCTTTGGGTACATGCAAACCTTTTGTGTAGGTTCCTTTAATATATAATTCCCACCTTGGTGTGCAACACATATCTTTCTTGCACATTTTTCCACCATGTCCTTATTGAGGACCTTCTACTAAATATTTAGGTAATATTTCAAGTTGTGCTTCTAATTGTAGTGATGATAATTATAAAACATCATGAAATCATTCTAAAATGGTCTAATTTTCTTAACTTAAAATATGTTCCTTGAAAACTATTTACTCCTCTTCCACTTCCTCTTCTTCCATAATTCTACCCAACATAACCCCTTATGTGTTGAGTTTTTTTTTACTATGTGTTTCTAATGCAAAATTGCTTTCTACATTCAAAGAAGAAATAAGAAACTGAAAGATGGTTAAGGCTAGAAGTACCTGATATAGTCGTGCGCACCGAAATCAGACGTTGAAAGATTCTCCTCTTTTGCTGTGGAGGAATGACACCTGCGAAGAAAAAGCTAAACACAGAAAAACGTTAATAAGAGATATGGTGGGTTGTCAGGCGAACACCCGATCCCGGAAGTACGAAGACTCCCTAGAAGGATATCAACCCACTGATAAAAAAGAGTATAAAATTGGATGAAAGTAGATGATAATGACAAAAATAAATGACAGAAAATAAAAGGCGTACCTGATATGCGGCACTGTTCTGCACAGTCGCCGGCGTCGGTCTCTGTGGTGCCGGCGTCGGTTAAGGAAGGTGCCGACGTCGGTTAATGTGCCGTCGTCGGTCGGGGCAGTGACCGGCGTCGGTAGGGGCAGGTTCTGGGAAACGGTTCGGGACAGGTTCTGAGAGAGTCGGGACAGGTTCAGGGAGAGTCTGGGGGGTTTGAACAGAGTTGGGATAGGTCTGAACAGTCGGGACAGGGTCTGATATGATCAGGGTAGGGTTTGATAAGGACAGGGACGAGGTTTAGACAGAGTCGAGACTGGGTTTGATAAGGACAGGGACGAGGTCGGAACAGAGTCCGGGGGTTTGAGGACAAAGGCAGGGATAACAGAACATAAACAATAACTAAGAAAGAAAATGAAATAAACAGAACAAAGACTTACCTAGTAGAAGACCCGATGAAAGCCATGGTGTGCAGATTAGTTGATGTCGTAGTGTCGATGATTGCTCGGAGTTCGCAGGTTCGTGGAGGAATTCGCAGGTTGGTTGCTCAGCGTTTGGTTGATCAGCGTTCGGGGATCCGGTTCGAATGGCTGGCGGAGGTTGATGAAGGCGGGGGACGGGGACGGTTCCAGAAACGGTTTGTCAACCGTTTCGAGAAATCGAATGGTAACTGATAACGGACAAGGGGAAGGTGACCGACGTCGACAGGATTGCCGACGTCGGCCGATAGGTGACCGACGTCGGCGACATCGGTCGGGTAAAGACCATCGTCGGCAGATGCATAATGGGGATAGAGTCTACCTTTCGCTCTGTGCTCCTCTTTACATGCTGCCAGGGTCAATGCTGGTGAAACAAGTGATCGGCAAGGGTTCAATAGGCGAAGAAGAAAGAAGATGAGGAATGACCAGGGGAGTCGACACGATTTCGGTGTCTACATTTGCCCCTTTTTGTCTTGTTGGTTGTTCTGGACGAACTGCAAGACAAAAATAGGAGTGAGTGCCCCAGGTGAGGGATAAGGTTGATTTCGTCTTGTTGGTTGTTCAAATGAACTGCAAGACAAAAATAGGAAGCAAAATGCCCCGAGTAAGGATGAGGTATTCCCCCTCAAAGCAGGAGTCGAGGAAAGGGAACCGGGAATCGGGTGCTGATTTGATAAAGAGTGGATGAAAAAAGGGGTGAGGGTGAACGCTGCAAAAGTCGTGATTGCACGTATACCACTACACGAGATGGTCAGGCCAAAGTGTCACAGGTCAAGGGTCGAGGAGTGCCAAAATTAAAGTAACCGGGCCCCAGCATTTAGTCGTCTGCTGATCGGGTCACTCAATCTAAGCTGAAGCTCCAAATGGTTCGTCGCGTTCCAGGTATCCCGGGCTCAGGAAGTGCTCCTAGAAACGCGAAAAAGTCACAAGTATTGTGGATCAACTGGTGTGCGATCCTATACTTGTGAGGGTCTAAAAAAAGGTCTACGCACAATTCTGCTAACCAGTCATGAGGTAGCATACATGCAAAAACAACCAAGGCAACAGCGTCTTGGAAGTGGTCGAGGGTGGAGGAGATAGGCATGATCTCCAATGGTTAGTGGTCGATGGAAGGATGAATGGACGAAAGGATGAAAGGATGCGGCCGAGCTAACCCCAGAAGACCCCATGTCAACTGAGTGCTGCCTACATAGCCCTGGTGATAGGGCCTCAGGCCGATGTAGTTCTCCCTAGAAGGGAGGAAGGGTCAAAGGGATGGTGAGGAAAAAAAAAAGATGTTGCAGCCTTTTCCAAATGGTGTATTCTGCAACATTGGTTGAGGGGTTTTTCATCCCTAGCAATATTCCATTTGCGTGATGGATGTATGCTAAAAATGAATTGAGGTCTATTTATGCTTCAGCAAGTATTGGTTTATGCTTAACATAAATTGGGGCGAGTCGATAGTTTCCATGTGTATTGGTGTCCATAGAAACTAGGGTGAATAGGTAAGGTTGTGTTGATGGTCTGAAAAGAGAGTTGAGCTGAGTTGATCGACAAGTGATGAAGGTGAATGTGACCAAAGGGTAGAAGAAGATGAAAGGCAAATTGCTCTTTCATTGACAAGGACCAAAAAGATGGCATAGATAGGGGTTATGAGAACCAAGAGCCCCATTTATGCGTGACGTCGTTGACCATAGTTATGTTAGAGCGGTAATCGAATCACTTAGACATTAAAGTGAGCTCGAAGTCCCTTGAGTAGGTAATAGGAGGAGGAAAGAGGGTAACCCGTTTTAAGAGCAGAGATAACTTTGCCCCTTTGTATAGGAGACCCTGAGACAACCACAAGCCAAGTCCGTGACTCGTTTTTTTTTTTTTTTTTTTTGAGAGGCAGACTGATCGACGCGGGAAGCCTGCATAGAGATGTCATTTGCTTGGTGGTCAGGTTGTGAAGCTGATCAATGCGGGAAGCTTCTAAAATAAGTTGCTGTTTATTGCCAGAGTAGTCATAGCCATCCTTCGAGGGAGTGGTCTATATTTTTGTGTAATAAAAAGGCTTTTGAATAGCTGTCCTTCGAGGGAGCAGTCTATTTATTACAGCAATGATAGTACAGCTGTCCTTCGAGGGAGCAGTCTATTTTTTTTGTTTGATTTTGATATGGATATAGTGACCACGGATATGTTTTGACATCTTGATTTGTTTTGATAGAAATGGAGTCATGGACAAGACTGTAGAAAGTCAAGGGCTCCCTTTTAGTAGGACAAAGTATCCAAACATCATAAAAGGGTTATAGGAGTTGTTAAGAGGAATAGGGTTGAAAGGAAGTAGGATAAAGAGGACGGGGATTGCTCAAGGGACGAGCTCAAGTTAAGTGTCAAGTGGACGAATACTCGACTAGCAGTAGAATGGTCGCAGATGCAACGCATTAAGAGGCTCAGGTTCTGGGCGTCCATCAAGAGAAGACAGACGGTAAGTCCCTGATCCATACTTGTGCGTGATAATAAAGGGTCCGAGCCAATTAGGAGCAAACTTGCCTCGTTTACTTCGCTCCATATTGGTCACGTGTTGATTCTCTTTGAGGACGAGGTCTCCGATGTTGAAATCTCATTCTCGCAGATTTTTGTCATAGGTGCGCTTGATGCGATGTTGATAGACATGGAGATGATTAAGGGCAGCAAGACGGTGTTCGTCAAGTAACTCAAGTTGAGCTAAGCGATCTTGACGAAAGTCATCGTTGGAAAGGATATCATGTAGAGAAATGCGAAGAGACGGGATCTGTACTTCGAGAGGTAAAACAGCCTCTGTTCCGTACACAAGAGAAAAAGGGGTAGCACCCGTAGAGGTTCGGATGCTAGTGCGGTAAGCCCACAAAGCGAAGGGAATGTGAATGTGCCAATCCCTGCCTGTGTTACTGACCACTTTCATGAGAATTTTGGTGAGAATTTTGTTGGAAGCCTCGGCCTGCCCATTTGCTTGTGGGTAGTAAGGCGAAGAGAAACTGAGTTTGATGCCGAAGGAGTCGCATAGCTTTTGGACAGTTTTGTTTTTGAAGGACTTGCCGTTATCAGTGATGATTTTATGAGGGACACCGAAACGACAGATGATGTGGGTGTTGATGAAGTCGATGATCTTGTCGGCTTTTGTGGAGATGAGAGGAATGGCTTCCACCCACTTGGTGAAATATTCAGTGGCTGTGATGATGGATTGATGACGAAGAGACGAATGAGGGTTAATCTCACCGATGAGATCTAAACCCCACTGAGAGAAAGGCCAGAAATCTTGAGCAACTTGCAAGGCGTGGCTGGGGAGATGAAGCAAGTTAGAGTGCTGCTGACACTTGATGCAACGCCGAACATAATCGCTACAATCTTGATGAAGGGTAGGCCAATAATAGCCCAGACGAAGGATGCGCTTGGCAACCGAATTTCCACTGAAATGCCCGCCACAAATCCCGTCGTGGACTTGCTGGATGGCGTGAGATGCTTCAGTGGAGGTGAGACAATGAAGAAGGAGGTCGTCGAAGCCTCGCTTATAGAGAAGACCCCCTAGCATGGTATAGCGAGCAGTACGCTTGATAAAAGCTCGTCGTGCATTACTAGAGAGGTTGGGAGGAATGATAGAGAGAGATAAGAAGTCCACAAGTTGCTTATACCAAGCATCTTGCGGGCTAGGGTCTATAGTGTTGACATGATGAATGTGAGGAGAGATATATGAAGGCAACGGCACACGACGCACCGTGACAAAAAGTCTGGATGCAGATGAGGAAGATGGGATATGGGAAGTGAGAGAAGCCATAGTGTCAGCAAACTTGTTCGTGGATCGAGGAACAGTCTGCAAGAGGAAATGGTCGAAAGATGCAAGGATAAGGTCAGCACGATTTTTGTACCTTTGCAAAATTTCATTTTTACAGAGGTATGAACCGTTGACCTGATTGACGACGAGCTGTGAGTCGCCGAAGATATTGATGGACTTGATGCTGAGAGAGAGAGCGGTCTGAAGTCCCAAAATTAAGGCCTCGTATTCGGCCATATTATTGGTACAATCAAAGTCGAGTTTGAAAGACAAAGGCATGGGCTCCCCTTCGAGTGGGATGAGAATGACCCCAGCACCTCCACCTAGTTGACATTTGGATCCGTCAAAGAACATAGTCATCTGATAGGTGGTGTCATCGGAGGAAAGCGCAGCGATAGACTCGTCAGGGAATACACACTGCGAAGGTTGAGTGTCAGGAAGAGGGGCATCGGCTAGTTGATCAGCGATGGTTTGCCCTTTGATAGATTTCTGCTGGATGAATTCGAGATCGAACTCAGCAAGCAGCATGAGCCACCGAGCCATACGTTGATTCTCATATGGCTTGGAGTGCATATACTTGAGAGGGTCGGTGTGGGTGATGACAAAGGTTTTGTGACTGAGAAGATAGTGGCGAAGCTTAGTAGCAGCAAAGACTAACGCCAAACAGAGTTTCTCGATATGGGTATACCGAGTTTCATAGTCGACCAGTGTTCGGCTGATATAATAAACAGCTTGCTCGCGGTGATGCTCGTCTCGGTGCGCGATCATGGCACCTAACGAATGGTGAGTGGCTGAGATATAAAGGTAGAAAGGTTGGTCGTCTCTAGGTGGAATGAGAACTGGTGGAGAGACTAAATAGCGTTTTAAGGCTTCAAAAGCCTCTTAACAGTCCTTATCCCATGTAAAAATGACGTCCTTCTTAAGGAGATGATGAAAAGGTTGGCAGCGGTCAGAAAGCTGCGAGATGAAGCGACGAATGGACTGGAGCTTGCCTTGCAAACTGCGAAGCTGCTTGAGATTGGTCGGGGGAGGCATTTCGAGGATAGCGCGAATCTTGGCGGGATCTATCTCGATGCCACGGAAAGAAATGATGAAGCCGAGAAGCTTGCCAGAGAGGACCCCAAAGACACATTTCTTGGGGTTAAGACGGACATTGTACTGAAGAAGACGAGAAAAGATGATGTTGAGAATGGTCAGATGGTCACGGCGAAATTTGGATTTGCCGAGAAGGTCATCCACATAGTCCTCCATGATTTTGTGGAGGAGATCATGGAAAATGTAAGTCATGGCACGCTGATAAGTGGCGCCTGCGTTCTTCAAGCCGAAAGGCATGACTCGATAGCAAAAGGTCCCCCATGGGGTGATGAAAGTAGTCTTGTGCTGATCTTCCGGAGCAATCAGAATTTGATTGTATCCTGAAAACCCGTCCATAAGAGATAGCATCTCATGGCCGGCCGTAAGATCAATGAGCTGGTCAATGTTAGGAAGAGGAAAGTCGTCTTTAGGACAGGCTAGATTAAGGTCATGATAGTCTGTGCAGATCCGAATCCCCCCAGTTGCCTTGGTGACTGGGACGATGTTAGAGACCCACTGTGGATAATCGATAGGCTGGATGAAGGAGACAGAAAGGAGCCGCTGAAGCTCCTCCTTGACAAGGAGGGCAACGCAAGGATGCATTTTTCGAAGCTTTTGCCTGACAGGCTTAGCCTCTGGTTTGGTGACAATGTTATGGGTAACGATGGAGGGGTCGATGCCAGGCATATCACTGTAAGTCCAGGCAAAGGCCTTGCTATGGTCGGAGAGGAACTGGGTATAGTCAAGCTGCTCCTGAGCGTCTAAAGATTGGCCGATCTTTAAGACATGAGGAACATCAGAAGAAGGAAGGTTGATGTCAATGGTTGATTCATTTAACATAACCTGGGTTTCAGAAGGAAGGGAGCACTGGATGAAAGAATCATCAGCGCCCATGTAGGAAAGAATGGCGTCATCGTCAACGCAGTGAACAGTATGAATGGTTGCCGACTCATCTTCGATCATGGTGGGAAGAATGAGAGGGAGAGACTTGGATACCCCATTGAGCTGATAAGTCAAGGGGTCCAGGCGGATAGTGTTTATGGGAAAAAAAAAACTAGGAGGAATGGAAACCACTGACTCCGTAGGTGAAGGTGGCGAAATAGGCGAATGTGGAGGAGATTGGTCGAGGATAAAGGTCTACAGGGTCTTGAGTGGGGTCGTGATATCCCAGACCATACCGTTTCTTGGCGTCGTCATCGTTGAGTGGTTGGATAGGCTGATGGGAGCCCTGCTCATAGCGTCCGAAACCAAAACCCTTCCATGCACACCTGTAAAGGTAAGTATGTGCAAAGGCGGGGTTGCCAAGAAACGAAAAATCTGATGTGAAAGGTTGGGGTGAAGAAAGAGGATTACCGTCAGTAGGAGCTTGATTAAGCCCTCCATAGACGAGGTTGGTGCGGAGGTGAGGGGGACCATAAGGTATGATCATCCCAATCCGATGGTCGTAGCTGGGGCTGTGATGAAGGCGTCCATACTCTTGCGGAGTTTGGAACATGTCTAAAGCCAGCAAGCGATACTCTCCCAATGAAAGTCTTTGGAAGACGTCTTCCATGGGGTCTGTGGTTGTCGCTTGAAGGGGAGGTGTAAGGGCGACCGCCTGTTGCGAACTGGTTGAAGCTTCCGCAGATGGAGGCGGTGCCGAGGTTGGTGGTTTGATAGGAATGAGGACATCGTTTGGACGGTAGGTGGTATTGCATGTTTTGAAAGGTGAAGGGTCAGCGGGAATGGTGTGGACTTGTCCGTCATGCTCAAACTTCACACAATGGTGCAGGGTGGAGGGGACACAGGCCATGGCGCGGATCCAGGGTCGGCCCAGCAAGATGTTGTATTGGAACTCTCCTTCGATAATGTAGAAGAGCTCCGGGACTGTGCGTGGACCAACGCGGATATGAAGGATGACGGTGCCAATGGTCGTGGCAGTAGTGTCGTTGAAAGAGCGCAAGATCGCGTCAGTTTTGGAGACGCAATTCTTGGGAAGAGCCAACTGATCAAAGGCATGAGTGGAGATGATGTTGATGCTAGCGCCCCCGTCGATCATAACGCGTTTAATGCGTGTCCGATCGATGTAGGCAGTGATGAAGAGGGCGGCATCCTGATCTTTCGTGTTGGATGTAGGAATTTCAGAATCGCTGAATGTTATGGAGGCAACAGGGGCTAAGGAGTGGACAAGGGTAGCAAGTGGCTGGGGATCCTCAGGTTGGACCTCCGCTGCCTGCAGGGCTTGGATGAGGGCCTGACGATGTTGAGGTGAGGTTTGGACTAGATCGTAGAGGGACATCTTCACAGGCGTCTGGTGAAGCTGTTTCAACATGGAGTCGTGGATTGGTCCGGAAGAGGAAGAAGAAGAAGAAGAGGGTTGAGGTGCACCAAGGATAGAAATCTTAGGCTTAGGCGGTTGAGGTGGATTGACAAAAGGGTAGGTCCAAGGAATGGCGGCTTTTTCTTTCGCCTTATCCTTTTGTGACCTAGTGGTGATGTGAATGGCATTGATTTCAAAGATGGGAGGTGAAGATGATGAAGGGGTTGTAACCGGTTGATGAGATGTGGATGGGTTTGAAGAGGTTGAAGGGTTGTGAGAAGGAGTCGGGGGGCGATCGAAAGTGTCCTCAAAGAGAAGAGTGTCTTTCTCCAGATAACGGCGAATGACAGCCTTGAGGGCATAGCAAGTCTCAGTGTCATGTCCTGGTGTACGATGATATAAACAAATCTTCGTATCGTCGAACCAGGAAGGTTTAGACCTGAGAGGTTGAAAGGGCTTGATGGGTGGAAGAGTTATGCTAGAGGTTTGCAAAAGTCGTTGCAAGATCAAAGAGTATGAGCCCACTAAAGGGTCCATGCTCATCGATGTATGCGATGTCGGTGACTTTTGCTTGGGCGAAATGGGAGGAGGTTTTTGTACCACCTTCTGGGTTGATGGTGCGATGACAGGTGGAGACGGTACACTCTTCGTGAGAGGTATCGCCCTTTTGGGAGAGGGTAGGCTAGTGGTAGGTAAAGGAAGCAAAGGAGGCAACCGGTTTTGGTTAGAGGTTGAAGCGGGAAGGATTCTGGTTAAGGTTGAAGGATGCGGGCCCAAAATGGAGGGCAATGGTGACGGAAGAGGAGGCGTTCGCCTCTGTGGTTTGGCAGTCTTTTGAGATTTGGATTGAAGACTACTATTAGTTGAAGTTTGGGTTAAGTCCACCTTCACTTGTGGATGAGTGAGGTTGGAGACGGGGTGAACGCCAAGTGATTTGATAGGTTTAGGCGGAGTAGATGAGGGTTTTGGTTTTGATGAAGTTGATGAAGATGTAGACGGTTTGGAAATAGAGATTGGATTTTTGTTGATAGTCTTAGGAGGTTCCGTCATGGGTGGATTAGCGGTATGAGATGAGAGGGCCCGGGCTTGTTGAAGAGCTGTGAGACGGTCCCACAATCCCTGATGTTCCACTTTCCTAGAAGGGAGAAGTTCGAGTCTCTCCACTAGTCGAGAAAATGGCTGAGAAGATGCGAGATGAGGTTTAGGCTCTTGAGAAGATGCCAATGGTTGTGGGACTGAAGGTAAGACGGATGTAATAGTCTCGGGTCCAAAGCATGGTGAAGTTGTGACAGGTTCATGTTTGGTTGGAGATGAAGGAGAGAGAGGTTCTTCTCTAGGTGGAGAAGAAACTGGTGAATGAAGCTCCTCAAGCGGATAAAGGGCAGGGATGATAGTGCCCTCCACTTGTGGCCGAGGAGTAGGAAAGGTTGGGTCCTCCATGGGCAGCAAGAAGGAAGATGGTGAAACTGGCGGTGCTGGTAAGGTCGAGGCGTCCTCCAAAATGAGAGAAGTTGAGGGAGAACTAGCCGGAGAAAGAGGTTCGTCCACATGTGATGGACTGATGGACGAACTCACCTCTTGGGGTTGGTTAGAAATGAGGGGCAAGACCGTATTGACTGTTCGAATATTATGTTCATGGGTATTGTCAGTCAAGGTCTGGACGTTGTTTTGGGTTGGTGGATGATTAGGGAATGGTTGTTTGAAGATATCGATACCCTGATTAGGAGGGGTGTTAGGATTGTCGAGGATGAGGTCACCCTTTTCCAACATGTCTTGAACTATGTTTTTAAGGGTTTTACAGTTGCCCGTGTCATGACCTTTAACACGGTGGTAGTGGCAGAAGTCATTCTCCCTATACCACGCAGGGATGGCGCGTGAGGGATCAAATTGTGGTGGAGGTCGGATCTGAGGGAGATTGATGGCCCCTTGTTTGACGAGTTTTTCCAGCACAGAAGCATATGATTCTCCAAGTGGAGTAAACTGTCGCTGTATGTATCTCTGCTGAAATTGACGAGTGGCGCTCATGGACGTGGATGGTTCAGATTGATTAGTTGAAGGCGAAGAAGAGGAAGATCTAACAACCACAGCATTTGCTGAAGCTTTAGATTTAGGATTGGATGAGGAGGGCTTAGAAGAAGGGTCATTGGTTTTGGAGTTGGGATTCTTACTCTGCAACTTGACTTTATTCTCCTCAACGGCACGTAACTCAAGTTTACGAGCCATCGTGAAGGCTTCGTCAAAAGTGCGGAAGGTTTGAACCCTCAAGGTAGAAGAAATATGTTTAGCACAGGCTTGAGAGAAAAGTTCAATAAGCTCAGGCTGAGGTAAAGAAAATGAAAGTTGATTGATAAGGCTCCTCCACCGAGCGACGAAATCAGCAATAGATTCATCCTCGAACTAGCGAATAGAATAGAGGTCTGTGATAGAGACCTTCTTGGTGATATTGATGGAGAAATTATCGAGGAAGAGCTGGGCCAGCTGAGTGAACGTGAGGATGGAATAGCTAGGAAGAGAGCTGTACCAGTCAAGTGCAGCACCCGAGAGAGACATGGGAAACGTGTGTAAAAGCAACGCATCGTCGTGGGCGATAAGGTAACAGGCATGTCTGAATGCCTGTAAATGTTGTTGTGGGTCTTCCTTACTCTGGAAATGAGAAAACTTAGGAAGTTCCCACTGGCTGGGATATGGTCTGATGGGGACAGAAGGATGGATGGGCTCGTTACAGATTTTTTCGTACGAGAGAGTGTTGCGTGAGCCGGTAATGGAGGTCTCTAGGTTGGACATTTTATCCATCAGCATCTTGATAATATCTACTGACGGATTGACGGGTGGAGCACCTCTTAGATTGTGAGGCACTTGAAAGAGGCTGGAAGAGGTGTACGACGTAGTCGGTTGTACCAATAAGGGCGCAACGTACGGATGACTAGTCGTAGGGACAGAAGAAGTGACTAAGGATGATTGGATGGAAGGCATGGCTAGGTTTGATGTTGTCATGGGAGGTTGGTTAGGGGTAACATGGGCTAACGGATGGGTAGCCACCCTAGTGTTGATAGGAGTAAGAGTGGGCGAAATAGAGACGACCAGGTTTTGAAAGGGGGTAGAAAGTGGTTGAGTGGACTGAGATTGATTGGGGGCCGAAACCCCGGTGAAAGTGGGCCCAACGATGGAAGGAGAGGCCACACTTGGATGGTTGGTGAAAGGTTGGTCAGTGGTTGAGGCAACAGCCTGGGTGTCTAAGGGTTGGACTACGGACGTTGTTGATACGACCGCAGTTGTGAGGAGAGAAGTCGGCATTCCATAAATTGGATTGCCAAAGGGGTCTCGCGTTTGGCTATTCGTGAGATAGTGTTGCAGGGCTTTGGTGTTGAGGTCCAAGAATCGTGTGAAGTCTTGGTCCCCTTCTGGAATAATAGGCGTTTGGGACGGAGATGGTCTGGTAGGAGTTCTTTCGGTTTCCGAGTTGAACTCCATTGTAGGATTGGTTGTAGGCGGGGTAGATGGAAGAGGATGATGCCTCGCGTGATCGACTAGAGCCTTGGCTTGGCTACGAGTCAGAACCATTCAAGACAAGGAAGAACGTCCTCACAAGCTCAAACAAGCAGATAAGAACCAAAAAGATGAAGACACAAACAGATCCTAAAACCCTAGAAGTAAATTATTAGGATTATAGTGGCTTATGCCTTAGAATGTGTGTATAGAGGAAGATTGGCTGAAAAATGGGTCCTAGAAGAAGCAGTCTATGGATGGTTTCGGGTTTTGTTATGGTGCTCAAGAAATCTGTGTTAGCTTCCGTACAGGCCTGGTGCTAAGGAGCAAGCTCCCCTCACTTCACGATTCCAGTGGTTAGCTGGTTTCGCTTAGCCAAAATATACTTCCACTAGAGTTTATCCTCCGCCAGAGAACGGAGTGGGCTTCCCCCTTGGTGATGAAATCCAAGTAGGGTCACCGGGATGGGTAAGGTATCCGCTGGGGGATGAAATCCCAGTCGGGCCTTGTCTCAGGTAAGTTTTATGTTTGTTTTGTGCAGGTGGTTTGGTCGTGTAACATCAAGTGATCTAGATTAATTCAATATGCGGTTTAATTACTATGTGTGGTCTAAAAGATGCAGGTAAACAGAAATGAATGCAGAGTGTTTTAATGTCCAAGTCGAAATGTTTGTTCGTATGAAGACGAATGGAGAAAGAGTCGAAGAATATGAGTTTTAGCTAGTCTAGAAATGCAAGAAAGAAAGAAGTGTTCGTTTTAGTTCTGCTTATGATGTTGTTTAAGAAGAGACGAAAGGAGGCGAAAAGGAAGAAACCTAATGCACCTAAATGAACGAAAGAAAGAAAGAACCCAAGGAGGACCTAGGGTCCCACCGGGCGTGCCAGAATGTTTCTAATGCAAAATTGCTTTCTACATTCAAAGAAGAAATAAGAAACTGAAAGATGGTTAAGGCTAGAAGTACCTGATATAGTCGTGCGCACCGAAATCAGACGTTGAAAGATTCTCCTCTTTTGCTGTGGAGGAATGACACCTGCGAAGAAAAAGCTAAACACGGAAAAATGTTAATAAGAGATATGGTGGGTTGTCAGGCGAACACCCGATCCCAGAAGTACGAAGACTCCCTAGAAGGATATCAACCCACTGATAAAAAAGAGTATAAAATTGGACGAAAGTAGATGATAATGACAGAAATAAATGACAGAAAATAAAAGGCGTACCTGATATGCGGCACTGTTCTGCACAGTCGCCGGCGTCGGTCTCTGTGGTGCCGGCGTCAGTTAAGGAAGGTGCCGACGTCGGTTAATGTGCCGTCGTCGGTCGGGGCAGTGACCGGTGTCGGTAGGGGCAGGTTCTGGGAAACGGTTCAGGACAGGTTCTGAGAGAGTCGGGACAGGTTCAGGGAGAGTCTGGGGGGTTTGAACAGAGTCGGGATAGGTCTGAACAGTCGGGACAGGGTCTGATATGATCAGGGTAGGGTTTGATAAGGACAGGGACGAGGTCGGAACAGAGTCTGGGGGTTTGAGGACAAAGGCAGGGATAACAGAACATAAAAAATAACTAAGAAAGAAAATGAAATAAACAGAACAAAGACTTACCTGGTAGAAGACCCGATGAAAGCCATGGTGTGCAGATTAGTTGATGTCGTAGTGTCGATGATTGCTCGGAGTTCGCAGGTTCGTGGAGGAATTCGCAGGTTGGTTGCTCAGCGTTTGGTTGATCAGCGTTCGGGGATCCGGTTCGAATGGCTGGCGGAGGTTGATGAAGGCGGGGGACGGGGACGGTTCCAGAAATGGTTCGTCAACCGTTTTGGGAAACCGAATGGTAACTGATAACGGACAAGGGGAAGGTGACCGACGTCGGTAGGATTGCCGACGTCAGCCGATAGGTGACCGACGTCGGCGACATCGGTCAGGTAAAGACCGTCGTCGGCAGATGCATAATGGGGATAGAGTCTACCTTTCGCTCTGTGCTCCTCTTTACATGCTGCCAGGGTCAATGCTGGTGAAACAAGTGATCGGCAATGGTTCAATAGGCGAAGAAGAAAGAAGACGAGGAATGACCAGGGGAGTCGACACGATTTCGGTGTCTACACTATGCATAGATTTTATTTTATGTATCTTTTCAAAATCCCATTTTTTTGATAATATTTTTAGTATAGATTATAAAAGGTCATCACACAAAATAATTTGACTACACAACAAATTCATAACACACTAATAGTAAAAAATGTGAATGGCAACAATGGGCAAGAGTAGTGAAGCAATGGAAAATTTGAATGGTAGCAATGGGCAAGAGTCAGGGGATCCATGTATATATGCTTCCCTACCATAGACTCTAAGTAAGACAACTACCTCGATTGAATCTTTAAATAATTAGAAGTCAATAGATAAGGAGTCCAGTCGGGGCCCATAGAAATTAGTTCCCCATCCTAATATTAGAAAACAACAAGTCTCATGGGCTGACCTGGTCACAGGAGATCGACATCACCCTAATTCTTTCAAATCTATTATTTTACCCATAGGGGATTGTAATGAGGTAAGTCTATAGGTCCCAAATGGTATTATTGATAATATCAACTTATCTCTTTTAAATTCCCTTTTATCCAAGTTCAATGCTTTTTGCCCTAACATCAACTCCTTACAGAATAGGACTATTCTCAAATGGAAACCCAAAGGCCAGATGGACATTATTACTATGCCTTAAAAAAATTTCTTGATTAATTTCTCCCTACCTAAAGACACTCTTAAGACCCTAATGGGTGGTCCATGGTTTATGGGAAAATCCATTGTTTATCTTTACAAATGGAAGGTAGGCCTTAATCTTAATTGTTCTATTTTTGAAGATATTCTAGTTTGGATCAGTCTCTTAGAGATTTTACTAGAATTTTGGGCTCTAAAATTTATTATCAACATAACAAGGGCCCTACATTAGCCTATTTATATTGACCTAGTCACTCACCTCTGAAGGTACCTATTAGAGGCTAGGGTTTGTGTCTTCATTCCCATTGATAAACCTTTAATCCATTCCATCACTCTTAAATCCAAATATGGCTCATGGACCCATAAGATCCTTTTTGATAGGTCTTTAGATATTTGTCAAACTTATAACATCTTTAGCCATTTTTCTAATGCTTGTCCTCTTCTTAAGAAGCCTCTACTACCCCCTCACTGACCTGAGTTAAGAAACCACCCTCATCTTCCTTACTCCCCTCTCATCAACCCCCATATCCATCTTCACCCTCCTCCTTCCCTATTGTTTCCCCTTCTTGGGGTCTTCTCCCCCTCCCTTCCTCTATTCTACCCATCCTTCCTTTCTCCCCCTCTCATCCCCCCTCCTCCCTCTTAAGTACTCCCTCCTCTTCCTTCCTTTCTCCTCTCCCTACCCTTACCCTCCTATCTACCCCCCTCCTTCCATCCTTCCTCCTTTATCTGTAGCACTTGAAATCAAAGGGAAGTCACCATGAGGCCCTCATGAACTCAAGATATATATTCCTCCTTGTTTTCCTCAACCTATACCTCTTCCCTTTTTCTCCCCTCCTTTGCCTCACCCTGCTCCCTCTTTTCATGATCTTTTGCTTGAGGCTATTTTTATGTCTTTAAGGACTTTCCCTCCTCCTCATTTCCCCTCTATGGTTCCTTTTTTCTCCATCTACTCTTTCCCATTGCCTTATGTTTCATATTTTCTTAGAGATGATCTAATCCTTTTGGAGGCCCCTACCCATCCTCCTCAGGGTTCTAGATGTGAACCAAGATGTCTCAATTTATTAGAAGATCAAAGCTCCATGGCTTCTTTGAGGGAAAGGGATAATCCTTCCTAGGATGAGGATAAATGGGCTAATATGTATAATAAGAGGGGTAAAAAGAAAGCATAAGTAGGGAGAGAACATAAATCAAAAGGTAGACCCACTTCCAAAAACTCTTGCTAGGAGGAAATAGATAGATAGGTGGCCAAGGGCACACAGATGACCCTATGCCACTATCCTAATAGTAAGAAATGAAATTTCTCTCCTAGAACATAAGGGGATTAAACAATATTACTAAATAAATATTGGATTGAAATATCATTTTGAAACATTAAATAGACATTTTTTTACTACAAGAAACCAAGATGTCTATTGATAAACTTGGGAAGGTTAAGTCTAAGTTCTGGAAATGTGCCTTTTATAGTTGCAATAGTGCCAGAGGTGCATCGGGGGGCCTGGCAATTTTTTGGGACCCTATTGCCTTGAAGGGAATTCATCTCCTTAATAAGGATAACCATATCTCTATTCTCTTTACTAATGTGTGGAAAAAGATATCTTGGATTATCACAAATGTGTATGCCCCAAATTCAAAATTTGAAAGGAACAAGTTTTGGGATGATTTTATTGATATTAAAAAACAATTCAATAACTTGGATTGGATGGTTTTAGGAGATTTCAACTCACCTTTATTATTAGGGGAAAAAAAGTGGGGATCCATTTCGACCATGATAGTATGGTAGACTTGCATGATTTCATCTCTAGTGTTAATCTCCATGATGTTAAACTCAAAGGCAAGTAGTTTACTTGGTCAAAAAGAAGGCTTGGTGATAATCATATCCAAGTAAGACTAGAAAAATTCCTAATTATTCTAAATTAGATACATTATATCTCTACTTTTATCATATCCCTCCCAAGTATTGGTTCTGACCATAATCCCCTTCTATTCCAAAGTGATAAAGTTTTTAAAAATAAGGCCATTCCTTTTAGATTTGAAAAAATCCGGCTATCCAATCATACTCTAGAAGACCATATTAAGGAGTGGTAGAGTACCATATTTCAAGGATCAACCATGTTCATCCTAGAAATGAAATTGAGACATGTAAAAAATATGATTAAAATATAGAATAAGAATGTGTTTGAGAATATTTTTATTTAAAAAAAAATTATTAAAGAAAAAATTCACAAGGTTGAGCTGGAAATTTTGGACACAAGCAATTCTGATGAACTCCACATGAAGGAAAAGGATCTTCTTAGTAAATTTCACAATCTAGAGGCTAAAGAAGAAATGTATTGGTGACAAAGATCTAGACTGTTGTGGCTTAAATAAGGAGACAAACAACAAAATTTTCCACACCTCTACATCAAAAAACTAGAAATGAAATCTCATCACAAAAATTCAAGGCAAAAATGGAACTTAGTTTAGGAAGGAGGATGAAATGACTCAATATTTCATAAATTTTATAAAATCTCTACTCTTCCATTCCTCTTCTTGGGATTCTAGTCTTGAGGATCAAATGGTCAACCTTTTTATCAGGGTATTTACATAAGAAGATAATGTTTCAATCTTCAAACCCACTTTGGAATAAGAGATAAAGGCTATCATTTTCTCCCTAGAAGGGGACAAGGCACTTGGGCCTGATGGTTTCCCTCCTTTCTTTTTCTAAGTTTTTTGGGACACTATTAGTCATGACATCTATTTGTCTATTACCGAGTTTTTCAAAATAGGATCCATGCTTTAGGATATCAACAACACATTTATTGTCCTAATTCCAAAGAAACAAGGTGCATCTAAGGTGTCAGATTTTAGACCCATTATCTTGTGCTCCACTTTCTATAAAATTTGTTCCAAAAGTCTTACCCTCAAAATCCAACTTATTCTCAAAAAAATAATAGCAAAGCAACAAGGTGTTTTTATATTCGATAGATAGGTTTTTGACGGGATCATTATTATTCATGAAACCATCCACTTATTTTCTCATTTAGATCGACAAGGCATGTTCTTAAACTTGATATGAACAAAGCCTATGATCGAGTTTCCTTGTCTTTTCTTGACAACATTTTGAACAAAATTGGGATCAACTCTCAGGTCAAAAAATTAATTACCACTTGTATTCACAACCCTTTATTCTTAATTTTAGTTAATAGGGTGTCATGAGGTTTTTTCCTAGTTGAAAGAGGGTTAAAACAGGGGGATCCTCTATCCCCCTACCTTTTTATCATCTTGACAGAGGCCTTAAATTGACTTATTTCTATAGCTAGTTCTTCTAATATTATCAAGGGAATCACTTGTGTCCCAAACACCAATCCCATCACTCACCATAAATTTATTGATGATACAATTATGATGGGAGAATCCTCAATCTCTAAAGCTAGATGTTTCAAGAAGATTCTTGAGATGTATGAAGGGTTATCTAGTCAAAGTGTGAATTTTAATAGGAGCTCTATTTTATTCATCAACACTCCATCGGATCTCCAATCTAAAGTCACTAACATTCTAGGTTAAAAAATTTAAAATTTATCATCTACTTACCTTGGCATCCCTCTGTTTGAGGGCTCACTAAAACCTTCTTTCTAGATTCCCCTCATCGATAGGATTCAGAAGAAGTTGGTCAGCTAGAAAGGGAATCTACTAACTCAAGCTGGTAAAGTCTAACTTCCAAAGAATTCCCTTTATATCATACCAATTTATTTCATGTCCATTTTTTTCAATCTAAAATCCATTATTGATAAGGTGGAGAGAATCCAAAAAACCTTTCTTTGGAGAGGTTTGAAGGACAAATTCAGATTTTTGCTCATTTCCTAGGACCATGTCTACCATCCAATTTCCTTAGGAGGCCTAGGATTGAGAAGGGTTTCTACCATAAACCAATCCCTTCTTACAAAGCAAGGTTAGAGAGTGTTTATATAGGAAAACCAATGGACCAAAATCATTAGGGCCAAATGCCTCTTCTCAGGTGAAGGGTTCCACTTTTTAGCAGATCTAGGTCTTGTTAATAGTTCTACCTTTTGGAAATTGATATAGATGGGTAAGAACCTCTTTAACAATGGGATAAAATGGAATGTTGGAAGAGGTAATAGGGTGAATTTATGGAGTTATTCATGGATCTTGACCACACTATAATCCACTATTTAAGATCCTAAATTGATAACTTTCTTCAAAAATAACTATGGGATTAAAGTAAGGGATTATTGGGAAATTAGAAATGGGAAAAAGTGCTAGAAAACTTTAGCCAAACCTAGATAGGATCAGTATCAAACCCTTATACTCCAAACTCTAAATGAATCCAATCAACACATTCATATTAATTAAGCATATAAAGAAGACAAACTTGTCTGGAAACATAATCCTAATAGGATTTACTTGGTGAAATTAGGATTCTTATCTTTGTGGGGGTTGGATGAGGAGGATTTCAATTGGAAATCTCTTTGGATAAAATACCTCATCCCTAAAATCAATGTATTCTATTGGTTGGTTACTCAAAATAAGATCTTAATAGTGGACAATCTAATCAAAAGAGGTGTAACCATCCCCAATAGATTCTCTCTTTGCAAACAAGTAGACAAAATAGTGAAACATCTTTTCCTTTTTTGCCCATTTAGGTTGAATATTTTTTAGTGATTCTTTAGTGAATCCATTATTTTTTGGGGTTTTCCAGGATCTATTCTAGACTTAATAACCCAATGAAAACCCCCTTGGGAAGAGCCATCATTAACTCATTGGTAGAATCTAGCCCTACCCCATATCTACTAGGGCATCTAAAAAGCCATGAATGTTTACATATTTGAGGGCTTTCAACCTCATCTTGAGTCTAATTTCAAAACTATTAAGGCCTTCATGCAAGAAAACTGGTCAATCTCTACACACACCTTTGACTAGCCCAAATCCCCACTTTCTTAACTTTGAAACATCTAAATTTGGTCATCCCAGGATAAAGGTGTTGATATATATTTCATCAAATGGTCTCCCCCCATTCCTTAATGGGTCAAATTAAATTTTTATGGGGTGGCAAAGGGGAATCTTGGCCTAGCTGGGTTAGGTGGTTTGATCAGGGATTCTTTTTGAAATATCAAAGTGGCTTATACAAGGCCTCTTAGTATTCAAACCAACCATGTTGTGGAAGCTTTGGTGGCCTTATGGGTTATTAAAGAGGTTGTTAAACTAGGTTCTCAATTTAGTCATATAGAAGGGGACTCAATGAATATCATTAATTGCCTTAAGGGCCTATCTCCATCTTCTTGGAACATTTTAGGAATCATCAACAATGCTAAATCCCTTCTCAACTGATTCAAATGAGTTATTATTGATCATGTTTATAGAGAAGGAAATAGGGGTATCAATTACATTGAAAATATAGGGGTCCATAGAATTGATTACATCACTGGCATGATGGTAAATTTCTAAATGACATCATCTGAATTATTGAGAAGGAAAAGGGACTTGCCATTTAATGCCATGATGTTATTTTTTTTAAAGTTTAGATTGTGGGTTATGCAAATGGATTTACACACATGCAAATCCATCTCATCTAAGGTGTGGTAATAGGGCCAATCATCATGCCCTTTCACTCATCTCATGATTAATAATTATTTTGCATGCTTCTATTTTTTAATACTATCCAATGCTTTTCAGAACAGCTGTAAAAATAATAACAAATTTAAAGTGAAGATGGGTGGTGATAGAGATCACTTCAAACCAACTTACTAGTCTAACATAAAGAAAAATGATCATGTCTGGTATAAAATGGCTAAGGGGGGCTAGCCCAATTCATGGAAAGGCTGGTGGGGCATGACACATCACTCTAAAGGGATTTTTATTATGGTTGGAATGATCATGAGGTGAGAATGCATGAGCTAAAGATTCAAATAACAAAGGAGTTGATTGGGGAGACAATAAGAATAAAATGCCATGAAGTGAAGGCATTCAAATACAAGCACCATAAGGAGGAACTCAAGAAGATCTTATTCAAAAAAGAGGAGAAATATAGGCCAAAACCTTTGTCCAACAAAGGCTACATGCGTGCTGATTTACTAAAGAAATGGTTGGAGGTATGTATCCAAATAATGTGGTACATCACTTCAGAAGGTAAAAACACCATTCTCTACTCACATCACTTCCTAATTTTGAACCATTTTAAGGGGAATCTCATTAGTATCCCCTTATTTTTGTTGTAATCATTAGAGGTTTTTGTTTTAAATTTCAAGAAGAACCCTATCATGGATCTTATCTACCAGGGCCTCATTTTTCTACTTATAAAAAGGGGGGAACTAGTCTAGTCCAATAACATTTCTAAGGATATTGATATTAATAGTGACAAGGAGGAGTTGGAGAATCAAGGAAAGCAGTTGGGGGTTTTTATCACTTAGGTTTAGAATAATAAATTTGATCTTGGAAGCCCCTCTTTCACCTCTAAAAGAAATGATGCAATGGGGGCTGATGACAACAAGGGTGTTAAAGACTCACTTTTGAAACTCTATACTAAAATTGTAATCCAAAATCTCCTCTATGGATAAATTTTGAAGGAATTAGAAAGGTTAAGTAATTTTCTTAGTTTTAACAAGTTTGTGATGCATGATAGTAGGACCTTCGAGACCCACAACTTTGATGAGGACTCTTTCTAGGACATTTAGGAGGAGGATTCTTGGATTGATGAGGACATCATAAAAGAATACCCTTATGTAGACCTCAAAATGAAGAAGCTATAAAATGAGGAGGAGTAATTCATCGATAGCTGCACTAGAGGAAAATGTCATAGAAAGCTAAAATAATGACCAAGTAGCTGACTGCCTACTCTGAGTCATAATAACTTTGGTTCTTCTTATTTATTTAGGTTGGGTCTTTTTTGTGCTCCTAACTAGTTTTTGGCTGATGTTTAGTGGATGTTCGGCTGGTTTTTAGGGTGTTTACCCTTATCTCATTTGGTTTTTATTTGTTGTCTCTCACTTTTCATTTTGCTTTTGTTTGTATAGGGTCTAGGTCCCTTCAACCCATTTTAACATATCAAATAAAAAATAACACACTAATAATAAGTTACTTTTATGTTCATTTAGGATAATTAAATAGGATAGGAGTTACATCTATATAGGTTAATGATATCCTTAATATAAGGATTCAAACCTTATCACAATCCCTCATATCTCTCCTATGAATCCCTTTATTATTTTAATCCTAAATATCACTCACACTATATCTAATAATTTATTCTAAAAAATCACTCACATTACATTATAATATTTTATACTCACCTAAATATACTAACCAAAACAAAATATAATGTTATAAATAACATGTTTTTCATAATATTCCCCCTAGTTCAAACATGGGGAAAACATCAATCTCATACTTTCACTATGTGGCCTTGATGCTTAATCATGATCTAGATGGTTTTACAAGTGGTTAACTAGCAACTGAAAAGAATGGTTTTACAAGTGGTTAACCAACAACAAAAAGGATGTTTTACAAGTGGTTAACCAAAAATCAGTAAGGATGGTTTTACAAGTGGCTAACCAACAACTAAAACATGATGGTTTTACAAGTGGTTACCAACAACTAAAACATGATGGTTTTACTAAGATTGACCAACAACCTCAATATCATGATGTTGCAGTACTTTTATCAACTCTCATCACTATCTTACATTAGGTGAAAATACATATAAATTATGCTCACTTATTATAAATTTGAACATGAATATTTGTTTTTTATTATTCATTACCACACAAAACATAACAAAATGAAAAATAAAATGTCACCAAACTAGAATGTGGTCTCATCATTGGTGATTGATGAGAGGGTGTTGAAATTACTCCTTTATATATTTAATCCACCCTCTTATTGTTTATACTTATAAAATGTGATCATGAGGCTCAGTTTTAGAACTCCCCCATAATATGGAAGTCATGTATAAGTGGTAGTGTGTCTAGTTACAATTGAGGAAAAATAATTAATTTTTTTGGACACTTGTTTAATTTGACAAAAAATGACACAAAATATCTCTATAATAATTAATAAGACACTATCTTTACAAGCAATATACAACTTTAAACAAAAAAAAAAAAAACTCTTAAAAAATCTAATTTTAATATTAGATTAAATAATGATTATATAAACTATTAAAATACTCCTAAATTAAAATATAATGGGTTGCATTGACTATAAAATATAAAATAGATAACATCTAAAGAATTCTAAGACTTTAAACAAAATTAAACATTTATAGACTTAAAAATCTATAAATAAAACTAAAACTATAAAAAGATTAACTAACTTAAATATCTATAGAAAACTAACTATAACAAATGTTTTGGGCTCTTTTTGCATTTATTCATCATTTTATTGTTTAAAAGTTTAAGATAATGATGAAATATCAAGTGTAACAAACTTTTTATGCCACCTAGGTTATAGAGAGGAGACAAATTTAAACAGGGTGCTTCACCAAGTATGACACTGAGGTCACCTTTATGAGAGTTGATCATGTGTTAAAGTACCAAACTAATAGTGGAAACTATATGTAGACTGTTTGACAACTACATGATCAAATAGGAAACTGTGCATGGATTGTTTAGTATGCAAAATCTCAATCAAATAAACTTATAAATGTAAGCATGCTATGATGAATGAAATAAAGTTGATACTGACATGGCTAGGAGATGTTATAGCTTGAAACTCGATATCAAATTGAATTCACTTATGAAAGCTTATGGAAATGAATGGATTGTTTTATTCTAAGAGGAATTGAGGAATATAAATAAATGTATGAGTTTTGATTTATACTTTATAGTATAGGAAAAAAATAAAACTTAGATTTACGCATCAATATGATCAATAAGTGCCAATTATTATCTCTTTCAAATGAATTATAGGTTTTAATGGTGAAGATACATTTAATTAAAATTCAATTCCATTTGAGTGAATGATTCATTACAATAATTTTAAGATGAATGGATCTACTAATGTCAAATATCTGTGTAAAATAATATGTGCCTTCCAATGCAAACAAAAAATTAACACAAAAAACCTAATAGAATAGATTTGCAGAGGACTCTCATTGTTCACAGGGACAATACCATATATTTCTCTAATACTATATGATATTTTTGGTAAAAATTATCAAAGGTCACCACCCAAAATAATTGGACTACACAAAAAGTTCATAACTCACTAATAATAAATTACTTATTTTCTATTCATTTAGTATAATTACATATGATAGGATTTACAACTATATAGGTTAATGGCATCCTTAATATAATTAGTCAAACCTTATCATAATACATCATATATATCCTAGGAATCCATTTATTATTTTAATCCCAAGTATCCCTCATACTCTATCTAAGTTATTTGTTCTCACAAATCACTCACATTACATTATCATGTTTTATACTCACCTAAATATACTAACCCAAAAAACTATAATGTGATTAATAACATGTTTTTCATAACATTTTCACCCTTGATATCATTAATTACCATATAATTTATTATGTCATGGGTATGTGTTTCATAAGTTTTAAAAAAGTTATCTTGGCTTACCTAGCCTTATAAAATTATGCCCAATTTTTCATTTCATGCCCCTCATAAAACACTTTAAAAAAAATTAAATGCTCTCACCTTAATCAACATGCACGTGTTCTTTATATGGACCTTAGTCTCACAATATATACACCATAGTCCATTTTGTGTATCCCATGCACTATTAATAAAAAATGTCTAAATCTATTATCTAGTTTTTAAATTTAAGCCTAAAAAAAGGGACTCAATAATGTAGTCTTGAGCTTTATAAATTCATTCACAACTTGATATGGATCAAAATTATTGTACCATGTATACCTTTCATCCATGAGATTTATAACAAATTGGCTTGATTTTATCTCTAGTATAGTCACTCCCTTTATACACCATACAATTTCACACTTGTTGATGTGATCCTTAACATATTTAGTCTCATGATACTCTAACATATTCCTCAACATCTCATAGTATATTCCTAGTTAGTGTGTAAGTTGTTATGCCCATACACCATTTATAGTGATAATACTCAATTTTTACATTAGTTGTTTTTCATAAACTCCTTTAAAATATTATATTTTTACTATAAACATTAACACTACCAAAATAACTAGATTTCTAACCCTTCTTATTAGTACACTCATTGTCATGATCTTTTTAAAAAATTCTTAGTGTACAAAATCCAATTATCCACCATATTTCTCATTTAGTCACCAATATAATTCTAGTCTATGTAGATATTAAAATTTGATTTATATAAAATCTCATTCTTGTATACTTGATAAATACATGTCAAGGCTCTACCCTTTAGTCTAGACCTTCCTGTTACTGAAAGGCTCACTTTTGCCATCTCACCCTGCTTAATTGCTTATATTTTGGTCTAACCCAATCATTTTTGATGAACTAGATCTAATCTACTATATAAAAATATTAAAACCTAATATATATATCCTTCACTATTTGTTTTATATTCTTAGTAAATTCTTATACTATTAGACACTTGCGCCCCACATAGAGACACTTGCATCAACACAAGTGTCTAAATTTTGATTAAGTGTCTAGTCCTCAAAATTCATCTAATTTTCAAATATTTAGAATCCTATGGGTCAGATCATTTTTTAATTTAACCCTGCCATGATATATTTTAAAAATGTGTGGTATAAATACAAATCTAATCCTAATCATTATTCATCTAGAAAATACCAAGTAAACACCTATTCAAATTCAATCAATCAATCATAAAATTGATTTATACTACCCTATTATTCTCTATTTTCATATTAGTCATAGGAAAAGTCATATAATAGGTATAAATAACTCAAATAAGATCCTAAGAGTAGTATTTTTAAATTTACAAGTTATATCATTGCATGCATTTGCATATATTATATTTCACCCTTGTGCACATAAAAGTCAACACCTAGAGGAGTAATGCATAAGTTTGAGGCCCTCCTTGGATTATTTTTTATTTATGTAGTGCTCATTAATAAATGGTTCCTTGAGGTTAGATCAAAATCATGAGCCTACTAACCCTTTTTGGTAAGGTACAAAGACCTAAGGTGGAGAGCCATGGTTTTAACCTGCATAATCATCAATATCCTTTGTACATAAACAAAATATATCAATGAAAGGGAAATAGAAAACCCAAAAGACTCTAGGTGGTCAATTATTAATTTATTGAATATTACATATAGGATATTTGCATTGAGATCAAGACATAATTATTGACACAACTATCCATAGGTTCATGTAAGTGTTCAAGCCTCTAGACATAATATTTCCAGAATCCAATGATTGGATCTTGATCTTTCCCCTACTTTTTTCCACCTATGTAATTATTATATATACCTAATAATTTACATATAATATAAGTATTATCTCTTCTTCATCTTTATGTAATCAAACTATTATTTTTAATGTACATTATATAATTATCATTACTCAACACTTAAATTCAAAATATTTATGTATCTTAGTTTTAATTAATTGGCTTAATCTAGAATAGTTTTATTCATCCTTGTGTATAATTTATTATACATCCTTAACCATCCATACTCCTATTCTAAAAAGGTTTAGACATTTCATGAATCCAACCACTGTGTCTTTTCATGTAAATCTTAGCTTGATCTAAGGTTTTTAGCATCCTAAGGTTACTATTTTTTGTACATATTCACCTTTGTTTTATCAATTATATTCAACCTAAACATAGTCCTATATTAGGTTGTGTTCCCATTTAATATATTTATCAACCCCTTGGGCCACCTAAAATGTCTAAATCTAATACCATGTCAAATTATACTAATAATGAGAGTTCCAATAATGACAATGAGCCATGGACTAAAAAAATATCATAGAATATGCATTTGATAATGAGGATAATGAAACACATGGATACAATCAAAATGACCAAGTTTAACAATAACAAGTTAAATCTATTTAGTTATTTCAAGAGTGCATTCATGAAACTCCTAAATATATCCAAAAGATCCTAAATATTTTATTAGAAACTCAAAAATATTTTTTTTTTTATTGAACAACCATTGCTCTTTATTGATACAAATATTAGGGCTACTAGATATGCCTACAACACATCCCTTCCCATTTCCACCCCTTGAGAAAACCTTACCGAATACATCTAGTGGGGGCACAAGATATGTTTTCAAACCATTTTTTTTATAAAAGTAAATAAATTATTGCTACATCCTCTATGGGAATAATTAGTACTTCAACTAGATTATCAATTTTGATTATTACATCAATGAAAGTGGTGATTTCATCCCCTTTGGTGGCTTCTTAAAACTCAAATATAAATGTTAATGAGTCTATAGTGAAGACTCTTCTGCAAGTTAAAAAAATGTTGAAAGGTAAGTTTACCAACATTGAATAAAATGATTTGAAACCAACTTGTGCCATTGATTCATAAGATGTATTACATAATCCTCTAGCACCTAAAATATATTTTTATCCTTTGAAAACTAGTTTTGTTATACTCAAGTTAAAATTTGATGATGGAAATTTGATCTTGGATAACATCTCTAATATTTTTATGCAAAATTTCTTGATTATGCTTCAAATGATAAAATTTTGACCAAATTATTTATAAGGAGACAAAAGGACTATGCTTTAAGATGGTTTTATGACTTAACAATCCAATTAGTGAAATCATTCAAACTTGTAGTGCATAATTTTTTTTACATTTCTCCATCAACATCACCAAAAATATGTCATATGTACAAATTGATAAGATCAAACAAGTAACCAATAAACCTATTAATGAATTTATTTTTAGATATAAAACAATATTAGTAAAAATGAAAAATCCAATGGCAGATAAAGAGCTTCAAGAAATCTTTAAGAAAATTTTGATTACCCCATTACATGAGTCTATTATTTTTAATAAGTTTAAATATTTCTAATAATTATTCCATATTGTCTGAGATTTATAAATGAAACTTATTTCCTTGAATAAGCATAAGTATGTAGCAAAAACACCAACTACATCTTCTATTAAGTTTTTTTATTAAACCAAGATACAAGGTAAAACCTATAGAAAATAAAACAAAAATAACCATAAAAGTTAATATAGTATCAAAACCTAATTGGATCATCTTATCCAATGCACCTAAGAGACATTTTACATGATTACCCAAGTCTCCATTTTTGATACTTTAGAATATTTTGGAGTGTCATCTCATATCTCTCCCTCCTTTCATAAAGGTTGATATGATTCAACCTCTACTACACGGATATGATGCTAATGCATATTGTGACTATCACCAAGGCCTCAAGAATTGTATAAATAGGTGTTATACCTTGAAACATAAGATCCAAGATCTTATTTATAACTAGTAAATTACCTTTGATGATCCTCTAAAATATTCATGTTCACAACTTGGTGAACAACAAAGCCATAATATATTTAACAATCCTTTACAAGATCACTCTAATAAAGATCTTAAAGTGCAAATGGAATACAATGCACATCCTCATCCATCACATTATGGGAACCCATTACATGGTATTATTTTCACTTAAACATGCAAAATACATCATATGGTTTAGATACCCTCTATTTCATTTGATGATAATTAAATTATAGATGATGACTTTGATCTTCATCTATTATTCATTTGAGCTACCTTGATCATCAACATATACATAATATTGTGATTGATAATGTTGATAGTGAGAATGTATGTACCATGATGTTACTTAAAAATTTATGACATACACATAATTAATTATACCCTTTGACCAAAATTGTTAGAGTATTTTATGGGACATCATAACACATTATTGGTGAGATTGATATACCTTTAAAAGTTGGTCCAACACATATGTTTACTACCTTTTCAGTTATACCATACACACGAGTCTTTGATATGTTATTGGGATTGCCTTGGATATATAAAATCAATGTAGTACCTTCCATGATGTATGGGTGTATTAAATACATTCATACCAACATGATAGTCAAAGTTTCCATAATTTCATATGAATATCCACTTGAGGAAGTAAATTTTATTCCCCAGACAATAGATTATACAACCGACTAAGTTAAATAATCCTAGAAAGGGTAAGAAACATATAATCCCATTTCCTAATTGACCCATACTTGAGATATAATTTCACCATAGATATATAATGGATTCCATATAATCCTCATCTATAACTACATGGTCCACCTAGTTGCTAAACATATTCCAATTATTTTTTCATCAAAAAACCATAGAGATATAAATAATGGGTTCAAAAAACTTCAAATAATTATATTACCTCCTAAGAAAAATAGTCTTATGAGACATACACAGAGAACCACATATTCTAAAGTTCCATATATGACACCTATACATTCTCCTTAGTAGTATCGCTAGTTTGGTGTACCAAATTATAAGTTTGTACATACCTATGAGAATCCCTTAGATGGGATCTGAGGTTATAAATTTTTACTTTAAAAATATTCTAAAATACAGAAAATAAATATTCAATAAAATAAAAAAATATTCAATTAAAATAAAAAATATAAAAATATTCAGCATGGATCATTATAGTTTACATGATTCAGATATATACTTGTATCAAAATATTATACATTACACTAATTTTTATAGATTTGAGATAAATAATATAAAAACTTAGAGAGTAAAAGTTACATGATGATAGATAGTTCATATTGAGACACATTATATGTGTATATTTCATGCAAGTGTACCAAAAATTATAAATATATATTCTAACTTATTCAAACATGTTTACCAAGAAGCACCATTTTCACCAAGAAACACCATTTTGAGACTTTTCTATCTACATCAATTGGATCCCTTTGGTATCATGGTTGAGTTTCAAATCCCTTAATGGAATACTAATAATTACATTTTTTAGGTTGATTTGGCTATACAACTTAACATTATTTTAATTTTATGGTCACTTGAGTTGTGCGATTGAGATAATGATCTCAATGGTCATGTCACAACACAACCTTAAACTAAATTAGTGGCATAATTACCTTCGAATATCCCTCTTAAAAATCTCTAAGGTTTATTTTTAAACCTCTGTTATATTTAATTCTTCATTAGGAAGCATCTTTACCAAGTCAAAGTACCAAGGGGAAACATGATTGCATTGACACACATATGTAATACTTCCTTACTCTTTTTATTTTAAAATATTTAAATTATGTAAAATTTCATATTATATGCATTGATTTATAATATAACATGCTCTTGGTTATAGTTCATACAATATAAAATCACCCAAATTGGGCTCAAGTAAAGGCATGGTGTTTTATACACATCCATGTATAAATTTCTTTCCTTTAAACTAGTAAATTCATCCTTACACATTAATAAATTAAAGGGAGGAATGTAAATACTAAAATTTTATTTATATTTCATATTAGTCCTATATACTTGAAACATACCTATCTAGGATCTACCCTTCAGTTTTATTCTTTTATGTTATTGAATGTCCCACCTTCACCATCTCATTGTGCTTAATTACTTATATAATGGTCTGACCCAATCATTTATAATAACCCAAATCTCCTACATTATACAAAAATATTAAAATCTTATTTATATTTTTCACTATCAATTTTATATTCTTATCATCTTTCTAACATTATAGACACTTGCATCGATGCAAATGTAAATTTTTTTATGAAGTGTCTAGTCCTTAAAATTCATCTAGTTTAAAAATCCTTTAAATCTTATGGATCAACTCATTTATCTTATTAAACCTTACCATGAGATATTTTCAAAGGTGTGGTATAAATATAAATATAATCTTACTCATTACTCATCTAAAAAATAACAAGTAAACACATATTCAATCTCAATCAATCAATCAAATGACTAAGTTATATTGCCTTAATCATCCCTATTTTCATATAAGTTATAGTAGTAGTCATGTCATAGGTCTAAATCACTCAAATAATAACCCATGAGTAGTATTTGTCAAGTTACAAACTAGATCATTGCATGCCTTTACATATATTATATTTGGCCCTTGTACACACACAAGCTAAGACCTATGGGAGAACTACATAAGTTTAATTCCCTCCTTGGAGTATTGGTTATATAGGAAAAACTCATTAGAAAAGGGTTCATGATTTTCACCCCAAAATCCTACTCTAAAAACACTCATGATATTGAGTGTTTCTAAAGAGGAAAGTGGGAACAATGATGGAATTTTATCCTCTGTTTAAGGACTAATGTAAGATCATCCCAGGGCATGATTGTAGGTATTTGGATTCAATATTGAGCTAGTATATAATAATATTCAAGAAATTTAATGTTACCACCATGGATTCAATATTGATTACTTGAGATAAGAGTTAATTATTTGGTTCTGCTAATAATGTAATTGTATTTCAATTTTACCACTTTATAAAATGAAGAGTAGTAATTCATATTATAAAAAAAATCAAAAGGGAGGGGAGAATAAGGTAGGAAAGGGGGATTCCATGTTAAAATGAGATTAATGATTCAACAACTAAAACCAATGCATTTACCATAATTATACCACTATATGCTAAGTTTCACCAAGGGTTTTAACTCAAAACTACATAATGGGAAGAACCTAAGTAATTTGAGAAGAATGATTAATTTATGAAGCCCTTACTAAGTATCAATATTCAAAATTCCATAGCAAATAACACATATACTTCCAATCCAACATATATACCAACACATAGATTATGAATATTTTAAAGGGAAAGAGAAGGTTTCATAAAGAGGTTATAGTATACAATCACATTATAACCATTGCATCCATTAAGTGATAGAGCATTATTTATATTATATTAACACTAACATTCATTAAAAACTAGAGATGATAAATACTTTGACACACAAATCATTCATTTTGCATAAATCTAAAAATTACATTCATTAAAAAATAAGTGTTTTTCACAACAATATCGATCATGGCCAATTTTTCACAACCTAAAAGAGTGAAGGAGAAATTAGGTAAAAACTTGGCTTAAAGCTATTATTACTTTAGAGATAAGAATTATTGACCCTAAAAACATAATATAGTTACATTTTTATATATGAGGATGGGAGTTACCTTAAATTAGAATATGATTCACATCTTAGGACATGATGTCTAGTCCTAATTGTTACAACTACATAATTCAAAAAAAGGAGAAAATCCTCTTCATTCACTTCAAAAAGATCCATGGGGGACCACTTAGCCAATATGTGGAGGAAGTACAACAAGTCTAACTCCTAACTATTTAGACTTTGCTTCCTTGGCTTTCAACACTACTATGATGAGGTTAAATTATCAATCCAACTTGGTGAGGTTCATTGGAGGGTCTCTAAATATATATTCTAACTAGGCCATGAGACTTTGGTAAACCTAGAGGGGAGCTTCAATATCCACCTTGACTTTGGACACCTAGATGATGCTCACCATGGACTAGGTTGATAGCTTGAGTACTGCTTGAGCTCCATCTTTATTTTCCTAGCCACCTTCCTCCTCATAACTTGGTTAAAGTGACCCAGGTGGACCACAAATTCACCCTTATCTAATAGAGTGTCATCTAGGTGGAATAAACCTAAGATATTGACTTCCTTAAATTTAGCAAATATATTCTTCTTACCATCTTCCAAAGGTCCTATCACAATTGGGCCAAACTCATCCATTCTTCCATTACAACACTTATGCTCCCAATCTATGTTTGGTATAAGCTCAAGTCTAAAATGGTCATCAAATTCAACTCTGGGAACATACCCTTGTGTAATATGACTGCTAGTTTCCTGCATTTTCTCTCAATGAGAGTAATTCTCTCTAGATAAGCCTGGGTATGTTATATGATCCCCTAATCTTTTACTGGAGTCTCCACCACCTTTATTAGGGTTATAAATAATTGTATAAGGGAATACTTAACACTTATTATTAACTTAATAGAATATGATCTCTTCACCTATGATTTTAAGGTTCAAACCTACTTCTACATGTCTTATAATATATTTTTTAACATATCATGGGTAGCCTAGGGAATTGAAATATTATCCTCAACCACCTTCACCTCCCCTATGGAAGTCCTCACCCTAGTGAGGGATAAAATATACTATTGGGTCTACCATACCATAGTGTTCCATTATTTCATAAATTTTTATGTGAGTATCCTTTGCATACTCCTCATAGTGTGATCAAAATCCTATTGTATGTCTAGGTTGTCTTGTATTGTCATACCTATCACCTATGAAACTAAGACCATTCATCAATCTTAATAAGGTATTGGTGGGGTGGTGAATATGGTAGTGATAGGCAAAGGATGAGGTGGAGGGGGTATGTAGGAAGCAAAAGGCATGAATGAAGAAAGTAATGGAGGAAGAGGAGGCCTAAGGTCTTAAGGAGGTAGGATGAATGGGGAAGCCCATGGGAACATCTGTGCTTGTAATTAACCTTGGGTCATGATAATCTGAGAGGTAATGAATCCTAAGATAGGGGTGTTAATTATAAGGGAATAAATTGGTTGAATAAATATGAAGCCCTAGGTACTTGGGGTAATGGAAAAGGGAGTGTCGAGCATGGTCATTGATGTTAGGTTATCATTGATGTCAAAGAGAGCATGAAATACTAATGCATTAATGAAAAAGAAGTTGTGTTTGATATATTGATGGTGTGGTCATGTTTTAGAGACCTTATGGGGTGTTTTTAGTGCTTATATTTCTTATGAAAGTGAAATGAATTCATCAAAGTAGTCATATGAGTGTCTAGGTTCAAGTAGTCATCTTGACAGATAAATTTGAGTGAGCAAATTGATGACATTAACATTCACATGTGTGAAGGTTTCAAGAGTAGCTTGATATATGGATATATTCCCCTATGTGAGGAGATAATATGGTTCAATTTTTAGATTTATACATGGAGTGTAGCAAAGGTTATTAAGGTTTAAATTTAGCTTCCTAGGTAGAGTTTACTAAGTTCTTATACTTATCCAAAATTTTGGTATCAAATATCTACAATAAGTATTCAATTAGATTAAGGATTTAAAAATGAGAAATTAATTTGAATATATAATGATATAATGAAGTTTTTTATATTTTTAGATAGTGATTCAATGGTGTGTATTAAGTCAATATGTCAAAGGATGCTTAGAAGGCATGCAGAGCTTCCTTAGAGACTGACTATAGGATATGTAGAGGGCATGCGGGGATGCCAAGTGGATTGATCTTAGAAGCAAGGATATAAGATCAATAGTGAGAAATGAAAGGTAAATAATATGATACTCTTGTGGAGATCAATGGAGTGCATTTGATTAAGTTGTGAGAGGACATGAGATGAAAACACGTGTCTTCAATATTTGCATTTACCAGTGACCATTGGTATTCAAAATTAACAAAATAAAAAATAGTGATGAGTATTTTGCTTATATATTTTGATATAGGAACATTTTAAGATTATGTAAAAATTAAATTTGAAAAGGAATTCAAGGCACGTCCATATAAGTGAGTTAGAAGGTTTGAATATATATACAGTCAAAGATATTAAGCTCTAAATTTGATTGTGTTTGACCATGTTTTGCAAGTGACCTGAGAAGGATAATTGAGTTTTGATTAATAGTATTTTGATGTTTCAAGATGAAATGCATATTTAAGATTATTATAGACTCCATGAGGACCATCTATGTGAATTTTTGAGGTTTGACCAATCCATATTTAGTACGAACAAAGGCTTAGAAGTTGTCTATGTTTATTGAATGCAATGACATTTTGAGTGACCATCTTGTAGAGGTAAGTTGAAGGTGTTATGATCAGATTTAAGGAATAAAATGAGTATGAAGATGTTTTATAAATCTCTAAGGATTATGAAAAGGCATTGGTTGTCATAGTTTACCCCTACTCAGATATGGAGATTCAAAATAGTATAACTATATTTTTACTATGCATGACCAGTCTGAGTGGTCATTTTGAGAGAGTTTTTAAAGTGATTAGAGCTTGTATTGGAGTGTCTAAAACACATGGAGGTGTTTAAAATGTAATTAATGGTTAAACTATGTGATATAATCATATTTATATGTGAAATACTTGAGTGTTTGCTTCAAAAATTTGAGACTATGTTTTATGTATATGAAGACTTGAAGATCAAGGAAACCTAATTGGTAGGTTTAAGTGTTGAGTTGGTGTTACAAGTGGTAGGGAACCATATGAGAGTGATAAATGGGATATTTTTGATAGGTTTGATGTGTTTTAATCATTGGTAAAGGATGAAGGTGGTCCAAGTAGTCTCACATGTAACATGTGAGTATGAAAGCCTAATTGTTTTAGGTCTCACCAAGACCTAATGGTGGTTTGGGGCCAATGAGGTATTGGCCAACATAAGGAGTGTGTGGTTATTAAATGTAACATGTATGAGGACATATTTAAAATTTGATTCAAATATGTAAATAATATTGGTTGACCAAGATGGGTTAAAGGAAGAGAGTGGTATAAGTACAAGGTTTAATTGGACTAATTATGCTAGTGGTGCAAGTGTGGATTCAAGCAAAGGAGAGAACCTTTAAAAGAAAAGATACAAGTCATTGATGACTAATAGAGATTGAAGAGGATCAATCATTCTTATCTGATCAATTTGATGTAGGTTGACACATAGGTCATTAGACCTAATGAGCCTAGAAGAGGCAATTTGAGAGAGATTAGAGGTGGAGAGTATAGACAAAAGTGGTCATCATCATTTGAAGAGCATCAACAAGTTTTTAAGATGATCTATTAAAATTAGATAAATGGGTGATTATTTCCCTAGGGGATTGGTTCCTCCTTATAAGATAAAGTTTGCTAAAGGTCTAGTTGTTATGGGTGCTCAGCTAGATAGGGGTATTAGCTCCTTATGAGATTGGTGTCTCAATAAACTAAGGAATGAGTGTTCCTTGATTAGTTAGTGCTATTATAAATGTTGAATCTTATTTTATAGGAATGTAGTCCATCTTGTAGGTTATAGTAGATTTTATCCCCCAAGAGGGTTTCCCACATATATCATGTGTTATGTGCTTGATCTTGTTATATCTTCTTTGTTACACACACACACACACACACACACACACACACACACACACACACACACACACACACACACACACACACACACACACACACACACACACACACACACACACACACACACACACACACACACACAAACACACACACACACAGTGTGTTTGAGTACACACACATACATACATATATTAATAGATAAATTAACCAAACAAGCTATTAAAAAAATCATAATCATGATTCAAACTTAAAAGAAACTATTCTTCATTGTCTATCATGTCTATAAATCTGGAAAAGGAAAAAAAGTCTATGAGGGAAAATCCACTTGTCTAATTAAACATACTACTACTACTACTACTACTACTACTACTACTACTACTACTACTACTACTACTACTACTACTACTACTACTACTACTACTACTACTACTACTACTACTACTACTACTACTACTTCTTCTTCTTCTTCTTCTTCTTCTTCTTCTTCTTCTTCTTCTTCTTCACTCCTTAGTTGGCTCTCTTGGTAGTAACATCATCAATGGAGGCAAGAACTTGGAAAGAGAGATGAAGCTCCAAACAAAAGCAACAATGGAGGCAACTACTTGGAAAGAGAAGTGAAACTATAAAACCCTAAGTTAGTTTAGCCAAGTTTCATAAATATTTGATTAAAATATTTTATTCTTTTATTATTTATTTATTATTTTATTTCCCTTCATCCTAAAACCCAAAAAAATGAAGAGTCAAACTTCAATTTTCAAGGATAGCCATCAACCCTTTAAAATAAGAGAGTACCCTCTCTTACATGCCAATGTGACTCCTTCAATAAATAAATTTTAAATTACCTTTCTTGAAAAATACTCCACCAAGTAGGTTAATGCCTACTAACTAGGCTAGGACTTGAGAGAGTAAGTTTTCTAGAAGACCTATGGGATAGGCTCATAGGCTCTCTAAGAAGCCTATGAATCTTCTTAAAATAATAAATGGAATTTTAAAAATATGAAAAATTCATATGATCAATATGAGAAGTTTTAATTTAATTAATCTTTATAAACTTTTGAATAATCATCACTCCATTAATATGCAAGGAGGAAATTATAATTTAAATTCTTAACAACCATGCAATTGCATCAATAATAGTATCAATTGATAATTGAATGAGTTCCTTCATGTGGGGTATTACATAGTTCCCCTCTTATAATAACATCATCCTCAATACAAAAATCATAATGAAGAATACTACTTTAATTACTCGCTCTTAAAAATACCTAAAATACCAATACAAGCCAATGATACTCAAAGTTTCACCAGTAAAATAACTAAACCCAAATGATCATTTATATGAATATATTAATATAAGTGTCACTCTATGGATGAACTATACTTAGAAAAATTGAGCAACACTAAGAAATATTAACCAATACTGAAAAACACTATGTCACAACCCAACTGATATCACAAAATACTTCCATCAGAATTTGAAGTTGTATATGCACCAAGTATCAATTTGTTATATGACCATACTAAGCACCCAGTGACATGCCATGGAAAATATACCAAATTAAAAATTAGTGTCAAACCATGGAAACATATTGTAATACTAAGAATTTAATACACTACGAAGCCAAATTATCATACTAAGTCATACCATCTAATTGAGTTACATTGTCTCCCTATACTAACTAAATCAATAATATCATGTGTCCATAAGAACACAAATATCCTCTAGAATTATAAATTATGAACCAAATTCATTATGACATAAGTCATGATGTCATACATATCTCACATCTACCCAATGAAACCCAAAATCCTTTGATATGATTATGAAATCTCAAATACCCATCTAATGTATAAATAATACTAAGAAATAATTATGAGTGCCAATCATGGAAAAATTACATTGATAAAATAAGTATTCATCCATGAAAACACTCATTTTGAAAACAACTAAACAATATTGAACCATATTAAATCATAAATAATAATATTAGCAAGGCTAAGTCCCAATATCTAATGTCATCTGGAACACATGAGTACATGCACTAACTTGTAATGTTAAACCAAGATGAACCATATTGAACCATAAAATAACATAATGGGTCCCAACATCTAGCATCATCATAATAAAAAAATACCACTACTAAAATAACTAAGAAATCACTATGCTCTATCATATAAACTCTTTAAACCTCCCAAAAGAATCATATCTCCATGTAAGGACCACACACACACACACATAACCACCACATCTAGTTGGGTGGGAAGGATGATATCATGAACTGGTATGATTAATTCCCATTATGACCCACTAGCTATATTCCAAGCTACTTCTCCTCCATCATACCATGCCACAGGCATAAAAATTATGCACATTATGAACACATGTGAAACCAATACCAACAATAATCTTTAAAAAAAAAAAACTAAACCAAGCATGTAAAATTAAAATTAATAAAAAAATGAGACCAAGTGGTCTTAAAAGATAAATCTTAGTCATAAAAAATCAACAATTACAATGATTAATTACTTAAAATGTTTAAAAACAAGAAAATAGTATTGATTTCAAATCAAATTAAAATAAAGTATTCAAACAAATTAAAATAAATTCGATAAAACATAATGAAATTAGATCACATCACAATCACTACGTGACTTAACAAGTCACCCAAGGGGAGAAGGAATAAGGTAATAGGGCATTGGGTGGTCCACTATCCATCCTAAAGAATCAAACTACATCATTGGGCATAATAGATTGGTCCCCTTGCTATTACCAATATAAAAGTAATCCACTAGCCATATGGAGAATTGAACTATGCCATCAATAAAGGTGTGTTCCATCATAACAACTAGCTATTAAAAATGAAAGAGGATAGAAAATAAAAACACCTGCACATGTCATCCTAATGCCAAATCATTATCAAATGATACTATAATATTCATATCTTTGACTGTGATGTAACCAAATTGCTATCAAATAACATTACCTATAGTGAGTAACCACATCAAAACATATCAAAAAAATTACATCAATCCAACCGATACCACAATGTCATCCCTAATGACATTTTTAATAGATATCTATAGCTTTAGTTATAATCTCATGAGGAATATTTGAGTCTATTTGTGTACTATGACATAATGTCCCAATGTAACATATAAAAATTATGTATATTATCCATTGCTAACCATCACTTAAGGGATGAAATAAATAATCCATATCATAAAAAAATACTATTGAAGAGAAATTATCCAATGATATTTGACCATAACTATCCACCATGACAACCAACTGATACATATGAATGATAATTTCAACTATCAATTCCCACACATGGCATCCTAGTGCCACATAAATACCAATACAAACATACTAGCTCATATCTCTAACTATCATTATTATCAAGTAGCATATCTCATAGGGAATAACATTGTCAAGCATATCTCACTAAAGTTTTGTCGAGTGAAAACTATATGTATATTTGAGTGCTAACCATTGAAAATTTTTATCTTTAGTAAATATTAGAAGTATCAATATGATTTAAGCAATAATCACTGAGATAAAATGATGCATCAATTGTACTACTCATCAATCCATACTCTAAATGACCAAGATTTCACTATTCTCAACTAAGGTATGACAAGATAAATAAAATAGGGTTATACAAACCTTGATGTATGTATCGAATATGGTACTACATGCTAATAGATTTTACATGTGTTATTATAACACTAAATATTAAAAAGATGTAATAGTCAATGCAAAATATAGGTGTCATCTAAAAAGGTCATCATCCATAAAATTTTTGGAAAACAAAATCAATACTAACTATATGCTCTAGGCAACTAGCATAAATACTACCAAATCAAGGTGTACTCAAATCATGAGCATGTTTAACAAAAGGGAGGTGCAGTCACTCAAGGTTACTACTACCTAAAGCTCTAGAATAAATTTATCTTACATCAATGTCATTAACACTCATAATCCACCTACCCAAATAGGTACTACTATTAAAGAATAAAACTACTCTAAACAAGTATCCCATCGACTGTATAAATGTATAATAGACCTATCATTACCACTTAATTTAACACCGTAAGATTATTTACAATTTTTAAATTGGTTAAGTTGTATAAGATCAAGCTCGGATAAAATAATACATCATTTCAAGAAAAATATATTGTAGTCTGAATATTCATCTAAGTTATATACATATAGTAAAAACCATGTAAATCTCATTAGTTTACTTCTACATACAATCAATCACTATACTCATTTAAGGTATATAACACTTCTTCACCACTAAATAACATTATTGTCAACAAAACATGTGGGTGAAATCATAGTTTGATACCTAAAATCAACAACATATCATATTATTATTCAATAAATACACTTAAAATAAAGTTAATGGAGGGTAAATGTTTCACCCTCTAACCATAATATTCATAATGGGTTTAATAAGTCTAATCTAACATGTGTACAATTAAATCTTAACCTAAGGTAAATAAAGAGTTTGGATGTTGGAAACCAAAACAAGATACATCTTAGGAAGGATTTACATCATTTCATATATTCATATTGTAGTAAATAAGATCAAAATATCCATATGGAGATGTATTCAAACATAGCAAAAATTTATACAAAACAAATCTTCTAGACCACCTCCAAACTAAATTAATCAAATGCACAAAAATACCAAGGAAGTGTATTATGATAATGATACCTCATAAGAACATATATACGAAATACACCATCATAAGTAACATTAAAGTACACTACCATATATAATTAAATATTCCACACAATAGGTATTATAAAATACATTAAATTTAAATAGAGACATACTAATGAAGTCAACAATCCAAAATCAAGGCAACTTTACCCCAAAACTAATAACATGGTCACATAGTTCAATTTATGATCTTAATTTATTGTGAGTACAAATGAACATAAATATCATGATGATAATTCTCACAACTTTTTTTATTTGATTGGGTAAATAACCTAGTTTTACAAGGATCCAAGAACCATAAAAGTATTATATAAAAAGTAACAGGCTAACCAAGGTCAAATAAGAGTAATGAAAGTAGAGAAAAAAGATAATAGAAAATAATATCAAGAGGGGGGTCCCTCTGGTGTTTCCTTTTCCTCCTCAAGTATCTTCTCTAGAACTCCCCACTTTGTCTTCGAGACATTTGCCTTCGTTTGATTGCTAGGTCCTTCTGCACTATCACTTGGGAGGATCATGCATGGCCTTTTTTGGCTTTATACCTATAGGGGTGTTTTCTTTATAGAGGTCAAGTTGGGGATGTTGGGTGTGGGGGTCTCCATTATCTTTAGTGATTTCTTAAAGAGGGGTTTGATTTAGCTTAATAGCATGGACAAAGGACTGAACAGTCAAGTCTATTTGCCTATGTAGGGCATTATACTCTTGGATAAGGTTATCAAGGCTCAAACCAGTCTCTTATAACCTATTTTTGAAGTTGTTAAGCCATTACTTATTATTTTTTAGCTCATTATATAGAAGGAATTTTCCCTTATCAGTGGCCTCCATAGAGGTGCCCTCATTCATAAAGACTGACTTGGGCTTGGAAATAAATAACTTAAGTAGAGGGTCTTCAACAAAATATTTAGATAGACTAGCTTGGGGAGTTCTAGTAGATGGGAGGTAGGACCCCAAAGTGGAGTCCTCCTCCATGGAGTCCTTTAGAGAGTCCTCCTTAGTGGAGGACCCCCCTGGGGGGACCTCCTTCCCTTGAAAAGTTTGACCATGTTTAATAAGAAGAAGGATAAGCCCTTAGTGTAGAATGGGGTTGGACTCATTGACTTGGTGGGATAGGGTAGTAGATTATAGTGAATTTAGTAGGTATAATGGTAGGCTGATCTTATAACCTATAAAGTGGTTTAATAATAAAAAATGATGAGAGACTATTAAGGTATACTTACAATCTAAGGTCATAAATCTCATCACCTGGAGGCATAACTCTGACCATTTTCATATAAGATCTGCCTAGGGGAAACCCTTCTTATCAATTTTCACAAATTCATTTGTTCAAAAGAAGCACTGAAGGAGTTCATGCTTCTTAGTTTGGTATTTATAGGCCTTTTCCCCTTTAAAGATTATGCCTATGGCTTCTTGAATGAATTCCTCTATGACTATGATTTGAATACCCTACATCACCACATTACACTTATTCCATCTAATAATGAATTCTTGAGTGATGTCGATATCATGTTATATAATTTATAAAATGAGATCTATAAGACCCCCCATCTTAACTTTTTCCATACCTTTTTCTATTCCCTCACCTCAAAACATGAGGTAAGCTCTAATTGTTCTCTATCTCCCCCTATTGGGATAGTGATAGTAGAGACAAGAAAAATGAATAAATGATTATATAATAGATGGGTTTTAACTATATGAAAAAGGATTGGGTAACATGCTACCCTCATCCTTAGGTAATTAAGCTACCTTATTATTTCATAATGGTGGTTCATAATTTTTAAAATCCATCTCTTGATAGGACGATTTTATGTTTATCATGACATGATAGCCCATTTAGCCTATTGTACTTTTATCTCAAATGGCCATTAGGACATTATTTGGGACATGGCCTCCTTCATTCCAACTAGTTAAAAGGTGGAGATCAACTCCTATGTTGGAAATTAGATTTACCACTCCATTACTTTTATGATATATGTGTGTAATTTGTACTTATGTTATGTCCCTCAAATGTAACTTGGTGTCATCCGTGATGTCTTTAATAGTGTGGGATGGAGTTATATTTTTGTCTAGGGAATTTAAAAATTTTAAGGAGTCACCCTTCATGATTATTCTTTCTAATTTGAATCTGGAAGCCAATGGGATACCCTAAAGAATTGCCTTGGATTAAACAAGGTGGCTTGTTTGAGTTCCTAATGGACCTACATAAGTAGCAATCATCTCTCATTTTTATTTCCTTATGACTCCTCCCCGCTATAGGTCCCAAGTTTATTTTAGAGGCACCATCAAAGTTTAATTTAGTCCATCTTTCTAGTGGTGCCTTCCATTTTGTATGTTTTTGGATGATCACTTTTAAGGGGGAACTTAGTTGCTAAACTATATCATAGTTTTTGAATATTTTTTATACTAAAGAAGGCCTAAGGTTTTTGTTTGAAGGAGGAAAAGCTTTCCAATTTTTAGTGATATCCTGGTATAGTTAGAGTAAGGCCCCTTTAGGCTGGTGCCTTCTGTTTGAAAAGAGGCTATCATTGTAGGCTTTCCATATGTACCAAAACTAATTTTGGAAGAGCTAATTACTATAAAAACTCCAAGGATTGGAGATTTTAGGGTGGTTTTCATTACTTTATGAGGTAAAACACATTGTTTATTTTTACCTAAACTAGGTTGAATTTATTCAACATCTAGTTAAAAAGTATTGAACTGAAGAGGCAATTTTAAAAATAAGTGTTGGACCAAGTCCTCTACATTTCTACATAATGGGCATCTATTGGGGATAATCAATCCTCTTTTAGCTAGATTATCCACTATCAAGATTTTATCCTATGTTGTTAGCCAAAAGAAGAAGTTGACTTTGGGAGTCAAATGCTTAACCCAAAGATCTTTCCAAAACTTCCATTCGCTTTCTTGATTAAGGTTTGTGGCATGTATTGAGACCATCGAATATGAGCTACTATCTTCACAACTTTATCATAAATACAAAATTAAATTTCCTATATCTCTTGATGTTGAACCTAGGCTCTGATACCAAAATGTAATGCCCAAAATTTCACTCAATTAAAACATATAAAATTACTACTAATATTTTTTCCTTGTACAATACTAAGTCTACACAAGTAAACACTTCAACCATTAACACAACCATACTAATGCATTCTTTAAGCACATGCATCTTATAATTACAAATCCACAAGAAAATGTAACCTTAAAATTATACAAATCCATTCAAGGTATGTTATATGTAACGTAGACACTCAATTTCTATTTTAGAAAATAAAATGTATAAAGACATTTGACAAGCTAGATGCAACTAAGTTGTGTTGATTACACTAGACTTGGTGTGTAAGATTACACTCAAATTTAATACACATGGGATATTAATTATAGATTATAATAATGAAACCAATATTGAATATTTTCCCAAATGCTATGGAACATGATCCATCAATGATCTATTGACACATCATTTTTGACACTACAATTGTAAATGCATTAAAGCTAAGTAAGCAACCAAACTCATAATGATCCCAACCTTAAATAAATTTTTTTTACTAATCATAAGGATATTATTAAAGGTTAACCATTCATTTCAAAGTGAAATTACCCAACCATAGTGCATCCAAACTCGAATAACTCATCTAACAAATAAGTTATAATTTTATTAAAACGCCTATCAAATGACGATGGATAAAATACCCCCACAAGGTAAAAAGTATTTATAGAAGTCATTTTATATACTATAAGCTACATGATACAATTAGGAACCTAAAAAAATAATCTATAATAATTTAAATGCTAAAATAACTTGGTGTTTCAAATGGGTTTTAATGCAAAAAACTATTATGCCAAGCAATTCTTTGAATAAATTGGGTTCATAATTGATTCACTAAAAATAGTAAAAATATCTAAAAATATTAAAAAATAGTTCTTATATAAATTTAATGGTAAAATGAATCATTATCAACCTATTGTTTTACTTAAAGTCTCTTTTAACTATTACTAGCAAATCAATTTTGAAATGACTTTGTAGGCTTAAAAATGAAATCAAGTGTAGAAAATTGCCAAAAGCCTCCAAAAATATATCAACCAAAAATCATCAAGATGAGGTAGAAAAATTATGGTTTAAGATCCTAATTCCATAAATATAATTCTATATCCTAAAAATTTTAGTTTTAGACTTTAGTTCTATTAATTTGATTCTATTTCAGGAGTGAATTCGTAGACTAAAATTAGTACAACAAAAAAAATTAAATAAATTTAATTTAGAAAAGAGTTATTAAAAAAATTAAATGATCATGTTTTGGTTACTTAAAGTTGCCTATGTTAATTTAAACATAAGATGAAATACTGCTAACCCCTAAATCTGAGATTTTATCACTCTAAATCCTTATAG